>JALHBU010000155.1:66303-723131 GCA_024340005.1 Tolypocladium tropicale | reverse complement strand
CCCCCCCCCCCCCCCCCCATTCGCGGTGGCTTCTCTTCGCTCTCAAAGCCACCCACGATGCAACGGGCGAGAAGGGGGAAGAAGAAAGACGCCTGTGTCATATGACGCGGTGGAGGCGATCTTGGGCAGCAGACGTCCCACGCAGGAGCGTTATTAGCGGTTGCAACAAGGACCAAAGGGACTTGTCTGCTGGCTGGCGCCGTTTGATCCGATATGCGTGTGCGCGTGGCACGGCCGTGCGCTTGCAGCAGCCGACATTTTGTGTCTACGAGCACTCGCAATCGCAGGTTTGCATCCAGCCAGAGGCAAAGGGCGCGCTTGGCAGCATCGTTTCAAAGCTACGTTTCCTCGACCGGGGGGGCCGCCCGCCCTCCGCAGACGGGCGAGTATGAGCAGTCGTACTTGGTAGGATGAGGTGGGCCGCTAGGCTCCGGGGCACGGCCGAGAGGTTTGGGCAAGCAGCCCCGCCCGGTTTTGCGGTTTCGCGGTTCGCAGGGTCTACCCCGGGAGGTCAAACGCCAAGGGCTCGGGCGCTTGCGAGCGGGACAGATTTGGCGTCGTGGTTAGCAACGGGCGGAAAAGGTCGGACGGAGGGGGACCCCGCCGGTGCGCGGGCCGGGCTCGCGACTTACACGCACGGCCGGGTCGGGTCTCTCCGCACCGCCTCGGGGCGCCCAGAAGTCGCACCCCCAGAGGCGCACAGCGGACAGGCAACGGGCTCTGAGGCAGGATGCTGGCTTGCACGGCAGGGGCATCTACGGAGTACGTTACTGACCCGCCTTCTTCATACGTCTTTTGTGGCAAAGTATGAGCATGTCAAAATTGCAAGGAGCAGCTTGACCGAGGCGCGTTGCCTGACATACGTAAGCCGACCCGAGGGGGAAGGGAAGGACAGTGAGGTCAAGGTACGACGAGAGAGCGCGGCTCCTTCCCAGGTGCTCACCTGCCTTGCGTCGGCTATTAGCAAGGAAGGTCCAGGGACTTGCAACTTTGCCTAGTAGGTTCGTACGTAATGGATGTTGTAGCCGGGAAGGTACGGAGAAACCGTACGGAGAACAACGAGGCCTAGATGATCAACCGCCTGCCAGGGCTGGCCCGCTGTGATACTTGTGCTTCAAGAATCTAGTTACTCATACGGATCTCGGCACACACGGGCGCAGCAACCCTGACTCCATGCGAACGGCGCACAGCTTGCGAGCCCATCGCGGAACGCATCTGCGGTGCTCTGGAATCGTCACTCGAGTCTCGTCCGCTAACGAAGCACGACATGGGACAAGAGCACGAAGGCCTCAAGTTTGGTCTGTGCCTGGCGCGGGTCACGGGACGGTGCGCGGGGAAAAGGCGGCCGAGCTGAGCGGCATCAGACCTGGCAAGCCTGGAGATCGCTTTGCAGCACGCAGATGGACCCTACGCCGATCTGCCACGGCAATGCCGTCCGCCTGGGTAACACGACATCGGCACGCTGCAAACCAAACGCGCGAAGCTCACCAAGCTCACCAAACGCCCTTCTGGATATCTCGACGCCGAACTGCAACTGGAACCGCACACGACGTTGCCGCTCGAGTGCCGCACGTCACTCGCAGGCATGAAACAAAACACACGCTGCCCGGTGTCCGAGACGAAGTCTCGTCACCCGGCGGCCATGCGACGGCCTGCCCGACGTCCCCCTTCGCCAGCCAGCCAGATGGCTTGCCCGCCCACCCCCTCCAGCCTCCAGCCTCCCAGTTGCCGCCGGCGTCACCCAGCCCAAGCTGCCCATTCACTTGCCTGCATCGCCAGCTCGAGATGCTACCCGTCATTGACCTGGGACACGCAGCTGCGCCGCCTCGTCCGTGCATGCGTCCCCCTTTTGCTGCCGGGGCCCGGTTGCGGGCTTGCTTCCCCGGGGTTTCCTTCTTCTTGCCGCAGGTACGGAGCGCAAGCTGCGTGTCCAAATCGAAAATGTGGTGTCTCGAGGACCCGTTGTCGACGACAGTCTGCCCCGTTGGTGGCCCCGCCGCCTTGTCGAGTCTCTCCCTCGCATTACCCGCCTCATCTTGGTCTCGATGGCCAGTCGAGCCTGTCCCCATCCGCGGTCGTGCCGGCCTTTGCACACCCCTCCCAATACCGCTCCGTCCACCTCATCTTGAGCCACTGACGGAGCATCGGCTCACGCAATATTGTCTTGTTGCCTCACACATGCAGCCCCTCGGCCCGCATCAGCCCGCAACGGGACTCGTGTCGTGGTTCTCGGTCCTCAGTCCCTCGCTGGATCTGATCTCGCTCCATCTCTTCCGGCATCCCTGTTCGTCCTGCGCGTCTGTTACCCGTCGCCGAGATCGCTGCAAAGCCTGACACCTCTGTACTGCTCTGCTGTAGGTGTTGTCCCGCAAGATTGCCATCTTCGTGCGGAGTACTCCGTAGTCCAGATAAAACATGTCGGGTCTCTTGAGCAATCCTCGGATGTAACGGCGGAGTGGCAATACCATTTCCGACAGGGATCAAACTTCTTCTCCCTCGGTTCGTTCATTGCCTTTGACCAGAATATGCAGCTCCCGACGGGTAACCGGCGACAGGATGCCCTCAGGTCAGCTGGTGTACTCCGTACTCCGTACAACAATGCGGACTCGTCAACTCTCATTTGCGCCGGAGATGTGGCTTCCCTTCCCTGCGAACATCAAGCAAAGCCGCTCTTGCATGTTCGCTTCTTTCTATAATCTCTTTCAGCTGGCATCAGCCCCGGCCAGGGGACGGACGGCTAATGTCCCCATCGGCGAATTTGTCGGAAATCAAACACGTCGCGTGCATCTCGTCCGCGACCGCATCCTGCATGGACTTGCATCACGGTGCTCGCTTTGGCGATGAGTTCGTCCCGTCGAGCCGTCATGCCGTGGCATAGACATACATACGCCTGCCTGAGTAGATCGACCGCCTCGCCGTCTCACGCTGTCCGAGCGCCCGTCAAGTGTTCCAATATTGTACGGTCAACGAGGCTGTTCTTCGGCGACATTTACTGCTCAATCTACTCCGTACCCACCCACCTTCACTCCCACTCGGGCTGGCTGGTGCTGGACACAAATATCATGCCAGTGGACTCACGCCGAAATGCACCTAACGTCCGCGCCCGCGCCCGGGCACCGCCCATCGGTCAGATCTCAAATCGCTTCCCATGGCCCAACCAGTCACACACATCTATTGTCCGATACTTGGTTCGTGTACACTGCAAGGCTGTGCCGGAAGGAGCAGCATCTATCCCACGGATATGCCACCACCCTGCCACTGCGGGAACAGAGGCTGACGTGTTCAATTTTTGGTCCCAATACAGGTCTGTGTGGCGCCTGGCCGTCGATGATCGTCCTCGACTTGGCTTCAGCGATGACTCCCGACGACTCCCCTTTTCAACCCTTGTATTATCTTGCGTCCCGTTTGAGCAGCCTATCATTTTCCAGGTATCACTCAGCTCCATGTGACGAGATACGCAGACCCAGGACGCTCTGCTTCCGATCGAGACTCCCGATCCGGACCCTGACGATCCCTTTCAGCCGTGATGACGCTGACATTTGCCCTCCACTATCGGCATGCATCTGTTGACCGCGGTCATGTTTAAAGAGAGTTCTCAACCAGCGAATGCGTCGTCACCGTGAAAACACTACGCTTGTCGCGTCAGTTATAATCTCGCGTAGCAGCATTCGCCTTGTCTCTGAGCTGCCGACCCAATTGTAGCACCAGCGTCGAGGCTTGGGCGTTGGTGAGAAACCATATTTACGGTGCTGTCTGCTACTCTGCCTTCCTCACTCCAACCAAGTATGTTCAGGCCACAGGACAACATAAGGAAACAAGCAAGTTTTCAATTCCTCTGTGGGTGCACTGTCAAGCCAGTCTTTGTTGCCATGGATGACAGAAGATGTGGAATAAGGCTTGACGTGGGCTGGTCATGAGCTGAGCACCTTGACGGTTGCTCATGTGTCGTTGCAGCTCCACAAGCCTGGCCTTTGAGATGCTTTGGCGCACAAGGCTCCTTGTGGGTACCATATACCAAACGACTGTAGTTGAGGAGTTCGTCCATGTCTACCGGCGTTCGCATCGAGCCGAGCCTGGCTGTAAGAATTCCAGGTGCGATGTGACTTTGATGGTATTTTATGCATTGATTTGCAGCGTGCCATGTTACCATCGGATGGTACTGGCAAAGAGTGAGAGAGGCAAGCCTCCGCGTGAGAGAGGGGGGGCCTGTTCTCCCTGATTCCGCATGCCTCTACAACAGAAATATGGCCCTGCGGAGGTCCAGTTATACCTCCGGTGCAGCGTGTTTCCGCTTGTTTTCTCTCTGGAACATGAAGCACCATCTGGGGGTGCAGTTGTAGGCGGCATCGTGTCGCGACGTGACCTACCTTGCAAACCGCGTTGGAGATTGAGCAACTTGGCACAGAATGACATTCATCAAAGGCTGTGATTGATGTATAGGGGTCTAGGCTACCTATTATCTGATGAGGTTTGAAAGGGAGTGTTCCAAGGACACATGGTGAGGCACGTGTCGTTGGCCATGCCAGTTGCGCTCGCGTCTGCAAAACTTTGAAACCATGTTTCTCGCTTGTCTCCAGAGCCCGTCACCCGCTGGTTCAAGCTCGTGCCTCGATTCCAATCCATGGCTTAACGTTGTTACTCGTAGGTATCCGACACCTTCGAAATTCAAGCCATCCACCGTGGCAGATAGAACTTGACATTTTCGTACACCAGAAACGTCACCCACGTCGCCGGCATCACCCTGACCACGCCCGGCACCAGGCCACGGTAGAAGCCAACGAGGCCCTCCTCGCGCCAGGTCCTGGTCACGACGCCCACGAAGCCGCGCCCGAAGCGCTCGTCGGCGCGGTAGTTTTGCAGCCGGCTGCGCAGCACCTGGTAGGGGTACGTGACGGCGCCGGCGACGAGCTTGGCGACGCTCGACAGCACGACCGTCGCCTCGGTCGTCAGGCGGCCGTCGTCGATGCCGAGGGCGCTGCGGCGCGCAAAGTAGTAGCGCTTGGCGGGCTCGTAGACGGCGAACTGGACGGCGCCGTGCGACACGCCGAGCAGGGAGACGCCGAGGCCGCGGTAGAAGCCGCGCAGGCCCTCGGTCGCGTAGATGGTGCGCGCGCCGGCCAGCATCGACGGGTAGGCGCCCGCGGCGCCGCGGTCCGACGACAGCATGCGCGTCTTGAGCACCCAGACGGGGTTGGTGAGGGCCGACGTGATGGCGCCCGCGAGCGCGCTGCCCACGAAGTAGTCGGCGGGCTCGGGCCGCGCGCGCCCGCGGGCGGCGGCCAGGACCTGCTCAAGGCGTGACTTGAAGAAGAAGAAGGAGGCCCAGCTGCTGGCATTGCCGACGAGGTTGGGCGTCAGGCCGCGATACAGCGACGCGAGCGGCCGCTCGTTGGACGTCAGGGAGCGGAGCAGCGCCACCGTCGTGGGGCGGGCGCCGGCGGTTGGGCTGGTGCTCCTGTAGACTGGAGGAGAGCCGTTTCCTATTAGCTGAGGCCTCGATAGCACGGCCGGTGAAGGCGGAGAGGGCTGAGGGGGAGGGAGGGGCGGGCGGGCGCTCACTCTGCATGCGCGTCTTGACGATGTCGAGCGGGTGGACGACTAGCGTCGCGACGGTGCCGGCGCTGAGGCCGGCGACGGACTCGACGACGGCGGGAGGGAGGCCCGCATGGCTTTGGGGGGGCATATAGTCGAGGGGTTCCCGCGCCGCGCCCTGTCACATTGTCGGTGGTGCTCGGTGAAGGTGGTGGTGGTGGTCGGACGAACAAGGTTGGTGTTGGTGTTTTCGGCACTTTTTTTTCTGGAGCTTTCGCAGAGCTCGGCCAGCTACGGGTCTACGTCAGGCCGATGGTCGGACGGGGGACGGCAGGGGTTTTCATGCTGTCAGAAATGCAGACTCTGTCAGAATGCGTCAAAAAGAGCAGTACGGTTGTTTTGAGTGCGGTTTCTTGATCTAGATATGTGTGTTTGTTGGTACATCTCTCCCGGCATCGCCGCTCGGGAGCCCACCCCACCGGTTGAATCCAACACACGACTCCAACGCCATGCACGCGGGTCGTCTGTGCCTGTTGTCCGTCCTCCAAACTTCTCTTTTGCATAATGTACACGGGCCATTGCCTTTCCTCCGGAGATTCGGCGCTTTACGAGAGGGGAGAGAGGAGGCTGCGCGAGCTGGTCAGCGTCTGCAGGGCACGGGGCGAGCAACTGTCATGTTGCGTCACACGGCCGAGGGGTTCATACCGGATGATAGAGGGCCGGGGGTCGCTGCGAGTGTAGCCTGCAAGAGTCAGTCGATTGTCCGGGTCGATGCTCGGCGTCTGGTCGTCGGGGATATGTACCAAGGTAGAGGATCAGGGGCAGGTAGCCACTGCAGGCACGTTAGCAACGGCATCGACGGGTTTCTTCACGCAGAGAGCCCTACTAGTGAATGGCGACGCGGGAAACGTCAATCAGCTTGGAGATGCGCTCCTGTGTGACCCGTCAGTTTCGTTCCCGTGGCATTGTCGGGCATCGCGTCGCTCGCACCTTGGACTCCTCGGACAGGGCGAACATGGTGGCAGCTGGGAGCAGACGGCTCTGGATATGTCGAGATTGATGATCTGTAGAGCGAGCCTCGCTTTGCGATGGCGGGTTACGATGCGCGATGAGTCTGCGCAGCGGCTCGAGGTTGGGCGTGGAGAGATGGGGGTCGTCGTGCTTGTCGTAGTCGTAGTACGATGATTGGGCCTCCTAGAAAATTGCAGTCGTCGAAAAGATTCCCGCTGACGCGCCGGAATAACCTCGGCCGATCCCCACCCCCGGCTTGTTGCCGGAGCTATCCAACGTCCAGGATACTCGTATGGCGTCCCCAGCTGCAACTTGGTCCAAAATTTCGTGAGCTGCCTCGCGAACTGCCAACCTCATCCCCCATCTCTCCGCGAAGAGCTCTCTTCCAATTCTCACACCGCAAACAGGGTACTTACCTAGCCACCTCAATCTTACCGCAAAAAGGTTTGGCAAACGCGGGTTTCGCGACCACGCGCATCCGCTCGCCAACATGGCGCAAAACCGGCATTGGTACGACTCTCCCCGGCTTGTCTCGTCTGCCCCCCCCCCGAGATCAAACGGCTAACAACCGGCCCACAGGGAGCAGGACAAGGAGGCGACCGTCTACATCGGCAACATCGACGAGCGCGCCACGACGGCCATGGTGTACGAGATCATGCTGCAGATGGGCCCCATCCACAACATCCACATGCCGCGCGACCGCGTCACGCAGAGCCACCAGGGCTTCGGCTTCGTCGAGTTCCGCGGGCCCCAGGACGCCGAGTACGCGGCCCAGGTCATGAACGGCATCAAGCTCTACGGCAAGCCCCTGCGCGTCAACAAGGCCAGCGCCGACAAGCAGAAGGGCGCCGACGTGGGCGCTGAGCTCTTCGTCGGCAACCTCGACCACGTCGTCGACGAGAAGATCCTCTACGACACCTTCAGCCGCTTCGGCCCGCTGCTGTGCCTGCCCAAGGTCGCCCGCGACGAGAACGGCGGCAGCAAGGGCTTCGGCTTCGTCAGCTTCGCCGACTTCGAGAGCAGCGACCAGGCCATCAACAACCTCAACGGCCAGTACATACTCAGCAAGGAGGTCTCGGTCCAGTACGCCTTCAAGAAGGACGGTCGCGGCGAGCGCCACGGTGACGAGGCCGAGCGCCAGCTGGCGGCACAGGCCAAGGCCCGCAACATCGTCCCCGAGGCCCAGCCCATCCCTCAGGTCTTCCTGCAACAGCCTGGTAGCGGCGCGGCGGCGGCGCCCACGCAGCCCGCCCCGGCCGGCTTCGACCCCGCGGCCATGAACGCCGGCATGCCGGCCCCCGGCGGTCCTCCGCCTCCTCACGGCATCCCCATGCACAGCAACTTCGCGCCGCCTCCTCACCGCGGCGGACCGCCGCCCTACAACAGCTACCCTCCCCCTCCCGTCGGCGCCGGCCGCGGATCGGTCCCCCTACCGCCTCCCCCCACTGGCCTGCCCGCGCGGCCTCCTCAGAGCCAGGCCGGCTTCAACAACCCGGCCGACTACCACCCAGGCAGCTTCCGACCTCCCGATGGATCGCCGGCGCCGCCCCAGGGTTTCCCGGTTGGCCCGCCGCCTCCCGGGTTCCCTGGCCCTCCTCATCCTGGCGCTGCAGGCACGCCGCCCGGGATGCCCCCAGGCTTCCAGCCGCCACCCGGTTTCCAGCAGCCGCCGCCAGGCTATCCCCGTCGCTAAGGCCCGTCGCCTCTTCCGCACGGTTGATCATCCGAAGCGCTGTGTCTGTTCCACACGGCATCGCTGAAGGAATCAAGGGGGGCTTACGTGCGAAGTAAGTCGTCACACATCGCAGTCAGCAGGCGCTTGATCGTGAAATCTTGATTTATTTACGTTCAAAACAAAAATTGGTCAAACATGATTGGTGACCGTACGTGGTCAGGTATCATACACCGCGCCCGTGTGTGCCCGAACCTCGAGATATATAGACGACACGCCCCGCCTCCCCCCTTTTCCTTCGCGGGCCTCGGTTTGGCCATGATAACGCCGAGTCTCGCCGGGACAACCAGAAATATTACGAAATAATCCATCAAAGTCACAAAGAGCAGAACAAGGCGGCGGCGGTGCTTCACTAACTCCCAGCGAATGCATCTCTCGCTTCTTTCGTCGCCTTTTCCCACTCCTGTCGCGACTCGTCCCGCTGGCCTTGCACTTCATAAGATTGCGCGAGCATTCCGTCCGCAACGCTCTGCCAGAGGATGTTGCCGCTCCGCTGCGCCTGCTTCGACGCGGCGCGCGCGCTCTTGAGCGCCTGCTCCCCAATCACGTTTTCGAAGAACCGACTCCGCATTATGCACAGCGTAACGGCCGCCCCAAGGATATTGTTAGTGACTTTGGAACCGGCCATGGCGGCCTGGATGTGCTGCTTCTGCTGGTTGAGCTGCTGGGGCGGTTCGGTTTCCAAAGCGGCTGCGACGTTGTGCCAGGCGGTCCGGAGATCGATGTTCCAGTGGTCGGTGCAGTACGGCTGCAGCAGCTCGATGAGATCCTGCGTCTCCTGGTCGTTTCTGCAGGATGGGTGTTGCATGATCCACAGGCGGTTCAGTCCGGCGAGCAGTGCGATCTCGCGCTGGCCAGCCTTGATGCCGGTGGATACCCGCGGTACCTCGAAGCAGCTGTCGAGGAATATGCGAAGCGCACCTTGAAGGTCCCCGGTGCCTTGATGGTAGACACCAGTTAGATAGACAGAGAGTAATCTCACTGCATGTTGTGTTGTCGGCGTCACGAGTGTGCCGAGCTTTGCCAAGATCTGCTTGACCGTATCCCACTGACAGTGGCTCGCCGCGACGAGACCGAGGAGGACGTTGAGGTAGGCCTGCGCCTCGACCCGCCAGGCTCGTTGGCGGATGGCTATCGTCAGGGATATGGATGGGCCGTACGGTATTCCTGCGGTTGATTTGTCCCCTGTGAGATGTTAGACATGCCAGCCGAGCGTTCGCTAAGGATCATGGAGTGACGTACAGCTGTCGAGGATCTTGACCCCTTCGCGCCAGAACTCCGTCGACCGACGGCCCTGCATTGACGGCTTGTGCAAGTTGGCTAGACCGCTGAACGTGAACCTGAAGTTTAATGTCAGCATAAAGGGCCATCGTCGTGACGAGTAGTGAGACCCACACTAGCGACCGTAGCTCCATCTTGGTCATGAACGACATAACCATGTAGTCAAACGCCGAGTCCGGCTCGCCAGCTCGCACGATCGCCGCCGTATCGTCGCTCACCGTCCGCACATTTGACGGCTGCTTCTTGATGGGGACCAGGAAGTCGGCCTTGACATTGTTCCACGAGTCGCACTCATCAAGCTTCGTCTGCAGCTGCCGCAACTTCTGCGACGTGCTGTCCGGGCTTTGGTGGTGCAAGCTAGACGCAAAGTCGAGCACGAGGGTGAGGATGTCAAGCTGCATGATCTGGACCGTGGGGTCGAACTGAAACTTGGCGGCTTGAGCGATGCAGGCTTGCACGCGCTCGATGTTGCTGTCTTTCGAGGTCTTCAAAAGCGTGAGACCCTCCAATACTGACGCGAGCACGTTCAGTGCGTTGTCGCCCCTCGTGTCGGCGATGTGCTGCACAGCGCGGATGTTGTCGATGGCGCCGGCATCCGAAGCGTTGCCCATCTCCATGTAAAATGTGGCCTTGAGCAGACGGAATGCATAATACCACTGAACGTGCTTGAAACTGCGTGGGCTGATCAGTACGAGGTCCGACGGCTTGACCTGCGGCAGCGGGGTGAAGAGGGCACTCACGTTTCGCAGTCGGAGATGTTGCCATCCACGGCCTTGAGAGCGGCCTTGCGGTTCCGCTGGAAAAGCACCTTCAACATGAGATATTGCATACAGTATTTCAAGTCAATCAAACGATGCTGCATCTTGTCAGCTGAGAAATCTTCTTGATGATGCGTGCCGACGCACCTTGTCACAGATGGTAATGCCCTTGCCCAAGGCCATCTCCGCCTCCATGAGGTTGTCCGTCTCTTCCTGCAGAGTAGCGGCGTACCTTAGCCTCACACGAGCCTCTTCCCTTGGTGAAAGACGGCTGCTCTGCAGCGTAGTCTCCAAACAGGACAAGCTCGTGGCTATTAGCTTCTGGTACTCGTCGATCCTCTCGGGATTCAGATACATGGCGACGTCGTGGACGGCGGAGCGCGCCTTTTCGAAGCACTCTTCTGCGATGGCAACCATAATGGGCCCCGTGTTGACGGGCCGCGGCTTGGGCGGTATCGCTGGAGATCTCTTGGCGATGCTCGGGGAGCGCGTAGAGAGCGCCGGGGAGTTTGAGACGGAAGAATGTGGGCTAGATTTGACCCTAATGGCATCAGGCTTCACCGAATCTGTCCTCCTAGGCGGAGGGTTAATCATGTTGGGCGTTTGGACAGGAGATGCTTTGACCGAGTTTGGCTGCGCTGGCTTGACGTGAATGGTGTCCTCGGCCGACACCGTGTCTGGCGGTCGGGTGAGCGAGCTCTGGGCCGTTCCCATGCTTATGTGCCGCGGTGGAGGCGCTTGAAGAATGTCTAGCGGATTGACAAAGTGTATTTCTTCTTGCACTGGAGGGCATGGGGCTTTCTCAACGGGCGGCTCCGGCTCCCGGATTGTTTGCTGCGGCTCTGTGGCAGGCGGCACAGGCTCGTGTATCGGTGTCTGCGGCGGCGGCGGCGGCGCCTGCGATAACTTCTGCGGTTTCGACACTGGTGTGGGTGCCTGTCGCTGCTGCTGGTTCTGCGGCTGCGGTTGCGTCGGGGACTGGTATTGCGTCTGTGGCTTCGGTTTCTGCTGGGGTCGCGACTGCGGCTGCTGCGGCGGCCGGGCTGGAGACGGCCGGGGTTGGGGTGAAGGTTGATGGCGAAATTGAGGCGAGGGCTGGTGGTGAATCTGGGGAGACGGCACGGGGTTCTGGTAGACCTGCGGTTGCTGCTGCTGCTGTGGCTGTTGCTGCGGCATCGGTCGCATCGGCGGCGGCGGCTGGAGGGCCTGCGGCGATGGCGGCACCGCAGCCGAGGGCATAAACGCCTGCTGATGGTAATGCATCTGCTGAGGCATGACGTTGTTATAACGCGGCTGCTGTTGGGGCATCGGCGCGAACCTCGCGTTGCCCGCGTCGAAGCCCTGGAAACCACTCAGCCCGACGCCGTATCGCGCCGCCATCATCCGCTGCTGTTCGAGCTGGGCATGTTGTTGATGCTGCTGCTGCTGCTGCTGGACCTGCTGCTGCTGCTGCGGCGAAATCTGATATTGGCTCGGATGCATGTACTGCTGCCCCTGATGCTGGTGCGGATGCTGCTGCTGCTGATGCTGGACGGGCTGGGCCGCAAAGAACTGCCCGTGCCCTCCGCCGGCGCCGTTCGCGTACAGGCCATGCTGCTGATGCTGCTGATGCTGCTGCTGCTGTTGCTGCTGGCCCTGATAGCCGGCCTGGGCTCCGTACACGTGGTCCTGCTGCCCCGGAAAGGCGGCCTGCCCCGAGGGCAGCGTGCCGCGATAGCTCATGACACCCGTCTCGGCATCAGACGCTCGCGGGCGCTGCGCGAGGCTCGAAGGAGTCGGGACGCGACGGGGGCTCGCTCATGCTTCCGTGGCCCGCGTGCTCGGTGTCGGTGTCGTCGCCACGCGTCGTGCGGTCGGGTTGTCGGGCATTGGCGCACGCAGCAGTCTCGTGTCCGACGTTGGCTGGCGTGGGCGACGAAGTTGGGGATGGACGTCGGCGGTCAATCTATGCCCACAGGGGTTAGCAGCTTCCACTGCAGCCACACCCGCCGTCCCACGATATCACATGGGCCAGCCGCCGCCTCGTCCACGACTCATTCAATACATCGATTGCATGTCAGCTTAAGCCATATTATTTGAGGCCTCGTCCATTTCCCGCTGCATCATTGTCCCTATACTCTGACGTGTGATTTTACATAGACTTGTCCAACCGTACCGTACTTGACCTGAATCCGGGCAGATCCCCAACGCCGCAGCATATATGCAAGTCCCGCCATCCGGTATACCTCTGCGCATTCACCTGCGCAAAACGCCGCGCCGTCCTCTATACCAGCCATCGTTGCAGCCACCCTGTTATATTGGCTCGAAAAGGCCACACAGTTGGTTTCCTTGCCCTCTACCTTTCCCTTTCCTTGTCCCTGTCCTTCGTCCTCATCCCACGCATACCCATTCGGCAAAAACGCACCATCGCGCGGTGCGGTCTGCCAGTACCAGGCCTCGCCAGAGGCCCCTCTCCGAGCACTTGATGATCGTTTCCCACGTTCCACCGTCACTGATGTCCTCGTCGCTGTTGAGGCCTTTGCTCCCGGTGGTGATGCCTCGCCGCTCCTCCTTCCTCATAAGACGGAGAATCTTGCCGCCAGGCGTCTGGATGGCCAGCTTGGCTGGCTTCTGTCCCGCAACCACCCCGCTGATGGAGCTTGGATTCGACGTGTTGGCACTGAAGACGCTCATGCTCATAGCCGAGCTGGGTCGTGCGAACGGGACGGGACTCGTCGCTGTAGGGTTCGACGACGGCGTCAGAGCCGAGTGCGGTCCGCTGGAGAGCGAGCTGGGATGTTGTCTGATGGCGAAGACGAACGTGTTGTTGAGCGCAAGGCGTTGACACTGCGGCTGAACGACGTAAATGT
The DNA here is from genome assembly GCA_024340005.1 of Tolypocladium tropicale. Taxonomy (NCBI): domain Eukaryota; kingdom Fungi; phylum Ascomycota; class Sordariomycetes; order Hypocreales; family Ophiocordycipitaceae; genus Tolypocladium; species Tolypocladium tropicale. The sequence continues at coordinate 709,968 of JALHBU010000155.1, read as the reverse complement.
CGTTTCGCTGCGCATGAGGCGTCGGATGCCTCGTGACGAACTCGTACGGCGGATTCTCCCCGGTGTGGACGATGGGCAGTGCAAAGGCAAGCGAGTGTGGTATGTCCTTGATGCTGTGCATCAATCCTCTTTTGCCGGCGTAGATCTTCAGTGTGCCCTGTCCCTCGTCTCCCGGGAGAAGTGCCTTCACCGTATATCGCTTGACGCCGTTGAACCATTCGGCCTGCGCCAATGCTCTCTTTTTGACCACGTCACCGCTCTCAAACAGATCTCCGTCCGTATCCCGCGAGTAGGCACGCGCTTCCACCTCGGCAGCAACCTCGACGTCGGCGGGCACGTTGAATTTTATATGCACCATTTCCAGGTCCTCGATCCTGGTCGACGATGTGTTGTAGTCAACCATCTCGAGCCCGTGGCGGAAGAAGACCGGACAGGTGCACGGCAAGTTCAGCAGCGTTTCGTGCGCCACGGGTGGCACAATGTGCTGTTGGTCATGGTGCTCAGGAACGTGCGTCCAGCAAACCTCCGTTGGCCTTGCCAGGAACCACCATGGGTCCGCGGTCGAACCATTGACGCTCGAGTAACGGCCGCGCTTCGGGTTTGAAGGGCTCGCCAAGCAGCAATCCATGATGCGCCATTCATTGTCGACAATGACAGCGTTCCACCAGTGATTCGATCGCGGCACCATGTTGAGGTCAACCACGTCCCCTGGGGTTTTTAGATAGCCCCGTACCACCTCGCACTGGAGTCCGGCGGCGGCACACATCTCCATGACCAGAACTGCGTACTCCTCGGCGCAACCGCGCTTGGTTTGGATAACTCGTCGGGTGTCAATTTCTCCCTCAAAGTCCTCTTCCCATCGAATCTTCTCAGCGACCCAGGTAAATATGGCACGCAGACGTTGCACTTCGCTGCGGTAGGGCCGGCAGACATACGTTGTCGCCAAAGTAATTGCTGTTGTCATTGGTGGCGGCTCGCTGATGAAACGCGAGTTCTTGTCCACCTGGCTGAAGTTGATGGCCAGATAATCCAGGGGGCTGTCGACTGGCAATCCGTCTGCGCCTTCGTCACCTTCGATACCTTCATACAGTTCATCCACAGGGTTGAGAGCCGGATGGTCCATCATCTGGCAGCGATCTCTCCGTTCGTTTCGCTCAATCTTGCTGAGCGAGTTCGATCGGTTGACATCCCGTCGAACCTGGACCCAATCGACACCACCACTCATGCCCATCTCTCGGGCAGTTTCGCGTCCCGAAGGGGGTCCGCTTATCGCCATCATGCTCGACGACATTGGAGAAGTTCCTTGGGTAAGCGATCTAGTGAATGGCGAAGGTCTGGAAGAGACGGTGCCGGAACCGGATCCAACAGCGATGCTGTTGCGGTTGCTGGCAACACCGGTCTTGGCAGAATCGAAAATCTTCTTGAAGATGTTCCGTTTTGGTGCCTTGGGGTGCACAAGGCCTCCCAGTCCCGAAGTCAAGTCCTCCTGGAACCCAGCTTGAGATGCTGGTCGTGCAGGACCACTTACATTGCTTGCATGGCTGCTGTGGTAGGTGACGCCTGTAAAAGGCGTCTCTGGCCGCTCAACTTCACCCTCACGCAGACCAAGGGAGCTCTGAGCGCGCTGGGTCGTGCGAGCGAGGCTCCCCGCACTCGTCGAGCTAAAGCCGCCGGCGGATTGCCCACTCCATAGGGTTCTACCACTGCTTTGCGTTGAGGAGCTGGTATTGCTCTGGTTTCCGGTGGAGGCGTTTGTGACGTTGGTCTTGGTGGTGTATGTCCTGCTGACACCCTGGCTGATTTCGAAAGCTGATTTTTGTGTTCTCAGTTTTAGCTCAGGCAATACAGATTCTCCAGATGAAGACTTTGGTCGATCGTACTGTTGGCCCTTGGGCGGTGGCGGGGGTGGCATGTCGTCCAAGTCTCCCGCCGGCAAGCTCACGCTATGCTGGTGCATTTTGCGGAATTGCTTTTCCATCCGATCAACGTAGTTGCTCAGCTGAGGGAGCTCGTTGACTTGGTCGCGGTGTCCATGCTGGTACGAGGTGTCCTGGGAGGAATCACCGCTCCAAGTCTCATATCCCTCATCGTGATGCGCGATGCCCATCGAAGTCAGAGGTCGCGCGAGACCAGGCCTCTTTCGATCGGACCGGGGCGATACCATGTCAAAAGACTCGGGCGCCCAAGGGTCGAACGGCGGCTCCGAAGACTTGCTGTCCCAAGCTCCCCCAAGTCCTTCCAGCTGACCCAGCTGCTCCATGACCCCGTCCATGGCCTCTCGCAGCGGCGACGGCGTCATGTGAAGTTCGTCGGGGGAGGGCGGTTGGGACAGTGCACCGGGAGTATATGGACGGTACTCTCGCGGTCTGTCATCGGGACCAGTAAACGATGCCTGTCTCGACAAATCGAGGGCACTATGGCGAGAGTTGTTTGATCCTTGCCGATGGCGGTTGATGGACGCGTTTGATCCGCGCCGAGACATGTCGAGATAGCTTTGTTGCATGTCACGCGAGCCATGGCGGGCAACATGGCGATGCGGTGGCGGCGCCGGCGGAGGCGGGGACTCTCCTCTGTCTGAAGCCAGCTGGTGGCCGCCTGCAACCATGGAGGGTGCAGGCGAGGGTGCTCTGGACCCATAGCCGTGGACGGGAGGTGGTGACGGCACACGTTGAATGTGGTCGTGCACGCCTCCTGGAGTTGAGGCGCTCTTCGAGGGAGAAGTGGTGGAGTTTTCCCTCACACGGGACTTCGGGGGCTCTTTGAACGTCGTGGGCTGCTTCGCGCTGGTGTAATGCGGTGCCTTGGCGTATGCCTCGAAGGGTTTGCGGAAAGTTTTGGACTTGGTTGGCAGGTTCTTGGGGCTAGGCGTGTTGCTGCCAGGCAACGGGCTCACGGATCGCGTCGTGGGACGGAACTCTTCGGGGAGGACTTCGACGAAGTTGGATGGAAACGAGCCGACTGTTCTTCGATCTCGATACAGGCGGCCAACCCACCAAGACCCATCGCCGGCATTCAAGCACTCGATGAGGTCGCCTTCCATGAAGCCGAGATCGCGTTTAGACTGTGGGGTTCGGTCAGCGATCAGTGCGCGAGGAAGATCCGTGAACAAAGAGATGCCCTTGCCTCTCCTCCCCATGAGTACACTGCTCTGCACCAGCACGGGAACCGCGTGGGCGGCGGCAGTGGCGCGGGCGCCATGGTGAAAGCCTGTGCTGTCGCGCAGGGCTGAAGTTGGCAGCTGCTGAGTCGCGAGGGTTGTGCGGCTCAGCTCGCGCCGCTGTCGAGTTGACCTGAGCGTGGATGAAGGCGCGCGAACGGAAAAGGTGCGCGTTCCACGGTGAGCGAGCGGTGAGGCGGTGAGGAGCGTGCAAGGGATGTATATATAAGTCGGTCAATACGGCACCGTACGCGGTTGGCGGCCTAGGTGCTTGCGAAAGATGAGGCAGCTCAAGCGCACATGGTGAGGCGGCGGAGGCACCCGAAACCAACAATGACGAGTCGGGGAATGGAACAACAGACGAAGCGCAAAGTCTCTCGGTGCACGAGATGGTGGTGACGGCGCCGTTGCTCTCGTCAGCCTCTCCGCAGTCGCTGGAGCTCGGGAGCCTTGTCGAGTTGGGGATGGATGGGGGCGGGCAGGGGGAAGCTTAAACAACAGAGGGGCCCGATCGGTTGCCACGACGACGGCAGCGCACGCCCCCCCTGCGCGGCAGCCGTTGGCGCTGGGCGTGCTGAGACCGCCCTGGCCCGCTAGCGCAGCCGGCGGTCCTGCACTCCCCTAGGCGCCCCCCTGGAGGGCCGCTGGAGCCAATGGGCGGCCGGATCGCGCCGTAGCTCGATTCGCTCACGCCGAGGGTCGGGTTCGCCGCTGGGCCGCCATGGCGACCGCTGGCGTGCGCTACGTGCAGAGCGCCGCAGCGCTTCGTTCCAGCGCCGTGAGCCTAGGTGGTGAGAGCGCAGTCCGGCTCCGAGCCTTATGTAGGTACCTTACGGCATGCTGCACGCGACAGCGAACACTCGCTCTCCTCTGCCTCCTCAACACCATTGCAGCCCGCCTCACGATGCCAGCACAGACAGCAAGGCCCATCGACATTGCGCTCTCGTCATATCGTGCGCCCCAATCGATCCCCGCTGACGGCGGCTCCGGGCCACAGCTATCCCGAAGCGGAAAACAGTAAACAAAACGGGGCCCGAGCTCCCTCAGCTCCGCTGTCCCGGACAACGGCTGCTCATTAAACCGACAGGGCTGCGCTCGGCGACCGTGACCGCATTAATTAATTAACCACGGACACCGCCCTTGGGCTGCCATACTCGCATTTCTGGGCAGCTGCTCGGCGCCTCCTCTTCGACTCCCTTGGGAAGTACGGTTGCGACGTCAAGTCGAGCGTCCCGAGGAGATCCGCTGCAGCCCGTGCCAGAGTCTTCCGCATCCGAAGCTGCGTCTTGTCTGACATCGCGGCAACATGGCCACCGAGGGCGTCGCAGAGCACTACCAGGTGCTAGAGGAGCTTGGCCGTAAGTCCTTCTTTCCGTCTCGTCCTTGCCAATTCATGCTGACGCACGCGACACAGGGGGCAGCTTCGGAGTTGTCTACAAAGGCATCGAAAAAGCCACTGGCGAGACGGTTGCCATCAAGCATGTAAGTTTTTTCCTTCCATGGATAAGTAAATTGGGTCCATCAACGTCTGACGCGCCCGTCGCAGATCGACCTCGAGTCTAGTGAAGATGACATCGAAGAGATTCAAGCCGAGATTGCCGTCCTGAGCACATGCGCCAGTCCTTTCGTCACCCAATACAAGGCCTCGTTTCTTCGAGGGCACAAGCTATGGATTGTCATGGAGTACCTGGGCGGCGGTTCCTGCTTGGACCTGGTACGGCTCAATTTTTTACACTCCACCGCAATGAGCCAGAGCTGACTAGCCGCAGTTGAAACCGGCCAACTTCAGCGAGACACATATTGCCATCATCTGTCGCGAGCTGCTCTTGGGGATCCAGTACCTCCACAGCGAGGGCAAGATTCACCGAGACATCAAGGCGGCAAATGTGCTGCTGTCCGAGACCGGCAGGGTCAAGCTTGCCGACTTTGGCGTCGCAGCCCAATTGACAAACATCAAGTCCCAGAGAAATACTTTTGTTGGCACGCCGTTCTGGATGGCCCCGGAAGTCATCCAGCAAGACGGCTATAGTTTCAAAGCCGACATCTGGTCTTTGGGCATCACTGCCATGGAAATGGCCAACGGCGAGCCTCCGCTGTGTCACATCCACCCCATGAAGGTGCTTTTCCACATCCCCAAGAACCCCCCACCGAGGCTTGAGGGAGACTTCAGCCGAGACTTCAAGGACTTTGTCTCTCAGTGCCTCACCAAGGATTATGACCGCCGCCCGTCGGCTCAGGATCTGCTCAGGCATCGATTCATTCGCTCTGCCGGGAAAGTCGAGGCACTGCAGGAGCTCACCGCCCGACGGCAAATGTGGGATGCAAATCAAAATCGCCAGAAACATCCAATCTACTACCAGGAGACGTTGCAGACCATTACGCCAAGAGACGAGGAACAGGAATGGGTGTTTGAAACGGTTAAGTCGATTGCGCCGCCCCGAAGACCAACCATCAAACACAGGAAGCCGTCGTCGATGCTCGCCGCGGAAGAGGGACTACGCAAGCTCGATCTCAGCGAAGGTCCTCTGGGCTCCTCGTCTCCCGTGGTTGGAACAGTTCGCAGGTCGACTGTGCGTCGCACCCCGTCCCTCGCGCAGTCCTCGTCTATCCGATCCAACGGATCGCCACGCCCGTCGGTGGTTCAGAAGAAGCCGCTCCAGCCCGACATGTCGTTTGGCAACTCTGGGTCCACTATGCGCCTGTTCCGGAGAGTGCCATCGGACAGCTCGACAAGTGGTCAGTCTGGTCGGCCCTCGTCGCCCGACGACGTCTTTTGCGACGAGAATCTGCCACCGCCCATGGCTGCACCCGTGGAGCCGTACGGGAAGGAGGCCATTCTCGGCCGTCGACTTTACACAAAGGCCGTAGAGCCTATCCTGGCCGAACTGCATGCCCAGACTTCTGCCATGCAGAAGCGTGAGGCTCTGGCTAAGCTTTCAGATGCCTTTGCCGTCTTGGATGCCGTCGATCCGGAAGGCGCGTATCATCTCATCACCAACCTGGTGGCTTCCATGTCCCAAGACAACAAGCTCAATGCAGCTGTGCTCCGCCAGACTCTTCAGAAGATACCCGACGATGGCACTCCCCAGGGGACTGTCATAGTCAAGAGCTCTGCACCGTCCGCTGGCAGCCCCACGAAGCTGATACTCAGCTCAAACAATCCTCATCTGAAGAGTCACCGCCGCCGCCAGGGCGACTCTCCAGCTTCCAAGATGAGCGAGAAGGATTACGATAGAGAGAAGGCGGCTCTCCTTGAAGGGAAGTACCCAGGTCGCGAGGCACGGGTTGGAATGGAGCACTGCAAGCAGCTGTCGGATGTCCTCTACCAGCGCTGGGCTGACAACCTCCGAATCCGGTGGCCCGCCGTCTGATTCGACATCTTGCTGGACCGGCTGTCGAAAGATGCGATGCGGAAGTGCCGACTTGCTCCGGCGCAGGCATAAGATCTATTTCAACTTTTCTTTGCGACGAATACCCTTGATGGACTGTACGATCTCGTGAACGGAGCGAGCGCTTACTTGCATACCCGGGCATTGGAAAAGCATGCAAGACATAAAGGACCTAGAGGACTGGGGATCTCGGTGGCTCACTCGCTTTTGTGGGTGGCGTGGTCTCCTAGGAAGCTATGACACGATGTCAAGGCTTTCCGTGTGATATTTTGATGGTTAAATTGGGTCCTGGTTATTGCTTTCAACCGGAGGACGGCGTTGGGTTAGCGAATGGGCATCGGTTATGTAGACAACTGTACACTACGTACGAACACGTGTAGTAAATGTGAGAATTTGGTCCCTAAAGCTCAGTCCTGCAGGTCTTGTGATACAGCCATAGATGTTCAAGGTGGTATAAAGGTACAGGTTACACGATGCTGCTTCCAACGTCCACACGGCCAAAAGGGCTCAGCCTGCTCAGATCTCCTTGCTGGGTCCTAGGGCAAGCTTGATCCTCCAATTCTTGAATTCGTCGGACAGAATGCTCCCGTGGCCGGTGCTCTCTACCTGGAACACCTCGATAGTTGGCGACTGCGGCCGTCGACTTATTCTCCAGACGCCCTCATCATTGATTACATTTGTGAGCCCTTTTCGGCCGTCAGCAAACGTCACGCGTTGCGCCCATGCTTGGGTAGGAAAGCTACTCACATTCCAGGAAGCTGGCTGCAAAGTTGACACACATATCGGCGTTCCACTTTGCGTTTGGGCGCGAGTTGACCGTCTCTGGGATTCGATGCGTCTCGATCTCGTTGGTGTTGACGAGGATGCCGTCGCGGGTGCGGAAGCCGACGATAATCTTCGGCACGCCGAGGAGAAAGGACTGGATCCAGTACTTCATGAGCTTGCGGTGGAAGGCTTCCATATCGCCCTGGTTGCGGATCTCGGCTGACGTCTTGAGCTCGACCCAGTTGATGGGCGCGCCCTTTTCTTCCGGCTTAGAGTCCCAGACTGGTGGCGGCGGCTGTGAGATCACATGTTACGCGGTTGGTGGGCATATGGGAGAACTTACTTGCGTCAACTTCACCGCCGAGGCAGAGTACGGTTTTGCCGATACCTGTGCGGACGACGGAGCAGTATTGCTCTTTGTTGTTGACGACTTGGTTGTCCCGGTTCTCAATGTAGTCTCGAGACGTTTCGTGCCAGGTATTTGGCAGAGTGGCCAGAGTTTCAAACTTGTACCCTATCTACTGTCAGACTCGGCTGTTGGGTGCGTAGTCGTGCATGTAGCGTACCCCAGAATTGCATCACCTCCTGAGGTGGCCCGCCACGTCGTTGGCGTTGGCCTTCGTTTCTTCGGGAGTTCATCTTGTACTCGTGATTTTCTTCGATGAAGCTAGCACGCGTCAACACATGAAGTATCGCAACACAACCGTCAAAGGTCTCACATGGAATCCTTATTTTTTGTGTGAGCTTGATTCATGTGAAAGAGAGACTCATGTTAAGACTTACCTGGTACAGGGTGGCGTTCATCTCAAATCTAGGACTTGTCAGACGAGAGTTGAGAAAAAGCTCCAAGCCGTGAAGTACCCATCGAACTGCTCAAATAATGCTGCCATAATCTATGGCCGGTCAGAAGTGCAGGCTTTAGATGAGCATCCGGGAATCTCACCTTGGTCATCATGCCTCTCCACGTAACAACCTTGGCGTCAATTTTCTGCCCAGTCTCCTGCTCATGCGCCATGATAGCTTTTAGTAAGCTTTCCAGGTGCTCGTCCTTGGAATCGTCATGTTTTTGAAAGGTATTGAAACCCTTTGAAAGGTCCGCCCCCATCTGTGGTGTGTAGTACCACTTCATGGACGAGTCGTCCAGGCGGAACTCGTGATTTTCATCGTACGAGAAGCACGCAAATTCCTTCCCCGAGATACAGTTGATCAGCCTCGGTCGCGTTGGAGCGCGCGCCTGCGGGTATACAGGTTGCTGTTGACACCAGATGGCAGACTTACCCTGGGTCTCTTCACGGGCTGGCTGGCTCCTGCAAAGCGTCCCATCGGCTGGATCGAGAAATTCACTGCCATCTTAGTAAAGCCGCGACAGGCCTCGCAAGACCCTGCGGCAACGTGGTGGTGGTGAAGTTGCGATGCGAGGGATGAAAGGCAGTAGAATCGCCAATGCCATGCCTTTCAACGGACGACGTTGAACTGGCCAAACAATCGCCGGGTTTGGACAGGGCAGTGTGCGGCGGGCGGACTGACGAAACCTTGCTGGAGCGCCATCCAACGCTAAGGTACTACATAGCAGAGCGGAAGCGCTGAAGGCCTTAGCGCGGTTGCGCTGCGCTGTGCCTTCAGCGATCGACGGCGACGGCAGATGTCAAAGGCGACGGCAGCACACACTGCAAAAAAAGATCAAGTTTGAGATGATCTCTATCCACAAGCGCCCCTTGTACATCACCCAGCTTGCGGTCATGTCGGGCAGGGATGATAGATGCCAATGATGAGTGCAGGAATAGATGGCACCTCCCAGCATTCGAGTGCCGTTTTTGGCACCCACCCCAGTAGCTCGACTTGCTCAGCAAGCATCAGAAACAAAGGCGAGTGAGTACGTGTTGCTTGAGTACCGTAGCGTGTAATGAAAAGGCTTCAAATAAAGTCCGTTTCTTCTGATTGCAGATTCTTTGTTATACGAGTACTTGCACAGTTTAGAGCACCTCGACCGGATGCGACGCAGCGCAGATGATACGGGAGCCATTTACGGAGTAGATACCTGGTCCAGTGAAGATGCTCGTCGTACAATGACAACCTGAAGCCCTCGACCGTCTTCTTTGGCCCGGATGCCAGCAAGAGCAGTAACTTAGCGAAAAAGAAGCAGCGGCAGATGAGACTGAGAAGCATGCAGTTTCGCATCGAGCCGAATCGCAAACGATTGCCTGAGGCAAACAGGCGAGGCGCTTGGTTGCTGTTGACTCTGTCTGACGAACAGGCGGTGCCTGACGCCTGCCGTTGCCCAGTGATGCACTACCAGGGCTGTGGACCGCCAGCTTTGGCCATTGCGGCGGCCGCAAGAGTGCACCTTTCTTTTCTCGCCTTCAACTGCACTTCTCCATCTGCCACCTGAACCACACAATCTCGCCCTCTCTCGATCCTGACGCCTTCTGCTCACTCGTTTGCCGTCCGTTGCGCACAAGGTTTCGGCCATGTCAGTGGCCGCAATAGTGCCAGCCCACCACGTGATTACGCTGTAAGCCAAGTCCAACGCAGCGCGTGGGGTCCGTCTGACAACCCTCGGCCGCAGCCTCGCCTCGTCCTCGCCGCGCCACGGGACGACTTACATCCAGCGTCGACGGCTGCGCCTGACCACGCGTCGGTCGTCTGAATTTCCCACAGCTCCTGTCGCGATAGGAGCTGCATATAAATCGCCAGGGCGTCTTGCGTTTCGCCCGGTCATCAACACCGTCACGCCGGGTCAATGCCCACGCGACGACGAAGGCGGGCAGCAGCATCGAAGTCGCGGAAGCAGAAAGCCGCACCCGAGGACGAAACTTGGTACATCATCAGGGACATCCTTGATGAGAGAAGGGCCAACGGGGGTGTAGAGTACCTGGTGGACTGGGCCGATAACGTCGACACTGGTGAAGCCTACTCTCCGACCTGGGTGGCCGTGAGTCCACGCAAAGGACCCAGCATCTACTTCGTGAGCATCCAACTAATACGGTTTTGTCGCAGAGCAGCGAGGTGACCGACGCAGCTCGACAAGCCTGGGAGGCGATCAAGTCTGCGCGCGACCAAGGCGAAGGCCTCGAGGCGACAACTGCCGAGTTCGACGAGAGCCAAGACAGTCAACCACCTCGACTCGCGAATCGGAGACAGGCCAACAAGGTCGTAGCATTGTCCCTGGCCGGTCCGAGATCAGCCACAGCAGAAGAAAGCAATCACTTTCATAAAACGCCCGGGTTTGCATACAGCGCCACCCCGTCCGAGGAGCCTACGCCGTCCTTCACTTCGCGCGCGTCGGTCGACACCGCCGAAGCTCACGACTTTGGTCCACCACTTCACTCTTCTGTCGCTCGTCCAGCGCAGCGACTTGTGATAGAGCTCACGAAACCTACGCAGTTCGACCCGTCAGACTACCTAAGCGCGGCCAATACACAGGCAAGTGGAGGTTCATCTCAGTCGTTGGCGGAGCTCGAAGATTCCGACCAGAGGTTGGCTTTTGCGTCCCAGATCAGCGCCAGAACTGTCCCCGACTCACAGGAGCCATCTGGCGCGAGTTGGTCACTCGACCACGTCAGTGATTTGTCGCCGACAGCAGAGGATATCGCCTCTAATCTTGGTTCAATACCTTCAAATATCCCATCCCACCAGCCTGAGCAGTCGGATCGCCTCAGCACGGAAGAGGACAACCTCGCGGCTGCTACGACTGCGAGCAAACCGAGTTCTTCCCAGCATAATTCAAACTCTCTGCGGCCTGCTGATCCCACGACTCAAACCCTGCCGTCGGCGAGCCCAGTCTTCTTGACGCAGCCGCACATTCGCCACACATTCGCAATTCCCCAGACGTCATCCCAAAGCGCTTCCCCTAGTCACACGGCTGTTAGAGCAACGCCTACAGCGGAGAGCCAGAGCTCGACCGGCAGCCATCGGCCAATTGCGCCCATTTGCACGGAGTCGCAAGACGCCCAGGTCTTTCACCGCGATTCGCTTGAGTCGGTATTGGGCGCTTTCTCTGGCAGTCACGACACCAGCCAAGGCTGTGCTGTAGCTTAAACGGTCGTAGCACATCATCGGAGGAACGTGACGATACCAACCCTCGTGGCTCTGAGCAGGAGTCTTGGGCAGACGAGGACATGGACGAGAGTCATTCTGCCGATCACCCGGCTCATCCGGAGAGCCGAATGACGGCAGCCGAAGAATTAAGTCAATTGTTCAACCTGGACACGTCGAGCATTGGCCCAGGTGTCACAGCCCCACACACGATACAGCAACACGGCATTTCTGTTGAGAATTTTCAAACAGGGACTGATGAGGGTGGAGAGGTAACCTTGGCGAATATGCAACATATGGACGAAACGGCGTTCGGAAGTTCACACGACCAGTCTTCTGGGGCGCCCGCGCCTGCTCAACACACGCAACATTCGACTGTATCGCCGGCCGACATCTCAAAGCACCCTGACTTTGAAAGGACGGCGCTGCCTTTGATGCCTTCATCGGCTTCCCAAGGCGCCGTGTCTTCCAACTTGTATGTCAGCTCGGTGACCTCTGTACCAATGGCGCAGGCACCTGGCGAGCAGGCCTCGAGCGAAGCTTCGAGCGATGGCGCCCCAGAGCCTGGTTGCTCCATGGAACACGTTGTCACCTTGCCCTTCCAAGCGAGCCTCAGGCCCTTTTACGATGACACCCTTCTGGAATACCGGCGATACGTGACCCAGTTCGGCAGCGTCTTCAACGATGAGGAGTACGTTGAACCGGAAGAAACTCTTGTCATGAAAATCGATCAACTCTTCGGCCGGCTACACAACATCTGCGACTACCCACAAGACGCAGTCGGTACATCTCTGGAAGATCTTCCGCCTTCACAGCTGGCCAAGTACTCATGTGATGCGCATCCCAAATTCAACTTTGTTTCCGAGCTCCTACAAGGCCTGCAAAAGGATACTACAGTCCTGATAGTGGCTCGCTCTGTCGAGCTGCTTCGACTTCTCTATTTCTTGACAGAGGCACTGCAGGTGGAATGTATTTGCGATGCCATTGGGAAGCACACGAGCGCCTTTCATACATCACCTGCTCGGGTCACTCTCGCACTGTCGAGGGAGGACCACAATGGGCTCGCCTTTGATGTCGTCATCGGATTTGACCACTCATTCAGCAGCTCACCAGTGTCAAAGAGCCTCTCGTCCGAGAATTCGGATGTCAAGCGCCCACTGGTGCTGATCCTTGTGACGACACATTCAATCGAGCATATAGATCTCCAGGTGCCGGGGGACTTGGGGCCACTGGAACGCAAGAATGCTCTTTTATCGGGAATCGTGCGCGCCAGGAAGCTGATAAGCGATCCTGATCGAGGATATCCCGAGCCGTATCAACTGGCTACCATTTTTTTGGAGTTTCTGAATGGCAACATTGACACTGTTATTTGGGAGCCGGTGCCCGTGCCGGACGAGGTCCTCGACATTTTTCTCAGTTCTCAATCGCGCTCGCAAATGCCCGTTGCGGCCACACCGGAGCGAGACAACGGTCGCAAGCGCAAGCTTGTAAGCCACGAATTCATATGTTATGCCATCGCTGTTGCTGACTCAAGTATAGGATGATTCCGAGGACGAGGATGCCAAGAGGATGCGTATACTTCCCCTGAAGGAGTCGACTGTCGAGATCAATGAGCCCCCTATGCCAGACGACGTCCAGGAAATGCTTGAGGGCTCTACTTCCCTTGGGGCGCCGGGCAAGTCGACGCAGGTGCAAGTGAAAGTGTCCTTGGCTGTACTGCAGGCGCTAGCAGAAAAGGTTGGCTCTTCCCGTGGACCGGCTCGACAAACCGGCTAATGCTTCCCAGCACGCTGAGCTCAGGCACGAACTCGCTGCCAAGGACGTCGAGGCAGAATACAAGGCCGTCATTTCCGGCCTGGAGCAACGCGTCAAGGAATATGAGAGAACAATGGCCAAGATATATGACTCTCATCGCAAGGCGCTGGAGGACCGTTCTAAATTTGAGGCGGAGAAGCTCAAGGCCGAGGCTGACCTGCGGAGTGCTGCAGAGTCGACGCAAAGAGACAACGACAAAACACAGAAGCGAATCGCCGAGCTCGAGGCAGCCGTTGCGCGGTTGACGGCCGGTCCGGAAGGCGCAGAAGGGAAGTCTTCCCTGGCCACGTCGGAGGAGCTTCTCAAGGAAGCTCAAGACAAGGTCCTGATGCTTGAGAAGCGGCTAGAGAATGCCCATAAGGACGGAGAATACGTCCGTAACCTGTACCACGACGCATCAACGTCAGCCAGCACGTTGAGGGCCGAGTGCAACGAGCTCAAGGAGCAGAACGACGAGTTGCAACAGAAGACGTCGGACAAATTGGGGAAAATACACCAGATGCAGGCCGAGAATGAAAGCCGGCAACATCTGCGTCAGATTCGGGAGCTCAAAACACAGGTCAGGGAGCGAGAAATCGAGCTTGACCACGTGCGCGACGAGCTACGACAGCTCAAGAACGGGCGCAGGGAGACTCGCCAGGTCAGCGTGCCGCGTAGTCCACGCATGGGCATGATGAGTCCCCGGCCCGGCCGAGCCTACGGCAGCTCCGCCAGCCGCGGAACAAGCCCGGCGCCGGCGACGGGCCTGGACGTGCCGGCCGGGATGCAGTACATGAGTGCTCAGCAGCCGGGAAACGGGCGCTGGAACCACTTGAGGGATTGAAGGAGTGTTGTTCGAGAGGACAGGAACCATTTTCAGGACGCTGTCCTCCCCTTTGGTAGCCATTTCGTGGGCTGTTTCTGTGGATATGGAGTACCGGTGAGAACTGCTTTCGGATTTGTGCCTCGGATGCTTGCTGGCTCGCTGGATGGCGGCAGGCAGGCAGGGGTGCCGCTATGCCCTCACGTGAATAATTGAATCGAAACGATCGAGCCTGTTCAGCGCCCGTCATATCTGTTCATAAAGTATCAAATTAGATGGCGTGATGCACGACGCAAAAGAGTGTTTTGAGAGTCAAGTGGGGAGTCGTCCATGTCGTTTGCGAGCAAGGCACAAAGGGAATAGCTTCCGCGGATTAAGAGGCTGAAGACCAGCGACAGGGTCGCCAACACGCATGCCCAGAGTGGCTATAACACATTGATTGCATTGAGCAGTCGCAACGAACCTCCGGTCTATCTCCCGCTCTGCCGACACCTCCGCCTAGGATAACATGTACAAGATCTCCTTGATCGCGCCCGAGAATCGTCTACCTTTTATTTCTCCTCGGGGTAAAGGTCCTCCTTCAGGGGGACGCCGAGCTCTTCCCGCAGGGGCTTGAGCTCCTCGAGATATTGCTCGTACTGTCCCTTGTTCTCGACCTTGGCCTTGATGCCTGGAATGAAAGTCAGCGTCATATGTTCTCGGTATTCAGCCTGCAGGCGTGATGCGCCGCATGGTCCGACAAGAGAGCCTGTCTGATACCCGGGGCAGAGTATCGTGGACCTGGCGGGCAGCCTCGGAAACGAGCGGGCATCGGGGGCGGCGAGCGTACCCTCGAAAATGCGGACGGCCGTGGCAAAGTCGTTGACCCTCCGGGCGGCCTTGAGGGCGGCAGCGATGACGGTGGTCGAGGGGACGAGGTCGTAGGCGAAAGCGTTGTTCAGGTTGCGCTAAACAAGGGTGTCAGTACGAATCGTGCCACTTCCGGGAGCCTTGTGGCTAGAGCTCGGAAGCGACGTACCTGGAGCTCGAAGACATCCTGAACACCGTCAAACTCCTTCTCGAATCTGGAATTCAGCTTTGGTCAGCAATTGAACCTGTAGACCCGGTTTGTCGGCTGCGTTGCGCGCAGGCTGGGGCAGCTCAAGACGACGCTGCGATATTTGTGCTCATCCACATATCGATGACTTGGCCGCCCCGCCCGACGCCTCTGCCGGGCCAATTGCGCAATATGCAAGCACGGAGGCAAGGCGCGCGGTAGGGCTCACCTGGCAGAGAACTCCTCGAAGGTCTCCTCGGCGTGCTCGCCGCGCCGGGGCACCGAGGTGCTGAAGTGTGCGGGCTGAGCGACGAAGGCGGCGGAACGGGCAATCAGGGGCTGCGCGGGGCGGGCAGCGCCGGCGCGGAGGAAGGCGGTCGAGCCGCGAGCGGCAACGCGGAGCAGAGAGGCGGACGGCATTGTGGGATCGAGAGAGGCGGGCGGCGAGGCGGCGATGGGACTCTGGCGGGTTTGTTTGTTGGTTTTTTCGAGATGCTCAGAGGTGTTCCCGAGAGCAAAGAATCGTCCGACGCGGATGACTAAGCCCGGCGTCGCCTGATTTCCGAGGGATGGTGAGCACAGTACGGATTGAACGCCAGCGAGGGCTGCGGCGCGTGCTCGGTGCGGGGAGCGTCTACAGTGTAGCCGCTTGCGGGCACGGTCCTGCAGAACTGGCAGCTGGGGAGCTTGGATTCAGCCCGATTCCAATTCGTCGCCGGGTCCGACAGGCGCTCCTGGGCCCAGGAGCCTATCAGCAGCGCAGCATTCCACGGCCAGCGCCAGCTCGACGCTCACGTCGCACTGACTCGACGTCGGCCGCCCGGCCGTCCATGACATCGGCACCGCATCGGGCCATGCACTAAGGCAGAGCGGTTGTTCCTTGGGGAGCCTGCTCGGTAGCTACGGATTACCTACCTACCCGTAGACTAGCCCGTCACGGCATGCATTTCGCCTTCAATGCAGCGGCGACGCGGTCAATGCTTTGTTGGCCACACACACCGCAGCCAAAAGCCGAAAAAGTCGCAGGCAATGACCGAGGTCCAGCAGTCCCTGGCCATGGCAGCGAGGCTCGTACTCCATACGCGACGGGGCCCGGAAATTGCAGTGCAGGCCGTGCAGCAAGGGGCCCTGAGGCCAGGTAACGGCTACCTGCAGCCGGCTCCGGCGCTGCCGACTCAACACGCCGGGTCACGTGCCGCCCAACGGACATCTCCTCGGCCCGGCCCCTGATTGGCCCGGCACGAGCGGCCCAGCGAATCACATGCGCGCCTGTCGCTCGCGCGCGGCCGCAAAAGGTCAATGGCGGCGGCGCTGCGCGCTGGCTGGCAGCGAAATTTCCCCTTTTTGACGCAAGCCCCAAAACGCCAACCCGGCCGGCGATCCCATTTTTGCTGCCCGTCGCCTTCGTCTTTTCATTCTCTCCCTCTTCCCCCCTTCACGCTACTTGTCCGCCGGTTCCAGAGTGCGTCCGACTTGAGGGAGTTGTCCTGTGTGCAACTACTCTTCTTTTCTCGTCACTCCTTGACCCAGGCACTCGAGCATATTTGGTCGCGCCCCGTGTCCCTGCGTCGCGTGTTCGAACCGAGACCGCCGTCGACCGAAGCATATCGGCGTCCCAATCTTCGAAGCCTCGACTTGTCGCGAGCCTCGGACCCTTCTTGATCCGTCAGCTAGGACATACTCGTGCCACAGCGCCAGCAATTGCCCGCCATGGCCTCCGCCCCGTCCTCGTTCTACGAGCAGCTGCCGCTGCCGACGCTCGACCGTCCCTTCGGCATCCACCTCTGGCCCATCTTCGACAAAGCCTGGACCGCCGTCGTCGGCTACTCGGCCAATGACTTCCGCTTCGTGCCGTTCGAGACGCCCATGTCGACACTCAAGTCGACGTCCATCTTCATCGTCATCTACTACGCCATCATCTTTGGCGGCCGCGAGCTGATGCGCAACCGCGAGCCCTTCAAGCTCAAGACGCTCTTCCTGATCCACAACTTCTACCTGACGGCCATCAGCGCCATCCTCCTGGCTCTCTTCATTGAGCAGCTTCTGCCCACCGTCGTCCGCGGCGGCATCTTCCACGCCATCTGCGACCACGAGGGCGGCTGGACCCAGCCCCTTGTCGTACTGTACTATGTAAGACATCTAAAGCTCTTGCCGGGCGTCTTGCGAAGAAGAACAAGGGCCTAACATGATTCCAGCTTAACTACCTCACCAAGTACCTCGAGCTGCTCGACACCGTCTTCCTCTTCCTCAAGAAGAAGCCGCTCAGTAGGTGTTCTCCCGTGCCAAGGCGTCCGCTGCTTGCCCGCTGACCTGTCCGCAGCCTTCCTGCACTGCTACCACCACGGTGCCACTGCCCTTTTGTGCTACACCCAGCTGATCGGCTCCACCTCCGTGTCTTGGGTCCCCATCACCCTCAACCTGACGGTCCATGTTGTCATGTACTGGTACTACTTCCAGAGCGCGCGTGGCATCCGTATCTGGTGGAAGGAGTGGGTCACTCGTCTTCAGATTATCCAGTTCATCATCGACCTTGGTGGGTTGCGCCCGAACTTTTTGTTGTCTCTGGCCATCGGCTAACATGGGTGCGCAGGATTCGTCTACTTCGCCTCTTACACGTACTTCACCTCGACGTACTTCCAGTGGATGCCCAACGCCGGCACCTGCGCTGGTGAGGAGTTCGCTGCCTTCTCTGGCATTGCTATCCTCAGCTCTTACCTGGTGCTCTTCATCTCGTTCTACCTGGCGACGTACAAGAAGCACGGCAAGGCCACGACTAGCCGCAAGTCGCTGCGACGCATGAGCCAGGCCCCCCTCCCTGACCCCCTGCACGTGCAGGCCGCTATCAACGGCACTGCCAACGGAGCGTCGACGACGGGTGCCAAGACCAACGGCACCACGACTCGTTCCCGCAAGGCCTAAGTGCCATGCAGGACCTCGTTGCATCGCCAACGAGAGGGAGCCGCGACTCCGTAGAGGAGCCGGCACCAGGAGCGGCACACCAAAGCCTGCCAGGGTTTCGATCGGGTCCGACAGCGTCCGCACACACAATTGCAATCACCTGACTTTGCGGGCTTTTGGGGACACGGCTGGTTGTGCGCGCTTTGCCGAAGACGCTCGGGAGCTTAGCCAAGAGCGGCCGGTACATGTCGGGTCGCTGTCGGCAACGGCTCTCATGTTCTTCGACAGTCACGATGACGGGCGGTTGATGACATTTCAACGGTTAATTTCCCTGGGTTTCTAGGGTCGCATGATATGGCGGACAGTTCAGGGACGGGGTTCTCGGCTGACGGAGTTCCTATTGCATGGCAAGAGTTTTGGGGGCCGCGTACCACTTGTAATATTGTTCTGCAGGACTTCTGTACAACTGCGGCATCACATACAGTTTCTAGTTGGGAGTGAAAGGGGGGGACATAAAAGGAAGGGTGGAATTGAGTCCTTTTGCGTTTCAAAGATGGCCGTTCCAGCCTCGTTAGTCGTATGTGCCATGTGTCGTTGATGCGCGAGTGTTGAGCCCCCAATCCTGTCGTAGTGGCCGGCATCAGCGTCGGGAAGCCCCAAGGTGCAGTGCAGCAGAAGGATCGTTCAGGACGGGGGACTGATGCAGGGCAGACGGTGGCTCGGAACAATCCTCTGGTGGTGCGCCGTGCACTGGCCAAAAAAAATCGATGCATGCTTGAGCTTCCATAGGTTAGCAGGCAAAGTAGGGATGCGTGTAGAGAGCGCCATGGCGATTCGCCTTTGTGCGCTGGGCCACCACGTAGCATCACCTCGGGGGCCGCCGTCAGCGCGGGCAGACGATTGGGCAGCGGCTCCTCTCGTCGGGGGCGCGACGGATGCGGCGCCAGCGCACCTGCGCGGTGACAGGTGCCTGCCAGCTTTAGAGTAGTCGGGATGCCCCTGGCAGGGCCCCGTTGTTAGCGCTGGTCGCTGGGCTGCGGCCGTCCACGGGTGCTTCCCCCACATCTGACCTCACCTCTCTTCCACCCCTGCCTCGGGGCCAGCCATAAGCTACCAGTAAATAATAAGTGCGGGCTGCCCGCTACAGCCAGAGAGACGGCGTCCCTGCCAACGGCATACCATCGTCCATTGTTCCTCCTTTTCCTCTTTGTGTGCCTGGACGCTGCCCGTCAGCGGAACCGACTGTTCAGTCTGCGCCCGTCGACTTTTGCGCGCACACCGGCCGCGACGCCTGTGAACGGCGCCAGCAGCAGAGCGTCAAGCTTCAACCCGGCGATGGTCGATGCCACGAGCTGCCGAGGACGTACATAAGGGCCTATGACAGCCAGCTGCGCCCACCCGATGCTGTACTGCCCAGGCCTGTCTCTCGGATAGTTCCAACAAAACTTCGGCATTTCGTCGCCCTCTCTCTCTTGAAGCGTTATCCTGTCCCAATCCCGACGGGCCGCATCGCTTGGCCGGTGTTGCCACCGCCTCCACCATGAGGCTGCCGTTCAGGAAGAAGGACAAGAAGAAGGTCGAGGTCGCATCACCCTACCACGACGATGACTTTCGCCCTCACGGGTTCGTCGGCTCAGTACTGAGCCCACCCTCTTGGGCGTCAGCCCAATGCCTCGCCCGAGTGCCGCCGGACGTTCTGCAGCGTATCTTCGCATACGTCTGCCCGCACTCCCGCGATGAGAGCTACGATACCTGCGAGGAGAGCTCCAGCGACTCGGGGTGTATGCTGTGTGACCTGAGGGACCTCTCTCACTGCGCTCAAGTGAATCGATCGTGGCGGGCCAGTGCCATGGTCGTGCTGTAAGCTAACCCAACCCCCTCCCTAGGCTGCAATCGCCGGCCGCGTGACTTACCATGCAGCGCATAGATACCATAGCGTTCGCATCGACCCGGTGCACTACTGCAAGCTCGAGGCTTTCCTGGCAGATAAACGCAAGAAGACGTCACGGTTCAACCGTAACGGCATCCCCGAAGACCCAGCGCTGGCCAGGCTGAGGCTCCTGCGACGCACCGTCCGCGACGACCCAACGCGGATCGGCAGGCTGGTTGAATTTTTGAAAACGCCGTACATGATTCGAGAGTCCTGTCACGTCGAGCTGGCCCAGACCATTGCCGTACTGCCCAACTTGCGGTACGTAGATCTGCCCGAGGGTATGTTTTCGGACGAGCCCAACTACGCGACCCTGAGACTGGAGGTGCAGGCACGCTGCCCTAACCTCCGCAAGATGTCATACGTGCACGGATCTGAACGCAGCTTTTCCACGCTCGCCACGGGGCAGGTGTGGAAATGCCTCGAAGTGCTGGATCTGGATCGCATCGACGTCAACCCGATGACCTTGCGATGCGTTTTGGGGTCCCTGACTCTCCTCCGAGCGTTGAAGGTCACAGGAACCCCGAGCTTCTCGGACGAGGCGATGGCGAGCGATGATGGGCTTCCCCTAATGCCGGCCCTAGAGGAGCTTGTGCTGAAAGATACACCCCGGATCACGGCGGACGGCCTTGTGGCATATCTATCCTGGCTTGAGACCCAGAGGGCCCTCCGTGTCTTGACTCTCAAAGACACCGGTGTGCAGCCGTGGCGATTACAGGAGATTTTTGCAATGGCCCCGGCGCTTAGGACATTTGCCATCCAAGCAAAGGTTTCGGAGCCGTTCCCGACCGTTGAAGCGCCACAGCTCTTAGCATCCAAGAGACTCAGAACGCTGCGCTTCGAGATATCGGGCAACTCCGCGGCAGGCACATATGCAACTCCGGGGTACTACTCGTACTTGGCATCAGCCGTCCTCGCGGGGAGTCTGCCCAGGCTGCGCAGGCTTTACGTTCTAGATGAAGACTTCCCAGAGAAGCTCTCAGGACTGCCGCCGCCCAACGCCATGTTTATGGGCAACGGAAGCAGGCGAGGTTCCAACGTGTCTGACTCCGGCCCGCCTGCTTTGCGCGGAGCAGCATCCGGTCCCAAGAGCCCGCTGTCCCCTACATTTCCTCGAGCGTTCTCTCCCCCGTCGCCACCTCGGCAACCAGCGGCAGCCTCGCACAACCCCAATCGCTTCAGTTCCAACAATCCGTTTGCCCAGCGGGCAGCCCCCCACGCGCCAACGCAGACTCTCGAGGTGTACACCAAGACGGATGAGTATGGCCAGTGGAACTTTGCGCGTGTCGACCCGTACATGGAAGCGGGAGCGCCACGGCGGGACCAGCGACCGGTCAGCAGCTACGGGCTGGCGGCGGACGTGGCCGGACAGGGATGGGACAGAGGCGAGGCGCGCCGAAGCATCATGGTCGGCAGCTGGGCGGGCGGGTTTCTGGCGGTGCCCGGGGACGAAGGCGTCGAGGCCTTTGGACTGAGCCCAGGGAGGGGCTTCGCGGAGGCCCCGCGGCCGCATAGCAGCGGGGGTGCGGCGTCGAGGGCTCGCGGCGCGTGGAAGTGATGGGATGAATGGAATCGGAGTCAGATACAAGCAGCCGTTGCTGTGTTGGGTGAAGCTTTGCTGGTGAAAAGGGAGAGATTTGGCAGGAGATGGCAAGGGGTTAGGAGTAACGACACCTGACGACTAATGATGACTACCACCAGCTGACTGTATGGGTTAGTAATGTTGAGGTGTAGTAAATTGCATCTTGAAACGAGGATAATGCCACAGTGCGCTGCTAGAGGACGGTACATTGATGCATCGTGCCGTGATCTCATGGCGGCCGTCACGAGGCATGAGCAGAAACGCCGACAACGACAGCCAGACGGGTTGGCGCAAATCCGCGAGAAGCATTGGAAGGGACGCCATCGTAGATGACGAGATGGCCGACCCCGCAACTTGCGACAAGCGGACGTGCGCCTCTTGTCAAGTCGCGACGCCGGCGACGACGCTCGGGCATATCAGATGACACGGACGGATAGGCCGTGGCTAATTGCGTTATGCTACGGGCCACTTTTCTCGATCTCCCGCGACGACGCACGAATTCTGTACTGCTCCGGCTGAATCTCCCCGATATCGATATCCACCTACCTATTGACGGGGTGGTATAGCATAGCATAGCATAGCATGTATGTACTGTATCGGAGAGCCTGCCTGATACCGGTGGCTGTCGAAGTTGATGAGGTGCTCAACATCGGCAGTTGTAGGGTAGCAGCCGGCGCTACGGGGCCTCGCGACGTTGGAACCGGCGGGCTGGAATGCGTTCCGTTTCAGGGCTGAAGGGGGCCGACGAGCGCCGTCGCTCGGCGCGCTAGGCGGGTGTCTTGCGCTGCAACAGGTAGGACGCACGACGCGGGACAAGACAGCCGAGAACGGGGCACAATGGTATTGTCGGCTTGTAGGCAATGCACCTACGCGTGCAGCACGGCAGCATGTGCGCTGCTTCGTCGCTTGGCATGCGGGTCCGTGGCTGGCTGTCGCACGCGGGCTCCCAGCGTCCAGTACGGAGTACACGGGCGAAGTGGTCCGAAAGGTCTGAAGATGGGACGAGGCGCTGTGGAGAGAGCGAGAGAGACGGCCGCGCCAGGGTCCGTTTGGCATTGTTCAACCCAGACGGAGGCGCGGCACCCACCCTGCCACGGCTAAAGAAACCTGTCAAAAACTCCACAGCCGGGAGGGAAAAAGAGTTTCTTCGCACCGCCGGCCGAGCGCTGCGCGGCTTCGCCGAGCCAGCTGAAACCTCGCGGGCGCACCGGTTAAGGTTTTGCTTTCTCGTGTCTCTGGCCCGAAGTACTCGTACGAACGGGAAGCGCAGCGCACCGTGGAAGCATTTTTAGAACACGCCTAGGCCGGAAGCGGCGTGGGGCTCGAGGCTCTCGCTGTGAGGCTGGGGAAGAGCGAGATGCGAGTGACGGAGTGGCTGGTGCCCACCCGCCACCATCTTGCCCGCAGAGGGCCATCGCACCCGAGGGCTGAGGCTGTGGCGCGGGTCTGGGGCCGTCGAGCTGGCAAGCCACAGGGTGCCTGGCCGACCCGGATCGGGCATGTGGGGGCAAGGTTTGGGGGAGGCTGCTGCCGTTGGGCCACGAGCCGCAGATGGCATGACGCCATGGTGGGTTTTCCGCTGGGCGTGCCTGCTCGAGGCCAGGCCAGGTCGAGGAAACGCGGCAGCCGCCGACAGGCCCAGGGTTCTGCTCGAAAGCCTGCCAGACCCTGATTGCGTTTCGACACGCGGGGCATCGACGCTGCCTCAGCCCGATGAAGATCGAGCCCATTCCGCTCGCTCCGACGACCATCCGCTGTCACGGCCGCGGCCATGAGCCACTCATTTCGTGAGCGCCCGCGAGCCGAGACGTGGCGCGCCCGCCGTCGTCGCTCCAGCGTCCCGGAAGCCCAGGCTGCTGGAGAGTCCGTGGCTCGTTGCGAGTGTCAGATGCGTTTGATGACTGGGCTAAGCCACCCGGCGAGCCTCAGGCAAGCCCGGCCGGCGATCCCCCCGCAGTTCAGACGAATGCACACACAGCAGGGTTCTGCGCTGTCTGCCGGATGACGCCAGCGCTGTGGAACTCCGTAACAAGGGCTGCGATTGCAAGTGGCCCATCGCGGCGGTCGTCAACATTTGCCGGCGCAGGGAACGCCGTGGCGAAGGGAGTGCAAGAGACAGCGGCGTCTTGGGAACTCCTTGTCCCCAAGGAGAGGCTCCCGACGACGATAAGGCGGGCGCACTGTGGCCGGCACGATAAGGTACATGCACACACACACACGCATACACACGCACTGCACGCCGAAAAGGGAGTGGGCGAATCGCTCGCGCCTCGTGTCAGAAACGTCTCTAAACCGCCACGTGAAGCCCGGCGTCGCAAGGGGAATCTCGCGAACCGTGGGCGCGGCCAGCCCGACTGAAGGACGGGCTCTCGAAATGTCGGTCTGGCGAGACGGCCGGCGCATGCGACCCGTGATTCGTGTTCGTCGATACGAAAGCTGACGGCGGAGGTGGTGTGGTGGAGGGCCTCACACTGCACCCGTCCCAAAGGCCGCTGAGTCGCAGCCAATTCCAGCGCCTCCACGACGGGCCGCATTCCCCCACTGTGTGTGACCCGGAGTCGAGGCCCTGCTGCAGCTGTCGCCACACGTCCAATGCAGAGCAGCGTCACGGCCGTCATCCGGTACGTAAGGAAATTCATCCTGCCCTGAAGATCGTCCAAGTCTTGTGGCGAGTACAGTAACTACTGCGTCTACGAGTACGAGCATCCTTTTCTGCAAGGTTCGTCGGGCTTTGTCCCGACGCTTAGGGTCGGCGCACCAGGCGGCTCATTTGTTCGCTGCGAAAAGGCGGGTGCGTGCTCACCTCAATCAACCCCGATGAGCATTTTTTTTTTAGAACCACCCCAGGCAATATTTCGTTCGTATCTCGGCACTTCCTGCGGACTAGCTGCAATCTGTTTCGTTGCCCTGCCTCTTGCCTCCAGGTCGAATGAAGGATTCCGCAGAGGCCCCGGATTCAAGCATCGGGAGCAAGACGGCCTCCCGAACGCGGAGGCCTTCGAAACGTGATGGATAGGTGTCGGCACGACTATTACTCTGTGGCCCAGACGCTTCGTGGTCGATCATCGGACCAAGGATGCGAAACGGTGGGCTCATACCGCACGGGTCAAGAGCTAAGCACTGGGCGACGCACATCGGTTGCCGCTCCTCATTCGCGCCCAGAAATGGCGATTCGCGGTGGGCGACCGCCAATCAGCAGGCGCTCGTGCGGCAGACGACGAGGCGACTCTCGCAAGTGATGGGCGTCTGCCGGTGATGAGTGGCTGGCGGTCGAAAAGGGTCTTGGTGGTGGTGGTGGAGCAGGGTAAATGTGCCAACCCTGGCGGTTGAGGGAACCCCTGAGTCTGGTCCGGCACTTCGATTGGCGCACGCCGAGGGGCGGGGCCCTATCTGCCTATTCGCACTCGAGCGCGGCGGCGCTTGAGCAATGGAAAGACAATAAAAAGAGAATGAGGGCGCACGATAGCTGAATGAACGGGGCGGTTGGCGGCGGATGCTGTCGGGCAACAGCTGGAGGCCATGACGACGATGGGAGCCCAACGGCCGCGTGGGAGCAGAGCGCAAGCCAGCAACGGGACAAAGCGACGTATGCCCCGACAAGTCGCAGCAACCTGATGCCTCGCCCAGAACAAGCGTTTTGCTATGCTCTCCTCGTCGACCTGGCGATGAAACGCTTTCCTCGCAGGCCAGCCCGGGCCAAGGCCAGAGCCGTCCAACGCCGCCCCTGCTGGAGCCACTCCGGCGGAGAGGGGGGGCCCTGCTCTACGCTAGCGCTCGTACCCAGTGCGTCAGCGGACCCGCCGCACGGTCGGCTCATCAAGATGCGGACGCCAGGAGGTGGGAACTGGAACATGCCATGCCATGCCATATATCGGTCGGCGCCACACGCTCCATTCTCTTGTCTTTACGGGTACATACTTGACCGTCTTCCCCCCCCCTCGGCCGCCTCAATAGAGCATTCCTGTGTCCATCCAGCCGACCTCTCCCTTGGGCCAAGACCTCCTTGTCCCTCGTTCATTGAATTCCTGTCCCCTTGCTCGCCGCGACGCGCCCGGGTCAGGGTCAGACTTACACGCACCCTTCCCTCGACGGAAGCGTCGACGCCCAACCGCGAGCCGCCGCGAGCACCACCACGGCGGCGCCCTTTGCCCGCCTCGCCTTGTCTCGAAGACCCTCCCATATCCTCGGCAAGGAACGTTCGCCCGTCTGCATGCACGAACAAGACGCCGCTTTGGCCATGTCGTCGATGGTCTCGTCAAGGGCGCGCGCCGGGTCCATTCCAGGCCGCCACCACCAAGCCGCCGCCGAGATCCCTTATAGAGCCTCGCCCTCCAGCTCCCCTCGGTTCGACGCCGACAACGAAGACGACGACGACGGAGCTGGCCTTTCCGACAGCGACGTCGAGGACCCCATCACAGAACCCACCGCAAGCAAGCCCCCGCAAGACGACATGCTATCCCTCCCGCACATCAACTCGAGCAGCTGCGACATTGCTGCTCCGGCCCTGCCTGCCAAGAGCGCCCTGCGAGCCTCGAGGCTGCTGGCCTCGCTCCAGCAGAAGACGACTTCGGAGGAGCGTCCCATGCTGCCCCATGCCGCCCCTCACCAGGTGTACCTTTCTTCAGAAGAGGATGCGTCGTCCTCGGCCGACGACTTCTCCGACTTCGACGACCTCGAGTCCGAGAGCGAGCGGTCACAGAAGTCCTCAGGCTCACGACCCAGCCACGAGGTCACGGCCCGCGTCGTGACCGTCGTCTTCCACGGCAGACCGTCCATCGTCGAGCTGCGGCGGAGGGCTTCGACGCCGGGCTCCATCAATGCCACGCGACCTACCACGGGCATCCAGCGAACCGCCACGGAGCCAACCCTCGTCCGCACGCGGTCCATCTCCTCCACCACCTCCTCCTCCACCTCGCACCACCACCACCACCCCCCTCGATCGAGCAGCAAGTTTTCCAGCGGAACGGAGAGGAGCCGACCGACGTTCCTGACCATCGACCCCTTCGCCGCCAAGGCGGCCAGCCACGAGGAGCCGGACTCGGCACGGACACCAAAGACGCCCACGGCCCTTCTGAAGAGGACGCTGAGCCTGGTCCGGAAGCGGAGCAAGACAGCCCTGAACCAGACTGCCGACCACTCGCGCGACAGCATGTCGTTGCACCTGTCGCCGATGGCACAGGTCGGAGAGGAGTCGGAGCCCGACACGCCCTGCGAGCAGTCCCCCGTGAGCAACGCACCCCCGAGCTACCACGAAATCATGTGGAGCACGAGGAGAGCCACGGACGGGTCAACGCCCAGAGCCGACGAGGCAGCGCCGGTGTCGCCAAACACTCACCGGAGCCGGTTCCGCAGCGGGCTGTCCATGGCCCGACCAAGGAGCATCAGGGCTTGATCTGTTTCTACATGCATTCGACTTCTTTATTCATACGGCACAGGCTGCTCCCTCTTCTTTGTCACGACCGGCACTACGGCTTACGGCGTTCAATTGTTTTACACGAGGGCAACAAGGCCCAGGGGCATCATCAAACACGGCGTTTACAGGATAACGGCACACGAGTTTCTGCCAGAGGATCATATACTATTATATCTATTTTGGGAGGCAGGCATGGCCTCGGGATAGGCGTCATTGGGGGGTGCGCTTGAAATGACCAGGGCTCAGCTCGGCACGGCACGGCAGGACGACGGTCAGAGTCGGGGACAAATTGTTCTAGCAGTCATGATACCATGGAATCAATCACCTCTTCCACTTCCGCAACCTACTTGTACTCCGTAGTGTGTGTCTCTCAACCGTTGGCCTTCCCCTCTCTCCGTGTGACTCGCTTGCCGGGGGTCTCGACCCGCGTCGGTACCCGTGTGTTCCTGCGGCGGGCGCAGCCGCGAGACAGGTCATCTCGGCATGTCGTGGCCACGCACGGCGCACGCACGGAGCGCAAATTTGTGTTCCAGACGCACATGTCGGTGAACGCATGCAGACAGAGCAGAGCAGAGCAGAGGAGAGCAGAGCAAGAGCAAAAGCAAAGAAAAGCGATGCACATGCAATGACGGCATCCCGTTGGCGTGCCTCTTCTGTCTACGACCTGCGTCGCCGTGCGATGCGAGCACCCTCATGCGACGGACGCTGATGGCTGGACTGGCTGGGGGGGCGTTTTGGCGACGCCATGTCGCGGACTCACACAGGCCCTGGCAGGACGCGGGCTCCCACTCCGCGGCCTCTCCCGCACATTGCCCGTACGGGGTTGCAATGTGCTTTTTCCTCGTCCTACCTTCGCCGTGCGGGGAGGGGCCCGATTTGCGAGGCGGAGGGCATGCGAGATGGAGCGGCGGTCGATGCACCTTTCCGCCGTTACACGACGGCTGCTGCTGCTGTACGAGCAAGCTATGAATTACGCCTCTGGGCTGCTCTGGTCCTCCCGCGCGTCGATGGCGGCAGGGGTACGGCGGCGAGCTGACCGTGAGCGCCCGAGTCTTTCACTCTCTCGAGTGGGGGGGAATCCGCCGCCGGTTCAATTGAATATGCGGCGCGGTGTGGGCAAGTAAGCAGTACGAGTATCGCGCGCGCACAGGGACAGGCCTGCGGGCGTGGGGATCCTCAGCGGTTGATGAGGTGCGTTGGAGATAGATGAGGCGCGAGCTGGGACGGCGGCTGGCTAACTAACAAGAGTCGTGTGTGTCGCTGTCAGGTGAGGCGACGGCGTGGTTGAAGGAGCCGGCCGGCAGGGATGACGGAGCGCCGATGGGACGGACGGACCTGGGCTCGTTTTGAAGCATTGAAACATGGAGACAAAACGATTCAGAGTACGAGCGATGCATGAGTTGGTGCGCAACCCAACTCGAGCCATCCGCGTGTCTCCACGCGACTCCGTCGTCCTGGAACAAGACATGCTCGTAACACCAACGAAGGGAGTTACCAAACACCGACCTTTGTTTCTCGTCTCTCTCCAACCATCTCTCCCTCCACGTTTACGCCCCCGCCACGTGTGTAACCCACCACTCACACAACTCGGTCTCTCTAGCAACTGCAACCGCCCACTCTCAGCAAAATCAGCCAATGTCACATATGATTTCCCGTGACAAACCACACTCTTTCCAGGTCCCCGCAGCCGGCGCAATCTCTCCGTCTATCCTCTCTCTCTTTCTCTATCCCACGGCACGGCCAGGGGGCGGCGGCTCTTTTGACACCCCTGCGCGCCCGACCGCTCTGGCACTGTGAACATTCTGCTCCACCAAACAAACCCCCATGACCCATGGCCCTGAAATCGACGCGGAGGACCCGCCGAGCCTCGCCAGGGTAACAGAGGACGGAACGGGGGGAGGGAGGCTCGTCTGCTGCGAATGGCGCGATTCCCGCGCCCGGGGGGGCCACCTCGTGGGCGGGCGCTCAATCTCGCTAACGGGCTGCGCTGCGACGCCGCCGACGATGCGGTGAAGGGACACGGGAATTGGGATGGGCGGTCGGATGTCTGAGATGCATTTCTGGAAATCGCGGTGCCATCTCTCTACGATCACGCGTTGCATCATCTGGACGTCCGTGCCGTCCGAGCCCTTCACGGCGTGATGCCGTCCCCGGAAAGCTGGCCTGGCCGGCGTCTCGTCCGCCAGTCGCGTCGGAGCCGCGCCCAGCTCATCCACCGCAGCCTGGAGATCCCGACGAAGCAGACGGCAGACCAGTTCGCGCGGCTCCTCCGGGTCCATCCCAGTCGAACCATCATCCCGTGTTTGCTAGCACAGGTTGAGAAGGAGGGCCGGTCCTTGGCCCTTCTTGGCTTCTAGCCTGCAACACGACCGGGGGGCAAGCTTTATGCGCGCCCGTGCCGCCGCCGTCTTAATTTTTTTCTTTAAATTTTTCTTGGCCATGTCTACGGAGCACTCGTACGCGTACGAGAAAACGCGGGTTTCTTCGCGGCGGATCTGCGCTGCCATACTCTGTCTGAAACGGGCGGCGGGTTTGGCTGAGCCTCATCCAATTTATTTAAGAGCAGACTGTGTACCGACTTCTGGGTACTAGGTAGGGACACACCCTTTTGGCCTGCTATAGTGTACTAGTAACGCCGTGATTGAGGCTAAGCTTCATCATTGTCTCCATAGCAAGCTTGCTTGCAGTACGAGCAACATAGCTTCAGCCTCGTATTCGGGCTTGCTGGCTTTGCATCAACCCGTGCTTCCGTGCCTTTTTTCCTCCTGGCCCTGGGAAACTGGTGGTAACATGAGTTTAGTTGGTACTTGAGAAACCTGCACGGCACTGCATCGCCCCGCGGCGCAACAAAAGACATGGTGACGAACAGAGTGCACTGCGGCCGCTGATAAAGAAGGTCGCGAGTCCCGTCGTCTTCTTACATACGAGTACACTAGGGGCTTCAGATGTCGTCCCATGTCCCAAGCCACACGCTGGCGTTTCTTCCTACAGCTCCCTCCCCCCTTCTTCCCCTTCTTCGCTCCCTTGTCAAGATTCAACTCACGAAAGCGTTCAAGTCAAAGCACAAACAAAACGCGATTGCTCCTTTCAATTGGCAAGGCGGGCATATACAATGTCGCTTCATATGACGAATGCTTCGCAGAACCCATCGCAGAATTTGGCTTCTTTAGCTGCCGTTCAGCGCAGCCTCGACCGCGGCGGTCTCGGCGGCGGCCGGCTTGGCCCGCAATGTCAGCGGGAAAGGGTATTCATCGGGATCCTCCTCGTCGCTGCTTAGCATATTAGCACGCCGCCGCCTCATCATCGGAGTCATGGCTTCCATCACTTACGGCAGCTTCCACGCAACGTAGTCTTCCGTGCTCAGGCCTTCCCGGCCCTCCTGGAGGCTGGCAAAATCTCCGGGCGTCATCATGCCGCTCTTGTCCCTGGGGGAGCCGGGAACCGAGAACGGTCGCGAGATCTTCTGCTCAACGCCGGGAATGAAGTCCTCTTCCTCCTCCTCATCGCCGCTAAACGACGATGGATATGCCCGTCGCAGCGCCAGCTGACGAGCCTTGACGTACTCCATGCCCATTCGCTTCCAGTCGAGCAGGTCGCTGAGGCGCTCAGTACGATTTCGCTGGTTGATGCGTTGACGTCGGCTCTTGCCGCAGAAGTCGTACATGTAAGACGTCAGCTGGTTAACCGAGTCATCGACTCCCTTGGTCCGCCGGTCGACAATGTAGATACCATAATCGCTCGAGTTCTCAATCAGCTCTTCCATGTAGCAGCCGAACCCGGACAAGTTGGTCGTGATGCTGGGGACGCCCATGACGGTGCACTCGGCCGGAGTGTAGCCCCACGGCTCGTAGTACGACGGGAAGATGCCCATGTGGCAACCGCGCACAAAGTCGTCGTAGTCCAGGGGGAGGACAGGGTTGGCCGAGTTGAGGAACTCGGGGTGGAACACGATCTTGACCCGATCCGTGGGGTGGTTGAAGAGCTGGACCCGCCGGATCTGGTTCAAGATGGGGTCCTCCGAGTCGTTGACCATGTTGTGGGTGACGATGGGCGGGAGGCTGGTGCGCTTCATGGCGAAGAGACGGCGTCGCAGCAGCACACGGTCCTGCCCAGAGATGAGCTCCTTCTCGTCCGGCATCGAGTCGCCGTCGTGCCACTTGAGCGAGCGCTCAAACAGCCGCCGTCCGATGCTCTGCTCAATGACAGCGGTGGTGTCTCGGAGAGACTTGATGACGGCCTGGCCCTTGAGGGCCTCGACAGTGAGCGACGTCGTCTGCGCGGGCATGATGATGAAGGCCACGACAGTCATTTTGCTTCCTGCGTTCTTGAGACGATGGTTCAGGCGAGCCAGAGACTCGATGAACATGTCCACGCCCTTGTTGCGGAATTCGTAACGGCCCGCCGTGAAGACGTAGAGGGTGTTGTCCGGCTCAAAGTCGTAGTGGCCGTAGAAGTG
Organism: Tolypocladium tropicale; assembly: GCA_024340005.1. Classification (NCBI taxonomy): domain Eukaryota; kingdom Fungi; phylum Ascomycota; class Sordariomycetes; order Hypocreales; family Ophiocordycipitaceae; genus Tolypocladium; species Tolypocladium tropicale. The sequence goes on along the minus strand of JALHBU010000155.1, from coordinate 678,690 downwards.
GCCCCGCACAAAGTCGTGGATCTTCTCCTTGGCCTGCTGGTGCAGGTTCTGGAACTCATGGACTGCAGAAAACTTGGTGACATTGAGACCGTTGGGGAGAACGCCATCAGGCTTGCGCTTGAGAAGGTGCTCCGACTCGAAGGCGGTAATGTGGGAGACGGTCGTAAAAACGTCACATGAGTGGGCCGCGGCGCGCTCAATGCAGTACCGGTGGTAGATGCCGCGTTTTCCAGCCTCGGCGTCAACGTCAAAGAACTGCAAGTTGTTGTAGAAGTCGACGGAGCCGGCACAGAGATATCGTCCCAGGAGAGTAGCATGCGTAGTGAAGATGGTCGTCACATCGATGCGTCGCTTCTTGGTCAGGGGCAGCGCTACACCGGCGAGCCACTCGTGGAAGTGAGCAATGACAGCCTTCTTCTTCTCATGGCATACAAACTGCCATCTGTCAGCGTCGCATCCAAAGAGCTGGGCTCACTCGGACCTACCTCTCCCAGGAACCAAGCCACCAGGTAGCCAAAGACAATGGCCTCGTTGGTCTCGTCGTCACCGGGCGGAGAGGGGATGCTGGAAATGTTCCACAAGTCCGCCTTCCACTCGTTCATGTACCCGTACGCCGTCTTGGTGTCGATGAGGAGAACCCTCGGCGCCCCCTCAATCAGCCACCGACCGTAAAGCATGCCAATGCCGCGTTCCTTCATGGACTGCATGGTAGCGGCAAGATGCGGGTTGGTGGGCTCCATCTCTTCCACCTCGACGGCAGCCTAGTGTCGTCAGCACACGGAAGGGTTGGGGGTCCCTTGCGGGCTCTGAGAGGGACGCATACCGAGTGATGGTTCAGAGGGCCGATGAGGGTGTATCGGTCGCCATACTCCGCCGTGGTCACGGGAGCCTTGGACTTGAGGACAGAATAGATGCCGCCGACTGGGGCGAGGAGGTTGGTGAGCGAAATGGCAAGAGAGGACAAGGGACGCTACTCACCTCGATGGGCTACCTCGGTGGCAATCTCGAAGAGAAGGTGGTTCTTGACATCGCGAGCCGGCGTGGTCTCGCCGTCGGAAGCCATAGCGTCGGAGCCTTGGAGTTGAAGCGTCGAGGCGAGCTACGCAGCAGGGGGCGGACAGGGACGGATCCGGACAGCAACAGGCCAAGGCGGGTTCCTCGTCGTCGAGAGCCTGGAAGCTGCAGGATCAAGTCGATGAAGCTGCGCGGTAGGCTCGCAAGGGCAATTGGAGGTATGCGAAGGGCCAGGAAGCTGTTGAGGCTGCAGAAGGTAGAGATTTCCGCAAATGGTCGCGCGGTCTGATCGATCGGCGAGGCTACGTCAAGAGGTTGGTTGAGCCACTGCTGGGGTGGGGTCCCAACTCCCTAGCTGTTGGAGCACAGACGACCTTGGAAAGCAGGCGATGCGAGTCGAGAGCGCAGGCCGCGGCGGCTGAAGACGATGGAAAACGAGCCGTGAGGGCGGACGAGCTGTCGTGAGGGGTTGGCCAGAGGGGAAAGAAGCCTCGTCGCGGAGGACAGCAGGATGGCTTGGGCCGAACCCGTGACCACGACGACGATCAACACAGGTCTGGAGAGCTGGCAGCGAACGGTGGGCACCGCGCAGGCCAACCACTGGACAATTGTTGGAGGTTGGCGACGGTGGGTCTGGGGATGGCGAGATGGCGGCGACGCTGGCCGCTGAGTGGGCCGCTGCGACGCCGCTACCACGCCACTACCACTCAACCATCCACCGCCGAACGCAGGTCTAGACGGCAGCAGAACGCCAACGCTGCGAGGGACGGGCGAGCGCGCCGAGGGGGGACCGAGACGGCTCCAGGATTCGAGGCTGGCGGCCGGGGTGTCGCCGGGCCGTCGAGTCAGTCAGTTCTCTTTCTCTTTGTTACGGGGTACAGTAAGCCGTCATTCGGCGTCTCCCGACATGGCACGGATACGTTGCAGTCGCCGCTGCCGGTGGCAAGGGCGGCAAAGCGATGGACGTCCGACTACCTATCTAGAAACAGGTTACGACGAACGTCAAGGTAAAAGAGCCCCTAGGCTCGTCGCGTGCAGCTCGCGGCGGCGGGATGACGACATGATGCGGGGGATGACGCCGAGACGCCTTGCAACAGCCGTCGGCCGAGGACGCCGACATGTCGACGGATTTGAGCGCGTACGAGGGCTGCGACGAGGCCAGCTTGGATGTCTGCGGGCGGCAGCATGGGGACTGGGGCCCCAGTTTGAAAGGCAGTGAGGTGTTTAGCAGCGCGAATTCAAGGTCCGCGGCCCGTACGAATAGTCCGTGTACATTAGGCGCCCGTAGGGGATTCCGCCAAGCTCACAATCCGATGTCGCTCAGCCCCGCTGGGCCTGCTGTCAAGTGCAACCCCCCACCTCGTCCTCCAGGAGCCCGATCATCACAGCCTCAACCGGAAGTCGCGCAAAGGTGCCTAGGTCTGGCCGACGGAGCCGATATACCCTTCTGAGCCACGGCACTTGGTCGCTGGCAATTGAATCCTCGGCTTCTAGGGGAATGACAGCGCACCGAGCTAGGCCAGTGCCGCTGAATATCGCATTGATTGATATGTATGAGCACGCGACGGTCATACGAGCACGAAAGTAGAGGGTATGGTATTCGCTTTCCCCGGCGCTCGCGACGTCTCTCCCAATGCGATCCTCACCTGGCCTCACCTGGCCCTCACCGGTCCCCTGTTCTCAGCCTCGCGAGTAGTCGAGCCTAATTGGCTGCCTCCATTCCCATGTGCCCCGCCGTGGGGCCGCCAACGACAAGGCTGACGATTTGTTCTCCCGAAATTTTTTGGAGCTCCATCGCGACCTCTCATCAGTTTGCCTCAAACGGTCGACACAGCCAGTAGCCAGCCAAGCTGCTTCTGAAATCCTGACCAAGGCGCCCTGATTGGCAATTGAGGTAGTCACTGGCGCTTGATAGACCTCTACGAGGCGGCCTTTGACCATGGACTCTTCAACGAACCAGGTGAAAGTTATTTTCACCACCAATGAACCCGATCTGCAACTCCCGGAGTCGAAGCAGCAGCTGCTCGTCCCCGCAGGTCAGTCAATTTCTTCTCACTCGCCGCCGACAAGGTGCGCTCCCAGAGGGCCACGCTGACCCTTTCAAAGACATCAAGCGCTATGGCCTCTCACGAATTCTCAACTCCGAGTCCATGCTCGACACCTCGTCGCCAGTCCCGCTCGACTTCCTCGCCAACGGCACCTTCCTGCGAACGAGCATCGAGGAGCATCTTTCTGCCAATGGCCTGTCCTCGGAGACGACGCTGACGCTGCAATACGTCCGCAGTCTGCTGCCGCCCGTTTTCGAAGCAAGCTTCCAGCATGACGACTGGGTCAGCAGCGTTGACGTCCTTTCATCGACCTCCGCTGCGGGAAGGGTCGCCGATGGCGCCAGCTTCAACGACAGAGTTGCCAGTGCCTCTTATGATGGCCTTGTCAGGATATGGAATTCTTCGGGCGAGGCGGTCGCGACGTCGTCGGCTGGCCGGGCTGGTGGCCACACCCAGCGCATCAATGCCGTTCGGTGGTTGGCGCCGACAAAGCTCGCCTCGGCTGGCCTTGACAGGAAGGTTGTTGTGTGGGACTACAAAGAGTCGGAGGACGGCTTCTCAGGCACTCTTAAGCCCAGCATGGAGCTCTGGGGCCACGACAAGAACATCAACAGCATCGAGGTCAACTGCTCCACGAAGCGAATCCTCACAGCCTCCTCCGATGGCCGTGTCGGCCTCTGGACGTCCTCCAAGAGGGTCGCGCCTCAGGCTGACCCTGAGAGCCTACCTTCTGCCCACAACACCAAGCGAGCCAAGCTTTCGGCGGCGGCTGGTTCTACCGCCCAGCGTGGTCCCCTGGCCATGATGCCTATGCACAACGACGCCGTCACGGCCGCCATTTTCCACCCCAACGACTCTACCGTAGCATACTCGGCGTCTCAAGACCACACAGTCAGGACGATCGACCTGACCACACAGAGGGAGGTGTCGAGGCTGACGACCATGCACCCCATTCTCTGCGCCGCCGCGCTCCCGGGCAACTCGCTGGTGGCGGTCGGTTCTTCGGCCAGGCATATCACTCTTCTGGATCCTCGCGAGTCTGCGGCTTCAACCGCGGCCATGACGCTCCGCGGCCACGTCAACATGGTCGTCTCCCTGTCCGCTGCCCCGGACAGCGACTATTCCCTGGTCTCGGGTTCACACGACAGCACATGTCGGGTTTGGGATCTCCGCAGCGTGCGGCCTGGTTCATCGGAGGAGGGCGGAGGCCGCGTCAGCGAGCCAGCTTACACGGTTGGGCGGGAATGGCTCAAGGGAAAGAAGCTGCCGCCGGCTGGAGACGGAGCCAAGGTGTTTAGCGTTGTGTGGGATGCAACCTGGGGCATTGTGAGCGCGGGAGAGGACAAGAAGGTTCAGATTAATCGCGGAAGGGGCATTCTTGCTTCATAGATGGTATAATTTGGTAATATATCCAAGCGACAGGCATATACAAAAAGTACTCGGGGTATATATTTCTTCAAGCCACTTCTTTCTGCGGCTCTGTCATTTATCGGATGCTGGCCAAGTGCCGATACCTCCCGTTCAATACCTTGGGATGCAGATGGCGTAACACCTCCGCTCGGAGTCTGGCGTTGTCATATATCATCTTCTCGGCCGTGATGGCATCCAAAATATACGAGACAACCGTGTTAATCTGCAGCGGCGGATCTCGCAGTAGCTTGGCGATGGACTCGGGCGCGAGGTCCTCGTTGGAGTGCCAGATGTAGTACGCACGAAGAGCCGCCGGCGACACTGAGATAGGCGTCTGTTTCGCGGCGCGGTATTCCTTCATCTTGAGCTCGGCAGCGGTGACGCGGGCGTCGCTCGGTTTTGCTGAAGGACATGTAGTTTTCGTAGGGGGAGGAGTTGCCGCAGATTGGACGTTTTTGGCCGTTTGCGCAGGTTGGGCTGCAGTAAGTGTCTCGCCGGTATCTGTAAAGACCCCTTCCTCTGAAGCCTGGCTGCATTCTGACTCCGGCTCTGATTCTGGCTCTGGCTCTGGCTCCGGGATAGGAATGGGCAGGCCAAGCTCGGCGTGGTGAGGCCGAGGGGGCACCGGCTGCAGCTCCTTGCGTTTTTCTTCCAAGACATGATACAGTTGGACTCCAGCATATGCGTCAGAGGCCGAATCTATGCCATGTTAAATTGAGCTCAGTGCAAGGGGTGGGCTCACCACATACACTGTAATTGCCGCGCATTCAACGGCCGCATCCAGTTGCTCGACCGCACACCTTCCCCTTTATAAAGGGGCAGCCGCAGGAGTTCTTCCACCTGCGTCGACAACGCCACGGGAATCTTGTTGATGAGTTTGGGCGTACCCGCCGCCGCAAACTTCACCTGCTTGTACAGGTGACTGAGCTCAAACACGCCGCGAGCCTTGACACCGAGGTATTTGCTCAGCCGCGTGCAGTCCCCTGTGACGAGAACGCCGACCTTGCTGACAGCAGGATCCCCCATGATGGTGCGGAACGTGGGCGCGACGAGGTCGTCGGCCTTGGCGAACATGGCCACGTGGAACAGGCCGATGTGGCCAGGGCTGGCGACCTGGATGAGGGAGACGTTCTCGCGGGGGCCGGAGCTGCGAGTCGCGTAAGGGAGCCACTCGAGATCGAGGCCGAGGACGGGCTCCCCTAGGAAGTGCTTTTTGCAGATGTTCTCCATGGTGTGCTTGCTTGTGCAGTAGTGGACTTTGACCCTCTCGATGACGCCGGCGGACGTGATTCTGCGGTATAGTGAGTGAGACCAGAAGGAACTGGGCGAACCCGCAGCAGCAGCCTTGGCGGCCTGGAAGAGATCTGCCGACATTTTGAAACTCAGCGGCGTGTTGGGTAACTCGACTGGTTCAGAATCTTTCTTTGCCTTCGTCTTGGATGCCAACTCCTCCACATGGGCTTCGATCCGGTCACCGTCGCCGTTGATACCGTCAGGCGTGTCCATCGAGCGAGGCTCCTGAATAGCGGTGGTCCGGAGCAGCAAAGCAGCATGCGCTTGCATGACTGTTTTCCCACTCGGCAACTGTCTCTCGCTCGTTCCAACGTCATGGACCGCATTTGCCTGCTGTAGCAGATGTCCAGTGCTGCCGCTACCAGGGCGTGCAATATCAACGAATCGTGCCACGTCAAGTTGAGGATACAAAGCCTCGGATCTGGGCCTTGGCTCGGGACTCGGGGAGAATCGAATACCCAAACTCGGGCTCCATAGGGGACTCGCCGCATTGGAAGCCATGGTTCGTCTCATGGTTTCTGAGCACACAACACGGCTGACACGCGCTAAACCGGAGCGTTGCCAAAAGTGCCGTCTACGGCACAGCAGTTTGAGGGGTGTTATTTTGAAGACATGACCAGCAGTACGCGGGTCACTTGTCTGTCATAAAAGGAGGCTTGTGCGGCGGCGGAGATCCATGGCGGCAGCCAATGATCAAGATGCCGCGATACGCTGCACGAACAGGCAGCCGTGGGGTCGGGGACGTGGGAGGCGCCCGCGACAGCGGCTACAGCGCATCATGAGCGCTAACTGGGAGGGGAGCGGCTGGTGGAGGAAACCCGAAGGCTGCTTAGTCATGGGCGCGTGAGCACGTGGAGCCGTCAGAGAGGAACTAGGCCCAGAACGACAACTCGCAGCAGCCCGACCCTGGCCGCCATGAATGAGAAGATCTTGAGGTGAAGAAACTCGAACAGCTCGACGGGCACGGCGTATCGGACAGTCCACAGCGGCCTCTACCATTGAAATCACCAGCGGCGATCGCCTCTCGCCCGTCAACGGGTACACAACCTCCGCCATGGCGTCACAACTGCTGCCCCTCGGTCAGTCTCTTCAGCCCCTCATGAAGCTCACAATCACCCTCTGACTGCGACCTAGAACTCATCGATAAGTGCGTCGGCTCACGGATATGGGTCATCATGAAAGGCGAGAAGGGTGAGTTCAGCCCTGGCTCACATCAGGCCAGCTGGGGTGATGCTGATCTTCTGCGCAGAGTTCAGCGGCACTCTCGTCGGATTTGACGACTACGTCAGTGAGTGCGAACCTCATCCTAGATCGTCATCGACGAACTCAGCTAAGCCCTTTCAATAGACATGGTGCTGGAGGATGTGACGGAATAGTAAGCAGTCGCTCGCATGGTTTGAGGCGGATGGGACGGGACTGACGAGCGCTTCCAGTGACTACAGCGGCAACCACACGAAGCTGTCAAAGATCCTGCTGAACGGAAACAACATCTGCATGGTATGCTTATCTCTGACCTCTACGAAGCCGCTCATTTGTTTACTCATGTCGCAGTTGATTCCCGGAGGCGAAGGACCAGGCGAGGTTGCAGCTTGAGGCCGTAGGAGGACAAATATGTAGAAGAGATCGGACGACGAAGGGCCAAAGAGTGGCCATGACCCGCCCTCAAAGCCATCGCAAGCGGTGTGTGAGGGCCAGGTTTCGTGTGCATGGATTATCAAACAAAGGTCTTGTGCCTGCGCGACATGACAGGAGTCACTACCGGGAAATGGCGGCTATTTTGCCAGATGAGCAGATAAAGCAAGTCAGATTTGAAAGAGACAAAATATTTTGTCAAAGCATTCAGCCTTCCTACCAACAGCTCCGTGCCGTGACATGGCTCAAAACAAGCCAACTAGTTCCATATCTTGGTATCCGTAACGCCAATCGCCCTTTGCACCAGCCCTATCTCACAGTCTAATGGCCGTTGGCCTGCATGTTGCCTTGCTCTCCTACATTGGTGATGCGACGCAGCTCCCATTCGCGCGTGAATTCCTGATGAAGTGACTCGAGCTGGTTGATGAGCTTCTCGCACACGGCACAAAACACCTCGCGCGGCGTTTTGTTACCGTCGGTCTGGACTCGGATGAACAGGTTGGGGACGTTGGGATGGGCAACTGGAAATACAATCAGCGGCGTCCAAAACAGCTGGGAAAATCACGCAGACTCACGCTTGTAACCAGCCATGTGGACGTTGGGGTGCAGCTTCAAGTGCTCCGAGAGCAGGTTGCCGAGCGTGTGGTCCTCCTTGTTAAGTATGAAGTCGGACGTGTTGGACATGCCTGCGCCGCGACGTTAGAACGCGCGCCTTGACGTGCGGTCCAAAGGGTAACTGACCAGAATACACCTTCTCTTCAATCTTCTTCTCGCCCTCGCCGAGCAGGAAGAGCTCGAAGCTAAAGCAACGGTCAGTAAACGCATTTCAGGCCACAGTTGCCGTCAAGTCAAGCTAGGTACACTGTGTCCTGCAAGTTGTAGTGCTTCGCGTTGCAGCCAGTCATGATGATCAAACGCAGACGAATTGCAAGAACAGGCAGAGGTCGAGGGTTGATCGGGAGGTTGAAGGCCAACGCGCGGTGTCAATGCGAGGATGGGAGCGTGACGGTGTGCAGGGGCTTGTGCTGGTTGCGTTCAGGCCCGGGCGTAGTTGCCGTTCCTCGAGTCTTGGACACAGAAGAAACCACAAACGCAAGATAGAGTCAAGACTGGCTGTGCCTCAGGATGAATGCGCAACACAGCTAGGCAGCTCGCACGCGCAGTGCAGCAGCCGCTGCGAACAGCTCGGGTATCTGGAGGACGCTAGGCCTTCTGTGTGAGATCGGAACCGGCACTTGCGCGGCCACCCGGACCCGGCGACACCATCTCGACGGCTTCCAGCTGCTGGATTGCAGGCTCCGACAGAAACTGTCCATGAGATTTGGTGATTCTGTGGCCTCATTGGATCACTCCAGGTTCCCGATGTCGATGTTCCTGACCTAGCCTCCGTGAGGGCTTTGAGCCGGCCGGCAATGAGAGCTCATGCAAAAGACGCTCAAAGTACAACGCATGAGGGCCTAGAAAACTATCACTTGAAGCAACTTACCGATCGGGGGCGTTCATTTTGTAAGATCTGTTGTGATAGCAAATGCAATGTCTGCTGTCTCGTCAGCAAAGGTGATCCGGTCATCCTGGCCGCAGATGGCACTCGCCGCAATGTCCCACTCAAGTACTCGACCAAAAATGCAAGCCAGCAGCCAGGTGAGTCTCTGTCAATCCAAAAATGGCTGTGCCGCCTGGTCTGCTGCCGAACAGAATCAAGAGTTGACAAGCAGAACCAGGAGTCTAGAAGCGTGGGTCTAGGACTGGGTAGTGGACGACGCGGCGAGACCAATGAACTTTAGCGTATGGGCGGCTAAAACTCGGAAAAATGAAAAAGCATCAAACCTTCGTCCCATTATTAGCCGCCCAGTGCAAGGCGCCCGTTCATTTTCATTAAATGCTCACTTGCACGCCATGAACCACTCACTGTCGAAGGGCATGTAATTGCGCGATTCATGCCGCGACTCCCGCCATGGCTTCTTCGGCAAGCCAAACAGAAGTCGCCCGACCTCGCGGCCCTTCTGCCCGCGTGCAGGGACCTCCAATCAGCCCAACATGAGCTGCGCTGGATCACGCAGCACGTCGCCGAGACGACGCAAGCTCATAGCAGCAAGCTTTTGGCAAAATTATGCCGGCAGCGAGGCCGAGGCGTACCGCTGCAATACGTTCTCGGATCGCAACCATTCGGCCACCTGGACGTCCTGTGCAAGCCCGGCGTCCTGATCCCTAGGCCAGAGACGGAGGCTTATACGTGCCACCTCGTAGACCTAATCAAGACGGGGAAACTCCTGGGTCGTAACGCTGGACCTGGCACCCGTGGGCTAAACATTGTCGACTTTTGCACCGGCACAGGATGCATTCCGCTGCTTCTCTTCTCTTTGCTTCAGCAATCAAATTGCCGGTTAAATGTTCTTGGGGTTGACATCGCCAACGAAGCCGTTCAACTCGCCCGGCAAAACCTCGACCGGAACACGAAGCTGGGTCATGTTCAGCCACGAAACGCCAACCAGGATCTGCAAATTCGTAAAGGGGACGTTTTCAACGACGGCGACATGCAGGCACTTGCAGGAAGGTCTTGGGACGTCCTCATCTCCAATCCTCCGTACGTCTCCAGGCAGGCCTGGAATTATGGACACGGGCAGTTGGGGTATTCCGTTCGGAAATATGAGCCACGGCTGGCCCTTGTCCCCAATGAGCAGCTTCCTGTACCTGCAGGATGGGAGCATGTGGATGTCTTTTACTCCAGACTTCTAGATGTTGCCGGGATACTCAAGCCGCGGGTGGTGCTCCTGGAGCTAGGAGATGAGTCCCAAGCGCGCCGAGTTCTCAGCAACGCTTCTCAGCATGCGTTCACAGATGGATCGGTCATCGAGTTGTGGAGAGATTGGCCTGATCTGACACCAGAAGATGGGGAAGCCAGCCACGTCGACATCCTAAGGCCGAACGGCCAAACCTGGACTGTTCCTGTGAAGGGCAGTGGCCATGTTCGATGTATATTTATACAGAAGCGAGGCGCATAGCATGGAGCATGATGTATTATTTGGCTTGGTTGCAACTTTTTCATTATAATGCTAGATTTCTTGGTGCGAATACTCGGCACATGGAGCGGTCCAGCTGTCAAAGAGTCTGTTTCCATGACTTTCCACGGTAAAGTTCTGGTAAAAAAAGCGCGTATATGTGCGATGGCCGCGGAACGCAGCCAATGCCAGGGCAGCATCAAATATCCTTCTAAAAAAAACAATAATAAAATCTGACTAAATAAGAGCAATTTGCGACACGAAGCAGTTCCTTTGTGAAATCAAAGGAAGTGGTTCCATCCATGGCTTGGTGGTGGCGAAAGTCCCAAGTCCATGACACCTACCCTACACACACTACGGCAAACTCGGGCACGTGACGCGGACTAATTTCCAGCTAAAGGGTGGATTCATCATCAGAAGCTTCTCGATGTGGTATCATCAACCCCAGCGTAGCGTTGGAACTCCGAAAATCCGCTACGGTTGGATGCTTTCTTCCTGAACGGCCGCATATTGAGCCCTCGAGCGCCGACTTGCGCTGCTCATGCGATAAGGCGGCGACGTCGTCACCCGCTTCCCTCACCAACTCCGGTGATTCCGCATCTGGCGACAGCCCCGACGACCATGTCGAAACTCCTTCGGCAATCCAGCCAGCTCGCGCGGCTAGCACGACTGTCGCAGCAGTCGACCTTTCAGCGGAGTCTGCGCCTACCAACCGTATCCCGAGCGGCCGCGGCGGCTGTTTGCTCAACGCCATACGGTGTCCGACCGAGGTTCTATTCCTCGAAGCCGCCTCAGCCGGAGCACGACTCACAGAAGGACGCGAAACCCGAGAAAACCGACAAGCAAAATGACATCGAAGGCAAAAATGCGGAGGACAGCAAGACCGCGCCTCCGCACACTCCGATGCCTCCCTTGCCGGAGGGCTGGATCCGCCTTACCAAGGAGGAAATAGCTCAGCTGGAAGCGTTCAAGAACGTCTTGCCAGAAGCGCAGCGTCAAACGCTGCAAGATATTCTGAGAGGCTTGCAGCAGACTGGCGCACCTGCGGAAGTTCGAGACTTGCTCCAGAAGATGCGCCAGGGTCCCGGCCATCTGTCCATCTTGGATAAGGGGAGGCTCATGCGATGCGTTTTCGTCATGGCCGAGAGGTTAGCCGAGTGGGAGGTGCAGCAGCAACATGGAAACCGCATGTTCGACCAAAACAACCCCGAGCAGCACGACAAGAAGCCAGGCGAGGAACACAAGCAAGGCGAGGAAGGCCAGGCTTACAAGCGACCGGACGAGACGAAGTCGCATCAGACGGGGCCGGGGCATCAGGCACCCAAGAAGAGGAATGGCTGGGCGGATGCTCTCCAAACTGGTATCGTGCTGGCCATTACCCTCTGGGCGGCCGAGTCACTCAGCAAGCCCTTTTCCGAAAAGGAGATCACCTGGCAGGAGATGCGCAAAGCCTTCCTGGATAAAGGCATGGTCCAGAAGCTGGTTGTCATCAACGGTTCTCAAGTCAGAGTTGAACTGCACCCGGATGCGCCGCAAGCTACTTCCGACTCCGGAGCCGATGGCAGGAGGACGTATGTCTTCTCCATTGGCTCTGTTGAGTCGTTTGAGAAGAAGCTCGAGGAGGCTCAGGACCAGCTTGGAATCCCCCAATCCGAGAGGATACCGGTCAGCTATGAGGCCGGCGGCAGCACCGTTGGCAACCTGCTCCTAGCCTTTGGACCGACGCTGTTGTTCATCGGTCTGATCCTCTGGACCCAGCGGTCGATGGGCGGACGGGCTGGAGGTGGCGGCATGTTCAACTTTGGCAAGAGCAAGGCCAAGAAGTTCAACGCTGAGAGTGCGGTCAAAGTAAAGTTCTCCGATGTCGCCGGTCTGGAAGAGGCGAAGACGGAGATTATGGAATTCGTCAGCTTCCTGAAGCAACCCGAGAAGTTTGAGAAACTTGGAGCCAAGATTCCTCGAGGCGCCATTCTCGCCGGACCACCGGGAACTGGCAAGACGCTTCTAGCGAAGGCGACCGCTGGCGAGTCGGGCGTGCCGTTCTACAGCGTCAGCGGTTCCGAGTTTGTGGAAATGTTCGTCGGTGTTGGACCCTCTCGAGTCCGTGATCTGTTCGCCGAGGGACGAAAGAATGCGCCGTGCATCATCTTCATCGACGAGATCGACGCCATCGGCAGGGCCAGACAGGATAGCGGCCGCGGATTCGGCGGCAACGACGAGCGAGAGGCGACGCTCAACCAGATCCTCACGGAAATGGACGGCTTCAACACCCGGGAGCAGGTCGTCGTCTTGGCTGGCACCAACCGTGCTGACGTTTTGGACAAGGCGCTGATGCGACCGGGTCGTTTCGACAGGCACATCTACATCGACCGCCCAACGATGAGCGGACGACAGGAGATCTTCAAGGTGTACCTGAAGAAGATTGTGACCAAGGAGGACGTTGACCACCTGGTTGGCCGCCTTGCTACGCTGACTCCTGGATTTTCTGGCGCCGACATCTCCAACGTCGTCAATGAGGCTGCACTCATTGGTAAGTCCATCGCCAGCTCCTGAACTGGCAAGAGACAGGTTTGCTAACGAGAAGAACTAGCCGCGAGAGGAAACGCCGAGGACGTCAAGATGGAGCACTTTGAGCGGGCGATTGAGCGCGTCATTGGTGGCTTGGAACGCAAGTCTCTGGTGCTGAAGCCGGAGGAGAAGAAGACGGTGGCGTACCACGAGGCCGGACACGCCATCTGCGGTTGGTTCCTCCAACACGCCGACCCGCTGCTGAAGGTGTCCATCATCCCTCGCGGACAGGGTGCTCTGGGTTACGCGCAGTACCTGCCGCAGGACGCGTACCTGATGAACACAAACCAGCTGATGGACCGCATGGCCATGACCATGGGCGGACGCGTATCCGAGGAGCTTCACTTCCCCACGGTCACGACGGGTGCCAGCGATGACTTCAAGAAGGTGTCGCAGATGGCTCGCAACATGGTGACCCAATGGGGCATGTCGGAGAAGGTGGGGCCGGTGCACTTCGAGAACGACCCGAACCGGCTGCAGAAGCCTTTCGCGGAAGCGACGGCGCAGCAGATCGACCAGGAGGTTCACCGAATTGTCGAGGAGGCGTACGCGCGATGCAAGGAGCTCCTGGTGGAGAAGAAGAAGGAGGTGGGCCTGGTGGCGGAGGAGCTGCTCAAGAAGGAGGCTCTGGTGCGCGATGACATGGTGCGGCTCCTGGGCAAGCGGCCGTTCGACGACAACGAGGACTTCGAGAAGTTCTTTGGAGGCGGCAAGGAGGAGAGCGCTCCGCCACCATTCCCGGCGGACACGACGCCACCGAACGACGCCCCGGCCCCGGCCCCGGCGTTCAAGGCGCAGGACGGACTGAGGTGAGAGATGGTGCGGCTGCGCTGTTGGGTTTCCCCGGCAGCGAGCTCGGCGCACCACTCGGGTGAGCAGTTGGCAACGGGACTGCGGGAGAAGTCGAAGGCGCCCAGGGATTGGCCCGGAGACGCGATCTGACGGCGCGTTGGGCGGGGCTGCGACGAGAAGCACATGCGAGATCTCTCAACTCTTCCACACGACGGGGCACCCTCTCCGTCTACTTGCAGCACGACGTTTCCCCCGGGGAGGAGGGGCTACGTGACGGATGCTTACCATGTAACATGTATTTTAGGGCTAGAACTGTAGACTTGTCCATACGGGCGGCACATTGAACAGGGAAAGAAGAGAGCGCATGGCGTTTTCTTGGATCAAAGACGGTGCCTCTGCTGCTGCTGCTGCTGCTGGGATCGTGACGGTGATATTAGATATTGAATCCCTTCGCTGCCCGGTAGGATCACGTACACGGTCGTGAACGTGAACGTGATTGGCCGAGCAAGTTCCCAACCGGCCGGGGAGGTTGGCCACCGGAGTGGGGACGCTCGAGGGCCACCATGATACGCCGAGATGGAGCACGAAAGCGTCATTGACAGACGGAAATGTCGACGCCGATAGATGAAGAATTGGCGGAAAAATCACAGCAGACGGTGCTCATTGGGCACAGCCCTGTTCACAAGACACTCTGCATCTCCCGTGATGCTGGTAAATGTCTCAGGCCGTCCCGGGCCAACGGGCTGATGTCTGGGAGCCTGCGCAGGTTGTGGTGCATGCAGGCTCCGCACTGGCGAGTTACGGTCCGCCTGGGGCTGCTGGCCAGGTCCCGCCCAGGTACCTCCCCTGCGGCCCAGCGGCGCGGAGGTACCCACCGGGTTCGGCCTGGGCTTGCGAGACGGCGTGTAAGTAGCGCGCCGCCGGCGATGAAAATGCAGCGGCCCTGGCTCTATCGTTGATCGCCGCAGGCAACTTCTCGTCGTCCTCGCCGCGGCGTTCGACCTCGACCTTGGACGCTGCATTTCGCCTCTCGCCCTCATACTTGTCACTCAGAACGCCGGATCATGGATCACTCGTCTGCTCTAAAGACGCCCCCTTTATGATATATGCTTGCTTGTTCACACCCCGACTGCTGGATATCCGCTCCGGAAGAGCAACTTGTCTCTCACTCATCCACAGATAGACAGCGAGGACTATGGCACGCCCCGACCGCGGGGCCGACGGTCTAGCCCTGCCTACGGCTCAAGAGCCCCGTCCGCAGGTACGCAAGTCGCCCCCGGGACGGCAGCCGTGGTGGAAGATTCGTTTCTTCCGCGGCATGATCAATGATGTCCGTCGACGAGCGCCGTACTACGCCAGCGACTGGCGGGATGCGTGGGACTACCGTGTCGTGCCAGCCACTGTGTACATGTATTTTGCCAAGTGAGTCTTCTCGTCGCCGCTCTCTCATCATCATGATGGCGTTTCCCTCCCAGTCGGCGACTGACTCCGCTGGCAGCATTCTTCCCGCCTTGGCCTTCTCTCTCGACATGTTCCAGAAGACGGGGTCTAATTACGGTGTCAACGAGGTGTTGCTTGCATCCGTCCTTGGTTCTGCTGTCTTTTCCATCTTTGCTGCACAGCCACTTGTGATTGTGGGCGTGACTGGTACGGTGCCCTCCTCAGCCACATTGGCCATACCAGATGCTGACCATGTGTATCAGGTCCCATCACCGTCTTCAACTAGTTCGTGAACTTCACAGCCGGAGACTCTTCCCAGCATTCTTACTAACTCTACCCAGCACCGTCTACGACATCATCAATGGGACTGGAACCAACTATATTGGCTTCATGGCCTGGATCGGCATGTACGTCTACGTCGGCATCTTCGTCTCCACAATGGCTCGGGGACCTCTTATGCTGATACGTGCGATGCAGATGGTCCTTGATCTTACACTGGATTCTTGCCATCACAAACTCATGCAATTGGCTGCGCTGGGTCACGCGCTTCCCCTGCGACATCTTCGGCTTCTATGTCGCCTTCATCTACCTACAAAAGGGCATCCAGGTACTCTCGCGCCTCGGTAGCGCCAGTGCCTTCTACCTGTCCATCGTGGCCGCCCTACTCGTCTTCGTGGTCGCCTACGTCTGCAGCCAGTTGGGCACCAGCAGCCTCTTCCGGCACCCGGTGCGCGTCTTCCTCAAGGACTATGGCACACCATTGACGCTCATCTTCTTCACGGGCTTTGTTCACTTTGGCCGCATGCAGGAGGTGGATCTGGAGAGGCTGCCGACGGGCGAGGCCTTCGTGCCGACAAGTGGGAGAGGTTGGCTCGTCAGTTTTTGGCAGTTGAGCGTTGGTGAAATCTTCACGGCGCTGCCGTTTGCTGTTCTGCTCACCACTCTCTTCTGGGTTGACCATAACGGTATGCAGTGTCCACTTAAAGTGAGATGAAGTACAACACTAACAACCAAAGTTTCATCTCTGATTGCCCAGGGAAGCGAGTTCCCGCTGCGCAAGCCGGCTGGCTTCCACTGGGACCTGTTCCTCCTCGGCATCACCACCGGCGTGGCCGGTATTCTTGGGCTGCCCTTCCCCAACGGCCTTATCCCGCAGGCCCCCTTCCACACCGAGTCCCTCTGCGTCACGAAGCCCGTCAAGGAACTCGACGAGAAGGGCGAGCACAGGGGCGGGTACACTTTCGAGACGACCCATGTCGTCGAGCAGCGCGTGTCGAATTTGGCTCAGGGGCTCTTGACTCTCGGCACAATGACGGGCCCCCTCCTCGTTGTTTTGCATCTTATCCCCCAGGGTGTCCTTGCAGGCCTCTTCTTCGTCATGGGCGTACAGGCGCTCGAAGCCAATGGCATCACCGCCAAAATCGTGTTCCTATTTCGGGACAGGAGCCTGACGCCCGCCAGTCACCCCCTCTTGGCTGCCAAGCGCCGCTCGGCTATATGGCTCTTCGTGGCAGTTGAGCTCCTCGGCTTCGGCGCCACATTTGCCATCACGCAGACCGTCGCCGCCGTCGGCTTCCCCGTCTTCATCCTCGCGCTCATCCCCGCTCGCGCGCTGCTGCTGCCGCGCATATTCCGCCCGGAGGAGCTCGCGCTGCTCGATGGCCCGACGGCGTCCGCCTTTACCATGGAGGGCATCGGCGGCGCCTGGGGCGGCCGAGAGGAGAACAGCAGTGGCGAGGAGACGGCCGTCTCGAGCCGCGTGCCGTCGCCGGAACGGCGGGACTCCCTGCGGCGGGAGTCCCGGCGGAGGGACTCCCTTGGCCGTGAGCCGCAGCGTAGGGATAGCGTCTTCGCGAGCGCCGGCGGCCCGCGCAAGAGCCAGGAAGACATGGCGGAGCTGGGACAGGTGCAGAGCGGGCAGAGCACGGCGACGAGGCGCAGGAGCGTGGAACAGAGATATGGCAATCGCCGCAGGGGAAGCTCGTCGCGTCGGCGACCGGCCTCGCCCTGAGAGCGGGCGTATTGGTGCACTTGAACGTTGTGTTTCTTTCTTACGATGGTGTTCGGGGTCGCCATCAGATATACGCTATTCATGGTGAGGAGATTATACCCAAAGGGACTTTTATGTTGGGGCATCAGGTCAAGAGGCGTAACACATTAGACTGTGATGAGTGAGGCTTCATGGGTGTCAACCCTGAGACGAGAGAATTCAATGCTTTATTACATTGTCAGGTGGATGAATCACGCACAACCCCGTAGTCATGTTCCCAACCATCTAAGAACGCCGATCCACTATGCCATGCCCGTCATTAGTTATTCATCGTCATCACTGTCCACGACAAAGCCGCCCCGGACCCTGGGCCGCCTTGTCATAACGACAGGGGCATCCTCAGTGCCACCCTCACCATCGTCAGCCTCGGCTTTCTCAGCCGACTGGGGTTCCATATCTTCATCTTCGTCCTCCCTGGACGACGCTTCATCATCCGCATTGGGGCTCACCCTCCTCCTCTTGCGACCCTCTCCCTCACTGAGATCTATGGGCGTGTCGTCCGTCTCACTCGCCTCCGCGCCTTCTTGGCTGCTGAGCACCTTTTGCGCAAATGCCAGGTCGTCGTCGTCATCATCGTCATCGCTGACCGTGAGCAGTGCCTCTGACTTGCGCTTCTTCGGCGGCGCCAGAGCATCCCCAAGTCCTCTGGCGGACTCGGCGACCGCCTTGGCACGCTCGGCGATGGCTCGCTCGCGGGCGAAGAACGCCTCATCCTCCTCAGAGTCAAAGTCGTCGTCGCCCTCTCGAACGTAGAGCGCGGACTTGATCTTGCGCAGCTTCTCGAGCTCGCGCTCCCGGCGCTTGCGGGCCTTTTCATCGAGGGCTTCGTCATCTGGCTCTTCTTCACTACCCTTGCGGCGTACCCTTCTCGTCTTCTTTGCCTTCTTCGGTGCATCCACGGCTTTACGCACGGTTGGTCCGCCGGCGGGGAACAAGAATTCATCGTCGAGCTCGCCGTCATCGTCGCCGTCGTCATCAAAGGACGCCTTCTTCCGAGGCACGGTCTTGCGTCTCAGCTGATGCTCTGCCAAAACACCGTCCTCGAACGTTGGAGGGTTGAATTCGGCTTGGTTGATGAAATGGAGGGAATCTTTGATATGGTCGGCAGATATTGCCTCGGGAACGATCCATAATGACTCAGGCGTTTCCTCAGAAGCCGGGCCGAGGAGCTGGCACCCGCAGATGGACATGAGGAGGCGCAGGTATGAGTTCTTGAACAAGGCCGTGCGCCGCGCAGGGTTGTCAAATCGGATGTCTATTTTTGTTAATTTGACGGCCGTCAGTTTGGAAGCGGTAGGCTTACTGAATGTGGGAGGTGTCTTCGACTCTTTTGCTCCAGACGGTTCTTCATCCGTGAAAGGATCTTCAACAGATGAAATTGCATCCTCCGCCGCCGCCCACGACCGACGCTCGTTCTCAGCCACTGTCAGAATGCTCTTCACCCAGTTGATGTGATCAACCTCATTCCTGTCCAGAAGCGCGCCAACGACAATGGCAACCTGCTGATCACGCTCCTCGGTGTGCTTGAACTCGAGCTCGGCTCCGGGCTTCGGCTGACTCTTGCTAGTGGTCTGTCTCTCGTACCCGTACTCCAAGAAGAAGGCTGTGCCTTGTAGTTTGCTGAAGAGCATCTCGACGATCAGCTCCGGACGCTCCTCCATCTTCTTGAAACACTTGCGGAGGATCTGCTTGGCAAGTTCCTCCCATTCCTTGAACATGCTGGAGGACTTATCCAGAGGTTCAGGCCCCTTGATCATATTATATAGTAAATGTATGATATCCACGCGAAACAACATGACACTCATGTCTTGCTTGAAGGCGCAACGATAAAAGTATCGATGCGCCCGTTTCAGCTGCGCGTCGCTGAGGTCTCGGTAGTACTTGGTAAACGTTGTAAATGTGTCCACGACGCCTTGTGGTGTGAACTTGGAACAGAATCTGTGGAAATTGAACTTTCGTTCCTTTGAAGTACGTTCTGCATTGGCTTCGTCATTCTCAGAGTCGTCAGGTTCGTCATCCGGGTTGTTGTCTTCATCAGTCTGCTGCGCAACCTGTTTCTTCCGTCGGGTTCGTCTTCTTGAGCGGACCTGCATGTCAACGTTCTGCTTTGCGTACGCTTCCAAGATGCGCAAGAAGTTGTGGACCAGCTCTGTAGCAGCATCAAGATAGTCGAAGCCTTGATCCTTGAAGGTCCTGATAATGTTAACAATAGCATCGTGTGTTGATTCCTCGTAGAAAAGGCGGCTCAAAACGTTGTCGGCAATCTCCTCGTCGTCTTCGTTGCCGCTCTCGGCCATTTCCTGCACCGTGAGCAGGATTTGCGTGAAGCACCGCATGACGGCCGACAGCTCATGCCAGTCCTTATTCTCGTACGACTCGTGCAACGCTCGGCTAAGCGTGATGAACATTTCCTGGTTCAAAACGCCGGCAACGAGGTTGAAACAGCTGAGACCGGCCTCGCTCTGCTGACTGACGTTCCCCTTGATCTTGCGCCTCACACGTTCGGCTTGGAGAAACCAGGCCACGAGGTAGAAAAATTGCCGTCTGTGATACTGCATCACATACGGCGCCTCTCGATCAATGGTCTTGCGAATATGCTGGAATAATGGATTGAAGCCTGAGTCGAGGAACTCCTCGACGAATGACCTGAGTTGAAGCCTTGCGCGCGAGTTGAGCTTCGCCGGCGGGCCGAGGTCCCGCTCGTCCTTGTCCTCTTTCTTTGCTCGACGGGGTGGCTTGAAAGTTTTGTCGTTGTCCATCTTCTGGTTCCGGGTTGTGGCGTCGGCAAGAGCAACTTGTCCTGACAGGGATGACATTTTGCCTCCGTCGCGCTTCACCCACACCATAGTTCCGAACCGGTTGTGTCTGGTCGGGCCCTTGCGATTGTGTGCTTTGAGCATAGCAGACTCCCTGTTCATCATGGCAGAGAGCTCGCTCGCTTTTGCCGTGTTCAGCTGCTGGTCACTCATGAAGAGCTTTTCAACATCGACTCGCTTCACAAGGTGGAAAACAATTTCCATGACTGTCGTGTCCTCGGTTCTGAATTCTTCGCCCATATTGGAGGAGAGGGTGAGAAGGAGCATGAATATGTCTTGGTATGAGAAGGCATCGACCGTCGCGGACCTCGAAATTTGGGACTCATCGCCTTCGTATGTGACGTTTGGTGGCGGGGAGATCATGGCGACGTTGCGAAGGAAGAACAGGACGAGCTTAATGATGCCTTGGTCTCGAGGCGTCCTATCCCCGATGGGAATAGCCATGGACGGCAGCGCAGCTCGGACAGCTGTATGCAGTATGCGAGCGCCATCGAAGTTGATGATGCTTCTCTTGTACTGCACTTGAGCGAGCTCGAGGACGGGCATATGCCGGTGATGGTTCACCGTGGTTTGCTCCCTATCTCGCTCCATGGGCCACGTGAGCGGAACCAAAAGCTCTAGGCAAGACAGAGCAATGCGCGCCCTGAATTTATTGTGCATTTCGTTCTCCGGCCACTGCGCCAGGATCGGCAGCAGGTCGCCTTCGATGAGGTTTGCGTCGTGGATGCATCGGGCAACATCCATGCGGTTTGTTTTCTCATCGTAGAATCGAATCCAGCGCTTGATGTCCCGCAGAACCTCGAGCGCATCGTCTCCGAGCTGATACTGGCCATCGTCGTCTGCGTTTACGCCGCCGAGCTGCACAGTGAATCAGCAATTTACGAATCAGACGTTACGGATGGAAGCCTACCGCAGAGACGAGACTGTTGATGTGCGCCCGAACTTCGGGATGGACAGTGTCCGCCGTGCCATCCAGAAGCTCCATGCCGGCCAATTGTCCCACTGAAGCCTCGATGTTGGATTGCTAGGATTGTCCAGGCGCATCGATGCCGCTGAAGCAGCCGCTGATCCACAGGGCTAGTACGGACATTTACGCGTCTCGACGCGTCTGCGGCCTGCGGCAACCGCGTGAAGTGGCGCGACCGATAAGATAGATGGGTAATCTCCGGTCATTGATGACGGGCTGGGGCGGGCTGGGTCCCCCACAAAAGCCGAGGTTACCCGACCGGGGATGTCATTCCTCTCAATTGGCATCGCCGACCCTGTCGAGACACTTCCTTCATCACAACAAAATGGCGAGCTCAATTCTTCGAATGCGGACGCTGGGGGCTGCGCGCCAGGTGCGCAGCTTCAGCTCCTCCCCGCGCCAGTATGCCGCCGATGTCAAGAGCCTCGGTGTCATCGGAGCCGGCCAGATGGTCCGTCGCCCGCCAAACATGTGACCGAAGCCCGTGGAGACTGACATGGAGACAGGGTCTCGGCATTGGTCTCGTTGCAGCTCAGAAGGCCCAGGTGCCTGTACTGCTCATTGATGCGTCCGAGAAGGCGTTGAGCAAGGGTTTGGCCTTTGCCGGTAAGAGGCAGTCGTTCCAGGGGTATTGCCAAAACTAACACCCCTCGCAGAGAAGCTGCTTGCCAAAGATGTGTCCAAGTCCAGGATCACGCAGGAGCAGGCCGACAAGACTCGGTCGTTGATCAAGGGCAGCACGAAGATAGAAGACCTTTCGTCGGTTGACTTCGTCATCGAGGCCGTGCCCGAGATCCCCAAGCTCAAGTTCGAGATCTTTGGCAACCTGGCAAAGATTTGCCAGAAGCATACGATCCTGGCTACCAACACGTCTTCCATCTCGATCACTCGCATTGCCGCAGCTACCACCTCTGATCCTACCGACACCTCTGCCTCGTCGCGAGTTGTTTCGACCCATTTCATGAACCCCGTCCCGGTGCAAAAGGGCGTTGAGATCATCAGCGGCCTACAGACCAGCAAGGAGACCCTTGAAACAGCCGTCGAGTTTTGCAAGAAGCTGGGCAAGGTGACTTCGGTGTCTGCGGACTCTCCCGGGTTCCTGGCCAATCGCATCCTGATGCCGTACATCAACGAGGCTGTTATCTGCCTGGAGACGGGGGTTGGCGATCGCGACTCTATCGACGCCATCATGAAGAACGGAACCAATGTGCCCATGGGACCCCTTCAGCTCGCCGATTTCATCGGCCTCGATACCTGCCTGTCGATCATGAAGGTCCTGCACGAAGAGACTGGCGACTCGAAGTACCGACCCAGCGTGTTGCTCGGCAAAATGGTTGATGCCGGCTGGCTCGGAAAGAAGAGTGGGAAGGGGTTTTACGACTACTAATGGGTAGATGACCTATCGAGGGTTCGAAAAAAGCTACATAGAGAGGAATATATATCCATTTCAATCATACCGGATGGCCGTTCGACGTTTTGCAATCATCCCACGATATTCACCTCACCAAGGCTTGGGGCCTTCATCTTGATGAGCTTCCTCCAACTTTTTGAGAAGTTTGGCAGCTAATGGGTTGCACCCTCGTCAGGTCGCGGTTTTGACTCTTTGCAACATCGCCATGTCTAACAGAGTGCGCAGGCTCGGCATTTCGGCCCCCGGGACTTGGCGGATACCGTCTCATAACACGAGTCGCGAGTAATACCGCTTTAAGAAGACCGCGGTTGAGACGCCTTTCTGTCCGTGCTCGGCATGACGCACCGCCGAAGAATGTTGTGTGCGCAAGCCTCGCTCACCGGGCACCGTATGGAGTTGTACTTTCTATCCCATGGCATCAATTGACAATACCGAGTCTCCCCATTCTATTATGGAGCTCGGAGTATGTCTAGAACGACAGCGCCATCGACGAATAGCAAAGCCATTGACAGGGATTGCTGCTTCCGACGGCGTTCCGGGAGTGATGATGCCAGCTGGGAGAACTCGGATCGGAACAAGACAGCGAGTTGGCGTTGTTTGAGACCTCGCGACCTTGCCACAATCTCGCTCGTTTGCATGACGCTGGATGTCAGGAAATTTGTACACGCAGAGCCACTAGTTGTTGATCAATCGTTCATTTCGAAAGGCGCGGCTCACGGACACTCTACTGCACCTTGGGCCATGCGTACTTGTAGCAAGCTACAGCTAGGCCTCGAGGCCTTGCTAGGTTGTCATGGCTTGTTGGCGTGGCCGTTCGCTGAGCCACCCATTACCTCGGACAGCGTAGGTTGGAAATTGCGCTGCGCGATGCATCCATTGGTGAGTACGACGTTTACTTGCTGCTTGGATTCGGACCAACTACCGAAGGGGCCAGAAAATTAATCAAGAGCCTGACATAGAAACGATGGAAAGAACTGCATGAACGAGTGGAGGAATCATAGGCAACAAAATACCGTCAATGCGGAGTTGGCGGGTGTCCAGATGAATGACGGTGATCTGCCGGTGCCACGATCATCAGTGCTGAGCACTTGCGTATCGCCCAACAGATCTAGGGCCGGCAAGCCTCGCAGCGAATAAGGGGCAATAAGGGGACGCTGGATTAGGCATTGTCCAGCCCAACGCAGAGAGCGCGAGCCTTGAGCGTGTGATGATGACGCTACCAGCCATGCTGCAGCTGTTGCATGCAACGGGCACTGGCTAAAGGCTGCAACCAGCAAGGCGGCAGGCACGCGGCCCCAAGAAGCAATACACCAGGCCGTCAACTTTTGCAGGCTGTATACTCTACTTTCCGTTATGCATGAAGTCTCGCCACCTACTGCTCTGATGCTAGCCGCAAATTTGCTGAGCATGCTTGTGCGGAACAAGGCCGTGGGACGCCAACCGAATATGCACTGGCATCAATCACACCGGGAGGCTTTGCTGGGTGTGACTTGCGCAGCCAGCGATGTCTCGAGCCCGAGCATCGTGACAACTGGACCAATATCTCCTACATGTCGAATTCGATCCCTTCAAACGGCATGCATGGGCCGGCACCTGGAGTTGTTTCCAAGGCGTTTACCTATACTCGTTGTAATTTCAATGTTGTCGTAGGCAGGAGCGAGCGCGCGAGCTACCCAGAAGAACATCCATCCATTCCATCTCGTCACCCACGCATCTTCCTCCTCCAACCGCCAAATGCTCAGTCCAACAGGTCGGATCATGAGCCGGGCAACCAAGTATACGAAACAGTGAATCCATGGTTTGTCACTCGCTAATTCCCGCGGAGCAGGCTACTGATACTTCACCTAATCTCGGGCCACGAGCTGCAGCGGCTCAATGTGACGAGTCTGACGACGGAGGGCTCTGGCGGCCGCTTTTCGATCCGGGGACGCAGCGATGGCTCCCCTCCCCCCAGACTAGCCGCAGAAGTCGGACCAGAGGCATCTGATATGGCATAGCACAGGGCCCCAATGCAGTCCTGAAATCTGCCAGCCTGGCCGTTGCTGTATGGGTGTTTACGCCTACTTAACCAGCTCCCAGATTCGGCGAGCCAATGACAAAGGCAGCCTAGCGGCGACGCACGTCGACGTCGCCCAAGTTATCGAACTGTCGCTCAAGGGTGAGGCACGGCCCCCGTCAGCCATCTGCCGGTACTTGGTATGCCAGCAGCTCGCTCCGAAGGGCTGGCTTGTTTCGAAGCACAAACGCATCGCCAGGCTCTGTGTCAACTCGCCCGCTGTGAGTTCAACCAGGTCCGCAGCGGCTCAACACAGCCTGAGGTCTTCGGACACGAGCCATATCCTGGCACTCAGTCACAAGTCCCATTTGCGTCGCATCCTGGCTGGCGCTGAGCCTTTCCCACTTCCGACCTGGCGGCTACCTACTGATGCGGAGACGCCGCCGTTGAACCCCTGGCCAAGGTCCCGTTGAGACTTCTTCTTTCAGCGAGCGATCAACAAGTACCTCGCACATTTACCCTCGGCTCGTGAGGGGCGGTCGTATCGACGGCGTACACGCCTGTGAAATCTGACTTGCCATTGCGGCATTAGGTCCAATGTGGCGCCCTCAACTTGTGCATCAGTGCAACATATTCGCGCGGCTTCCCAGTTCCATATGCAGCGCAAACGCTGGCTAGTCCTGGCACTGCGAGATACGACATGCGCCGATGATGGAATCAAGACTCATGGGCCCAGGGTGCCTCGACGTTCTACGGCACCATGCCGCCATTCCTGCCACGCTGCCCGCCCAGAGCCTGGAGCCAATCCGAGACCCCGGTACGGTACGGTACGGACTGCTAGTCGCCGCAGCTTAATCTGCCGGCCTGGCCCACTGCTGCTGCTGAGGCGCAGTTGAAACGGAGTGGCGTCCATGTTGGTCGCAGAGACGTGGCACGCGGGAAGAAGCTTTGAGACCTTTCCTGCAAAACATCCACACCCGAGTCCCGTACCTTACTTTCCGGGCCTGGAGAAATGAAGGACTGCACGGCGCCCAGCTGTGATCCACAATGCCCGCCAACCCAGCCCACCCGATTTCGCGAGACCCGACGGTGCCGCCCACGTTCTGCCCTGCTGAGATCTGGGCGTCCGGTTTCGCGGCCAGCGTCCTGTCTCCCATCGGAACTCATCCCCCAGGGCAGAGTTGCGGCGGCTGGCTGATATGTCGGGCCGCGTTGCCCCTGGATGGCGCTGAAACCGACTTGCTGGCTGCCCCTGGCACGACCAACAGCCTCGCCAATTTCGGCGGGATTTCTCGCTTGCAAGGTGCTTGGCGGTGGGCTGCGTCTTGTTCGGCCATTACGAGTACGGGTACGGAGTACTCTCTGCTGTACAGGTAATACTACAGAACTTCCTCAGCTTGAGGATCGCGTCGATCCCCGGCCTTCGAGTGAGGCACAATTACAAGTGGTGCCAACCCCACCCCGCTCAGCATGCCTGGGTTGCAATGTCGCACACCCCTTCATCCTTTTGCCTTGGACTTCGGCCACGGCCTGCGCGGTTCCCTTGTCCCGGCCAAGAAAGGATGCCGCCGTGCAGCTACTCGCTCAGCCATCGGCCCACACGCCAACGGCTTGTGCGATACCACGGGGAGCGTCTTGTTCCCGGCCCAATGGGAGCGTCAAACAAGCCATGCGCCGGGCCATGGTCTAAGTGACTTGCATGGCGCGCTAAGCTGCTATTATGCCCGCGATAATACCAGAAGCATCTGGACGGCGGTTTCCCGACTTTGAGGATACACATACGAGTACGAAGCACAGCACGCTCCGGCGGCGTCGCGGAGTCCCGTTCTTTTCCACAGGGGAGACCCAGCTTTTCGGTTAAGCAAAATCCTTGTCCCGTGAAGATGCGAGCAATAAGAGGTCAATGTACGGCAGCAGTCGAGTCACAAGCAGAGGAGACTACGACATGCACGCCCCAACCATTGATCCCGATGCATGCGGATGATGGAGGAGCTTCCGAAGATCAAGGGGGGCGGGGAGCGGAGTCTGGCACGCGCACGCTGATGTTTCTCGCAAGGAACGCCACTAGAAGCCTCCATGCTATTTTCACATCGTGCTTCTTTGTTCTCGCTGCTCGGCATTGTACCGAGAAGCTGGGGCTGTTGTACGTGGCTTGCGTTGCAGCAGTCCGATTGCACAGTGCTGGCTCCTCTTTGCTCTCCACAAGTAAGCTCCCCCTTACTTTCGCCCTACAATGTTCTCTCTCTTGTCACCTTCGCTCTCGCACTCCAGATTTCTAAACCCTGTCATCATGAGACGACCTTGATCTCCGAGGCTGGTGCCGCATCGGTCTACCTTCCTTGTCGCCATATTACCTGCATCCAGTCAAGGTTATCCCCCACTCGCAGCAGGCTGGACGGAGCCTGTACATTGTGACTCGGCACGCTCGCATCTGGGTGCTCACCCTGGTCTTCCTCGCGCCGCTCTTATTGCCAGGATATCCTCTCTAGGCCCACGCCCCTCCGCATCGGCCTTGAACTTCCTATTGGCCCCTTACAAGGACCTTTACTCGAAGAAACGGTCATGCGTTCAAGCTTGCGTTCGACACAACTCACGACCAAAAGGCCAATGAGCGCGCCACATATGTCCCGGCCGACATGCTGTTTGGTTGTGGAGTCGAAGCTGTTGCTGGGCGGCCGTCCCCGGCCCTCTCTGCCTCATTCGCCTTACCGACCTTGGCTTCATGTGCTCACTCGCCCAGTCTGAGATCACGTCTCCCAGCGGTGCCGTCACTGCCTTGTGCGAAGCCAGGCGTCAGTACAGATGGTAGACTGTTTGAGCAACTGTGGCGCTCCATGCGGCCTGCCATTACGAGTGTATCGCCGGCTGTGCGGCGGATCATTGCATTCGCCAGGCCGACATACCTTCAGTCTGCTCAGGCTTGTTCGCGAGGTGAACTTGTCCCTTCATTATCTGGGACCAGCCGTGACATCTGAGGCAGCCAATGCTGGCTAAGAGCTGAATTGATGAACCAGATCACGATCAAGAAGCTTCCTCAGATACATTGGCACTGTTTATCATGCGATCGCATCGAAACGCGTTGCGTAGATCAAGCTCTATTCTCCAAAGCCCCTGTGGCTCAGCAGATGATTCTGCCCTACAGCCGCGCAAGGCCCGTCATGGGCACTCGTAGGATGCGGCTTTTCATAATCTAGAAGCCTTAAAACGTGCATCGGTCACCCACTGCCCTCCTTCATCAGGTACGAAGTGCCACATCCCCCCCACAAGCCTCGATATCCGCTGCCGCTTGCAGGGGTCGGCTCTGTTCTCGCTGGCGGGTCCTGACTCGACCGTGTCTATGTACTTGTACGAAGTACGTCGCCTTTGAGAGCCTTGGATCTCGTTCCATCTCCTGCAAGCTCTGTACTCTGGAGCTGGGATGCCTGTGGATACACGCAACTGCGGCAAGCAATTGTCGTCGGCAGGCTCCTCTTCCAAACAGAGGCTTCCGTTCCTGGAGACAACAACCCTCTCTCTGGGTAATCACTAGCTGTGCCTCTGCCTCCAGGCCCTGGTTGTCATATAATATCCCTTATCCCACCTTGTCGACGGGGCTGCAGCCCAACTACTACCCACTTCAAGGTGTTCTGCAATGCAAGCCGGACGTCTACCCGCACTCTAATTTCGCCGTGCTGCCGCATCGCGAAGGTTTTAATGCTGGACCGCCGACTGCTGACGACGACAGAGACAGACTTGAAGTCCGTCTAGCGCATCGCCTGCTCGTATCGAAGCCGTCGAGTTCCCTATCCGCTCCCTCATCCGCTCCTTCACCAGCACCCAACCTCGTCTTCAAGAAAGTCCGTGTGGCCTTGGTTGGCAAAAACACCCTCACAAGGACATTGCCAATTTCTCCCAGCCGTCCAGCATTGATTGCCCACTACGTTGCCGCAGGGGTCGACTCCAATAGATACCTGACCACCCACCGCCGTCAGCGCTTCGACGTCCGCACCATACTGTGGCCGCTTGATCCATCTCGGAGGATTGACCATTGCGCGAAACCATCTGTCACTCAGGAGCCACGGAACATTAGTTGGCCTCCGATAGCCTTGCGAGACGCGAGCATCATCAACGTCGACGGTATCCGCGCCTAAGCCAGAAAACACTCCCCCAATGCTCGTCACTCGAATCTGCGATACCGAGCACAGCAAGCCCAGCATCTGGCCCTTTTCCAAGAACAAAGCGTCCAATCTTCGGCTGGAGAATCCACGCATGTCGGACAA
Organism: Tolypocladium tropicale; assembly: GCA_024340005.1. Taxonomy (NCBI): domain Eukaryota; kingdom Fungi; phylum Ascomycota; class Sordariomycetes; order Hypocreales; family Ophiocordycipitaceae; genus Tolypocladium; species Tolypocladium tropicale. The sequence continues at coordinate 649,995 of JALHBU010000155.1, read as the reverse complement.
GTACGATCTTCCACCTCCGATTCAGCCAGACTGGCAGGGGCAGTACTCGTATCTGCCACAACATGACAGTGACATCTTTTCGAAACCTGTTGGGGATGATCGCCGCGTCACAAAGGAGCCTCGGCGGCCCCAGCTAACGACCGAAGACGTGCAAGATCTGGACTCTCGTGTGAAGAAGGAGCGGAACCTCTCAGCAGGCTTGAGCTGTACCGGCAATCCTTTCGGTCCTAGGAACACCAAACACTCGTCATCAGGGCAGGAAGAGCAGTCAGTCTTCACCGATAGCACAGTGGTTCTCGATCGTGGAGGTTCATCAAGCTCCACCGACCCATTTTCGAGATCATCGGGACCAAACCATTTTCGCACGGTTCTATCGACGACCGGAGCCTCAGAGCCGGGTTTAAGCCAATATGAAAGGGACTTCAAGGACACTGCGCCAGATGATGAGGGTGATCTAGAAGGAGATGATGAAGAGGCAATCGGCGGAGACCAAGAATCCACTGGACGGCCGCAGACGATGGCAGAACGCCTGGCGGCACGTCGAAAGATGAAGAGATTCAGGTATTGACCTACGTTTCAAACGCAAAGGGGCATGTGCTGACGAGAGTTAGGCTCACACATCAACAGACGAGGTTTCTCATGAGTGAATTTGCGAAGCAACCCCATCCAGACGCCGCCCATAGGGAAAGACTATCCAGGGAGATTCCGGGTCTGAGCCCCCGACAGGTCCAGGTCTGGTTCCAGAACAGGTCAGTTGCGGGACATAGAGACATTGACCATGCCTGTATACTGAACATCGTGCCATAGGCGAGCGAAGATTAAGAGACTGACTGCCGATGACCGTGACCGGATGATCAGGATGAGGGCGGTTCCGGACGATTTCGACAACGTACAGGCATTGCATTCCCCTTACGGGGCTGTCCATGGTGTCGCCGGAATGCTGTCACCCGCCGAACCTGCTGGTGCATCCTATGGAGGTCATATGTTAAGGCCACTGATGGTCGATGTTCGCCGGCAAGAGGATACCTACATGTCTCCTACTGGTCTCACGCCGTCATTCGGGGGCATCGAAATAGGTCAATCAGGGGGGATGGGTACTTCCGATACGGTTTCGCCTCTGTCATCTGTTTCCAATGATAGGTACTCTGCGGGTGGCCTCCACTCCGCAGCTTCAAGGGCGCCAAACCCGCACCTAAGCCAGCACGGCAGCTTGGAGACCCCTTCACACCAGGAACGATCCGGATTGAGGCATGGCCCTCCGATGCAATTGCGAGAGTCAATACCCAGATCTACGTCGGACTCGCTGCAGTCTCCTCTGCGGACGACCACGTCGTGGAAGTCAGAATCGTTTGATTACTCCGTCTTCCACGGAGGCAATACTGCCTCTTCAGCAGGGAATCGCCACCAGCCAGTGTACCATGCGGGTCAGATCGGACCAACTTCGGACAGTACATCCTTGGGGGGATTCGAGCCATCGTCTTATCCTGGTATGCCAGATTTGTATCAGGCCGAGAGAATTGCTTGGGCTAATGTTTATTGCAGGTGGAAACTCCCAGCCAGCATCATCGAGCCTTGGCTACTCAAACGCGCAAAAACTATCACAGAACGGGCCTCGCGCAAGATCTTCGTCGGCAACTCTGCCTCTGAGCATCGATTTCGGTTTTCGAGACACATATCGGCCGACCGTGTCTGGCACACCGACAAGTTCTCCCTTGTATCCCGGCAAGGCGCACGCTCTGCCGGCGACGACGAGGACGACGAACAAGGATCGCTCATCCGCCTACGCCTCAAGCTACTCCCCAGGCCCTCTTTCTGCGCCACTGAGCCTCTCACCTCCACGTACTTTCAGCGCTCGAGCGGGTGCGAACGAATACCCAGCTCCGCAGATGAGTGCCCCAGTTACGGCCCCCGGTGACTTTGGACGAGCGTTTCAAGCAAGCGTAACGAGCCAACCTTCGAGCTCCTCAATGAAGGACTATTTTGGAAGCGGGTCCATGGCTTATAGCCAGGGATAGTTTGAGACAACCGACAAAGAGTATGATCAGTTCTGTTTGTCGGTACTCGCACCATCGAGGTTCAGTTCTCCTTGATTTTGTCGGCACATTGGACCTGGAAGAGGTTACAGGTCTTGGTATCAGTAGACCTGACACCGAAAAATGACTTGCTCTGACGGCCGAAGCCTGCATACGAGTATGTGGGCACGAAAGTTGTGGTGCCGCTTTGGAAAAACTGCCTCACAACCTTGGCTTACTCAAGTTTTGATATTGTCTTGATTTCTCGGCACATACAGACTGGGTCACGAGGTTGCAGGAGTTGATGGCTCTGTACAGCGGGCTGCTACTTGGCCATCAAAATGCATTTTCGAGATTTCGACTACTCACGGGCGTTGAAAAGGGCATTGGGCGCGTTTGGGCTGGGATTGGCGTTTCTCTTTCGGTTTCCCTTGGCGTTCCAGAAAACCAGGCTCCGCCTCTCGTATCTGGAATTCCCTACAACATGACTCGGTACTCCTGGTATTAATGAACAGCTCAATTTGGGTCGCTGTTTGGGCTGGGGTGATTGCAAGAAAGCCTTGGAGGATAAACTGAGGGTCCGCAGAGGCGCTCTGGGTAGCTGCAGCGGCATTATCTACAAGCAACCCCCTTTAACGTCCTAAATACACAGAAGTGCTCAACTTTTAGGGAAATCCCCTCGCAACAGCTCGGAGAGACTCACAAACCCTTTCAGAGTCTTGGCTCTTTGTCGAAAGCCGAGGCCGGCGCTGAACACCATCCCTCGCGACGATTGCTTCCTTCGTGCAACCAACCGATCAGTGTGAGCACCACGACGGGCTTCTGCATCGCCATGGAACTCGAGCCATCTGAGTGCTCGTGCCACCTGCTCAAAATAGCTTCATTGACCAGGGGGCTCGCAGCGGGCGCAAGGTAGCCTCATGTCTGTTCGGCGCCCGGGGTTGCCGAAGCCGCCTGGCCGGGTCGCATTAAACTTCCGGGGGAGGCCCCAGTCGAAGATGCCGGCGAACTTGAATCTGAGACATATAGACGAAATGAAGTGTGGCTTGACGCTGATCCTCAGATCATTGCAGGGGCCTCGCCAGCAGGGTTCCGGGGTTGAATGGGCACGGCCGCTCAGAGCCGGGGAGAGGCTGTACTCGTAACACGCTCCACCACTTCCAGACCACGGACGAACCATGACCGACGACCACGCGGTCCTGCAGGCACAACAGACGCAACATGGCTCAATGTCTCTTACTCACGAAACGTGATTTGGGCGATTGGTGCAACTCGGAACTCATGGACTCCAGCGGTCCAGCTGAGATGTCGCGGGGGTAAAAGGGTCCACCGTCTCATCATGCACAGGCTTTGTACGACATGCGACAAGCAAACAGGCGATGGTCACTTGCGATATGCCGAGAAACGATCGTTAAGCCGGTTGCATTGACCGAACCGCACTGGTGTTTGCTCTGACGACCATGCAACCTGATACCCATGCTTCCCGGCTTCAGTCACAAGTGTCTCGAAACGCAGTTCCTCCTCGCAGCCTTGATGCCTCACCGAAGAGAAATCCCAGGGTCCTCCTCTCTACCACGGCCACTGCAAGCCCCTCCTCTGCACGAACGAGCCGACTTCACCATCCCTCTTGCCGTTCAGGATTTCCACTATCCCAACGGCACTCGTCTCGGAGCTCTCAGCGCCCCTATCCACTCTGTTCTGCCGATCCTCTTCGCCGGTGAGGTTGGTGACAACATAGCCCGGGCAATACGCCCATACCTTGGCGCCCCATGGCTTGTAGGAAACGTACATGCAGGCGGAAGCCATGTTGAGCGCGGCCTTGGAAATGCGGTACGCCTCGGCGGGGACGCCATAGTAGGTGTTGCTCGAGTCGAGGCGGAGGGCAATGGAGCCGAGTCCAGAGGAGACGTTGATGATGCGCGGGTCCTTTGACTTTTGGAGCAGCGGAACGAGGGCCTCAGCGAGGATAAGCTGGCTGGCCGAGTTGGTGTTGAAGGTGTCGAGCAACTCGGAGCGGCGGTCCTTGGCATCGCGGATGACGACGCCGGCATTGTTGACGAGGGCGTCCAGGACACCAAAGTCGGCCGATATCTTGTCTGCTGCGGCCTTGATGGTGGCGTCGTCGGTTACATCCAGCTGGAGCAGGCTGAGGCTGCCCGCGGGCTTCTTTGCCTGCAGCTCCTCGAGGGCCTTGGCGCCCTTGGAGAGGCTGCGGCAGCCCATGATGACATGGTTGGAAGGCGAAGCTGAAGCTACATGGTAGCTGGCGTCGTACCCGATGCCAGCGTTGGCTCCTACTTAGCTGTCAGTTGTGTGCTGTCGTTGCGATTTGCCCTTCGAGGCTGCGTCACTGACCGGTGATGAGAATAATTCTTTTCCCAGCCATCCTTGTTACTTGAGCAGAGAGTTTCCGACGGACCTCGTCTTTGGTATCCGACTGTGCATGGGCGAGCTGGACTGGGGAACTCGAGCTCGTCGTGTTAGTTGTCAGCACTTATACCTCCACGGGCCTCCGGATGCTACGGCATTGCTGCCATTCCGGTCGTTGATGCGGCTTTGTCATGCTCAATCTCCAAACTCCGTCCGTCGTGCATTGCGTCACGCACGGCGGGCTGGTAGCCGTGGCTGTCAGGGCGGCGTCAGGTTGAGTTCTCGGGAAGGTTCACGGCCGGCACACACACTCGGACTTTAGCGCAGGCTAAGCCCGACGGCATCCCACCCCGACTGGAACGCGGGCGTCTTGATTTCGTGAGACATTGGCGGAGAGGCCTGCTGTTGAGACCCTCTGCCCCATTCTTACGTGTATCGACAGCCAGAGATGCTCCGATTGACCTGCCTGATGCTGAAGCCGCGCGCTTGCCCGACTTGGATGTGCTGCCCTTATTGACGCGGCCCGATTCGCATCTGGGTTCGTTCAATGCTTCGCCGGCTCGTCCCATGCCCTCCCGAGGTACGCGGTGCTCCCTCTGGACTCTCACTGGCCGGAAGGACAACAATGGCGTCGACGATGTGGCCGGGATGTCCGGACATAACACCTGGCCTCCTGCCATTCCTCATATTCTGGGCCTTCGCCGTCTTCGCCCCGTCGCTCCAGCATGCTGCACTGCTTCTCGCACTTCCAGGGCGGTCTTTTATAGATAGGGAAAATATTCTCCAACCTGCTTGCAGACACGGATCTTGTAAGTGGAGGTGAGCACCTGGACGCTACGGTCGACGAGGTTGATAGCCGCTCGTCGACAGAGACGGGAACTCGCCATCCGAGGCGATGACGCCGAAAGCAGCGTGATTCCACACGCGAGCTACTAGGCTCCCAGTGGCTTGATACATCTTGACAAAAATGCCGTGCCGTTATATGGTATAACTTAGTTGCTGTTTCGTAAGTAGAGCTGTTCTTAGACGTGTCAGCTCGACAGGTGATAGGACGGTACTGGCCGCTCTCTCATCTCCCGTCCCAACACCAGCGTCATGGATGTAAGCTTGTCTCTCGCAGATAGCAGAAATGGTTTCATCATACTCATTTCCTGAACTCGCTCCTGTGCGGCATCAGGCAAGGCCCAAAGGGAATTATACGCACAACATTTCCTTCTGCTCGGAACCTTTCTTGTTGTACAGGCTGAGGTTCTTTTCATTGTTCGTCCTGTCAGTTTCGATGGCTCATCGAGGTCGGTTCTGGTCAATGGCTTAGGATCGATGCCGCGGCCTGCTGGTAGGTCGTCATATGCCTCGAGGCTGCGATGAATACAAGTGCGTGAAAAGGGGATGTCATTACGGTGAAGACTCTCTTTTCTTGTCTACGACGAGCCAGTAGCACCGGCGACTTAGATCTCTGCGGCATTGCTTTCAACCAACTTCGGGCTGAACTTGCCAGGTGACGACCTTGCCCGGGAGAGCTAGCCCTTCTTCGTCGCACGCAGGCCGAAGAGGCAGCTCCAATGCTACATCCCTCCTTCACAGGATCTCCGCGAACAGGTTATGGAATACCTTAGTTCATGAGAAAGAAGGGGGGGGGGACAACAAGAGCTGCAACGTCTGAAGTATACTTGAATTGATTTGAACGAGGGAGCCATTGGCCCGCTGAGTATTGATTTGCATCGGAAAGGGCTGGAGGGAACAACGGGGTTGTCATGTACGAAGCGATGAACAGCCTCTTACCCGAACCTAGCACTGCATGCCACAAGGACTTGATTGGCCTTTGCAACTGCCTGTAGATGCACTGACGCAGTCGTGAAGTCAGCACACCATTTGGCATGGGTACGAGTGTGCTTGCCCAATTCATGCGCAAGACACTACGAAGCTATTGCCAAACATGGATCGTGTACTATGACGTGGCAACACGCTGAAAGTAGATGGTGGCGTCTCGGTACCACTGTCTTTACTTTCATAGACAATGTGCAAACATACGGAAGACTACAGAGCCCGACGGCTATAAAGGCTGGAGCAACTCGGCACATTGGCGCGGGTGACTTGGCTGCAGAGACTTGATCAGTCCTTGCTTTTAAGATGCGAGATTCAGCTCGAGAGCAAGCATGCGCATTGCAGTCAGACGTTGCCATTGTCCTCCTGCAGCCAAGTGGTTGGCGACACACAGCGATGGCTGCGGCCGTCGACGCTTCCAAGGCCGGTAGGTTTACCAGAGATGAATGTGTCATCGTGTTGCAGATTGTGACGGGCCGTGAGATCGGCATCAATCTCCGACGTACCTTGGGGTGGTCTGGGCGCCGGAGTTGCGCTTCTTCACGGACGAGAGAGAGAGCCAGCTGGCGCATGACCAGCAATGGCCGAGAAATCGTGTGCAGCGGAAAATAATGTTACTTGCATCAGGTCATCACCGCATCATGGCAGCCGCACGAGGGGCCCTCGTGATGATGGTTTTAGGCAAGGTTATCAGGATTGCTCTCGACCACGTATCGGAGCCGTCGGCAGCATCGAGCTGAACAGAGTCAGGCCAGGGCGGCAAAGAAATAGCGATTTGGTGGTCTGTGGTTTGTTATGCTGGAAAGGAGAAACCAGAAAAATTCCAGCCTGCCGCGCGACTAAATGCTCGTGTCGCGCCAAGGTCATGTGACTGCGGGCGACGAGGACCAACTCACAGCGACGCGGGCCCCACCTGCCGCCTGGGGAGTGGGAGGCGTGGGAGGGAATCAGAAGCCAGCAGGAAGCGGCGAGGCGTGCGGTTGCCGGCCGAAGACCGCCGCAAGAGCCAGCGCAGCCGAGAAAAAAGTGGGGCCTCTCCTGCCTCCGCTGCCTCTGCCTCGAGGGAGGCGAGTGGGGCCCGCGAGCTGTGTTCAGCTGGTGCAGCGCAGGCGCCGCCTGGCTGGCAAACTGGGTCAATCGCTGCTGCCCTTTGTGGAACGGCGTGCCTGCCCGCCAGAGTGCGCTGGCGCTCGTTCGCTCTTTCGCTCCTCGCTCCCCCCGGGCCAAGTGCCTCGTCTTTCAGGCCGCCACGACCTCGCCGTCGCCTCCATCATCAACTCCACCTCGACTTCCGCCTCTTCAGCGTCTTCACCACCACGCCACGGCCTCAATCCTCGTCCGCCCACGGCACCCGCGACTCGCCGCACACTGCCGAGCCGTCCCTCTGCGCCCCGTCTCGTCGCCGAGGGCGCTTCGCCATGTCTTTCCACCCCCAGACGCCTCAGAGTCCTTGCCACTTCTCACCCGCGACTGCCTCCTCGGATCCCAACGCAGGCCCCTCCGCCGCCTCCATGGCCACGGGCGCTGCTCTCCCGACCCCCGCGCACAGCGTCAACGGCGGCAACTCGCAGGCCGACGCCCTCATGTCGGACGAGTCGCCGCACAAGAGGAAGCGGCCGCTCGATGATGTCGGCGACCGCGACCAGAAGAAGGTGCACCTCGAGGACCGCAAGCTGGGTATCGAGGACCTGCACCTCGACGTCGGCGACAAGTACCTGCTCTGCCTGACTCGTAAGACTGCTTTCTCTGCCCTCGTCTCCTCACGTCTCCGCCGGAGCGTCGTCTCACCACTAATGGGGACGTTGCTGCGAGAACCGTGTGTTGACGTCGTCGTCTTCTAGCTCATCCGCAGTCGCTCCCCCGAACGTCGGAAGACCTGTTCGAGATGTTTGGCCTCGCAGACCTCGCCGCTGAAGTGGCTCGAGAGAAGCCCAACGGAGAAAAGAATGCCCTGCGCAAGACCTACAAGGGCCACATCAAGCGGCTCGGTGTCGCGGGACATTTCGACGTTCAGAAGAAGAAGGAAGAGGAGCCGTCCGACTTCATGGCCATGCTTCAAGTTCCTGAGTTGGAGTGGAACGTGCATCAAGTCAAAGGCCGCGAGGTCGGCGACGGTCTCTCGGAAGCAACACTTTCCAGCCTCGGACGTGCTTTGACCATGTCCAAGGGCCCGATCCCGAAAGCCATCTGGGACACATCTGTGCTCGGAGACCTCGCCCCTGTGAATGGAGACGCCCCCAAGCCGGCATCTGCGAAACCCACCGCTCCCAGCACTCCGTTGGCGACCACGCCAAACACGCTGGGACGACCGAAATCTCTTCTGCCGCCAGGCCACGACCCTTCTCGACCTCGCAGAAACATCAAGAAACGGTCTTATGGCGACAGCAGTTTTGAAGGCTACGGAGAAGGCTTTCCTGACGATGATGGGGGCATGGATACTGGATACTCAACCGGTGAGGGAGAGAATGGGCAGAAACGGCAGAAGATGGTAAGTTACGGGCCGGGCATGGTTGGCGCTTGAGCTTCTCTGCGCCGACGGTTTATGATATTTCTTGCATTCCTGGGGTAGCGGGAGATATGGCATTGGTTTGGACGGGCCCAGGGGGCACCGGTCATTTCTTAAAAAGGGAAGCACGGCGTTTAGCGGACTGGGTGAACTGATTTGCCATAATGGGCTAACGAGCGCAAATATACTGTTTTGATTATCCTATCCTTCTTTCATTTCCGTGCCACCCGAAGCTTCGTTGCGCATTGTTCTATATCCCGACTAGTAAAGAAGAAGAGGAAGAGAGGGGATTTACAGCAGGGGGGGATGGGAAAACAGGGATGGACAAGAACATAATGTGAAGGCCATGTGAATGTTCGTGTCGCGTGAATCATTGCGTGGGCGTTGCATCTCGTCGAGCCCTGTCCTACATACAGTGACATGTACATTTTGTGGCAGCGGCTCAGCCTTGCCGAGCGGTTGAGCGGATGCTATTGCTGCATCTCATTTTGCCCATCGAAGTTTCCATTCTCGACAGAGGGATAGGCGCCGCCGCTCATCTCCGCCCAACTCCAGTCCAGGGTCGCGGGCAAGGCGAACAGATCCTGCGGCAGGAGAGGCTGCTGGAAGGGACCGGCGCCCATGGCCATCGGGGGGGACTGGACGCCGAATCCAGCCATGGCCTGGTACGAGTCGAAGTCGCCATTTTGTTGGTACTCCTGAGGCCAGCCTGCCGAGGCGATGGAGGGCGACGGCTCGTTTGTAGACGACACCGTGGCCGGCGCAGGGCCGTAAGAACCGTTATGGTCAGATCTTGAGGAGGGGGACAGATGCGAGCTGGCTGAAAGCTGGGCGTTCGGCGCGTTCGCCGTTGTCGGGGTCGAGGCAATCGCCGTGCCAGGGCGCGGCGTCTCCATCGACGAGCTGTTGGCGGCAGGCGTCTGCGCCGAAGCAGCCTTGCTCGAGACAGCTGGCTTGCCTGCCGCGTCGGGGTTCTTGCGCTTACGGCGAGACGACTGCTCCTTCTCAGCCTTTTCAATGACGACCTTGGCGATGCGGACGAATTCGGAGCAAACGCCGAGCATGCGGTGCACACCTCCCTGCTCAGCCTCCTGCCCGAGCATGGAAAGGAACGTGACGACCAGGTTCATCAGGCGCGTGTCAGACTTCGCTCGGGGGTCGAGCGGGTTCTGCAGGATGTTTCCAAACAGAGTCATTAATGCGGAGACTGGGAAATACAGAATCAACCTGAAACGATGTCAACTTCATCAACTCGTACGTGACCTGCAGGCAATACTAACCAGACACAGCTGAAGTCTCCTTGAGGAACATATTTCAGCAACGAAATAGACGCTCGCGCGGCCGCCGTGCAAAGCGCCGCCGACGAAAACACTCGGGGGTTGAGAGGCCGTGCGTTGAGGCCTTGGATCGCGTAGTTGGACAGCCGGCTTGTCCAGAACCCATGGTGGATGGACATGCGGTGGATCGTTGTCAAGCAGTTGTAGTAGGTAAAGTGCAGCATGACAATGTGCAGGATCAATGGCGTGTGCGAAGCCTTGATTTCGTGCTCCGGGCGGAAGTCGATGGGGATCTTGTCCTTCCACTCTTCCAGTTCCTGGTCCAGCTCGCCAATTGTGTTGAGGAGCTCGCCGGCCGATTGCTTAGTAGCCTTGGTGGAGTACAGGCGCTTGTAGACGTTGCTCTCGATGATGGTAAACTCGCAAATGACGCGGAATAGGTTCATCTTGCCCTTGCCGTCCGCCAGCGGGATGTTTCCAATGTTGTCAGGGGGGTCAGCGTCTGGCAGCTCGACGTTCATGTCGTCGTCATCCTGGGCCGCCGGCCGACCGGAGCGTAGGCAAAGATCCTTATCGAGCATGTACGCGATCCAAAAGACCCTCTTCCGCTGCTCTATCTCGATAGGATTCAAGTTGAACCCGGTGCCCCGCTTGTGGAGGCCTATGCTGTGCGAGAGACGTATCGCAGCGGCAATCAAGAGCGACGTTGGTTGCGGATTTGGCGTTCCCTGCATGAACAAGGCCATGCCCAGCAGCGCCTGGACGCTCAGCAGGTCCGTGTTCCGCATGGTGAGCTCGGAGAAGACTCCCATGGCATTTTTCAGATACGCCCAAGCCTTCTCGTCCTCCTCTTGCGGCACCAAGTTGCTCATGACACGAAGGCGATGGGCGATGGCCAGTGCACAGTTGAGACTAGCCCACCAACCGGAGCCCTGATATGGATCCGATGAGTACTGCCGCTCGACGAGATGCATGAAAGTTGGTTGATGGAAAAGCGGGAACATGCAGTTGAAGTTTTCGAAATAGTCCTTGAGCAGGGACATGGCTTCGTGCTTGGGCGGCAAAGCTCGGAAAACCGGGCGTTGGAACAGGTCGCCGAAGACCTCAGGCTTCCAGTTGGTCCATTTGTGGTCGTCGACGGATACTTCCGATATCATCTTGGAGAAGGACTCGTCGCCTGTCTTCTCGTTGACCCACTGAATACCTCTTGGAGAAAAAATTGAGAAGCCCGACGAGGATCCTGAGGTTCGTTAGCCATGAGAACCTTGCAAGATTCGGGAGCGCGCATTGGGGGGTTGGCTTCGTACCAATATATCGCGTCTCGCCACACTGATTTGTGACCAACGAGCACATCATCTCGGACAGCGCCTCGACTTCCTCCTCTTCTTGGCTGTCTTCGGCTGGCGTGATGGACTTGCGCTTGTCATCCTTGTGAGTCTCCTTGCCAGGCTCTGGCGATGTAAGCGCGCTCTGCGGCGTCGAGTTCGCGCCTTCGGCCGCGGAAGGCACCTGAGATGGTGACGTAGGATTCGAAGCCGTCGTCATGGACGCCTGGCGTGTCTTTTCGGCGAGCCTCTTCTCGAGCTCTCCAAGGTCGGTTGCGCCGTTGTCATCTTCGCTTAGTAGGCCTGCCCTCTGTTGTAAGTGGGTGATACGGATAGACAAGCATTGCCCATGTCAGTGTGTGGAGTGACTGACCTGACAGTCTCAAGAGATGCTCCATCCGACCCAAACGGTTCTCCAGCCCTTCAATGTACTTTGCGCTGTGGATATCTTAGCTGCCGCAACCCACCAGATGAGATTAGGAGGAGTGGACAAGTCGTACCCTTTGGGCGGGCTTCGCTTTTTCTCGACCTGGGTGAAGACACAGTCTGTCTTGTAGTTGATGCAATGGGTGCACGCAGGGAGCTTGCCATCACACTTGATCTTCTTCTTGCGACACATGTCACAGGCCTAGCAGCAAAGCAACCGTCAGCATCCGACCGTACCGACGTGTACCGGCGAGAGCGTTACCCTTGCAATCCGCCTTCGTTTGGCCTCATTTGTATCCTCCATGAGCAGGTGCGAGTCCGGAAACATGTGCGAGGCGAGGTCGGGGGGCATCTGCGGCAGCCCATCGGCCCCGTAAGCTCCGAAGATCTGGGGCGGTTGGTTCATCAAGGGCGGCGGCGCCATGCCCGGCATCTGGAAGTTCATGTGGTCCATTGCGAGGTATCCCGCCGACGGCGGAAGCGGCAGAAAGCGATCAATCGGGTCGTCAAGGAGTGGACGGGCTGGTCGAGCGTGGCGGTTGAGCAGCAGCTCGCAGCAAGAGCAGAGTGATCCGGGGTTGCCGGCGGGCAGCGATAATCACGTGGGAGTCGACGACAGCAGTGGGAGCTCGAGCGAATAATGCCAAAGCCTGCGTCCACTCTCGCGCCGTTCTCGTCGTGTTCGCCGGTTCTCCCTTTCGTGATGTCCTTGGTCGCGCGCGGTGAGGCGAGGTGGAGGATTCGGGGCAGCTGGTGGCGGACGCGGGTGTGACGGCGCTGCGGAGATGTCGGGTACCTAGCTAAGGTACTACTCGTAGGTCACGGCCCCGGTGAAACGCTTGGAGGGGCCAGCCGAAGCCTGAGCTGCAGGGCTGGAGGGGCGACGCGAGCAGCGGATGGACCGGGCGCCCCAAGGATAAGAGGAAAAAAAAAGGGTGCCGCACAGGCCGCTGCAGAATGTGAGGTCGGTGCAGTGACGTTTTGCAGCACGTTGCGATTCTTCGCGTTTGGGTGCAGGTCGCCAATTCGAGGTCTGGGTTCGGGGAGCGAAGGGCGCCAGCAGCGGCTGACTGGAGTCGGGCGGTGTTGTATTAGAAGTACTTGTGGTGGAAGCAGCAAGGTCGAGAGATCAAACGAACATTGCACCCTCGGGGGACGAACCCAGCGCTCGACAAGGCCGAGTCCGATCAAGATGACATCCGGGGGGCTAGTCCAACGAGACAGGGTGCGTCCGAGTTAATTATCTCAGTCTTAATCGCGCGAGCAGGAGCTCTGCAGCAGGCGGGTCTGCGAGCAACGAGCGTGTGAGACGGGGCTAGCTGTATCTCTTACACGCCCAGGGCCCCGAGTGACACGCCAGGCCTGAAAGTCCGCACGACGGACGGCGCGAGAGGCGGAATGAGTGCGCCAGCCACACTCGGCAGAAGGGTTGCGCCTACGGCCCCCGCAGTCCGTCCGCCAGGGGGCGATTCCGCGCCGGGAGGCCGTGTTGTAGGGAGCGAATGACGGCGAATGGCCCGCGGCCGAGTGGGTTCGCAGCGTGCGAGGGTGTGGTGCGCGGATGCGGGTGCTCGATGCCGAGGCGAAGGCCAGAGAGGGTGGCGGACGCCGTCTGCTCTCGCTGGGAGGGGGCGAGAGATAGAGAGGGAGAAGAGGGGTGGGTGGGGGGAGGCAGTTGTTTGATACCTCCTACGGAGCCCTCGCACTGGTTCTGGGCTGTTTCGACGGCGACTTCTTGGGGAGAGAGGGCTGGCCATGAGACGATCGAGGCGTGCAAACAGACGGGTGTGGATACCGACAAGCTTCAGCAACCACCTGGTCGGAAGGGTGCCCCTGGTCCCCGGCCACAGTCAGCGTTGTCTGACTGGCCCGTTGCATCATGTACGCATCATTCACTCATCCACACGTCTGCCAGCTGACCGGAGAAAAAAAATCGAGGTGCTGATTATTTTGGGGGACCGCTACGGTACCTGCAGGCTGCAACGGGACATGGGGCGCGTTCCTCGACTTGCCCGTCTACGTCCAGACGGACGTGACCACGAAATCACTATCCCCGTCCGCCACGTGCGGCCGGCGGCGTCAACACCACCGCGACCTCGCCGTCGATTCCGAATGATGCGTGCGAGGCGCAAGGGGGGGTCCTGACAAATTGTCGTCGCCCCCGTCCACGCAATCATCGGCCTGCGTTTATGCGGCCCCGTCGGGCGATTGGCGTGATGGGACCCTGGATGCGGCGGCCTCATGATGGCGATGCCGGGGTCTTCGGCTTCGGATCTGCCTCAGGACGGCTGCTCTGCAAACATTCTGCGGCGGCAGATCTTCCAGGCGCCCGTCGACATCCGTATTCGTACTCGCTGGCGCGGCACAGCCATATCTTTGTTTGCGCCACGGGCATGCCGCCTCGTCGCTAGCCGCCTCTCTCGTGCGAATGACATGCATGCGAGTATTACCGCCTACCTACCTGACTTCACATGTGCCGTCCCGGGCCCGGCGTCCCAACATAGCCCATCGCGTGTTCTCGAACGCAGACATGTTGCCCGAGGGGTCCACACGGCCGTGGCCTCATCCATCACAGCCCCCATCCCGTCTCCGAGAGCAACCCGCGGCCGGCGAACCGCACAGCCCCCGGAGGTGACGGCAAGTTAATCTGTTCACCGTCATCTGTAGCGTTGTTTTGCACCAGAGGTACAGAAACTCCGCTCCGCAGGAGCCCGCTATGATCGTGCTAACGATGGGAGTCAGCATGAGAAAACTGGGGAGAGAAGCAGAAGAAGCTAGGGGGGGTTGAGAGGGGGGCTGTGCAACGCAGACTTGTTACCTGGGTAGGATTTGTCATGGGTGCAGGACAGCCCAAGGCGTGGTGGTGAGCTGTTGACGGACGGTGCGCCGTTTCATGCGCCCGAGGGTGCGTTTTCCGATATCGCCAGCGGCTCGTTTCACCGCCGTCTCAGAGAGCGCAGCACGCAAACCGATGCGCGCGCGATGTGCTTGTCTGCGCGCCGGGCCTATCGCCATAGATCATGGATTCATGACAGCAGCAGCACTCTGGCGCTAGCGAGTGGCCGCGGGCGGTACCGAAGGGTCTAATAATAGCCCCGGAGATGTACTCCGTACTCCGACCCGCGGGTTTACAAGCCGCTGAGAATGCGTGAACCGCCAATGGGTGGGAGAAGCTACGGAGTTCCGCGGACGCAATTAGAGTTCAATTCCGAACCGCGCTTCATCACCCGTCGTCTTACAAGTACATTGCTCACTCAACGGCGTTATATGGCGCTCACGTAAGTCTGACCAGAGCTAATATTCTACCAAGACGGCAAGACGTCTTTTTATTCAACTCATAGTAGCCGCTCCAGGATGCCAGATCAAACGCCATCGTGTTCCGCATATGGCTCTTGTCGCGAGGCCGAGGTCCCGTACATGCAAATCATATGAACACATGCATCTCTGCGAAATGCGCTGAGAAAATATACAAAGAAATGTGATGAGAGAGAGCTCGACCCAAGATCTCATCCCATTAGATTCCCTCCTGGAACCTAGATACCGAAGCTCGCGGGCTGTCCCGAGACCCAGGGGCGAGACGCGTCGCGTTGTTGCTTTCGCTGGGCGATGGCGGATCGGCAAAGGGATTCTCTGTAACCGGCGTGCGGCCCGGGCCAGAGCGCATAATCGGAATACCGCTGACAGGTCGCATCGGCACGCCGAGTGCAAGTTGACCCCCGCTGGCATCTGAAGGGTCAAATGCCTGAGAGCCTCGATAATAGTCTGAACTGCCGCTCCATGTGCTTTCTCGCGGATCAGAATAGCCGTCACCTCCCGCATGCAGAACCGATGGCAGTTTCCTACCAGAGACACGGTAGAAGCCCCTCTCTCCGCCTTCCCCGGAACTGGGTGTCGGCGGGGCGTTTCGCTTTCCTGTCAGGCTGGACAACGCAGCGGCAACGGCAGAGGGCCCTGTTCTTTCGACCATGGCCGCCGAGCCTGCGGCCCGGGACCCGTCGCCCCCGGCGATGCTTTTCGAAGCTGTAGTACCCGATTGACCTCCCCCGAGCAGGATGCGTCCATCTCGTCGCCTCTTGTACCTGAGTATTAGAAGCACCAGCAGGGCCACGAAAGCTACGCCGGCGACGCCACCAACTACACCCCCGATGACAGCCTTTTGCTGGGGCGACAGGTTGTTGGCGCCACTGTTGTCCGTGTTCGAGGTGGGAGTTGACTGAGGGCCTCCTGCCGCCGTGCTGGCAACGAAGCCGCCGCCCAAGCCAGCGCTCGTCGAGCCTGAGGGAGTGTACCAGTCCGACGTTGATATGGTACTTGAAAAGGTGGAGTAGGTTGTGGTGGATGGTGAGGTGGTTGTAGAGTCTGTGTCGGTAGATGAGATTACCGTCGGCGCAGACATTACAGATACTCTATAGAGAGTAGAATTTGAGGTAGTGACTGATGAGTTTCCATGAAAGACAGCTGGCGCAGGTGGTCAGTTCATCATGCTGGTCGGATAGCAGAGGGGGATGTTTCATACAGTTTGTTCCATTGCGGATGTCGACCAAGGTGGGGTATATAGCGACGCTTGATAAAGGAGCGGACGTCAGGCCGGAAGCCTGCGACGAGGATATCGTGAGGGAGGGGGCGGGGGTGACGACCGAGGAACTGCTCTCGGAGGACGTGGCGAAGCTGCTTGTGGCCCCGGATCCCGGGATGGCCACGGTAGCTTCGACATCGAGGGCAGAAATGGCGACGGTTTTGCCAGAGGCAGAGTCGATGACCACGGTGGCGGGTGGCCCTACGACGGTGCGCGTCTCAAAGGGCGAGCCCCAAGGGTCGACAACCTGGACGAGCGAAATGGTCTGCACGACCCGGGTAATGAGCGAAGTGTCAGTGCCTTTGACGTCGGCAACGAAGGTGCCGCTATCGTCGGCGCGCTGCGCAAGTAGCTGGCTGTTCTCCGCCCCGGCGTCAACGTCAGCGTCGGGTCCCTCGTCGGCACCGGTTTGAGCGCGGCGGTGGTTGTGCGTGTGCGGCGTGTCGTCGTCCTGCGCGAGTCCGTGACGAAGGCGGTGAAATAATGAATGTGAGTTGAAGTGGGCGTCACGGGCCTGAAGGAGTGAAGGCCCGCGAGGTGGTTTAGTCATGTTGGCGGTAGCACTGGCACGGTGGGCAGTGCAGAGAGGCTCGGACAATCGTATCCCCACGATGCTGCGGCGGGGCTGACAAGGCCAACGGTCGAGGCTCGATTTTGATTTCTATTTTTCGAAGCTCGCCCGCGCCTTCATCATGGCCCGCTGCCTGTCCTAGATGGTCCCTCCCGTCCTGTATTGCCGCGTGGCCGTCGTGCTGGGGCGAGCAGACGAGGCTGTGTCGACGCAAGCGCGTTGGCGTGAGGATCGGCCGGGTTCGGGGGCGTTTCGTTTGCCTTTGTTTCGCTCTGTTCGTCCGACCCGCGAGGTAGACAGACAGCTGACAACTCCAGAGGTCTTCAGCCACGCCCAACGGCCGACCGGAGCGCAGAGGGCATGGCGAGTGCAAGCGCCGAGTAGACAAACGAGAGACGGCTGGCGATGGCCAGATGGCGACGACTACGGAGGAGGAGAAAGAGGAGGAGGGGAGCGAGCCAAGAAGAGAGGAAGAAGGGAAACGGGGCCAAACGGGAAGACGACCGACGCCAAAGCCACCAGACTAACAGCCACGACGAGGTGGACGACAGACGGTGGAAATGAAATACGACGACCACCTCGTTCTCTTGGCTCGAGGTTACGGGCCTCATTTCGCTTGCCGGCGGAGCTGCGCCAATGGCCCCCCCGCCAGGGGCCCGCAGCCAATGGGCGACAGGCTGGGCGCGATGCCACGGCCCGTGAGTGAATTGGGCTGCCCAGGGTGCGATGGGGGGCCAGGCCGTACTCGTAGAAAGCTGCGAATGAGCACAGCGTACCCCGGCCTGCACGAGTCGCCCTGTTGGCTGCTGGGCCTGACGGGGATGACTGGCATGGCGGCGGCGGCGGCGGCGGCAGTGGTGTCGGAGGGCATCCAGCGCCCGCGGCGGAGGCTAAGACGATGAGACGGTGCCGGCTGACGGTTCCAGGCTGCTGCTGTTCGCTAGCTGGCACGCAACCGCGCATGCCTCGCGCCACCCATTCCAGGAAAACAGACGAGGGCGCCCCCAAAATAACTTAGGGCCCGGTATCCGCACTCGTATAGCCGGCCGCCTCAGATTGCAGGCTGCCGTGGGCGTGGGTGTCGTGACACACGAAGTCTGTTCCGACGCATCGGCCCTTTACTGGGACGGCCGGCGGGCTGTGGTGCGGGCCTGTCAGGCAGAGTCACTCCGCGGTGGGTGCGTGTGTGCTCAGTTCAAGCAAGCACCGAGTGCGGGTGCCAGTTGCTGCTACGGCACGCAATCATTTATTGGGCAGGCGCGTGCTGTTCGCTCTGGTCTGTGCGTTGTGAGACAACCGTCGGGTCGCAGCAGGCACACCCCTGACCTGACCTGTGCAGACCTGCACCTGCCCAACTGCCCTGCCGGGACACGCTCGTACTCGTGCAGGTACGCTGCACGTACGAAGTACGAGTACCACCTTGGGCGGGAGCAAGTGGGCCCCAACACCCGGAGGCGTCACTCCTTCCGCCTGCCCGCCGCGTCCCGCTCCGAGACCTCTCCCGACCGCCGCAGCTGGCCATCTCCAAGGACTGCATCGTCGTGCTTCGCCTTGATATCCGTGGGACGCCCTGCCGGGTCTCCGCCGCCGGCATCTGCGGGCGAGGCGTCTCGGCGCGTCCTCGGAAAGTCTCAGCTGCATGCGAGGCAGCGACTGCCTACCTACGGAGTAACTACCTACTCATCGCATCTCACCTCGTCGAGGACGGCGAGGGGCCGTATATCATGGCCTCCCCACCACCGCCATTACCGCCCCGCGATACGACGCCCGACGAGCCCTCCCGGCCGCACCTCAGCTCTTCTCCTCGCCGCCGGTCCTCTGTGTACCATGGCGAATTGCCCACGCCCGGCTGGCTCGCCGCCGATCCCCGTAGCTCTTCGACGCAGTCCCTTGCCCCCTCTATCCCCCGCTCGGATCCGCGACGGAAGCTGCTCATCGTGTACATCCACGGATTCTACGGCAATGACCAGTCATTCAGATCGTTCCCCGCCCATGTCCACTCTCTCCTGGGGACGTTTCTCGCAGACTCTCACATCGTTCACTCCAAGATCTACCCGCGATATAAGACGTACAAAGCCATAGAGGTGGCCCGTGATAACCTGAGCGCCTGGCTCGAACCGCATGAGTCGGATACCACGGATGTGCTTCTAGTTGGCCACTCGATGGGAGGACTGCTCGCCGGCGAGGTGGCTCTCATGGTGCGTGCGCCGCTCGCCCCTTCGCATCATGTCCAAGTAGAAGCGCTGACAAACTCTCGTAGCCCAACCAGGACCCGTACCGGCAACAAGCATTCAAGCATCGCATACTGGGGATACTGTCGCTTGACTCGCCCTTTCTGGGCCTCCACCCTGGCATAGTCGTCTCCGGCATATCCAGCCTCTTTCAACCAGCGCCGGAGCCCCCAGGGGACAGCCAGGACGACCTCTCAGCAAGCACTTCTTCTGTGTCTTGTGCAGAACTCACGCCTTCCATAGATTCGCGATTGGAATCATCAAATTCTTCCGTAGCATCTCATCCGCCCCGCCGCGAATCGGATCCTCGGTTTGATCCACCGTTCTGGAATGATGAGCCGTTCAGAGAGCAGACCTTTCTGAAGCGCATCATGCACTTTACCTCAAAGCACAAGTCTGAAGGTATCTTGAACGCTGTCAGAAACCACATCGTCTCACATCTCGAGTTCGGGGGATGCCTTGCGGACTACCGTGGTCTTGTCTCCAGATACAATCGATTACGCGCTCTGGAGGACGTGGATGAAGTGCAAGCTTTGAGTGACGGACATCCACCCGCTGCCCATGCTAGAGTGCGCTTCGCCAATTACTACACCCTGAGCTCCGGGCGAACGAAACCATCCAAGTCACCCCCTGCGGGTGTTGGGAGCCGAAGTGGGACAGAACTTCCTGGCGGTTTACCCAGTGACCCGGATACGACATCGCGACAAGAAGAAGAACGAGGAAAGTGCGAAGATGAGGACACATCGCGCCGGATAAGTATGACCGAAGTTGAAGATGAAGAACGACTTTGCGCTGCCACGTTGATACGGCGACTTACCGTGGAAGCACCCGCGGTTGAAGAGCATGACGCCCCCCCGGATACGAAGAATGACCAACAAGCGTACAAAGAGGGAAAAGGCGAAGAAGAAATAGATACATCACTCAGCATGAGGCGCGTATCTACGCCATCGATGCAGGACCTTGATCCTTCACCATTCGAAGAGGAGGAATCGGCGCCATCACAAGAACCCTCCTTGGCACACGCTGAGCACCCAGATCTCCCACCCATCCCCGATGAGCCCGCCAAGCCCAATCTCCCCGACCTTGAGCAGTACACGGACAAAAATACTCGCAAGCAGGCAGAGAAGGAATCCAAGCGGTTGCAGGCGGCCTACGACCAAGCTTGCAAGGACCGAGCCAAGACCCTTCGTGAGCGCGAGAAGCTTTTGGAGAGGCACCGCAAGAAGACCCAGAAGGAGGCTGAAAAGCTGCTCAAGGACGCCCGCAAAAAGCAGCAGCGGTTGCAGAAGGAACACGAGAAGCGTGAGGCAACCGAGGCGAAACGTGCCGCCGCCGCTGCCCAGCATTGCGAGGATGGTAAGGACGGCGACCAAGGAACCATCGAGGAGATGCAAGCTTTGCAGACGGAGAAACCCAAGAAGATGCGCAAGTTCTGTAATCTGCCCGCCAAGACAGATGGCGCGAGGGATCACACGTGGATAGACGTGTACATGGACGGCGTGGATGAGGTGGGCGCACACTGCGGGCTGTTTGCCTCTGGGCCACATTACGACCAGCTCGTCGGCGACGTGAGCATCCGCATCGCAAGCTGGGTGCACGATGACATGACAAAGAGGACCATACTTGGCACGGAATAACTTTAGGGATTCTGTCGGGAGAAAAAAGCAGCATCATTATTTAATATGCATGTATGTATATATGACGATACACAGAACGCCGGGACACCCCCCATGGTTCGATTTCTATCAGCACCCGCCCAACAAGATCGCTTTGGTATCTATCAGAACGCCACCGAGTGCCTGAATATTCGGAAAGTCTTCCACCCTTATATGTCGTCTAGTACAAATCAAGTTCTCGTAGCCGGACATCGAGGTCCTTTTCTTCGGTCGCTTCTCCCTCGGCGACATCG
Organism: Tolypocladium tropicale; assembly: GCA_024340005.1. NCBI lineage: Eukaryota > Fungi > Ascomycota > Sordariomycetes > Hypocreales > Ophiocordycipitaceae > Tolypocladium > Tolypocladium tropicale. The sequence continues at coordinate 628,968 of JALHBU010000155.1, read as the reverse complement.
CATTCCACGCCCCCCATCACGGCGCTCGCCTCGTCCCGCACGTCAAAGGTCGCGAAGTCGACGCTCAGCACGCCGAGCCGCACGAGCGGCCCTGCCAAGTCCCAGCCGCGGTGGTGGCAGATGAGCGTCGTGGCGACGCCGCGCGAGGCGGCATCCTTCCAGTTTCGTCCGGAGACGAGAACGGCTATGAGCGTGTGCGGTTCGTCGTTTGGGAGCGGCGTGGCGCGGAGCCATGCCCCGATGGCAGCTTTGTTCTTCCTGCTCAGGGGGATGCGGCCGTTGCCGTCGTCTATGGTGATGGACTCTGCGGTCCGCCGCACGCGCACCTCGAAGCAGTACGTCTCCAGGCGGAGGAACGCAACGGCGTCGGCCTTGCGGGCGATGGCGTCGCCGTCAATCTCCCACGACAGGACGCTGCGGTCGGTGAAGCCGACGGAGATCTCCATGCGAGGCGCGGAGCACAGCCCGTCGACGATGGGCGACGCCTCGCCCACGAGGTTGAAGCCGAAGCCGTTGCTGGCCGCGTCGTGGCCCGCACGCAGCGTCCAGGCGAGCCACGTCCAGGACGGGAAGGCGGCGCGGGTGTCGAGGGCGTAGCACGGCTCCGGGGGTTCGTCGAAGGGCGGGCTGCGGTCGGACATCCAGCCCAGGCCGACGGCGAGGCGATCCGTCTGGCTCACCACGGTGACGTTGACGAAGGCATCCGGGTGGAACAGGGGCAGCCCCAGGAAGTTATCGACCGCCAGCCCGTCCATCTGCGCATACTCGCGCAGCACGGCCCGGAAGGCGTCCAGCCGGTCCTCGAACCTCGCCAGCTCCCGACCCATGAAGGCGCCGATGCGCTCCCGGAGCTGCCCCGGCCGCGGCGCGCCGGCCTGGGGGAACACGCGCCCCTGGTTGATGTCCGGCGCGAGGCGCAGCGGCAGCGAGACGCTCTCGTGGCAATGCAGCGTGCGGCACTGGAAGTACATCTGCGACGGCGTGAAGACGAGGCGCCGCCGGGCATACAGGCCCTCCTGGAAGGTCCACGCGCGGGAGGCCCACGCCGACGCCGCGACCTCGATGTCCGGGCGCAGCAGCGTGGTGGTATAGACGCCCGCGTGCGTCTGGAGCGAGAGCTGGTCCTCGCGCGGGGTGCTGACGCCGGGGATGCCGTCGGCCACGCCCTGGCCCGCCGCGACGATGAGAGTGAGGGCCGAGCGGGAGAGGATCTCGCCCATGAGGTCGGCTTGCCGCCGGCGCTCGGGCTCGGCGAGGGGGAGGGTGCAAAGGCGGTCGATCCAGAGGTAGCGGAAGCCGAGGGTGGTGGCGACAGCGATGGCGTCGGCGAAGAGGGGGGGAAGGTCGGCGGGGAGGCGGTCGTTGGAGAGGGTAGCATGAGGTGGCAGGGAGCTGGGGGCTTCTTGGCCCCATACGTAGCTGAGGGTGGCATATTCGAAGCCTTGGTTGGTATCCATGTCGTCGACGCAGACGATGCGCCTTTCTCTGCAGTCGACCAACCTCAGCCCCTGGATCGGCGGCTCCGCGATGCCGCATGTCTCGGCGTGGCTCTCCTTGCAAAAGTCGATCCAGCACCGCGGGACCTTGGGGTCCAGCATGAGCGTCACCGCACGTCCTCTTATCTGCGCCGGCGGCGCCGTCTCTCGGTAGCCCTCGACGCTGGTGCCGTCATCGCGCTCGTCGGCGCGCACGACGTAGCCCCACGGCAGCGCCTTGTTCCGCGTCATGACCTCGCCCAGCACGGCGCCCGCCAGCTCGTGGCGCTCGCCCACGCCGTCGAGCCGCTCGAAGGCCTGCCGGATACGCAGGTACGGTGTGAAGGTGCCCCCGAGGGCGCCGGGGGAGTCGCCGAGCAGGGCGCGGAAGAAGGCGCAGAAGGGGCACAGCGGGTCCGCCGCGCCCGACGACGACGGCGGCTGGGCCTTGGATGAGGCGCGAGAGTTGGTCGACGCGGCGGGCGACGGAGGGAAGCGCGGCGGCGGGACGAGGACGTGGGTGAGGGGGATCCAGGGCCGGGGCTGGCCGGGCGTCCAGTCGAGCAGGCCGGGGAAGTCGGCGGCGGCGCATCGCGGGCACGGGCGGGCGCGCAGCCTCGGGGCGTCGCGGTTCTCCTTGTCGAAGTCGTAGTCGTCGCTCAGGTCGCTGCCGTCGGCGACGATGCGGCCGGCCGTGGTGCCGTTGACGGCCAGCAGGCTGCCCTTCCTGACGCCGGAGGCCGCCCGTCGCGACGGCAGCTGGTGTTGCACCGGCACCTCCGTTAGCGCCGGCCGCTGCCCGCGTGCCTCCGGGTCCGGGTCGCCTGCGTCGACGGCCCGCCGCCTCGACGACGACAGCATCTTGGAGATTTTCTTCATGGCCGACCAGTGAGGCCTGCGGACGGCCGGGGCTCAGAAGAAGCAACGGGCGCCCAATGCATCGGGAGCGGAGGGGAGGGGGAGGAGGTGAGGTGAGGCGAGGTGGGAGGCGACAAGGGGATTGGGAAATTGTGGCGATCGGACTCTGATTAATCTGCATTGCCCGAGGCGCGCGACCCAGGCCCCAGGGTCCCCCGAATGGATGGGTCCGTCCGTCGGCAGCCGAGCCGGCCGACTGATTGGCAGCAGAGCTGCTTAGCCGACGCCTTGTCCGCCGCGCTACCAGTGCTACTTTGTTCGAGTAGGTAGGTAGCTGGCTGTGCTGGCCGTCGGCGTCCTCGACTTGTGCGATCCCTGCCGACCCCCCCATTTTACTCAGCCCAGACCGCCGCATTGTCCGTCGCGTCTCGGCTCGTTGAATCGCTGCATTGTCGTGCCTCCTTTCTATCATCTTTGTCACTCGGCCTCTCCCGTCACAGCCCCGTAAATCCGTGCCCGGCCTGGGCCCTTCCTCCCCCACCCTCTTTTGTTCGGTCCCTGCGGTCGGGTCGCCGAAATTCCAGTCTTGTCTGGAGCACCGCCCCCACTACTTCACGGATGCACCGGCTGCTGTCGCTTGCGACGAGCGCTTCATCGTGCCAAGTGTGCAACTCCTAGTCCTGACAACTGAGGCTTTTCGGCCCCACCGGCCCTGTGTTGTCGGGCGTCTCACAAAGGGTCATCCCCCTCCCGCCTAACATCTTGGCTTCAAACTCCGTATTGGCAGGCATACTTCGAGTAGTCTCCCAGTCTCCTCGTCAAACTCCCTGACAGGGGCCGCACATACAGCTACCAAAAAAGCCCCCAAGTGTACCGCCCTTAAACATACGACAGCGTGTTATCGTCCCGAATCTTGCCCACTACCCCGACGTTGGCCTCGCCGCCCGAGACACAGGGGCCCCGTGCCACAATCTGTAGGTGCTGGTCAGCACATGTCATCTTGCTCCCAGGCTGCTGCGCGCGGTGGATACTTACTTCGCCTTCGACAACATCGTCCGTCGTCTTGTACGTGCCCTTGTCTCTCAGGAAAATTTCCACGCTCGTAGTCGGGGCGCCGAAATGGCCCTTGCTGGTCGGATCGACCCTGTAGTCGAACAATGCTGTCTGGGTCAACGCTCCGGCAACCCGTGCAGCTGCCAGCGCGTAGACAATCTTGGCGCCGGTGAAGACACGCAAGTCCGAGAGCACAGATGACGACAGGTGAGGTGTTCCACCTCCGGCCCTTTCCGCAACGTACACGAGGCGCAGCTTCCCAGGCGTTGTGCCAACAGCTGCCTGCGCTCCAGATGCAAACGCGGACAGGGCATTTGAATTCGCGAAAAAGCCGTTCTGGGTAAGGTTGCGCGTAGATATGCTGTGCGATAGTTGAGCGAGGGGAGTCCCAAGTTTCTGGGTCGATTGCTGATGAGTTCTCAGCAGAGTCTCCGGGCTGGCCACGAGCACTGTAGGTGCAATCCCTTGCGTTGCGAGACCCAGGTCCGGCGACCGACCGGCAACAGAGTTGAATGCCACGGACGCGTTGGAGTAGAGAGCAGCGAGGGTCAGGATCAACGTGTGGATGTTTGCTAGCGAGTCGGCCGGCAGGAAGAGATCGGACGGACTGAACCTCTCCTTAGTGGGGATGGCGGCAAGCTGTCCCGCAATTCCAGAGACGAGGTTGGCCTGCGTGAAGCGTACCATCTCCTCCAGCTGACCCGGCTTGGACTGCCAAAAGGTGACGACGTCCTGAGGGTTGAACGCCGGCTCGACCGTGGGCAGCTCGCTCCCGGCCGAAGGGGGGGCGTCATTGATAATGTCCTGCCAAGTCGCAACGTTGACGCTGCCGCCCATGCCCTCGGGCACCTCGTTCCAGTCCATGTGGCTGCTGCCTTCGTCCACCACCCAGATGAGTTGCCGGAGCGAGGGGTAGGCCTTGACGACAGCATCGAACGGGAAGGCTCCGGGAGCGGTGATGACGGTGTCGACAGCGGATCGTCGGAGCATGGAGATGAGCTCGTCATTAGAGACATCGAAGGGAATCAGCACGGTTGTCAAGTTGGAGTAGAAGCTGCATGCGAGGAGGGCTACGAGGACCTCGATCGAGTTGGGCAAGTAGATGGCGACCTTGATGCCTCCCTGGTCGGCAAGGTGGCGGCCAATGATGTTGATCTGCCTCGTAATGTCCTCTGGCGAATGTGAGTATTCATGTGATGAGGATGGGGGCGCGTAAGTGCTCACCTAGCTTGTGCTCGATGACGTTCTCCGAGCCTAGCACCGTCAATATGCGGCCCTTGGCCCCGTCCTCGCCCCCTGTGGTGGCCTTGCGCCAGATATCGCGTAGATCGCCATCACGGCCGCGCGCCCACTTGGAGACGCCGGCGTCCTTGACATTGAGACCGCTATTGAGCGGCATGCCGTGAGGGGCGGCCTGACAACGATAGACGGCGCTCTCGCCCTCATTGCGGACGGTGGCGGCGACTGCCTGGCGAGCGAGCAGCATCGGGTGGACATCGGGCTCCCGCGACGACATGATGCTGTAGGTGATGACGACGACCAGCAGCGTCACCAAGCCCGTCGAGTAGCCGTTCCACTGCCCGACCAGGCCGGTGACGCCCACGTCGAGACTCTCGAGAAGGCCCATGTCGCCGGTCCGGTTCGCTCAGGTGCGGAGGGTGCAGGCAAGAATTGGGAAGCTCACAGGATGCTGTCCGGCACAGGACGCGAATTGGGGGACGGCCGTGGATGAGGAACGGTTGTCGTTGCCGGGACCGTGCGGATGGATGGGAGCGTGGTTGGGGCAGGTGGGGGCTGACGTGAGGTCGGACTCGGGATATCTTGGCTCCCTCCCGCCTTGTGCAACCAGCTTCAGCTCTGGTCCCCTGGATCTGCCCGCGAATAGGCACGGAAGCTAGCGGGCCAGGCACCGTCTTTAGCGGACCCGCCGCTGCCGTGTCCCCCTAGCGGCGCTCTGTGCGAACGCCTGGGCTGGCCACTACTTCTAAGGTACTCCGTAGACGCCTGGGCTCACTGTTTTGCGAGCGTGTATGTATTAGCAGGCCGGTTCCCTCACATGGGCCTCCACGCGCAACACATCGCACATTGCGACCGATCGCCCGACCAGAAGCACCCGGCATTGTTCTTGTCTTCAGAACCTGCCATCCGTGCCTGGTGCTCGACCAAGCGCCGCTTGAAAGCTGGAGCAATCTGTTTCCTCGCGGAGCCAAATTCTCATCCATAGTCGGCCGCAAAATATGAATGCCTTCCGTGTCTTGGCAATGGATAAAGGAAAGCGCGAGCGATGACAGCTCCTTGCGATCCAGTCTTCCAGCCATACCCTACAATAGAGTCTGTGAAAGGCACGCTGCAGCAATCAACGCAGTTGCTGTTCTCAACGTTGCGGACGACCGCGCCATTTCGGCAACAGCAGTGATCGAGTTGTCTTCGTGAGCCCTGCTCATCCCCCCCCGCAAAACTGGCTCGTAGTTCGACAAGCTGGAAAACCAACAGTTTTACAATTGAGAAGCTGGGGCAAAATTTCTGTGGTAGAGAGTCAAGATACTCTGCAAGCAAGGGCGGCACCAGACTCAGCTTGCGGTGGCGCCGATTAGGTACATTTGCAGGCCTTAATGGAATGTATTAAGGGATCTCGTTACAAAGTACACAGCAATCACGGACGCACTGGCAATGCATCTTTGCGCTTTGCCAAGTGGCAAATCGAGGTCAAAACTCCTCGCTCCTTTTACATCAAAGGGCAGGTCACACATTTCGTAATTCATTCACGGCACGAGTCACTGAATAGGATGCATCAATGGCTTGCAAAAGTCTCTTCCCTTTTTTTTCTAGGACTCCTCAGTCCGCTCTGGTTGTCCTGTTTAACCACGGGCTTAGAGAGCGCACGATTGTGCAGTCTGACCCTGCCTTCTCGAGGCTGTTTTGACCCGGCCTCCTCCATGGCCAAGTCGAAGCCTCGTGACTTCCTGCGCAGATGGCCTGCAAACGGCAGAGAGCTTTTTGATTCCCGCCGTCCAACTCAAAATCCATAACCTGTGTCGAGCGGCTTTGCCCATGCTCTCAAGAACTGAGACGGAGAAAAGCCGACGTGTTGACCATGCCTCCTCCCAATCTATGCTCATTGCTCTCTCATAGTCCCCATCCGTTGAGACCTGAAGCAGTTCCGACCAGAGAACCGAGAAATCCACTTTTGTCTATGTCTGCACGGCGATAACATGACCCTCTATCGTGAAAGCGAGAAAAATGCCCTGAAGGGGGGAACCCCTGGTAGACGGCAGAAACACGAGCGTCGCGATGTCCCCTGCCCAGATCTGCTGGATCCAGACCTATCAACACCACGGTTCTGTCTGCCAAGTGTCGTCAAGTTCCCCATATCTCGGTCTAAGGGTATCAATCGAAGGAGTGCCGAAATCAAAAAGAAATGCAATCTATCAGATGCGTCGTGAATGCCCCGTGACCGTAGCTGCCTTGATCGAGCAAGGCAAAGGCGCTCGTCCGCCGTCAGAGATCATGATGCCGCCGTGTCGTTCAAATAAATAAAAACTCAAAATGTGTGCGTCCGGAAATGCAGCGATTAAAGCAAAGCGCGTCGAAGGCGCAAAGAGTCGTCGATGCTGCTGGATACAGTTGTCCAGCATCGACGAGTGCGGTCCACAATGTAGACCAAAGGGTGGCATTTACCACCAAGACTGAGAGCCAGCGCCACCGGGGTTGCCGTAGCCACCGCCGTAGCCGCCACCACCATAGCCACCGCTGTTGCCGCCGTAGCCGGAGCCGCCCTGGCCACCAAAGCCGCTGCTGCCGTAGCCAGCGCTCTGAGGAGCGCCACCGAAGCCGCCGCCGCCGCCGCCAAAGCCGCCGCCAGCCTTGCGGTAGTCGCGGTTGGCACCGCCGCCACGGCCACCTCCACCTCGAGAACGACCGCCACGGCCGCCGCCGCCGAAGGACGACTCGCGCGCAATGGCCTCAAGGAAGGGAGGGACCTCCTGGTTGGCCTCCTTGAGGAGCTCCATGAGCTCACGAACAACGCCACGGTTGCCACGGTTGAAGAAGGCAGTGGCAAGACCAGTGTTTCCGGCACGGCCAGTACGACCAATTCGGTGGACATAGTCGTCGATGTCCGTGGGGAGATCGTAGTTGACAACGTGAGTGACATTGGGGATATCGAGACCTCGAGCAGCGACGGCAGTAGCAACCATGATGGGGCAGCGTCCGTTGCGGAAGAACTCGAGGGCACGCTCTCGCTCGCGCTGGGTTCGGTCTCCGTGGATGGAAGTGGCCGGGAAGCTCTGGTTGATGAGGAAGTCGGACAAGGAATCGGCCATGCGCTTGGTCTCGACGAAGATAAGCGTCAAGCCGCCAGCGTGGGTGTGCAGGATGTCGAGAAGGACGGAGCGCTTGTCGATGTCCTCGACAAACTCGACCTTCTGGGTGATGTTCTCGGAGGTCGAACCGACTCGGCCAACGGACAAGAAGATGTAGTCCTTGAGGAAATCTCTGGCGAGCATCTGAATGTCGCGAGGGAAAGTGGCCGAGAACATGAGAGTCTGGCGGTCCTGGACTCCAGGCATGTCCTCACCCTCAACAATGCGGCGAATCTGGGGCTCGAAACCCATGTCAAGCATGCGGTCAGCCTCGTCAAGAACGAGGTACTTGATGTTGCAGAGGGAGATGCGGCCTCGCTCTATGAGATCCACCAGTCTGCCGGGGGTAGCAACAAGAAGATCGCAGCCGCGCTCGATCTGTCGGAGCTGGGAGCCGATGTCGGCACCACCGTAAACGACGCAAGGACGAACCCACGATCGGTAGGCAAACTTGCGGGCTTCCTCGTAGATCTGAGAAACGAGCTCGCGGGTGGGGGCGAGGATCAGAGACGTGGGGTAAGCCTTGCGCTGGCGACCAAACTGACCAGCGGCGCCAGCAGGGATGGCAGAGGGGCCGTTGAGGAAGGCCTGGGACAGGATGGGGAAGAGGAAACCACCCGTCTTTCCAGAACCAGTCTGGGCGCAAGCCATGAGGTCACGGCCACCCATGACGATGGGGATGGAGTACTTCTGCACGGGGGTGGGGATCTTGTAGTGAGCCAGCTCGATGTTGCGGCAAAGGTGCTCATCCAGAGGAGGAGTGCTGAAGTTGTGGACAGGCTCGGGGACGTCATGACCGGAAGCCTCGACAGGAATGTCGTCGTACTTCTCGAAGTTGATTCCGGTGTGCTGCTTGGACGGATCATCGATGCTGGTGCCGAAAAGCTCACGCTCAACGCGGGGGTTAGCAGGGCCGGGGATGTGCTTTCCGTCTCGCCACTGTCCATCACCAGAGCCACGGGCCGCATAGCCGCCGCCGCCGCCGCCCGAGTGGCCGTCGTATCCACCGCCGGCACCTCCAGAGTAGCCACCGCGGCCACCCCAGCCACCACGACGGTTATTCTGGAAGGCGGGAGCGGCACCGTCGGCATGGCCGTAGCCTGGGCGGGGGCCAGAGAAGTTGCCCTGGGGAGGGGGGCCTTGGCTGTGAGACGCGTCAGCATAAGAGCATTGAAGGAAACAGTGAGCTGCAGTGTGGACTCACTTGGCGGCCCAGGCGCTCTGGCCAAGTCCGTTGGGGGGTCCGTTGGGGGCACCGTTGGGCGCGTCGGCGGGAGCGCCGTTCATGGGAGGGCCAGAAGGGCGGTTCCGCATGTGAGGCGGGATGTAGGATCGGCCACCAGGCTGCTGGGCGCCGATGTTGAGGCCAGCCATGTTGAGTTGGTCCGCCATATTGAGATCAAGTTGAGACGGGTTTCAGCTGAAGCGTCGATTCGTCAAGGCGTCAAGGCTGATGGAGTCGTTCGAAATCACCCTCTGGAATTAAAGAGAGTGAATTAGGGATTCCTGTCGGCGAAGAAGAGACAGAAAACGCGAATGAGAAGGAAACAGAGGGCCTGTGCTTCCGCTTTCTTCCCAGTATGTAACAGTTTCACACACGAGGCGGTGTGCTTGCAGTATCCCTCGAAGAAGCACGCAGAATCTTCAAAGGAGAGACCAAGGAAAGACGAAGGGCGTCTGGAGAGATGGTGAGGATGGGGGGGATGGAGGATGAAGGATTTTGTGGATGGAGAGGTTTGGGTTGTGGGAGAGGAAAAGGGACGAGAGCGCCAGCAGCTGGAGGCGAAGAGGAGCAAGGGAAAAAAAAATCGGCCGGAGGGCGGGTGGCCAGAAGCAGGCTAGTGCCCAAGCCCAGGAAGGGTCAAAATTTTTCGGGGGAGCAGCCGTGAGTGGCCCACCCACTCCAGTGCGACTGTGGTGCTGCCGTGCCCAGTCACCAGTTTCGCGGGGCGTGCAGCCAACACAGGGAGCAGCGCTACTGACGCTGTTTTTAGTGGACGGCCCCGGCGGCGGCGAGGTATCCTGCAAGTCACGATCTGGTGCGTGCGCTCGATGAGGCCAGCCAACGTGCGCGCACGGTACTCCACGGGTACTTTTGTCCCGCCAAGTCATGCAACCCACCCTTCCCCCAAACGTCATCACCAGGTCTGGGTAGTCCGCCCCGGGGATGGGATGGGGGCGGACGGTGGCGTACACGTTGCAGGTATTCGAGAACCCAACTGCCGTCCGACGGCCTCACCGTTGCGGCTCACGGCTTCGCAGGCAAGGCCCGGTACCTTTTGGGGGCTCTTTGGCATCTCTGCAGCTTCATTGCAGGCCATCGCGACCAGGGCGTAACTCCTGTGCGTGTTGGTTTCACCACTTACCCCGGCGAACAGTGGCGGCAGCAGAGCAGATATACGAGCTGTGGCGACTTGAATACCCAGGTGCTCGTAGATAGATGCCTATCCAGGTACCTAAGGCACGCTCCACCTAACAGGATACCCCATCCTTCTCCGGGCCTGCTTTGGGCCACCGTGGAGGTTGTCCTCATGTACGTCTTCTATGGAGGTCGAGTTGCTTGTTGCTGCCTGGGTACCTGTACCTATAGCCCAACCGCCGCCGTCGGACTACCGTGGCAGCGTCCATCCCACTCGGTGGAAACAGGCCATCGAGGCACTGTTGAAATTTCAGGTAAAAAGTCTACCGACGCCTCATCCTCGGCCGCTCTCGCCGAGCCCGACGTTGAACCTACGCGCCCGAATAAGGTCCCAATTTGGGTACAGCCACAGAAAGGTGGCGTTCGTTGTCGGCACGTGCCAGCTGTCGCAGTCATGTGCTGGGCGTCTGAAGACGTCGACTTCAACCACTCGTACGCACGAACCAGTATGACTCCTGTTGCAGTTCGGCCACCATGTTCGGTGTCACACGATGCAGAATCACGGTGTACACGTTTCATACGAGGTTGGTTGTGCGGAAGAAGCGGCAGGGACATCTGGCGTGGTACAAGCATGTGGCGGTGAGACGAAGGACTACCCGTTATAGCACCGGGTGAGATCTGGCCATCGAATCTCCAAGGAAGCAGACGTCACCTGCTCAGGCACGTGCAACTGCCTCAGCTTGCATATCACCTCCAAACAAAAATGAGCAATAGACAGTACAGATCAATATAGTCATAGCCTTGGTCATCAGGTAAGGTAGGCACAGAGACCAAAGAGACGTGATACAAGTGCCGACAACTGAATCGTGGATACCTTACGAGCCTGTCCAGGTTAGGTGTGTCCCATGTAGCCAAGGATCTCTAGCATCCAGACACCCGCAAAAGCGTCAAGACGGGCTCTCAAATTTCTAAGCGTACTGGCACCGAACCTTCGCCAACAGCGCATGCAGCTGCTATGTGTCGAAGCGAATGCATGAATTCGTTGACAATGACACCCGCTATTTCTGTGGATCGGAAGACACCAAACCGTCTCGGGTGCTAAGTCTTCCTTTGTTCAGGGCATAAAAGTACACGTCTAATCCTCTCTTCCCGCGCCGACAACCTCAAGCACTCTTTACCACGCGGTCGTCATCGAACTCTATGTCAACAATCCCATCCGCCTTGATGGCCTTGACCACCATCCCCTTGAAATCGATCGGTAACCGCCTCTTCAGCTCATCCGTGCACATGTTCAGGAGCTTGATGCCCTGCACGAGGGTAATGTCGGGGCTGTGGTGCTTGTCCAGGATTGACAGGCAGTAGTACCTATTTCACCGACGTCAGCTCGAATATCATTGTTGCCTGCCTGCCAGCTTCGCAGTGGAAACAACAGCTCGGCAGGCGAAAGGTGCAGAGTGAACGTACTGTGCGTAGCCATGGGCGGCATAGGGTACCTCTGCCAACGCAGCCAAGTAGTCCAGCCAGTACAGCGAGGGCTTGCCCGTGATGGGGTCAACGCCGCCCATCAGCAGGTTCACGTTGTAGGGGTGCCGGGATCGCAGACTCGAGGCGAGCTCTCCGCGGACGAAGTGTGCCAGGCCTGATGGTGACAGTTCGGTCTCATTGCGCATTGAGTAGAGCTGCGCGTTTCGTTGGATGTATTCGGCGAATTGCACTAGGGCAACGTCAGCTGCCATGTCGGCATGCATCGCCGCGACTTGGTGCCGTACCTGTGTCTCCCGCCTCCCCGGAGAATGCCATGAGCGTGTGCTTGTTCAGCGCTCTCGTCTTGTCGTCGGAAGCCTTGAGGATGGTGGCGCCTCGCATCGCAGCCTTGGAGGCCGCGATGAGGGTGAAGTCCTTGCCCGTAATTCCAAGAAGAACCTCCCTGTTGCAGCGTGTGAGCCTGGCAATGCGTCTCAGAGCAGAAGGGGACAGCTCACATCATGTATCATGCACGGCGTTCCGGTATCGAGAGGTGGGGTGGTGGTGGTGGAAGAGCAGCGTAGGCTTGTCGGTTGAGGCGAGCTTGCTCGAGGTCCACGGCCGGTGAGCTCCCGCTAGGCTGTCGTCGCTGCGCGTCAACGAGCTCCCCAGTTTGTGCCACTAGCGACCGCCCCAGCCCGGAATCACTATTCCCCGATCGCGGGCTGTCATTGGCCGCAGGCTCCGTCCAGTGGAGTGGCGCATTTTCAGCGGCCCATTCGACTCGAACTTTTTTTTCCTAGCGATGCTGCAGAAATTCCACATCCAGTGAGGGACGGATGCCCGCGGTCAGCTTGACAAGGTGAACGACAATGTCGTCCTTTTTCACCGTGCCCGGTGCGCAGAAGAAGCGCAAGCGGAATACGGCACCCGACGGACCCAAAAAGAGACTTGCCGGCGCAAAGGTCTCTGGGAAAGCCAATGCGAATGCCGCCGCCGCCACCACTAAGAAGAGGGTAGAACGGGACGAGTCTATCTCGGGCTCCGACTCGGATGACGACGAGAGCTACGACAGCCCGTCCGATGCGGGCGAGGCGGCAGACAGGGATGAATCGGACGATGACGAGCGCGAGACTGCCGCCGAGAAGCGACTGCGGCTGGCGGAGCGCTACCTGGAGAACATCAAGGAGCACGTGGACGAAGCCGGCTTCGATGCCGCCGACATCGACCGAGACCTAATCGCAGAGCGACTGCAAGAAGATGTGGCCGAGACCAAGGGACGAGTATACCGCCAGCTCGCCCCCGAATTGGCCCTGAGCCAAGCCTCCCAGACCTTCTTTCGAACCAACACGAACGCCGTCACATCCATCGCCGCCTGCGCGCCCTACGTCTACACCGCTACCAAAGATCTCTACCTGCACAAATGGAGGACGCAGGACCTTCCCCAGCACCAACACCCGCAGACCACGAAACGGAAACCGCAAAAGGCACAAGCTCCGCCGAAGAAGAGGCCAGAGCTGGAGTCGTGGATCAGAGGAAACAAGGGCAAGGGCAAGGATACCAAGTATCAAAGACACGTGGGACAGATACTGGCTGTTGCGGCGTCTCCCGACGGGAAATACGTGGTGACTGGTGGCGAGGACCGCAAGCTCATCATCTACGATGCCGCGACATTGAAGCCTCTCAAGGTCATGACGCACCATCGCGACGCCATCACCGGGTTGGCTTTCCGTCGTGGAACGAACCAGCTCTACTCCTCTTCCAAAGACCGCACCGTCAAGGTATGGAGCTTGGATGAGCTGGCATATGTGGAGACGCTGTTCGGCCACCAGGACCACGTCGTCGACATCGACGCTCTCGCGCAGGAGCGCTGTGTCAGTGTTGGCGCCCGAGACCGCACGGCTCGTCTATGGAAGGTCGCGGAGGAGACGCAGCTGGTCTTTCGCGGTGGCGGAGGGGACAAGAGGCCACCGGCTGGCATCGACCCGCGCTCTCTCCTCCACGAGGGAAGCATGGACCGTATTGCCATGATCGACGACGAACTCTTCGTCACCGGCAGCGACAACGGCGCCATCGCCCTGTGGAGCGTCACCAAGAAGAAGCCTGTCTACATCGAGCCCATTGCTCACGGAATTGACCCAGCACTGGAGCCTGTGCAGGCATCCGCCGAGGAGGACCCCAGCCCCAACGTTGTGCCCGCCCCGACGCCCCGCTGGATCACCGCCCTTAAGACGATACCCTACTCCGACATCATCCTGAGCGGCAGCTGGGACGGCCGCATCCGCGTGTGGAAGCTGACGGAGGACAAGAAGAAGATCGAGCCAGTCGGCGTCCTCGGCGACGATGGACAAGACGAGGAAGCCGAGGCGCTCACCAATGGCGACGCACAGAACGGCCACGCCAAGGAATCCCAACGCGCTATCCCCGGTGTCATAAACGACATCGCCGTGTTTGAGCGTGGCGACCGCGGCAAGGACGGCTTGTGCATTGTCGCGGCCGTTGCCCAGGAGCACCGTTTCGGGCGGTGGAAGGTGTGCAAGGCAGTGCGCAACGGCGGTGTCGTGTTTGAAGTGCCCAGGATACCAAAGGCGCAAGAAAACGGCGTCAGCGAGAGTTCAGATGACGACGAGGACGAATCATAGCGTGATGTAATTCAATAGACTTGGGAGCACCACCTCAGCTTCAGCTTTCAACTTTCAGCTTTTGCTTCGCCGCTCCGATCGTGACAACACAAAGTCGTGAACTTGAGCGATATCTTGGTCGCTTTTGAATGCTACGGCAGGAATTGTCCAGCACACTTCGTCTGTCATTCCGGATCAACAGCTACCGTCTAGCCCTCTCCTCCCCAATCTCACAACCCGTAGTCGCCGTACACGCACTGATCTTTTGGCCACGCAACCTTCACTCCCCCTCTCTGACCCTGTCTGTCTCCCAAAAATAAAAGACCCAATTCTCTCTGGCGCCAAATGACCGCGAATTTCGTGGTCCTAAATGACAAAAAGCCCCAAACGCCGCCGTCCGCTATGCTCGCAGGTCCCGTTCCCCACGGTTGTGGGTTCAAGGAGGTAAACAAAATATGCAGTTCATGATGGAAAAAGTGGAAAAGGCCGTAGACCCAATCACCGTGCACCTAGGTATGCCCAACGTGGCGGCTTGAACCTTCAAGGCTAGGGTTGGTTTGCGTACATTTCGTCAGGTCAAATCCACGGTCCGGTCAATACCGTCGTACCCAGCCCTCGTTTTCTTGGGCGAGGCGCTCTCGCCGACCGAGATGAGAGGTCGCGTGGAGGATGGGAAATGGCTCGAACGCTTACTTTTCTGTGCCGTCGCCCGTCCCCGCGCTGGGAGCATCGACTCTCTGCCCTTTTTAACGTGCGACTCGGGGATCTTCGATGCCTCTTTGTTGGCGGAGACATCCGATGAAGAGCTAGGCAATGCTCCGATAAAATGCAGCTCATCTGCGTCAACATACGCTGATTTGTTCGCGGCATTTGCTTCTGTGCTGCTTTCCGATTTGCCAGCGACCTGAGCAGAGGCTTTCGGAAGCTTCGCCTCTGGAGACGAACGTGCCGAGTAAAACATCTGATCAGGGGTGCTCATGCTGGTGCTCGAGTCGGTTCTTAGATTGCTGATCAGTTCTAGTTCCGCGTTGTCAGAGACCTGAGGATCTCTGTTTGGCGTCTGGTCCTGCGTAGATGTTGCCCGAACGTTTTCTTGCGACTGTTCACGGCTGTCTTTCTCGCTTGCTGAAGAATTCTGTGCCTTCTCCGATGTTGCACTATCCTCGGTCGACGCTTTTGGCGAAGTGGACGACATCTCTGCAAGTTGAGGGGTTTGAGGCGACGTTTCTGCAAGCTGAGAGCTCTGCATTTTCTCCTTGTCGGCAGCCTTTCTCCTCGCCGCTGCTTTATTGCGTTTCTCCTGTTTCTCTGTTTCGAGGCGTTCCTGCTGCTCATGTTGCAGCTCGAACAAGAGCGACCGAATATCGCCTCGCAGCCTTGAAGGCTGTATGTCCCACTCGGGACTTTCTTTGTGAAGAAGCTTACGAGCCACTTCGTCCGGGTCTTTCAGGAACTCCTCGATGTAGCCCAGTACGAAAACACCACAGTCGCAGAAGTTGTCTTGGTGAGGAATTCTCTTGGCCGTCATCCCGGTGGGAATCAAAGCCAGGTCGACATCCTTTTTATTCCTGGCCTCTTCTACCAGATACTCCTTTAGGGCTCGGCAGGTGGCGGAGTGCGGAGAGTCTAGGGAGTCGAGAGTGATGATCCGGGGATGATCAGGGTTGAACTTCTGTGCCACGCTGCCGGCGTCCGAAGTTTTGCTGAGAGTACCAGAGGGTATTGGTTGCCTCGCTCTCGTTGAAGCGCTTGGTGGGGAGGAGAGCATCTCAACGTCCTGATGCTGCTCGCCTGGTACATGAACCATCTCATCGTCCGTCAAAGCCGGTACGTCATTGAGGGCATTTGGCACATTGCAGATGATGGCCAAATACCAATGCGCATGCTCGTTCACGGGGACGATGATGTAGTCGTAGGAGAAGAGATCGAATTTGGCCGTCCATGTCTTGACGCCGTCATAATTGATCTTCCCTTTGGTGGATCTCAACTTTTCGAAGAAAAAGCTGCTGAAGATGTACACCTTCTCGAGCACTTCTGGTCGATCTTTCTCCAGTTTGGCCTGCAGATACCGCAGATAGAAGCTGATGAGGTTGTCGTTCAGGAATTCCCCTTCATCGAGTCGAGGTATATCTTCCTCATCAACCGTCGCCCTATTCTTGCCAGTGGCCGGGAAAACAAGCGATCTTTGCCAGCTTTCCCGCCAGTCTGGATTTTGGGTCGTCCAACAGTCGGGGCTTGGCTCATGGTGCATGGGGGACGACAGGGACCTCCTAGTCCGTCGAGTGTCAGGGCCAAGACGCCGAACCGGCATGTCAGCATCGCCACTGAGATCAACAGGGTGGCCACCACCAGTCCGTGCAGATCCGATCGACTCATCTTCGACCAACTTGCTCCTCAAGCCTCTCTCACCCCTCACGGCTGCTGTTCGAATACTGGACCAGGGAGTGTCATTCTCCTTATCCGCGACTGGTTGCATATCAGCTCCTCTTGTGTTTCCATTTTTGTCCACGTACGCAGCCGCATCTCGTACGGCTTTTGCTACTTTTTTTTCTATTTCATCTCTGTATGCTGTTAGCTCCAATACAAGGGTCTGACGGCCAAAAAGGTTGACTTGCCTCGGCCGCTTCTCAATCTTGTTGCTATTAATCAGCGAGACAAATCTCGACGCGCCTTGAATGGTGCTGAACTCCAATGCGAGTTTGCCATCAAATTCAACCGTATTTGAGCGATGAACCAGGACGCAAGGGCTCTCTGCCGTTGCGTGTTGCACCCCAAGGGCTGCCTTCGTGTCGAGAGTCAACCAAGAATGTTGCAATCGATTGCCGTTTGCCGCAAATGGGACCAGCTTGGAGGAATTGGACTCTAAACGAAGAGTGACTTGCCCACCCCCATCGTCATCACTTTCAAACCGATCCTTGCCGCACGCAGCCTTCTTGAGGACCATGTCTGAACGGGTAAACGCAGAGGGTTCTGACAGTGGACGCAGGCCTTCAAAATTGGTAGGGTGAATATCACCTCTGGCTTTGATCTGCTGCCGTGGCTGAACCAGACCAGAAAAGTTGGTAGTCTTCTTCCGGTCAATCTTGTCTGGCTGCGCGCTAAGCTCGTCCTCTGATCCATCGATTGATTCGTGTGCCGTTTTTGTTGGTTTAGAGCGTTTGAGTGGAGGCCCTATAGACTCTGTTTGACATATGTGCAACACGCGTTTGGTGAGTTGTGGTTGGACATCAGAAACGATGAGTACCGGCGGGGGATCTTCGTCGTTTGCTAGTATATCTGGGCTGTCGACGACACCTGATCGACTCTCTATCCCTGATGCTCTCGCGACGATGCTGGAGACCCTGGGTGTGACCGCGCTCGTAATTTTGTCAGTGTCACCTGGTAGCCGACTCTTCCGCTTCCTGCGACACGGACGGCTGCTAGCTTGGGGTTGTGCGTTGCGGAACTCGGAGACGTTTGCGGCAGTGCCTAATGCCGTCCTTCCCGTACTCGAGATGCTTCTTACGTCGGACTGGTCATCGCGCGAACCCGGTCGGGTGAGGTCTAGGGCAGGTTCCACAAAGTAGCGGCTTGTCACAGGCGCGTGAATGTGAGAGCTTCCTGATCTCTGCCGTTTTGTCGGTGGGCTATCGAGTACGACATATGGCGTAGAACGGCTGTGCTGAGGGCTCAGTGTATTAACCGGGCGGGTCGATGCGTTGATGTTCCTCTAGGAGTTGGTCAGCATCTGGTGATGGACACCCGGGGGCTCAGGAAGGTATATACCAGGAACGAAGGAGCCATCCTCTCCGACTCAGTCCTAGAAGAGTCAGCGAGAGCTGATTTCTTGTCCGCGAGTTCAGAGAACATCTACCCATAATCTGGGAACGAGTCTGCACTTGACCTGTATCGTGCCCACGGGCTGCTCTCGTCAGCACTGTTCCAACAGGAGCGCTTGAGCCGGGCGATGCGTACTCCCATCGAGTTCTCTTTAGCCCCTCCCTCTCTGCCGCCTGAACCGACTCGTGAATCTGGGGCTCGCGTGCGTGTTCGTCCAGCTTTACGGCGTCGTGATTCTCGTCGGCGGAGATGGGTCTGGCGTCGCTGCAGTGTCGCGACCCTTTGCGAGAAGCGTCTGCTTCGCTTGTGAATCCAGAAACCCTTATTCTGGCACAAGAAGGGGTCCGAGTCTCGCCAGCGGCAGCTGCGCGCTGCGAATCAGTTCGAGGGCTGACGATGATGGTTGATTCTGCAGTCTTCAGTGGCGGGGTCCATACCCAAAAGCGGTGACCTTGTCGCCGGCAGAGCTGGAGAGTTTTAGGGCGTTAGGGGCCCACTAAGAAGCCAGGCGGCTGCGAAGCGCGTCTGGCAGCGCTAGGCGCGACGGGAGCCTGCCTGAGTCGACAGGTAAGTTAAGGTAAGTTAGGTCGGCAGCCACAACGAACCAATGACGGCGGGTGGTTGGATGCTTCTGTTCTGAAGGTAGCGGAGATGATGTGAATGTGTTGACTGAAATCTGCCCACGGCGCAGCTTCCACCTTTTACCAGCGACAGCGTCGTGTTGACGTAGCGGCTTGGGCTACAGCAGTGAAGTTGCGCTGCCACGCACCAAAAGCATGAAATTCAGCACACGCGGCATGTGTAAGGACTAGGTACCTACCTAAAGTTACAGGCTCTCCCAGCGGCACGCTAGCACTCCAGGCGCTCGCACCCAGAGCTGTTACAGATTGCGTGAGGCAAACCGAGGGATACCTACCTACCTTAAGCATCTAGCTCGTCCCTCCACTGGGTGCCTAGGTAAGGTAGCTACCTAGATTTTCTACAACCTGGATACGATAGCTGATGTGTTCTCGCGAGGCACGGGCGCAATTCGTAACATGGAGTGCCAGATCAGAGCTTCCTAGCGTCATCGCGGGCCTGGGGCGGATGACAATGGCGACCACGCCCCTGGCGCTGTACAGAGTAATAGCCTGCAGGTCGCCAGGGACCCTCTCCACCTGCAAGGCTGAAAGGCCAACAACACCACAGCTTCATCACCATCCCCCACACCAACGTGTCCTAATCGCGATATCATCATCGACCGCGACCGCCCCATCCCACCTCCCTCTGCCAATGCCACGATAACCAGAGCAGCGCAACCCATTGACAGCAGCGTGCGCTCTCGTGCGCCTCCCACATCGCCCGCCATGCATTCCTCCTTCACGCGCATCCAGAGCGTCTTCGGCTTCTTCACCACCGTCGCGTGCGTCCTCGGCGCCTTCATCGCCGCCACCGACTTCTTCTCCTCCCGAACCCCGAGCGGCGTCATTGTCCCGCAAAATGTTCAAGTGTACGGCTCGTCTTTTCTGCTGCAAGGCAAGCGTACGAAATAGAGTGGCTGACCGCACCTTACAAACAGCGTCAAGGGTCGGCCGCATTACTACTCGTCCAAGAAGGAGGAGTACGCCATCATCAAATTCTCCCTCGACGCCGACTTGTCGTCCCTCTTCACATGGAACACCAAGCAGCTCTTCGTCTACGTCACGGCTGAGTGGCCCAGTGCACCAGGCCAGAACGCGACCAACTCGGCCGTCATCTGGGACAGCATCATCACGAACCCGAGCGCTGACCACCTCAAGAACATTGGGCCTGTCGCTATGAAGAAGCTCAAGAAGAGCGCGGAGGGCAAGACTATTGACCCCAGCCGGTATGATCCCTGTGCTTCCCAGCGACATCTTCGTGACGCTCAGTTGCTGACACTGTGTCCAGGGGTATCCTTAAGCTCAAGAACCAGAAGCCAAAGTACCAAATCACTCACCCGAGTGGGAAGATCGCGGAAGTTGGCGATGTTGCGCTCAAGCTACACTACAGCGTCCAGCCGTGGATTGGGCTTCTGACCTGGAACATGGACCAGGACATCTTCCTCTGGAAGACCGTGGACGGCGGGTCGAGCGACAAATTTGCCCTCCCTGCCGTCAAGTCGAAAGACGGCAAGGGCAAATCTAAATAAATAGGCTCTTCGGGTCATTGGGAACTTGAACTTGAACACTAAGCAGGCCAGGATCAATGGAAACATTTCTTCCCCTTCAATTACATGATACTTCATTCATCGTAGCAGTCCCGTCAGGAACTTTGCCCGCCATTTTACCGAGGTATCCAGCTCTGTCTATAGTACATTGCCCATCATGCATGGCCTTGATAGAACATTGCCCTGACAACTTTCATGTACACGTGGTCATTCCACGCAGATATGTGAAGAAAACCAACAGAATAACGGTGGCAAAGCACTCAGTATGCCAGAGTACATCTTCATCAGGCCTTTGGCTGCTCCGATTGAGAGCCATTTCCACCATTGGCACCGGTACCATTGCCACGCCGGCCCCTGTTCGGACCACCTCTTCCCCTGCTTCCTCGACCACGACCGCCGCGGCCTCCGCGCGAGTTGTCGAGGCTCGGCGGAGGAGGGACACTCGCATACATGCCCGACTGCTCACGACTAGGAGGGGTCTGAGACCCTTCAAAGTTCCCGCGGCCTCGTCCTCGACCGCCGCCGTTGCCACGCGCTTTACCGTTGCCTCCTGCACGGCCTTGACCGTTCGCACCAGGGCCCGGAGACGGTGTTTGATTGGGACTGCCTCGATATACCAGGGTGCTATGCAGCAGGTTCGGTGCACCACCGCGCTGGGCGGGGCTGCCGCGTCGACCAGGCGAGTTGGCGCCGTTCAAAGCACCTCGCCATCCACCACGCAGGGGCGGGGGGGCTTCGGCATCCTTGTACTGCTGGACGCCAACCGAGCCGTAGGAGCCAGTCGTTGCCGTTGGCGCCGCCTGTTTTCGTTGGGACCTGCTTGATGCAGAAATGACTTGCTTGTCCGTTGTGTTCAGGACCGAAGACGACGCAACCGTCTGGCCCCGGAACATGGGAGCACGCTCGCCCAAAGTGGTGCCGCTCATGAAAGAAGTATCCCAAACGACATCCAGCAGCAGTGCCGTCGCAGTTCGGCTGATGCCAGCGACTGTTCCCCTTGTGGCAATGGGCACTTTTCCAGCAGCTGCCGCGAACGTCACACGGTCTCCGAGGCTGAAGCTTTGGTTTCCGAGCACGAGCTCCGCATCGGAAGGCTTCAGAATGGCAGCACGGGGCACACCGCGCAGCTTTCGGATATCGATGTCGAGCGAGGCCTGGTGTATCTGCTCGCCAACACTTGCTAGAGCCATAACCACTTCCGAGTCAAGCTGCTCAGCTTCGAGGGGCACGCGTTCAAACTTGCTCATCTCCTGCTTCTTCAGCCATGCCACAATCTCCTTGACGCGCTGTGAGGCAACGCTCGGGTCGTTCCACAGATTGGTTTCGGACACCTCGCTCCTCTGGGGCTCTCTCTGGATGGCAGCGAAGAAGTCGGGGAACGCCACCATGTAATCCGCGATCAGCTTGACCGCCAAGGCGCTGAACTCCCAGCCAGTGTGAGACTTCCGCGAATATCCCAGAACCTTGAGCTTGCGTCCTTCGAACTTCAGATTGAGACCCAAGTTCAACTTAAGCCCACCTGAGGTGCTGACCTGGTATGACGACGTAATCTTGCTCAGCACCAACGGATGCATTCCCAGTTTCTTGGCGACCGCAAAAGACGGCGTGTAGGGGTTATTGCGTTCGGCTTGATGAATGATGCGCTTGGCAAACTCCTGCTCCTTGTTCTTAGGCACGGAGACGACCACTTCTGTCTTGTTGCTCACGTGGCCGGTGATCTCTAGAGGACGTCCATAGGCATAGTCGCCTAGGAAGAAAGCTCGAGTTCCCACAGGAAATTCTTCCTCGATGGGCAGAGCCGCCTTTTCAATGAATCGCTCGTCCTCGTTGACGACCTCATCGACAATTGTCTGGGATGCATAAGTGCTTCGCACGCTCGGGTTTTCGGCATACTCCTTGATCAATGCTCCCTCTTCCGTCTTGATCAGGCCCTTGAGCATGTGAACGTAGACCAGGCACTCCACTTGTCCAATGGTGATACCCAGGCGTTTTGCATGCCAGCTCTCGAGATACTCGGCATCCTTGGAGAAATCGTTCGCTTCCCTGTTCGAGTGGTCCTTGGTGATGATATCTTTTCCATTTTCGGCCGGCTCATAGCTGAAAAGTTCGTCTTGTACTTTCATGACCTTGGCTTCCTGCAAAAAGGGATACCCAACATAGCATCGCTGGCCGAGTTTGGCCTTCCATGCTTCTATGCTTGTTCGCATGCTGGTGTCGGTCAAGGTAACGACAACGCTAGGATTCCGGCTGTCCTGCTGGAAAACATTGATACCGTAGCCTTGAACCAGCTGTGCCGTGTACGGCAGGCTATGCAGAGTAGGGAAACCAGCCAGCGCCTCAGCGTTCAAGAGCGCGCCGGTCGTCAAACCAGACAAGTAGTCAAGTCCTTCTGTGTCTGGGAGATCGAACATGTTCTCAATGCAGCGGCAAGACTGAATCTCGGGAAAGATGCCCGGGAGCGAGGAAGGGTAGGTGAAGTTGACGTCCGAGGAATAGGTAAACTTGAGCGGAACGCCGTATCCATTTCGAGCCTTCTCATCATCGCTCAGAAGCTCGTTCTTCGGCGCCATAGCCGACAGAAGCCTCTGCTCGTCGATGAATGGAATCTTCACCACGGCTTCCCACTCCATCTTCTTGCCATTCATGTCCAGCTCGAAGTCTCTGGGATAGAAATCGATAATTGGAGAGCTCGGATTCGTCATCAAGTCGTGGTACACGGAGGGAACAATCTTTTTGCTTCGGTCGGGCAATACACCCATTAGTTGTTCATACGGCTTGAACGGCTGACCCTTCTCAAAATTGAGATCAGCACCAAGGCCCTTGACCACATCTAGCACCAGTCAGCTGCGAACTCGAACCAGCTTTCGGGCTCGAATGAAACCTTACCTGATATCAAGGGCGCGTAGTGATAACCATAGTACCATGGCCAGGATGCAATGCCCCGGTAGTAGTAGTACAGCACCCACTGAAGGCCCTGGACGTAATTCTCACAAAGAGACGTCTGCTCCTTGTCATACTTGTCCGACGACCATTCCGGGAATTTTTGAAGATAGTACTTGGTCTTCCAACCTTGATACTTGTCCTGGTACAGTTTCTCGTAGTGTTTCTGAGCATCATCCGGCGTCTCATCGACTACAACTGCTTTGTCGTACGTCTTGATGACGCGGTAGGCGGCCAAATTGCCCTCTTCTTCTTCCTCATCTTCGCCATCGCCTTGGTCAGCTGGTCGCGCGGGGAATGAAACGATAAGGTGTCGATCCGCGTTATCGTCCTCCTTGGTTGACCAATCCAGGTGCATGGAATCGGCAAGGTCTTGGACAAATTTGCGATCCTCTGCTTTGAGTTCCGCACCGAGGTTGAGCGGCTCGTCGGATCGCTTCGAAACATATGGGCGAATTTTCTGCTTCCACAAGTCCCGCTGGAAGGAAGTCATGACCAGCTGTCCACTCTTGGGGGTTTTGTGCTTCGTGCCGTTTCTGGCTTCGAGCTTCTTTTCCATCTGCTTGGCGGCAAACCACTTTTCATCGGAAACATCGTTCTCGAACGAGACCAACTCGAGCTTGCTGAGCTCATTCAGCAAGCTTCGAAGGCGTGTCATGTTGATGACGCCGTTTTCGTTGATATAGCCCTCACACGTCGGAAGAACCTTCTTGTATATTCCAAACATGTTGGCCAGCGCACCTTCGTTGATATGCAGACCGGGGAGATTCGGCAGGAAATCGTTTCCAACAAAAAAGGCCATCAAAATAAAATCGTCAATGACCCGCTCAAGGTCAAATGCGAAGCTCAAGGCGTTTTCCTTCTGCAGTTCCTGGAACTCCATTTCCAGGTATTCTCTGACTATGCAGAGGTGAAGAAGATAAAAGTTCTGATGTTCAAGTTCCTTTGACTTGGTCTTGGAAGCGCGTCCGAAGGTGACTTCTTCACGAAGAAGACAAAAGTGGGGGTCATGGCTGAGGAGGCCCAGCATGATCAAGTCGGCATCCAGGCCGTAGAGACAGTGACGCACATTCGGGTTGTAATTGGGCTGGGCCTTTGCGTTGCGGATGTACTCCATGATCTTGTGCTCCCCCTCACCAGGGACGTCGTGACCAGAGAGTACGATTTCGCACCCCTGCCAGTCAGTGTCTTCTGACACCTTCTTGTTCACGAAATATCGAAGCTGTAGCGACAGCTTGGCCATGAACTCGGTTCCTGCCAAACATTAGTCCCAGTCAGTGGAACCTGGCGCGAAGGTGAATTACCAGGTGTGATGCAGTTGCTGTCAAAGGGCTCCTCCTTTGGCATCTCCACGCCCTCCTTGATAGCCTTTTCACGTGCCTTTTCAACATCCAGCGCGGTACGAAACCGACGAGCCCGCTGCTGGTTCATCTTGGCGCGCGGCGCCACACCGTCGATGGCCATGAAGAACAGCTGCTTAGGCTTGATCTTCCCGAAGAGGTGTTCGATGTAGTTGAAAATGCGAATAAACATTTCCTCCTCACTTAACCGAAAGGTTGTGTCCTCGCCGGCATCCTTGTGGGTGCAGTTGTGGATAATGCCGTTCATGTCGAGCTAGGGACCTGGGTCAGTGAAAGAGCGGAGACAAGCGGTCGAGGGGGCCGTCGAACATAGAGGCAGTCGAATTCGGGTATTCTGTTATCAGCGATGACTTGGGAAATGGCTGGGTAGCGCTCCGAGAGCCATCTGAAGAATTTGGGGACACTGCGAAGGGAGGTTAGCTCAGGCCGGACGATGAAGGGCAGAGGGTGCGGCATGCCCCATGTTGCACAGCGGCGTAGGCTCGCGGGCCCGGAAGCTAGCCTAGGTATAGAAACGGCGGATGTTTATGGTGACAGATGGAAAGCCGGCGCAGGCGGGATGTCGAGCTCACTCCAGTGTGCCCGGCGCAACGAAGCGAGAAGATCCTTTCGGCGAAGGCGAGAAGCTGCTTGCAAGCGGCCGGATGGGCAGCGAGGGAGGGAGGTGACGGAAGCAAGAAGTGGCGGCAACAGATAGCAAGAATCTGAGCCCACGGAGAAGGGACAATGCGGCCTTGCGGGGGGGGGAGGGACGGAGGTGATGGTGAGCGTGATCGTGTTGTGGAAGAGGAGCAGAGCCAGCCCGGTGGAACCTGCGAGTCACTGAGGTGAGGTGCTGATTCTGCCCCGTTTGCCCGCGCAGCTCGTCGGCGGGGGGAACTTGCTGCCATGGGGTGGCCTGAGGCACGGTGCTGCTGCCACCCCCCTCGCCGGCACCGGCCACTGGCAGCCTCCCAGCGCCCCCAGAAATACTCCAGCCACCCCTCACCGCCTGGCTGGCAGTTTGGGCGGACACCCACCACCCTGGCTCCCACCGCCTTGCCTTTCTCTTCCTCACTTAACGCGCGACGCGTGCTGCCGCCGCTCGACTCTCACCCTCCCGCATCGTTACGAGCCTCGTCTGCAGAGAAGCCTTCGCGGCACTCCGGCCTTGCGCATCATTCAGGAAGAACCCAATTCTCCACGTCTGCCCTGCATTGGCTGTTTCCACCCGCTTTGCGGCCGCAACTCTGCCCACGATGGCTTCCGCTCAGGCGCTGGACCCTGAGGTCGATGGTGAGCTCTCTCCTCACCCTCCCTTGCCTCCCATCCGTTCTCTGGTTAGAGACACAGCGCTGACTCACTACCTGCAGTTAACATGGCCCAGGAGGAGGAGGATGATCAGGTTGAGCGCCTGATCAATGAAGGTATGCGCCTCATGCATGCTGCTCGCAATGCCATGGTTTTCTAACCGATCACAGAGTACAAGACTTGGAAGAAGAACAGCCCCTTTTTGTACGACATGATCTTGGGGTAGGCAGTTTCGTCCCTGTTCTCGGTTTCGCATTCTAACTCATGCCGTAGCACGGCCCTGACTTGGCCTACCCTGACTGTTCAATGGTTCCCTGACGTCAAAGAGCCCGAGGGCAAGAACTTCCGCATGCACCGCCTGCTGCTGGGCACGCACACCTCTGATGAGAGCACCAACTTTCTCCAGATTGCCGATGTGCAGATTCCCAAGGCGGTAGCACCGAACCCTGACCACTACGACGAAGAGAGGGGAGAAATTGGGGGCTACGGGAATGCGGGCGATGTGGCAGCCATCAAGTGTGACATTGTGCAAAAGATCGAGCACCCAGGAGAGGTCAACAAGGCCCGTTACCAACCCCAGAACCCCGACATCATCGCTACGCTATGCGTGGACGGCAAGATTCTCATCTTTGACCGCACAAAACACCCACTTCAACCCGCCTCTCTCGGCAAGATCAACCCTCAGATTGAGCTTGTCGGTCACAAAGCCGAAGGATTTGGCCTCTGCTGGAATCCTCATGAAGCTGGCTGCCTGGCATCGGGCAGCGAGGACAAGACCATGTGTCTATGGTACGTTGCTATGCAGCCCGCTCTGCGCAGGCAAGTCGGACACGGCACGCTAACACCTTGGTAGGGACCTGAAGACCCTCGAGGCCGACTCAAAGACGCTGCGACCTGCTAGACGTTACACGCATCACACTCAGATTGTCAACGATGTTCAGTACCATCCCATTGCCAAGAGCTTTATCGGTACCGTATCAGACGATCAGACGCTGCAAATTGTCGACGTTCGACAAAGCGAAACAACGAAGGCGGCGCTTGTTGCCAGACGCGGGCATCTTGACGCCATCAACGCCTTGTCCTTCAACCCTACCTCGGAAGTCCTCGTCGCCACCGCGTCGGCCGATAAGACGATCGGCATCTGGGACTTGCGAAATGTCAAAGAAAAGGTGCACACGCTTGAAGGCCACAATGATGCGGTCACGTCGCTTTCGTGGCACCCGACCGAGGCCGGCATCCTGGGAAGCGGCAGTTATGATCGTCGCATCATATTCTGGGATCTGTCCCGCGTTGGCGAGGAACAGCTTCCTGATGACCAGGACGATGGCCCACCGGAGTTGTAAGTCACCCTCGATCCGGGAATGATTAACCCGACCATCAGAGCTAATACGCATGCCTTGCAGGCTGTTTATGCATGGAGGACACACAAACCACTTGGCCGACTTCAGTTGGAACCCGAACGAGCCCTGGCTCGTGGCGAGTGCTGCCGAGGACAACCTGTTGCAGGTCTGGAAGGTAGCGGAGTCCATTGTCGGACGGGACGACGGCGATATGCCCATCGACGAGCTTGATCGATAGGTATGGTGAAAGCTCGTAGAGAAGAGTCAGTGTGGGTAGGATGAGGGGACTTCGCAGGTTATGCAGACCTTGAAGCTCTAGAGAATATCGTATCGGGAGCGTCAGAATGGGTCGTTGCCTCGACTCGGGTAGAACGGAGTCAATGGGATAAAAGTCATCTTGATTAATAGTGGCAACGAACTCATGGCCAATCTTGTTCACGGCCGCGTTTGTGGGGAGTCGTGAGCTGAAGTGACTCGGGGCAGGGGGTCGTTTCCGAGTGAAGGAGGAGCTGTGAAGGTGCGTACAGTTTCTTCACACGAATCACCTGACTTCCTTTCGGCTGTTCAATGCTATTGACTATTGATGTTCGCCTATTGAGCCTTTGGGACAAGTCAACTCCAGCTCCATTACAGAACCCTTGCGCTTCTCGTTTCTCACTCATCCAAGCAACCCGCCACGATGTAAGGCTCCAATTTCAATTATCCCATTGCTTCATCCTTAGCCTCTTGCACCTTCTCTTCCTTCTTCGTTCCCGATTGCTGCCAACAGTTCTCGGATAACTGGACCAACTACCGCAGCGATGTCGGACCCGGTTCGAGAACCCTCTTACAACTCGCACTCCAGCTCACCCACCGACTACTTCGAGATGCCCCTTGGCCCCAACAGCCTCCGTCACAATGCCATGGCTCATGGGCTGAGCCGCGAAGAGGCGGACGTCTTTGCGCAACTGGCGCTGATGAAGCTGGGCGAGGCCATGGCAAACAAAAAGGACAGCGAGCCGGTCACGGCCCTCGAGGTTGCTCAAGCAATCAAGCAGCACGTCATGGATGAACTTGAGAGCTACAAGATCAAGCAGCAGGAGATGGTGGAGAGGGGCCTCGATTTCGTCGAAGAGATGGACGAGGACGAGCTGGATGCGTTCCTTGATTCTGGTGACGAATACGAGGACGACATGGATCCCCAGGTCGAGGAAGAGGAGTTGATGGAGCGGACGGTGAAACGGTTCAAGTTCTCTGATGGTGACCTCGAGGAGTACTTTGGAACTAACGAAGACCCATACCATGCTAAGAAGGGGACGGTTGGCTTCAGTGTCAGTTTCAACCACCATGGCATGGACCTTATCACCGCCCTCTGCCAGCGCCTCGAGCTCGCCGTCGAGCTCGCTAAGCACCTGCGCCCCGAGGATATCCTCAAGCTGTACAGCATCAGCAAGTCATTCCACGACGCCCTCGACGGCCACCTCCTCTCGAGCGTCCGCCAGATCATCGCCTACGCCGCACCCGAGGCGGGCCGCGTCTTCAGCTTCCAGCTCTATCGCCGACACCTGGTGCCCGATCCTGCCGGGCGTACCTGGGCCGAGCAATCCGAACCGCAGAGTGTACGCATGTACGACTACACAATGCAGCAGATCCGCACCGTGCCGGGCGTCAAGTACCTCCAGATGGTGCTCGTACGTGACCGCTGCTGCCGCGAGATCCTCGCCATGATGGCGCGCAACGGCCACCGCATGCCTCCTGGCATGTTCCAGACACTGCTGCGCCTTTGGCTGCTCATGGAGGTTTCGACTAGCCTCCAGCGACGCTCAATGCTGCGAAACACGGCACTCTGGACCGACGTCGACCTCTACAATGCGCAGATGTTCATGGTTAAGCTGGGCATGCACTTCAACGACCCCGTGTACGGCCCGCTCACATACGACATTCCCAACCTTGTCTTCGGCCAGCGTGGGCTCTATTTCCTGTGGCAAGTCCTAATGCGCAAAAAGTACACATGTGCAGAGGAGATTCTCGGTGCCAAGGTGCGCTACGACTGTGACATCGGTGCCGTCCATTGGGGCGACGACTTCGTCGCATCTGACGTCTTTGGCGTGCCATTTCATCTCGTCGGTCGCGGCCACACCGAGGGCTGGGGTCTGGGCAAAGACCATCTCATGAGGCCCGACGAGCTGGTCCCTCTCGAGGCTGTTACCCGCGGACTGCATCTTGATGATCACCTCATGCACATGATGACCTGGGGCTACTTCGACTGGGAGACTGGCGAGAACCTCGTACCCTCGGAGGAGGAGATGTACATCTCGGACGAAGATGAGGTTCTTGCCCACATGGACACGAGCGGCCACTGGCAGCGCAAACACACGCTCAAGAAGCGCTGGACCACCCTCACCGCGGAGCAGCAAAGTGAGATCCGCGCCGACGACGCCGACGATCAGCTTCGCGCGCTAGCCTGGGCCGCGGAGCATCCTACCGGCATCAGCGGTATCGATGATGACTATCACGGCGAGCGCATCCCTACGCTCGATGACGAGATCAACCGCGGGTTCATCATCTGCCAGCCCAGGAACCGTCATAAACAGCACACCACGCTCCGCCCGCCATCGCCAAGCAACGAAGAGGGCTGGACCGCCTTCGCCAACGAGGCTCTCAGGGGCGTACCGCTCGAGCTTCATGGTGACGAGAAGCTGCGCGCGCTGGCGTCCCACAACTACTACGCGCGCGATGTCGAGGCTGACTGGGACTGGGAGGCGTGGCTCGAGCAGGAGGAGAACGACCGCGCGGCGGCCGGGAAGACCCCGCTGAGCGATCTGGTGAGGGAGGAAGAGAAATCTCAGGATACGCCGGATATCGGCCAGGACTACGACGAATATGCAACGGGCAGTGAGGAGTCGTACGACGGTGACGACGAGGATGAGGCCGAAAACTACGGAGACGAGGACGGCGGTAAGGGACAACAGGGGGGTCCCAATGAGGCAGAGAATGTTGATGTGGAGATGTGGGACGAAGAGAGGCTCGAGAATTACATCGACTACTTCTTCGACCATGTAGTTATGGAAAATGACGAGCAGGGGTTACGGGAGGGTTGATTAGGGTTTATGCACTTTGACCTGATACTCAACGATCCATTATATCTAGATGTAGATCAAGCGAGAAATTGTCAAACTGTGTTCGAACCCTCGCAGCGCATCACCACAACACTTCTCTCCCCAGGACTCAGAACATCATCATCACGACCAGATAACGTAGTCTGCAAGTCAAAGCAAAGACAGGTTTATATCTCCACTATCTTACCCACATCATCATCGACAAGTCTCAGACACACACAACCTTGTTTTTATCAACAAGCGACAAGAAGGGAAAAAAGGACGGCAAGGGTCAATTGCGATCAACCCCCCCGTCCTCTTCCATCCTGAACGAGCCCACCCCCAACCAGCCAAAAGCCATTGAACAAGTTCCAAAGCCCCCCGACTCCTCGCCCGATGACCTCCCGCAAAGCAGCGCCCCCCTCATCCCCCGTCCCGGTCCAATATATCACCAAAGCCTGAGAAGTAGCCGGTGGGGGGGAGTTTTCTGAGAAGGGGAAAAGAAGAGATGGGAACCGATAGAGAAAGACAAATGAACGAATAGAATAGACGGCGCAAGGAGAAAAGATGAGAGAAAACGAGAACAAGGGGAAACGACATGGTGAGAGGATATGCCCTGGTCCGAGGGTGGTGGCAAGACGCAGACGCCGTTGAAACTGGAAAACTTCACACTCCAAGGCCAAGAATTCCCCCTAGACTCCCTTGCGCTATGCACCCCGCCGGGACAAACAAAAGGGCTCCAGCAACCTCCGCGTCCAAACACACCCTCGCAGATTCCAGTCCACCTCATCTGGCCAAAGATAAGATGCGGGGCCGTCTCCCCGTCGCGAAAGAGACAACTGATTCCTAGCAAAAGTCTGCACTGAAGACTCGTCAAACCAGAACAGTCGTGGTATAGTCACTTTTGTCTTCCAGCCTTCAAATTTTGCCACATCCCGCCTGAAATGAAAAAGCGTCCGACACGCCATCCTGGTCCTGGAAACCAAATACACACCCATGCCTCCCTTTCCATTTGATACAGCAAGCTAAGTCCAGAAGGTATTTGCCAAGGCCAAGTGCTCTATGTTCATCATCCCAAAGTCGTTTCTGTTGCGTGGGCGTGAAGATGACACGAAAAAATACGCAACCATGGAGCGAACGGCGATCCAAGGAAAGCCTATGCAGCAGCGACCGGGCAGCAGGCAGCTCATAGCCGCCGAGTTGTTGCCTTAGGCGGGCGACTTGCTTGGAGGAGCACCTCCGCCGTTCTGACGAGCATCGCCGCCGCTGACGGAGAGTCCGCCGATGCCGCTGGACAAAAACGCAAAGGGGTCGTTCTCGCCATTGTTGTTATTGTAGAAGTTGTTCGAGGGCCCAGGGCCTGCGGATGCCGGACCGTTAGTCGCGGACTGGAAAGCAGCTTCAGCGGCCCTGCTGTCGAAGGGGCCAGCGGAGTGCGATCCAGGAGCCGACCCAAAGCCCTGGGTATTCAGCGAGCTGGGATAAGCCCCCGCGCCGCCACCAATGCCGGATGGCAGGAAGTGGCTCGGTGGTCCGGCGAAGTGCTGGTTGTAGCCGCCGCCGGATGCCGCAAACGAGTTTCCAGAGCCAAAGGGTCCAGGGCCGGGAGTACCAGCCATGGATCCTTGGCTCATGCTGTACTGCGAGGCGTTGTCCATCGGCGACGGGTAGCCCGAGTCAGCCACGACAGCAGCCCCGGCGCGGCTGGCTCCGCAGCGAAGGCAGCAGACGTTCTTGGCAAAATTGTGGTAGCCGCAGACCTCGTTGCCACACTTCCAATCGCCAGCACGGAAAGGCACAACGCCGCCGCCACCCATGCGTCCGCCGTGGCCCATGGGGCCGTGGTGTCCGCCATGGGGAGGAGGAGGCATCACAGCGGGAGGACCGTAGTTGTAGCCGTAGCCGCCACCGCCGCCTTGATTGCCCATCTCGCCCGCAGGACCAGGTCCGCCCATGGCAGGGAAGGAGCAGCGGAAGCAGGCAGTTCGGCGCTGGAAATTGGAGAAGCCGCAAGAGGGGCAGGTCCAGTCACCTGGTCGAGGGCGATTCTTACTCGGAGGAAAGGGTGTCAGAATATCCTGGGCTCGGTCCAGCACTCGGCTGGACGAGGGCGAGACCTCAATGGCTTTCTCATTTAGCGCACGTCCGTTCATGCACAGACTCTCGGCGGCCTAAATTCGATCTAGTTAGCTGTGGCTCATTGGCTCCGCGATGCCACGATGAAGACAAGACGGAAGTCTTGTATCGACGTAGCCTCGGGTGCAGTTGACTCACCTCCTCGTGGGAAGAGAAGACTGCAAAGCCTGTACCGGTTGGCTTGTGCTGCTCCGGGGTACGGAGCGTCCAGAAGGCGATGGGACGGCCACCAAACTGGGTGAACCAGCTTTCAAGCTCCGACTGGGTCGTATCATGCGGCAGACCAGACATGTGGAGGACCTTACTCCTCTCAGACAGAAAAGCCCGCACGTCGGCTCTGGCATCCATTGGCCTGGTGAGGACATCCGGGTGTTCCTGTGGAGGCTGTGACTTTCGGATGAGACCACGAAGGACGCGAGCCAGAGTGATAGCCTCCTCCATGGCGCGGCGTGGGGAAGCCGGGGCCAGAGCCTGCAGGTGGAAGGGAAGGTTGTGCTTGATCGGAGCGCTGGATTGGACGGGCTCGACCTCGAGAGCGGCGCAAATGTTGGACAGCATCGAGGGCCCGAAGGGCAGAGACTCGGGGTGGTGCTGTTGCCAGCGCTGGTACTCGGTTCGAAGGTCAAATGTCCGCGAGTGCTGCAAGTAAGGAGGCAGCACGACAGCCTTGTCGCGAGCTTCTCGGGGAAGCTGAACACGGAGGTCCCAAGCATCGAGCGTGACAAAGACGAAGTCGAGGTTCTTGGAGGTCAGGTACTCGGTAGCAAACGTGTCAAATCGAGTGATAGCATCTCTAAAGGTACCGGCGTTCCGGACGTGCTCCCAAGTAAGGGTCGTCAAGCTCGCTGCAAAAATTTGTCGCGGTCAGCTTCGTTGTTCCCATCAAACAGGGCAGAGGCTTTCCGAGATTGGAGACTCGAAATTGAGTGGAGCGTGCATCGCGACAAGCCAAAAAGAACACGGGTGCGGGGAGGGAAATGGAAAAAGTGGCCGCGCTTCGAGAAACTTACTGCACAACGGAGTGATCGGAGTATTGACAGGTTTGACAAGAACGCTCTCGTGGGTGATCTATCAATCCGGGGACGAGATTAGAAATGGCCAGACAAGGGACACGACGGATGGAGGGGAGATGCAGCGGCGCAAAATGGAGACTCACCTCCTCGAGAGAGTTGGCATCAAGGAGGATCCATCCAAGCTCAATGACCTCGGCGGAATCCTTGGTGACGTAGACGCCGTGCTCGTCGCACGTCGTGGCCACATGGATCACGACGTAGCGGTCGATGTTGAGCTGCGGCTGCGAAGACATGACGGGCGACGGAGCGTCCGGCTCGACGGCAACGCAGGGGTTTGGAAGAAGGGGAGAGTCGACGCAGGGTGGTCGCTCGTCGACTTGTCTCCCAAGAAAGAACTTGGCGAGAAGGGAGCTGCAGCCTGTGACCCAGCCGGCTCGATACGTATGCGTGCGGCTGCGGAATGGGGTTGGGGGTGACGCCGAGTCGAAGCTCCTCAGGAGGCTTTTGCCGAGCGAAAGAACCGCAGAGCCGGAGCTGGAGAATCCAACTGTCCGAAGGGGGTCCTATGGGGTCGATGGGGGGGGCAGGGACCTGCAGGAAAGGAATAGGCCAAGCACAGAACGAGGGCAAAGGAAAAAGATCGGCCGCGCCCTGCCAAAATGCGCACCACGCCCTCACGTTCAAACTGGACAGCGAGGTTGAATTGGGGATCCGGAAACGAGGGAACGGGGGTGCAGGAAGGAGACTGTCAGCTGGCGGTGGCAGCGTGGAAATTTGGCCGGGGCGGTGTTTTCTCCAGCCGAAGGTCAGTTCTGCAGGTTGGCCCCAGGGCCTAGGGGGGCCGTCAGCTGTTTGCTCGCCGCACCAACAGCAGCGGTTGGATGGGGCCGGGCCCGCGGGTACCTTTCGGGCCTCCATACTTGGGTACCTACTCGTAGGTTTCCGCGCGGGCGGCCGCCCTTTTCGACGGGGGAAGAATGCTGTCGAAAGATTGTTTCGAGGAGAAACAGTGCCATTGATGGTGCTGTCCCATCGTCCGAGGAGATTGAATTAGGTGCTTTCGACGGTCCTTGAGGAAGCAGATGGAAACCGTCTGTCCCTTCTGGGGGCCGCCCAAGTACAGGTACCTCGGTCGCTGCCACCTAAGGCACAAAGTACAGTACGCGCAGTGGGTGTATGAACTGGTCGACAGCCTGCAAAGCCGCAGCCCTCCGGGCTCCGTGGAACTTGGCGCCCGCTAATAGCACTGTGCTGAGCTGTGCCTGACGGGGCCAACCGGAGACGTACTCGTACGAGTACGGATAGCCAATCCTGGCTCTTCCGTCCTCGCTGCTGTCGCGGCCTTGATGCCTCGCTAGGTACACGTAGGCAACCTCATGTAGCCAAGCAATGCGTTGCGCAGCAGGCTGCCTGCGTTCACTCACGCGGGGCCGTGCAATTGCTCCGGGTCGGCTCGCGGCCTGCTGTTGCTTGAGCAGCGAGGCTGAGCTCTCCAACTCGAATCATCATCCCTCATCCTCATGCCCAGGGTGTGAAACATCTCTGGTCCTGCTGCAACGAATACAGGTACTCCGTACCTCCCCGGCCCAAGGTAATTACCTAGCGTCCCGCTCTGGTACTCGTCGAGGTGCCATCAGCCGCTTTGCCGCTTCTGCGGCTGCGGCGATTGTGTGTCTGCCTGTGCGCCAATGGAGCGGGCACGGACGGCCTACCCCAGTGTCTGCTTCTGGCGCCGTCGGCCTGAGGGAGTGGGGTGAGGGGGCCAGATGCCAGGCTCGCGGGCAACGGCTGCTCACCCGGGACTGGCACGGCACAGGAGATTGAGCATGGATGCCTCCGTTGCCGCTTCCACTTGCAATTGCGCCGGTCTGTCCGTCTCCTTTCTTGTCATTCAACAAAGGCTCTCGAAGAGCAAACCGTCGCTGCTCAACTTCCAGCCATCTAGAGACCCATCTCACTATTCGTTGGCCGTGGTCAGAGGGCGTCAATCGCGCAGATGGTGGACGCGAAACTCGTTACAGACTTGCCGCACAGGTGGAGTGTGTCAAGCTTTATAATACAGCAGATACGAACACGGTCGAACAAGAGCCAGCATCGACGAGATACTCGTCAGACCTTTCAGCGTGCAGTATCCTTGTCTTTGCAACGAATTGCGCCCTTCAACACAGGTCTGATCCTATGTGCTTAAGACTGATCTCCAGGCCTGTCGGGGAAAATGACGCCTTCCGGTCTTGCAGCGCCACGAGTATTTGCTTGCCCCAGACCGGGCCCCTTTAATCCTAGGAGATTCTTTGTGGTGGGCATGCGCTCTTTGTCGCAAACCCCGTGCTCTGGTACCCTTCTCGACGGCCTTGGTTTTTGAAGCCTGGGCTGGGGCAGCCGGACTGACCAGCGGCCGGCCCTATTGTTGGAATCTGCTGCGCTTTCTAATGCCCTATTATTCGGCATACGACAACGTGATCTGCTGCGTTGGACACACAATCCATGCACCAGCGGCGATGGGCTCTGCTCCCGCCAGGCTGTGTTGTCTCGGGACTGGTTGTCTCAACGTTGCAACCACAGTACCTATTTATAGGTGCCGTAACCGAAATCAACGTCCCACGCTGAAGCCGCCACAGTTGAGCAAGCGGCTGGACGACGGCGGGCGACAACTTGACCATTCGACATCACCATGGTATCGTGCCTTGTATCGCTCCAAGAACTTCTCTAGGGTCAATTGACTTTTTAACATGGTGGGCTCGTAGCGCGCCATTGGCTCTTCATTCTGCCTGAAGGGTGCAGGTGCAGGCACAGGACTGAATCACCCATGAAAGGCACCCGACGGTACTTGCAGAGCCAGCAAGTCCCAGCCAGCACGGCAAACAGCGCCGGCAAGCCTGCAGAGCCAACGAGCCACAGCAACAGGGCATGCAAGGACAGCAAGGCATACAAGGACACCGCCCACGGCCGTGCTTGAGGCAGTAGTCCATACAGTAAGTGCTCAAGGTACGAGTACGGTACGAATACGGAGCACGAGTGGATTGGTTGTTTGGCTTCGCGGGTGGCCGAGACCAGTGGCCATCACTCGCGGCACGTGCACCTTACGTCACAGAGATACGTAGCTTGCACTGCGTCACCGTCACAGATGAGGTAGGTGACGAGGACGCGTTGGCGCCAGCACTCGTAAGCCTGCGCCGTGCCTTGTTTGGCCGGAGCAACCAATGCAGACGCAACGGTTACGCCATCGCCGCTCCTCTCTCTTCTTCACACCTTCGTGAGCGCCAGCGTTTAATTCGCCTCTTACTCTTCCATTCCCCAGGCAAAAATCTTGAGATCTACCATCACCGACAACTGTACGGAGTAGACTTGCATTCTGCTACCAAGACTCACTCGCTCTCGATACCTTCACTTCAACGTCACCGCTCGACAGAAAAACCGGCACCATGGGCGTTGCATCCGCGGTTCTTATTGTGCTGATCACCCTCCTCTGTATGGCACTTCTCTCACCTGTGCGGGAGGATCGTCGCTGACTTGTTTCGCAGTCCCTCCTCTGGGAGTGTGGGCGGTGGCTGGGTGTGGGATGGGTATGTGCTCGTCGGCTCGCGCTGTACGGAGACGTGCCTGCTAACAGAGCGTAGACTTGTTCATCAACATCTGCCTCACGATCCTCGGATATATCCCGGGGCACATTCACGCCTTCTATCTAGAGTACATCTACTACGACCGGCGCGAGCAGGCGCACGAGGGGCGTTATCCGACCCATCGCGCGCCGGGCGTCTACTCGGAGAACGTCCAGACCGGCGGCCAGGGCTACGGCACGATTGCTCCTCCGCCTGGCCGCTAAGCCGCATACCTCCAAAGAGAGACTCGGCGCACATTCATCGGTCCTAAGGAGACGCGATGTTTGGCGAATGATGGGAAATGAAAGGCGGGAAATGGCTTGAACCGTGACATTCGGAGTTGGTTGCGAGAGAGCAATGTTTGGGTGCTTCGCTGAGCAGTTACAAACACGATTTATGACGTTGTATTTTGGAATTGTGAGCGAGCTCTTCTGTTGAGACCAGCAAGTGAACGGCTCTGGGGACTTGGCAAATGTCCTTCGGCTTGCTTGACATTTGATTAGACGGGATCCTCTTAGGCTACTGGATGTACAGATACCGTGACTAGTCTCGACATTGACGAGCTCATTTGCTGGAATGCCTCCCGGGGATGTGACTCGCCGTGAAGTTGCATCTCAGCGAAGCGGGCTATGCAGACGATGAGATGCGTGCCCGGCAGAGCAGCCGGGTGTCTCATTGTGGCGCGCGTTGGGCCCTTTGTGACCATGCTGAGGCAGGTCTCTGTCTTGCCCGTTGTCTCGTCCTGGTATATGGAGAAAACTAACACGACAATGGTGGAAGCAGATGGAGGGCTGAGAGACATGGAACCCTCTGCTCGGGACACGGCCGTGGTGATGGGCAGTGAGTGGCGCCATCAGGCCAACATGAACTGCGCACCACCACGCTCTGCTCGGTCGTGAGGCTCAGCTCGCCTCTTCCCCCAGATTTCTCTTGCCACGCCCTCATGCACACAGGCATCC
Source organism: Tolypocladium tropicale (assembly GCA_024340005.1). Taxonomy (NCBI): domain Eukaryota; kingdom Fungi; phylum Ascomycota; class Sordariomycetes; order Hypocreales; family Ophiocordycipitaceae; genus Tolypocladium; species Tolypocladium tropicale. The sequence continues at coordinate 591,076 of JALHBU010000155.1, read as the reverse complement.
CCGGTCCATGCCACGCGCTCCCATTGTCCTGGCTGCATCGACGAGACGAGAGCCAGCCAGCTGGAGCGTGTCCACGTCGACGGCCCCGACCCCGCCATCGGCCCAGGGCCACGGCGGCCAATTGGCGGAGCCCACGCCAGCGCACCGCGGAGGGGTGGGCTCGGTAGCGGCGCCGCCCGTGCTCGTTCCGCCTGGCGCTGCCGGTTGGGGGGGACGACAGCGGGATTGGGTGGGACGGGGTGGGAGCTGCGCTGGGGCGTCTCACCAACCTTCTGGCCGGCACTGAGCCACGACAGACCTTGATGCAGCTTCTGTCTGCGGCCACCACGTTGTTTCAATCAACCTCTCGTCGTCCCACATCTGCCTGCTTCTGGCCCGTTTGCGTGTTTCGTCTCGGCTCCCATCTCCCCTCCCTCCACCTGTTCTCCCGAGTCTCAACCGTGCAGCCTCTCGTGGCCGTCTCGCCGGGTCATCCCCATCTGCGGCTTGCAGTCACGATAGCACGCCAGATCCACCGCTGTTCGCAGATTCATCACTCCTGCCCGTACGCCCGGTAGTGAGCTTAACAGCTCTCGTGTCTCTGGCCTCCCCTCGGATCTCGACGTCGATCCGGCAGTGCGCAGCACCGCTGCGGCAAGCCATGTCGTGAGACGGGGTACGTTCAAGAACCCTTCTGCGGATCTGCCCAGAGGCACACCGCTCGCGTATTCCAATGCGCCTCTGGGGCATAGGGCCTTTTGAGAGCGACACCCGTTTCTGACGACCCGGCGTATAAGGCCTGCGCCATTCGCCTGTCACCCTTCCGCCATGTCGTCGCACTCCCCTGCAGCTCACGCGTCTTCTCATAACGCGCCCTCGCCAGCTCCCTCATCCTCCCGCCATTCCACAACATCTCGCCGTGACTCCTTCCGCTTCTCCTTCACGCGGCCGTTCCGAGCCAACCCGTCCTCGACAAGCCTCGTGCCTTCTACCGCCGAGGGCAGACCTATCCCCGTCGACGACTCAACTGTCGAGCATCGCACCTCGGCCCTCCGGGAGATCAACAACAATTACCCGAGCCGTCACCGATACGCCAGGTCCACCGGGGCTCAGAGTAGCACCTATTCCGAACCCGTCATCGTCCGCAGCTACCACCCTCCTGCACCCAACCGGCCGCTGAGCTCGACCCGACCCGGCGTTGCCGTCCACGGTGGGGCCGGGGCCGGAGCGGATGACGGTGGGCCCGCGGCAGCTTTGAGCCATGGGCTGCCCTTTGCCAACAAGATGGCCTCTGCAGGGAACGGCATGTTGAGCACAATGGCTCGGGCTCGTATGAAGAGACCGGCTGGCCAAGTCCACCAGGACACGAAGCTGCCCCCTGTGGAGGCGTTTACTTTCAAGAGTTTCATGGCCAACATGGAGGCACATAGCGGGGGAAGCGACATCAACACTGATCTGGATCGTATCGCCGAGATATGTGCAAGGTCGAGGTACTCTTTGAGCAACCAGTATGAAGTCCACTACGGCCCTCACGGATCCGGCACGTCGTTCCTGTCGCCAGGGCAGCAGGGTCATGAACAGCAAGGGCCCACGCTGCAAGCTTTGTCCTCGGACGATGATCGGAACATGAGGCGTCAAAGAAGGCGACGACAGCCCGGCAGGATGAATAGTCGTGCGATGGGCACGCTTGAGACTATCATGTCGTCCAGCCGGTCATCGGACGAAGACCAGAACAACAAGAAGAAGTCTGCTTCTGAGATAGCCGAGGAGGTCCGCGGGCGGGCTGCAATGAAGGGCTCTGGTACTTCGTCAACGGCTACTTCATCCCTCCATACATCTGGTGATATAAATTCGGAGGATGATCGGGCATCGGCGAAGAATCACATCAGGAGGCAGCCTATCTCGATGGCGCTCCTTGATGGCCACAGACAGAAAGGCGCCTCCGGAGACATCTCCACGCCGGGAACGGTGTGTATGGGTCTCGCGGGTGAGCCAGCACTCCCACGAGCCTCTACTAGCCAGCTGTCATTGCGGACGACCCCCGGGCAAGAACTGGAAGCGCCGGATTCCAACAACAAGGTAGCACAAGCGCCAGCCGATGGACTCGACCAGCCCGTTGCTCAGGGGGCAATTTTGTCAATGCAGAGTGGAAACTCCAGGACAGGTCTGTTCGCAACGCTTGGTAGTTGGGTGCCTTGGCGCTCAAGTGACAGGCATGAAGGCCGCGCCGAGGGGAGTCTGCGCCACCTGCTGCGGTCAACGGACTTCAAGAGGAACAGTTGTCTATAGTCAAGCGGCGTGCGGAGACAGTGTAGAAAAGGGCTGAGGATCATGGTATACAGAAGTCTGGCCATGGAACACCATCGATATTACTGGAGAAAACGACGGCGTCTAACAGCTGCGCAAAAGACACTGTAACGCTTGGTCAATGGATGGATGGATAAAGTGGGAGGCATGGCAAAGTCCGTGTGTTAACGACGGGCAACGAAAAATCATTGGTATTTACTTGCGAGATGCCTGCAATATACGGGTGTCGCTTTGGCGTCGTGAGAAAAGAATGCTGGCACAATAACCGGCTGCCGGCTATGCTTTTATTTCTCAAGTCGAGGCTTGAAGCAGTCGAAGTAAGCCCCACGATGCAACCTTGTCTGATGAGCACTGTAAAGGACAATCATGAACCGGCAAGGCCTGGCACTGAAGACTTGCATCGCCATGCCCAGCTGCAGGCAATGGTCTTTCATTCGGTTCCCATTAAACATACACGCGTGAAACGCCCTCCTACCCGCACGCATCATGATTTTACCACGTACGTGTCTTGCCTCATGAACTTGAACCTGTCGTCGAAAGATCTGCCGTGATTCTTCACCACCTCTAAGGAGCAGATGATGCACACATGACTCGGGGAATCCAACACGAGTCTCCAACTCGATTCTGTCTGGTTGGCACCTCATGTAGCCTTGTCGTCAACATGGACCCGCTTTGCCTCCCTCTCACGGCCCTGGGCCTCTGGTCCGCGTTTCTTGTCCTTCTCACGAGAGGCGTCCTTGGCAGCCTTCCGAGCCTCACGCTCTCGACGCTCGTTCTCCTTCCGCAAAGCTTTGGACTCGAACTCGTGCCAGTCACCGTCAATCTCCGCCAACCTATTTGCTTTTGTCAGCCAACTCTCTTCCCATCGAGAGACGGATGGGGCTTGCACTTACTCTACCGCCTGCCTGGGCAGAGGCTCCTCGGTTGTAAAGTACGCGTGTTGCAGGGCTTCAGCGGCGGTTGGTCGGTCGGCGGGATTATATCGAAACATGGCAGACAAAAGGTCGAAAGCAGCTGGCGTTAGTTCGCTCTGGTATCGTTCTGCGAAAACGCTCTTCCGCTTCGTTGTTGGTCGGAGCAGCTCGAACCATGCCATATCTACAAGACCAGGCCAGTCTTGGCGGTTTGGCGTCCCTAGGATGTTGTATATCTTCTCCAGCTGGCTGAGTTCTGTCCCATCGCCAGCGAAAATGGCATGCCGCGTGAAGATTTCCACCATGACGCATGCAGCGCTCCAGACGTCAACAGCGGCGGTATACTGCGTCTCGCCCAAGAGCAGCTCTGGTGAGCGATACCAGATCGTGATGACGCGGTTAGTGTAGTCCAGCTGATGTCGTTTTGCGTAAAAGCGAGCCAGTCCGAAATCGGCAAGCTTCAAGATGCCATCGCTGCTGACTAGGATATTCGCAGCCTTTATATCCCGATGAAGCACTCCTCTCGTGTGCAAATAGTCCAGGCCCTCGAACAGCTGCTTGGCGAGGTGTTTTCTTTGCGCCGGGTCCAACTTAAACGACGGGTGGTTGAGCAGGCCGGTGAGATCATGCGAGGAGTATTCAAAAACCATGAAGCAGTCGTTCTTCTCAACCATGACCTCTTGAAGAGTGACAATGTTCGTGTGCCGCAGAGACTGCAGCAACTTGATTTCCCGAACAGCTGTGACAGGGAACCCATCCCGCTCTCCTTCCATGCGGATTCGCTTGAGGGCAACGAGGCCTGTTGTGTAGACATTGCGAGCCTTGAAGACCTTGCCGTAGGTCCCGGATCCAACGACAGACTCGTTGCCCGGCTTCCTGAAAAATACAGATTCTGACGCTGCCAGGTCCAGAGGGAGGCTTGGTCGAGGCTTCAGCCTCCTCGCCATCTTCTTCACCTTCCGCATCCGTGGACCCATGCGTGGACCATCGGGGACATTCTTCAAGTCTTGCCGGGGGCGAGCAGAGGCGGGTTCCGTGGGCGCACCACGGGGAGGTCCACGTTCGCGGTTGTAGTCTTTGCGTTCTTCTTCCTTTTCCGGTGCCTTCTCTGATTCCTTCTTTGGAGGTGCAGCGTTGAACTTTTGCGAGATTTCGGGTTTTGGAGCCGTGAGAGCGGGCTTCGACGACGGCTTGAAGGAAAAACTGAACTTCCCGGACGTACCAGACTGCGATGGTGCAGGGTTACGCGGGATCCGGTTTGGTGCTGGTGATGCTGCCTCATCGCTCTTCGTTAGGTCGGGAGCATCTGCTGTCGAGGCTTTGGGCCCCTCGACTGGGTTTTTCTCCACGGGAAGGGCGGCTTTGTTGCTCTCCCTCTCATCATACGGAACACTCGCGACGCTCTGCCGTCTGCTGCTTAGGTCGTCGTGAGGAGTATCATGGCCCCTGGGTGAAAGTGGTGGGTTTCCTGGCGCATCGCGAGGACCAAGGCCTCGTGGACCGCCGCGGCTGGGAAACGAGGAGCCGCCTCGGAAGCTGCCGCCTCGATAGCTTCCCCTGTAGCTGCCTTGCTGGTATTGCTGTGTTGGAGCGGATGATGTAGAGTATGAAGGAGAACGCGGGTGGTGAGGATGATAGTGCTCTGGGTGACCATTCGGAGGGCCATAGCCGCCTTGGCCATGGTGCTGCTGGGGTGGATATTGACTGCAACGGTCAGCACATTTCAGGCCGTTCTGAGGAACTCGGCGCGTGGTCACATACTGTTGGGGTGAGTATTGTCCTGCCCATCCTCCACGATACGCTCCGTACGGAGACATTGTCGGCGAGTTGTGGTACGACGCCCCATGCGGGGAGTGGGTGTATCCCTGGGGGTCACCCCCGCGAGGCTCATTGCCGTAGTATGGCTTGTGCGCGTACACGGGGTTGTGCCCACCGCGGTAACTGCTTCGCGACGCCATGTCGTCGTCAACGTCAGATCGCGAGGAAAGGTGCGGCTCAGCCGATTCCTCCCGGCGCCTCCACTCCCGGTGACCTTTCGGGGATCGCGGTGGTAACGCGTGCCGGGACGATTGCCGATGATCCGTGTCTGGTCCAGGTCGATCTCGCGTGGCAGAGCTGGATGACTTGCCGGGTTGATCAGAGCGAGGCGGAGGGGTTGCACGGCGGGCAGGTTCGTGGCGAGCACCTGCTTTCGGCGACGAGCTTCGCGAATACGACGGATGGGGCACGGAAGATCTCGAATGTCGGTATTCTCGCGACTCTCGAGACACGGCTTGCCGTGGAATGAGGTCGTGCCGTGTTGGGGTTCTGGAGCGGGACCTCCGTTTCGAACGAGAATGTGTGTCTTCAAACTGGACGGGGGATCTGTAGGAATGGTCGTGGCGACGGTGGGAGGGCTCGTGACGGTCGTGAGATGAGTATCGCCGATGCTTCCTTGAATGAGGGTCTCGCGAATCGTCCCGATCGCGTCGAGAAGGGCTATGATCCCTCTTAGATCTCTTCCGATGGTGACGGTCCGGCGACTGGCTTCGGCCCCTGTGCCGCTTGGTCGACGAAGGGGAGCTCGGAGCGACGCGTTCACGACTGCGGCTCCGTCGAGATGACTTGTCGTCAGCTTCTGGATGACGCGCCCTGCTTGCACGATAGCGCGGGATGAGGTCCTCCACGTCGGCTCCCCGATGGGATGACTCGGACAGACGGCGTCTTGGGCGTTCTCGGCTGCGCTCTCGCGAATAGTAGCGTTCGCGCGAAGAGTGCTCTGGCCTCGAATGGCGATGGCGGGATCTGCTGCCGGGGCTGCGACGGCGCTCTCGGGGAGGGGATCCTGGTCGATCCGAGGATTTTAGTCCTCTGTCAGACCGAGGCCGTTCTCCGTGATCGTCATTTCCTCCGACGTCTTTCATTGCAGCATGTCGGCGACGACGACGTTGGAGGCTTTGGCAGTTGCCTCACGGCGGCGGCTCACCAGCGCCCCAGTTAGAGTTTTAGTGCCTTTTGGGCAAATGGCCGCACCTTAGCCGAGGCGACAGGGGGACTTTCGAGCTGCCGCCACCAGCGACCACCACCAGCGACCACCGCCAACGCCAAACTGGCCCTTCCAGGCAGTCCAGAGTGCCCCGTCTTCAGCGAAGAAAAATGCAAGAGAAGCGCAAAAAAAAGCAATGCCCGGCGCGAGGCGCGCCCAAGACCATGCCCTCAACGTTGGCGAGCATACCCAACGGTGTTGGGGGGCTACGCCTATGGCAGCCGCTGCGTGAAGGCGAGCGGCAGCCCCTCAAAGCTGCCTTGTGACTTGAACCCACGCCGCCGACTTCCAGGTTCATTTCGTTTCGACGCACTTGCAGACTTCCGAAATGCGACGTGCAACCATTTCCAAGCACCCGCAAGTCCATCCTCCCCGACGCTCCCAGCTGGCAGATAATCATCTGCCCGAGAGCCTCCGCGGGGATCCCGTTTGGCCGCCGCAAGCTGAAGCGGGGTAAGCGCACTCGGCGGGCATGAAGCTCTACATAAAATCCTCGCGGATCATTTACGATGTCTCCTCCGTCCATCTGTCTCCGCCTCGTGGGCGGGTGAATTTCAAGGCTGTGCTCGAACGCTTTCCAAGTCAGAAAGCGTGAGGCCGACATATTGTCCGGTACCCATCGCGGGCTGATGTGCAGATATGCAGCTGTCAAAATGTGGCGGCGGTGCGCTGAAGTCTTCTGAGACTTGAACGGGAATTGCCCAAATTCTGTCGGCGTCTTTGCCAATGACGATCGTCCGTCGGCAAGCACTGCACGTATATCAAGGCTGTGAGTTTGTCTCTGCCGTGAGCTGGGACCCTCTGGAAGTAGTCACGACGTTCGCGGGGCGTGCATCCGCGGTTCGAGGGCGAAAATTGGGCGCTGTACCTGTTGGCACGTTGTAGCGAGAGAACAGAGGCGGGCGTGCTCCACGAACGCGGCCGCCGCTTGAAGGCACAATCGCAGACATCAAGTCTACCATAAAATGGCAGGGCTCCGCAGCAGCTCAACATAGCTGCACGAGATGGTCGATGATCCTCGAGAAGGCGTGGGCTCTAGCGACGCCGAAAAGCCGCCATGGCACGCTCGACTTGCATCACACGCCAGCCGTCAGCTTCCGGATGCCGCATCAAGCACATTTCTCTCTTTGCAATGCCGCTTTTGTCGCGTCAAGAGCGGCTGTCGATGGAGCCTCGGTGAATGATCGTGGGTATCGCAGGTGGGAGACGGGCCACGAACACGCTTAGCCCAACCCGCAACCCCTGCCGAGACTACCCCATTGCCGCGGTCGCGTAACCCGTTGTCCCATAGCAGCGGCGCTTCGTGCCCATTCCGGAGATAGTAATCTGTCGTTTTGGCAGGGAGGTCGTTGTTTTACGCGGCGATGCGGGATGATGCGGTCCTGACACCGGCGGGTCTTGGGCGTGAAGCCTTTGTGTGAATGAGCCAAAACAAGGTCGAAAGGCCAAGAACGGTCACGTGAACAACGGGCTTTACTGTCGGGGTGTGAGCGCCGGGGCTCCGACTTCTGCCCAAGCAAATCGCTGCTGCGCATTCAGGGTAGGTGCAAGGTACGGAGGTACCTGCCGACTGGTACATCCGGATGCTCCAGCCTCGGCAGGTGCCGTCAGCGTTACTACGAGCAGGTAGCGGCAGGCGTTAGATCGCCGGAGATCGGGTTTCTCTGAATGCTCCGGTTCAAATAAACCCTTTCCCATTGGCTTTATCGCGCCAATACTTGCGGCAAAACCTGGCTGCTGCGTTGCGCGGCCGCCGCTGGGCCCGGGTTTCATACTGCAAAAGACACAGCGGCCGAAGCCATGCCCCGGGGACACCCTTATTTCATAGTTCGCCTCCCGCACAGTTCCTGTTGCAACCAAACACCCAGCAGACCTGTTGGCTGAGCCTGACTGTACCAGTACGGAGTCCATACCCTGCGCCTTGTTCTCTATTGTCTCGGATTTTTCGATTGGTGCCCGTCATCCGCGCTCGACTCCGTTTTCTCGTTATTTGAGGGGGCATTACCAAGTGCTGCATCGCCTGCTTGACGGACACAATTGGTGTCGTTTTGTGCTGGCTTCTGTCGCTCCCGACTTCGTTCAGTGACCATGGAGTGGCTGGGACGAGCCAAGATAGCCTTCACCCATGCGCCGACGCCCATGACGGTGAGGGAAAAGGACGGTAAAGAGACGGACCTGCTCAAGATTTGCGAAGATGCAACGCCGCCTTGCAATCTCAACCCGCTGCTGTTCAATGGGCACCTTCAGACGATGTGGACGGCCACGAAACCTCATGGTCCCAAGGTCTACTACCGGCGCAAGCTCTTCGAGGCTGATCACAAGACGTACCGTGGGACTTTTGCCGTCGACTTTGCCGTGGATCCCTTTGAGGAGACCGACGAGACGTTGCCACGGAGGACTGTCTACTACACCGACGAGCAGTTTGACAACTTGAGCTCGGATGATAGCAAGCCCATGCTCGTCATCCTTCACGGCCTCTCTGGCGGCTCTCACGAAGTCTATCTGCGACATGTGATTGCGCCACTGATTGGTGAGGGCGGCTGGGAGGCCTGCGTCGTCAACTCGAGAGGCTGCGCCAGGAGCAAGATCACCAGCGGTGTGCTCTACAATGCCCGTGCTACCTGGGACATCCGACAGGTAGGTGCATGCTGAACTGTCCTCGAGCTTCTCGCCATGGAATTGTCCTTCCCGTGGACTTTTGCTGATGAACCCGCCTAGACGGTCAAGTGGCTGCGCCAAACGTTTCCCAACCGGCCATTGTTCGGACTTGGCTTCTCGCTCGGCGCCAACATGCTCACCAACGTAAGTAACCAGGGCTTTTCGGGTAACAAACGGAGAGTTGACGTTCATGCAAGTACTGTGGCGAAGAGGGCCCGAACTGCCTGTTGAAGGCCGCAGTCGTTTGCTCAAACCCGTTCGGCCTAGAGGTTTCGAGCAAGATTCTCCAAAATAGCTTCATCGGCAAGGAGGTCTATCTTCGCGTCATGGGCTGTCAGTGGCAATGATCCCGTTTCTCTGTTGCCATTGAACTAACGCTATTGAAGCCGCAATGAAGCAACTGGCAACTACTCACAGGAAGGAGCTGGAGCACTACACCGACTTGGACATGACTGCTATCGAGAGAATCACCTACCTGCACGACTTCGATCGCGAGGTCCAGTACGTTATTGTGCTATGCCGTCGAGTGTGAAGTGCCTGACCGTGCCTGCAGATGCCCGACATGGGGTTACCCTACCGAGTACGCATACTACCGCGATGCCTCATCCACGGACGCCGTGCTGTCGATTAGGATACCCTTCGTGGCCATCCAAGCAACCGATGACCCGGTATGCTCTCCGTCCAGCCCTCTCCGGAAAGGCAACTCTGCTAACTGCCGGGCAGATTGCCGTCAATGCGGGCCTTCCCTACCAGGAATTCAAGCAGAATCCCAGCACGGTAATGATCACGACCTCTCTCGGCGGTCACCTGTGTTGGTTCGAGCCTGGAGGAAGCAGGTGGCACCCGCGTCCGGTATGTCAAGAGCACACTTTCATGAATGGCAACGTACTGTGGCTGACTTTGCTCCCGTAGATTGGCAACTTCTTGAACCACATGGCTTTCAAAGTCGACCTGGACAATGTCGCGCCGCTGCAGAACCCCCGAGTCTCAAGCAAACCCTCGCGCGGCGCTGACTATGACCCGATGCGCCGAAAGCTGGCCATCGAGGAAGATTAAACGCCCATTGAATGTTTAAACAGTCTAGGCTACGAGCGTATAGATGAGAGCAAAGAGCACTTGAGCGAACACGGAGCAGAACATGCATGCATGTCACGAGATGTGGAGGATTCAGATAGAGCTAGGCATAGGTGGAAGGACATCACCCCGAGCTGACAAGTTCCATGTTGGCTCCAATCATCAATACTTGATTTCAGATGCAATTTTTCTGCGTAATAGCCGCCATCCATGTGGTATGCTTTGACCCCAACTCCGAGCGCCAGACAATCCCGAAACACAAGCTGGACAAATGCCTTTGGTTTTAGGATTTGTCCTCAGGCGAAGGCAACCTTCTTCTTGGGCTTGCCGGCCTTGGAGCCAGCCACGGCGAGGCTCTTGACCGACTCGTCGTCCGGATTGTCGCCTCTCCGCTTTCTCCTCTTGCGCAGCGAGTCTTTGGTCTCCTCGAGCTTGGACTTTTTCTCGGCCTCCTTCTTCTCGGCTTCGATTTTCCGGGCCTCGCGGATCTCCTCCATCTGCCGGGCCTTGATCATCTTGGACTCGATCTGGCCGTCCTTTTCCGCCTGCACTATGGCCAATATCGTGCCCATGCCCTCCTGTAATCGCGCATTAGCCAGCCTGACCTGAACGTACGGCTCGTGAGGCGGGAACATACCGGGTCATCGACGAAAACCTTGCCCTTCTTCTTGCCCTTGGGCTTGACCACGCCCACGGGGGTGATCATGTTGAGCTTCGGGATGCCTAGCTCCTCCTCCGTGTAGACCTTCTTCTTTGGCTTCTTCAGCAGCGCGGCGCGGTTCTTCTCCTTGAGCTGCTTGGACGGCGGGGCGCCCTTGAGCGGCTTCTTGGACCTGGGCTTGGAGACGCCGCTGGTTTCGGATCGCTTCGCGCCGCCCTTGCCCGCTGCGCCGCCCTTGGGCGCGGCGTGCTTGTTCTTGACCGTCCGTGTTCTCGAGGCACCCATGGTGGAGGATGAGCGCTTGCGGACGTCGGTTTGAGGAGTTGGATTGAAGGATGCCGCTGGGTTTGGGCCCGAGGTTGGTAGGTATTGTCGGCGAGAGTGCTACGAAATTTTTTTGGGGCGATAAGCCAGCGGGCGGCGATAAAGATGCGGTACCACGCTGCCACGGTGCAGTGGGCGCAGGGTGCTAGGTGGCAGGGGGGCAGTTTGCAGTGTGCGGGCAGTGTGCAGGCCGGCACTCCGTAGAGCGTGGTGGGGCAGCCTGCACCTCACCCGCCGCACTCTGTTATATGTACGGCCGAAGGATCGCAGCATTCACCCAGGATAGCTTTTCGATCCAGATGCTCGGGCCAAAGTACCTGGAAGGGCTCGAGAAAAGATCTGTGGTCGAGCGTCTGGGGCGAATCTCTCGCTCGCACACTTCTGCAACGTCTGCGCCTGCAGCTGTAGTCACGCCATGGGGACTCCATACTACAATACGGGTTGAAACGCCACTCTCGTGAGACCCTCCGCGGCCTCTTCGTGAAGAGTGCTTAGCACATTTGAATTCCGGCTAATTCAGTGATCCGATGCATGTTACTCTCCTCAAGAGTCTCTGGGGCGTATGGCTGGGTGCGAAAAGAGGCTGCACGGTATTGGGGGGCCTTGCAGATATCAACCAAACTGCTTGACAGCATCCTTTCCGGGCAACCCCCTCGGCTGACATGGGCAAGGTTCCCGGAAACATTCCCGCGTCAGCCCGCCAAGATCAATCTGTCGATCGAAGCACGGCCAATCGACTTCTGGCTGTGCCGTGGGACGAAGGAGATGGTCGGTGGTTGAGCCGTCGTTCTCGGTTCACGAAGAGCTGGGCGAGCGAACACGCAAGATGGACCATAGGTACTTCGTACTTGGAACCCATCAGCCGTTCTGACTCAGTTGGCACCCTTCCCTACCTGCCAGGCATGCATTTCCTTGGTGCGGTTGCTGCAGCTATTTGATTAAGCTACAACGCGAAAAGCAAGCCCTTTGCTTGGCGGCTCTAATGCGGGCTCCCATCCGACGCAACATCGAACACGCCCCAACTGCCACGCCGTGTGACTTTGTAGAGGCACCGCAGGGGGGGGCACCATCATCTGTCGAGTAGGTAGGTACAGGTAGGACATGCCGAGACCTCGCAGCTGCAGCAGGTCATGCCTCGTCGCGTCGCGCGTCGCGGCGAGGTGTCGTCTCTTGTCTCTGCACGCACTGCGTAGGTTGCAGGCTCAAAGCGGTACGCCGACGCCTGCAGCGGGAGCGCTAGCTGTTACGTCAAGCAGCAGACATCACGCGCAGCAGCCCTGGAGAGCTCCATCCTGGGCCCGAAAAGTGGGGCGGATGACTGATGTTCCAGAAGGCGGCGAGCGCTGCCACTGGCGCCCGCAGCCAGGCGCAGGCGCTAACAGTGGAGGCCCTGCGCAGGCTCTGGCGGTACCTGCCGGGTACCCTCCACGCCTGAGATTTTTCACCAAGCCCAAGGTCGAGCGCTGGACGGGCTCCGTACTCGTCCTCGACTCTCGCAGAATTTCTTCTCGACCTCCTCCTCCAAACCCGCAGCCGATCCACAAACAACAGCATCCCATTCCACCGCCCAACAACACTCGTCCACGTCGCTTGCCATCCTCTCTCGATCCCTTTCTCGACCGTCGAATCCAACAAGCCCGCGCACCGTCCCCGCGTAACCCACCCAGCCGCCTGCTCGTCGCTCAACCTCGCCGCTCAACCTCAGCCCGTCGCTCCCTCGCTGCTCGCTCCGTCGTCGCCCCCCGGTAGCAGAGCCTCGTGTGCGACCCCGACGTCCCATCTCCAAGACCTCCAACAACCACCCGCCCGTCGCCTCTTCGCCACGCCCTCGTCCGCGACGTCCGCCCGCTACCCCTCCCCGTCTCGGCCGTCGCCAAGCCCATTCGAGGTGCAGGTCTCGACACACCAAGCCCATTCGTCCAGCTAGTCTTAATGGATACCAACAATCTATGGACCCGTCGCACAAAGTAAATCTCCCGCGCTGGCCCATCCATCACACGAATCCCGTCCCTCTGCCTCTAGTCCTGCGGTCGCTAACGAGTCCGACTTCCAGCTCCGGAAAGCTTTCCCTCTCGACGTCATCGAATGGGCCCAACGGCTCCTCGGCTGCTGATGCCTCCTCGCGCAATGCCTCCTTCTCCAAGCGCCACGGCGCCGGCGACATGTCGCAGTCGCACGGCAAGGCCAGTCCCTTCAATACCCCTGGAGGTGGGCTGGTCTCCCCGACGGGCGGCGCCTCCAGCGCCTTTGGCCTAGGGTCTGGCGCATTTGCGTCCTTTGGTTCTGCCAAGACGCCGAAGACGCCCGGCAACCCATTCGACACTGCCATGGGCTCGGCCGTGGCCAAGACGGGTGCTCCCAAGGATGCAGCGAAGCCGGTCGGGAGGGTGCCGAGCATGGCGCCAATCTCCGAAAACAAGGCCTCGGCCTCGTCGACAGTCGCTCAGGTGCACCCGCTGAAAGACGCGTGGTCCTTCTGGTACCGACCTCCAATCTCGAAGGCCCACGGTTATATCGAATACGAGAACACCCTGCACGGAATTGCCTGTGTCAAAACAGGGGAGGAGTTTTGGGAAATCTATTCACACCTCAAGCGGCCCTCGAGTCTCCCGGTCGTGTCCGACTACCATCTCTTCAAGAAGGATATTCGACCCATCTGGGAGGACGAGGTCAACCGCAAGGGTGGAAAGTGGGTTGTGCGCATGAAGAAGGGCGTTGCCGACCGTTACTGGGAGGATCTGGTCCTGGCGCTCATCGGCGACCAATTTGGCGATGCCGGTGAGGACGTTTGCGGCGCCGTTCTCAGCATGCGCAATGGTGAGGATATCCTCAGCATCTGGACGCGGACTGACGGCGGCCGTGTGCTCAAGATTCGGTATGACTCTCTTGACGTTTCCCCCCGCCGGCTCACTTGTACTGATTTTTTCTTTACCGCAGTGAGATCATGAAGCACGTTCTCAACTTTCCGCAGAACACGCGAGTCGAGTTCAAAAGCCACGACTCCAGCATCCAGCAACGGACCGCCATCGACGAACAGCGTCGAGAGAAGGCCAGCCAGAACCAAGGCGAGAAGCGTCACACCTCTAGTGCGTCGCGACAGAACTACGACTAAAGCTGAAGCCGGTGCCTTCCCTACCTACGTCTCCATTTCCTCGGTCGCCGCCAGCTCCGTTCAAAGAGATATCTTGTACACTATGCAGCCGAGAGCAATTGGTTAAGACGTCGCGAATACTCCCTCGTTTTTCTCCCTCTTGCTTTCTTGATTTTTCCTTGTTCCCTCGACATTGTTTGCTTGAATGGGAGGCTTGTCTTCTTAATGGGCACGCACGGGCGGGAGACTGGAAAGGGAAATGTCAAAATATTTCCCCTACCTGGAAAATGGTAGGGGTCTTTACGCTGAGTGAATGTGGACATGTACTATATAGCTCATGATATTCAGCACTGCAAGCGCATGAAAGGATACGCTCTGCTGTGTTGTGGAGAAAGCGAATCTAAGAGGCTTTGCGAGTTTGCCAACCCTGCCTTGGACGGAGTATTTATGATTATATTGTGACATAAACTTCGTTTACCCTTATTCCCCCACATCTGTGTTGATACATGGGCTATTCTTAGGCATTGCCCTTGCCCTTGCCCTTTGGCTCCCTCCTCCGCTCCCAGATCTGCAGGTACGTCTCTCCAAGATACAGCAGCTCGCTCTGGACCTTGTCGACGAAGAGGTCCTGGCAGACGACCCACTGGCCGGTGGCCTTGTCCTTGACTTGGCTCTTCCACGTCTTGCGCTCCTCGCTGCTGTCGGCCACGTCGTCCTTTGTGCGGACGGCCTCGTGGACGATGTTGGCGACGAGGTCGTACCAGATGGGCTCGCTGGGGGGCCACTCCTTGGGGTTGGGCTCGACGTAGGGCGACATGTCGAGGTTGCGGGCGTCGAAGGTGACGATGGTGGGGTTCCGCTCCGAGACGAACTTGTTCTGCGAGAAGCGCTTGACGTGGAACATGAGGTAGGGCGGCAGCGGGTGCAGGAGGCGGTAGCGCTTGCGCTGGGCGTGGTGCTCCTGGGCGCGCTGGCCGTCGTACTTGCTGAGGATGGTGGTGAGCGGCACCTGGGGGATGATGTTCTTCTCGAGCTCGTCCTGGAAGAGGGGCGCCGAGGGCAGGTCGAGGGTGAGGAGGAGGAAGCGCACGACGTCGACCTTGACGTCAGCAGCCTCCTCGAAGCGCAGCCTGTCGCCGGCGTCGGCGCGCGCCGTGATGGCCTGCGACTCGACCTTCATCTTGCCCTGGAACGTGCGCTGGATCATGGAGCTGCCGGGCTTGGTCTTGGAGCCGCCGAGGCCGAGGTGCATGTTGTTGAGGAACCAGGAGAGGAAGTCGACGGGGTCCGACTGCGCCGTGAGGGTGAAGCGCTTGTTGGAGCGGAGCGAGATCTCCTGGAGGAGCTCGTGGGGGGAGACGTGGGCCTTGAAGGCGCGCGGGTTCCAGATCTTGCGGAAGAGGATGCTGCACCGCTTGACGAGCTCCGTGTTCTTGGAGAAGTCCTCGAGGAGCAGGTAGTTGCGCAGCGGCGGCACGTGCGACAGCGCCTGGATGACGACGTTGAGGTAGTCGTTCTCCTTGATGTTGTTCATGCCGACGAAGCCCGGCGTGTACTGCTTGCCGCCCAGCGCCCAGCTCTTGCGGTCGGCGCGATCCAGCTCCATGACCTCCCTCTTGGTGTATCGCGGGTCCGAGACGTACTTGATGTCGTCGAGGGCCTTGCTCTTGACCTCGTAGCCCTCGGGCAGCACGTAGACCTTTTGCGTCTCGAGGTTGATGAAGACGTGGTGGTCCTCGTCGAGCGCGTGGAAGTAGGCGTGCGACTTGGGCCCCCGGCCCTGGAAGTATTTGCCGCAGACGAGGCAGGCGTAGACGTTGATGTTGGAGAGGGAGATGGAGCAAAGCTTCTCGAAGTCGAAGTCGAGGACGTTGCGGTCGATTGTATCCAGGTACAGGTCGGCGTACCCTTCTGTCGGCGCG
Source organism: Tolypocladium tropicale (assembly GCA_024340005.1). Lineage (NCBI taxonomy): Eukaryota > Fungi > Ascomycota > Sordariomycetes > Hypocreales > Ophiocordycipitaceae > Tolypocladium > Tolypocladium tropicale. The sequence continues at coordinate 575,121 of JALHBU010000155.1, read as the reverse complement.
TCTTGTCGAATCGGCGCTCTGGGGAGGCCCTCGTCCCCGAGCTTGCCGTTATCATCATCTTCATCGCCCCCGTCGTCAATCTCGGCTGCGTTCTCGCCGTCGCCATCATCAATCCGCCCGTTTGGCCGCCCGCCGTCAAGGGCATCTGGGGTGAGCATCGTCGGCGAGTCGAGGTCTTGCGTCCGCGACTTCTTGGACGCTGGCGAGGCGACGCCCGCGAGCTCGTCGAGCGCTTCCGAGGCTTGACGCTTCGCCATGTTGCGCGCGCGCTGGGAGGAGAGGCGGTAGTGAGGAGACGAGCCCAGGCGTCGCGAGTTGTTTGCTGTGGTGGTGGTGGGCTGCGACAAGGCTGAGCAAAACGGGTGCATGCATCACTGTGGTGGGGCGAACTTTGACACCTGCAACCGGAGCAGCTACTCATGCAGCGATGATGTCTCAACGCAGCACCACACATGGGCGCACCAAAGAATCGGCGGTGAATGAATGACTGGCATCAGAAAACCCTCATTGCGAACTACTCCATTTGCGTAGTATGTTCATGGCCATATCCAGATTCTATGCTCTATGCTCCGTATCTGCCAGATCCCACCTGCTTTTATCCCGCCATTACAGTGTCCACCTGCCCGCCGTCCAACTCCATCACCACGTCCTCCAGCTCGGCCCCAGGCGCGAGGCTATCCATCTCATGCAGGGTATATTCCACCAGATAGCTCTCATCCACCAGCTCCTCCATCCGCTTGTAATGTCGCTCAGTGTAGACCCGCAGCGCCTGCAGGACTTCCTTCAGGCTCTGTTGTCCTCGCGCTCCCTTCACCGACAGGTTTGAGAATTTGGACGCCGGGTAGCTTCTGACTAGTGTCCATAATATTCTCTGAGCAACGGGGGCTGTGCGAGCATTTGTGTTCCAATCTCTCAGCCTGAGAAGGAGGAGGAAGATCTGGTCATCCGACAGGGTCGCAAGAACGTCGTCGACTGCCTTGAGCCCGCACAGGCTTCCTTCTTCATGGTTGTCGCTCGTTACCACGGAAGTGAACAAGTTGAGGAGGCGGCCCGGGTGATTCAGCTGCAGTGCCAACGTGATGGCCTCCCTGTATGAACCTGCGAAAATGTGGTTCTGCAGCTCTTGCTCCTGCTCAATCACCTTCAGGGCCGCTTGCGAAGCCAAAGCCTGAGTTTCGGCCGTCGTGTCTTTCCAGAAGGTGACTGTCGAATCGCCACTTCCAGAAACAATGGTGTTCGTCCCGGGATGCACAGCCAGAGCCCAGACGCGGTCCTCGTGATTGTCCAATGTGCATTCCGCTTCACCGGAATTTGCGTCCCAGACTTTGACAAGGCCGTCGCCACCAGCGCTGGTGAACTGCACCGTCTTCTTCGACTGCTCCTTGGTGGCTGGCATGTTCAGCCAGGCCACCTTCAGGACGCTGTTCGAGTGACCTTCAAAGGTTCTGATGCACGTGTAGTCGGAGAGGCTCCAGAGCTTGATGCTCTTGTCACCACTGCCCGTGAGAATGACGCCTTTTCCGGTCACAGGGCCATCTTCGCCCTGGAGGCTTGGCAGCTGTGCGGGAGAGAACTGAATGGACCAGACACCTCTCTTGTGCCCTCGCAAGATGCCTTGAACTTCACCCTCCTCCACGGACCAAATCTTTACAGTCTTGTCCTGTGAAGCAGAGGCAAAGAGGTGTCCCGAGTGCTGCACATTGATCGCGTTGATGTCTTTGTCGTGCGCTTTGCGAGTAAAGACGGCTCTTGATCCCGTCTTCTGTCCTGGCTCGTGTGGTTTCCGTGGAATTTCCCACTTCTTGATAGTCTGATCTTGCGAGCCCGTCAACAGGAACAAAGGCGGATGGTTCAGGGGATCAGACCGCGACGGAGATCCTTCGGCGGGCACCGTACGAGGCAGGGCAACTGCGCCCAAAGACTCTGCGTGGCCCGAGAACGTGGCCCAGCAGGTATATGAATTGTTGGCTGGGTCCACACGCCAAAGCCGTGCAGTGTTGTCTTTGGCACCCGTCGCAATCCAGTGCCCGGACCAGTCCACGTCCAAAGAAATGACAATGTCGTCATGTCCTCGCAGAAGAGCCACATCTTGCCCAAAGTACGGCTTTGTCTGAGCTGCCCAGGCGCCCCTCTCTTCGGCGGTATCGGATTCAGACACAGATATCAAGCGAACGTCCTCAGAGTTTGTGGCAAGGGCAAGTAGAGATCTGTCCGGAAGCAGGTATCCCAGATCAATAATTTCGTCGTGCGTCCCTGATATGCGGCGGAATGGCTCTGGCGAAGGCAGAGATGTTGCGCCAGCTTTCGTCGGCAAGTCGTAAAGGGCCAGTGTATGGTCAACCTGAACGACAAGAATGAACGGCAGGCCTTGTCGATACACCGCAGACACGACGGCCTCTTCCTCACTCTTGGCAGCCTGCTTCTGCGTGATCTCACGCCCGGTGTCTGTATCCCAAATACGGAGGCATCCATTAGACCCAGCAGAGAAGGTCAGGCGGCCCTCGTCCAGGAACCCAGCTGCTTCGTTGAGTTCGAGACACGGAACGACCTTTCTGATTTTCCAAGACTTTGCGTCCCACCAGATGATCGTCTTGTCCCTGCTCGCACTGACAATAGCTTCCTGCTCGGGCGAGTAGTCCAACCTCTGCACATCAGAGACATGAGACTCGAGGTTGGCAACGCAGCTCCTCTTGTGCAAGTCCCAAACTCGGATTTTGCCATCTTGACTGCCTGAAGCAAGCCGGAAGTTGATGGTGCTGACGCCTTCGGCTTCCTCATCGTCCGACTCGTGTGCGCGAGAGTTTTTCTTTCCCTTGCGTGAGTTGTTGCTCTCCTTTCCGCGGCCAGCAACTTCAAAAAAGTGCAGTGCTGAAACCAGGACGGAGGGCCCACGGAAGGTGTGAGTAACGTATCCTGCCACGATATCCCACACCTTGATCGTTCCGTCAGTTCCACCCGTGGCGAGAAGAGTGCTCGTGCGATCGACAGCTAGGACGACAACCGGGGTCGAATGCGGCTTCAGGGTTCGAATAAGCGAAGCTTCGATTGAACTGTCGTCTGACGAGCGCTTCAGGGAAAATATTCTCATGGACAGTGATCGCGAGCATATGATAAGATGGGACCCAGAGGGCGTCACTGGCTGGCGGTCAGCAGGCAAGTCTTGTCGAATCAATTGAAACATAACCCACGGATCAGAGTGGAGATAGATTCGCCATCCTGAAGATTAAGTCAGTTACAAAGATCTTCCCAAAGCTGGCGTCAGAGCCAGAGCAACTCACGCCCTCAATCTGAGCAAGATGCCTCCCGTCGGCGGGGTCTGTCAGAACGGCATCTTCGCCAAGCGTCGCGGCGAGGATTTGCGCGCCATTGTCGATCGCGACGGAGCCGCCGGTGAAAATGGGCCGTATCACCCGACCGGCGTCAAATGTCGTCTTCAAAGGCTGCTTTGTAGCCATTTTCGAATGACTTTGGGCCGTTTCAACAACTGTCTGTCTCGCGACAGAGCCTAGACGGGATTTTTTTTCGAGAGCAGCGATAAGATAAACGACGGGTCCTTGCATGACTGAACGGTGCTGAGTCAGCGGTCGTCGCCCCGCTTTCCTGCATCAACTGTCGGCAAGCACGCCCCGACCGCCAATGCTCAGGTCAGCAAGCCAAAGTACACTTGAGAGCTGCCGTGGGCAGGACAACCTCTCTCTCGTGGCTGCAGCAACACACCCAGATAATGGCTTAATGAACCTGCATCACGACTTTGGTTCATCATGGGTATGCAAGGGCCCTTGACGGCTCAGGCCTTGGTAAGTATCCCTGACAAGGAAACAGGGATGCCGCTAACACGCTCCCAGGGCCGGTCGCCTTATGATGATGATGTGGTGAATGGGGAAGGCGACGACGATTCGCGGCAGTCAGCCCAACAGTATGATTACCGTGGGCGCCCGATAAATCCAGAGACGCGGCGGATGAACCGTGACATCGTGAGGTCTCACAACGAAGTGATGCTTGTCATTGGGGTCGCAGAGCCGGAGAACCCCTTTTCAGGGCCGGAAGCTGAGTCCCAACAACGCCATCAATCGTACGAGCAGGCCATTGGACTCGGACTGGCCTCCTCGGCCAGACGTTGCATCGAATCTGTCGGCATTTTCGGAGCCCATGCTTTAAGGCAGCGCATATTGGTACCGCCTACCCTGGAGGTATAAAGCGCGGCTGCACTGACACGGCCCAGATTTACAAGCGATACTCTCAGATTCCATTCTGGGAGCTTTACCAAGCATCCAGGAAAGACTTTTCTGTCTCACGAGACATCCTGGCCGGCGCACCGACAAGCTTTCTTATGAACTACGTTGAACGCTCCGTCGGCCGGCTATGGAGGGGGGATGCAAGCAAGATACTCGCCAGGCGTTGGTTGTTACCCCAAGCCCCGCGAGAAAACGACATGGTCTAACTGGGTGCAGCATCCACGACGTTTGGTCCTACATCCGACTTCACTTGGAACTCTACGTTGCGTTGCAGCACTTGGGGCTTAACCCCAGTAGTCTGGCGCTGCCGAGCCCAAAGTTCTTTGTGCCATTCACCGATGAATCACCGATGCCACCGCCACCGGCTCCTGAAAACTTTACCTTCACGTCGTTGTTGCGCTGGGTAGGGGGTCTCGTCATCTCCACGACACCGTTCCTGGTATGGGTCATGACCCAGAGAATGCTGCGCAGTTGGACGCCGCAAATCTGGACCGAGGTCTTCAAGCGGCTACCAAATACCTTATCACGAGGGAAGAAGCTTCCTTCAATAGCTCCGGCAACACCCTCGCCGCCGCCACCGCCTCCACCACCTCCGCCGCCTCCCGCTGCAGTCTCCCAGCCGTCCAACGATAGCGATGGGAGCGGAAGCTCTCAACAGGACCTCCTAGAAGGCCACGGCCAAAATGGTACAAACTCACCCCCCTTGGCGGGTGTGGAACATCATTCCAGCAACCAGCCGGGCCCGGCAGAAGCTGTTAGGCGGCCGAGCGTATTTTCCACCCGAGGCGACGACTATAGTGATGACGACGAAAATGAGGGTGTCAGCGCGACTCTTATTAGCTTTGACGTTGAGGCAACGGAGTCTACAGATGCCCCTCCTGGTCTTTGGTCTGCTGAATTGCGTCCTAGTTTGGCCTCGGACTCGAAATCATCCGGGAGTCAACCACCCGTCTACCTAGACACGTTACTGACCCAACTTCCTGCCCTCATCGGAACCCAAATATTTACCGAGTCAATCACGCGGATCTTGATGGCGCCATATGAGGCAACCGCCCTTAGACTCGTGGGTCGGACACTGCTGCTTCGCCAAGGTCTTTCATGTCACGAAATTTACAGCGCAAGCCTGCTCTGCGGACTTTCTTGGACGTCTGCTGTGAACTTTTTTGGCTCCGAGCTTCTGCATCTGGTTCTTTGCGGGGAGGTTTGGGCCGTGTTTACTTGCATATCGCAATGGTTCCACATGACGGAGGAAGAGTGGAAGGCTGAGGAAGCCAAGGGTTGAAGGCCAAAAGGGCGGTAGCCGATGAAGTACCGCCGACTGCTTATGAAGCCCGCAAATGTTGTTGAGGGCTTTGTTCGAGAATCTTAAAGGCCAAGCGCAGCCCATTCAGCCTGCTTTTTGTGGCAATGCCAGCTTGTGGCTGTAATACCGAGCAGACTCTCGGTTCAGGGGTTCGACAACCGAATTACGCGGCTTGTCTGTGCCGCGTCGCGTCTGATGACTTGCAGATGTCCTCAGGTCAATCTGCAGAATTCTTTTGAGAAGATTCTAAAGTATGGATAGAAGCGAGCGTCAGTCTTGAGGCCTTTAGAAATATCAAGTCGACTGGGCTGACCAGTCGACTGAGCCGAGCATGGTCCATGTTTACCACATGCTTAGTGTCATTAGTCGTGGGCGTTTTGAAAAGCGAAGAAGTATCGACTAAATTTGCGTTGCAAAGACGATAATTGACATCATATCGTATAAGATTGTACAGTCTAGGGAACCATGATTGATTACATGCATCTCAACGCCAACACCATCCTGCCGCAGAACAAACCCTGTCTGGGGAAATCAACCTCAACCCTAAAGTCTTGACATGCATTAAGCTCCATTCCGATATACTTGTGCCCCGGAATTCCTGAACATGATCGTGTCTCGCCGTTGCAGAATCATCAGTGCCCTGTTCAGGCCCTGCTCGCTGTATCCCTTTCCTTCGACCATCTCTCGCCTCAACGTAGCCAGACTGGTGCTCCATCCAATGGGCAGCCGTCGCTTGAGTTCCACCTCCAGCCGGTTCACTTCCTCATTTAGCTCGCGGCTGCCCTGGTTGCTTCCCTGATTGACGGCGTCCATGGTGGAGCACAGGAAGAGCCGGATGGCCTCATCAACGTGCTCTTCGGTGGCGACCGGGGAGAGCGTAAGCTTGGCTAGAGATTCGGTGATACGGACGATGGCTTCCAGCTGACGGACAGTGATGGGGATGGAAGATCTGGTGTTTGCTTCCATCTCAGCAGCGTGGACTTGCCGACGAATGGCCACAAAGTGGGACGATAGCTTCTCGGCAGCGGCTGAGCTGAGTCTGGGGGCACACCGGCTTAAGAAAATCGTCAGCATTGGCTCAAAAGCATCCCGGGGGAAAGATTTAACTCACGTTCTGCAGTAGGTCAGGTATCGCCTCATCTTGTCAACCGGAATCTCCGACTCGGGCACCTCCTCGGCCCCCCGACGATCCATATGTATTCCCATGACGTGTTTCGCTATTCTCTCATCCTTTTCTCGGGTGTGCTCATCCTTAACGATGAAGATCATGTCGAAACGAGACAAGATGGTGGTCTGGAAGTCGATGTTCTCGCCCGGCGTCTTCATATCGTCGTATCTTCCAAAGATGGGGTTGGCCGCGGCCAGAACGGACGTTCTTGCATTGAGAATGGTGGTGATGCCGGCCTTGGCGATGGAAATAGTCTGCTGCTCCATAGCTTCGTGGATGGCCACACGATCCTCATCCCTCATCTTGTCAAACTCGTCGATGCACACGACACCGCCATCAGCCAGCACCATGGCACCGCCTTCCAGGTAGAATTCCCGAGTCGAATGGTCCCTTTGGACGGAAGCCGTCAGACCGGCTGCAGATGAGCCTTTGCCGGATGTGTAGATTGAGATTGGCGCCGCCCGTTCCACGAACTTCAACAGCTGGGACTTTGCAGTACCTGGATCACCGAGAAGGAGCACATTTATGTCACCTCTCAGCCTCATACCGTCGGGGAGTATCTTCTTGGACCCTCCGAGCAGCAAACAAAGAATTGCCTTTTTGATATCTCGGTTTCCGTAGATGGACGGGGCGATACAGTCCGTCATGACGTTGTAAAGGTCTGGTCTTCGGCTCAATTCAAGAAATTCTTGCTCTTCTTCCTCAGTGTAAGCGGCGCTGCCCTTTGCGGTCTTATCCATGTCCGTCCGGATTCCGACAGCTCTCAGGTATGGCGTTCGAATGGCAACGGCTCCTCCCGTCGATGAGTTCTTGGACGCCTTGTTCTGGTAAATTGAAAAAATGCCCATGATGGTGCATCGTGACCCAGGAACGACGCGATTAGTCAAATATCTGTCGGCAGAAATGAGAACATGGCGCGGCAGTTCTCCGACTGGAACCTGGTCGGGTGCTTCCTGAAGCTTGATGATTTGTTGGTCGACGAACTTGGACTTTTCATGCATGACGAAGTAAGGGTCCAAAGGACATTTGGGAGTCGGGTCGCCGGCGACTCGCTTGCGGTCGCATGTTCTTGGCAAAGTGACACCGGTGAACCCGCCCAAGACTGGGACGGTCGATTGGTGCTGACAGTTTCTGCATTGTATATGGAGCTCAGTTGCTTTCGAGGACATAACCGAGGCGCCGATGACGATGCCTGGAACTCGAACCAGCCGCGCAATGGTCATGGAATCCAGATTTCGGATCGACACGTCGTCGGCATCGGAGTGAAGTAGCAGCTGGTGATCGGGAATGTCGGTAACCTTCATTTTGGCATCGTGGGGGAAGACGATGCGGTGGGTGCATTTCCTCAGCGCTGCCTCGAACTATGGGAAAATGCGTCAACTCCAATCCAATTTGTCCATCCACGATGCAACTTACGAGGGGTATGATCTCTGCGGGCTCGGATACGAGCTTGTGCGCGAGCTCTTCGTCAAAGTTGATCAGGTCATTGATATTGACGTCGCAGTAGTACTTCTTCAACAATGCATTTTCCCTCAGCTGGTCTCTGCAAGTCTCGTCAGCATCGGAAAGTGCACCATGACGTCGACGAGCTTTGGACCATACCGGTAGACAAAGTTGTTGTCGAGTCTGAAGTCGAGAATGAAGGTCTCCAGCTGAGTCTGCACCTGCAGCCGGGTGTCGCCATTGTCCCCGTGGCTCGGCTCAAAGACGTGCGTCGAATAAACGGACTGGCGATCCATCACGGCTGTGTATATCTGCGGATCGTAGCACTTGCAGAACACAGGAAGCTCGGTGGTGAAAGGTGGTTCCGAGGGCGGGGTGCGTATTGCGGCGAAGGAATTCGAGTGGAGGGCAAAGGCGGTCGGCAATTAACGCGTGAGACGCGTCCTGGAGGGTTGACGCGACACGCGACTAAAGTGCTTGCAGCAGCCACTAGCGATGGCCCCTCTGCAGTTGGGCTGGCCGGGCGCTAAGCTGGCGCTGTCGCGGCTTATCATCACGTGGCCTCGGCGGAGAATCGTCGGCTCAAGCTGACGCTTCGTGGCAGCTGCTGGAGCTCCCGTAGCACGTCGACCTCCACGAGCTCAGGAGGATGCCGATCGTCTGGCGTGATGCTGGGCCCTCTGCAGCCGTCTTGATTGCCTTATGAAACAGTACGGATTGCGCGCCTTTCTTTAGAGTTTCTCTTTGCCAGCGATGATACCCCGGTAACTCCGATACCAAAGCCGTCAAGCCCGTCGGCTTTCTGATCCGCTGCAAGATTGCGCGGGCAGCATGTTTTCCCTACCTGAAGCTGGCAAGTCCGCCGACAGCCTCTCTGCGCTATCCTCTGGCGGCCGACATGAGGTCCCCATGCACAGGTCTGTAGCGGCGCATCATGAAACCCCCTGCCCACCCACTGACGACGATACAGCAGCCGGCCGAACCAAGGCTACCAACGGCCAGCGGCAAGGCGGGACTCTACGGCAAGCTCAGTCCACTCGATAGGAGGCGCTCTGGATACTTCAAACAGCGGCTGGACGACTTCGCTGCACGAGTCCGGACAAAATGGTAGGTGGTCCTTTACCATGAGGTAGAGGCGAGGCTCATGAGTTGTATTAGCCATCTCGACGTTACTTCAGCCGCCAATTGTACGAACAGGCCTCCAGCCTCACACGACCGCCCCCGTCTCGAGCTCGCATAAGCCTCCAACGGCGAGGGATATTCCGCCAGTGGCCCTCACAAATATTCCCCTCGTCAATGCCGAGGAGTTTACCCCTTACCTCACCCAGGTTGGGGCCTTATACGAACAGTTGAGACGAGTCAAGGAGAGTGAAGAGGAAGCAACCAATGTGCGTCGCGGAGCAAGGGAAGAACATGCCGATCCAGCCGCCGATGGGTTGTTGCGACCGACGTCAAAACCCCCGAACAACCGAAGAGGCTCGGCTGCATCCTTGACATCCCTAAGTTCCATTGAGGCACCGAGTCCCCTGCGACGGTCTAGCTCTGGATTCATTCGAAAAGCCGCGCAAGGCCCGCCACCGTTGTCAACGATCCCAAACGTCTACTTCGAAGAGGACTTCCACCTGGAAAATCCTCGAACATTTGATGTTGTGAGTGAACGATCTGAGGTCATTCGGCCGCCCAACGCAGCGCATGGGGACAAGAGCGAGGGACAAGGAAATGGCAATGCGACGGCACCAAGGAAAGCCCTCGCGACCAACGCCATCCTTCAAGAAAAGCTCTCCTGGTACATGGACACCATTGAAGTCCACCTCATCAACTCTATATCAACTGCTTCAACTACCTTCTTTACGGCCCTTGGATCCTTGAAGGAGCTGCATCTGGAAGCTGCTGAATCAGTAGAAAGAATACGCGCATTGAGGAAGGAGCTCGAGGCACTGGACGAAGAGATTGTTGCAGGCGGCCTCCAGATTGTTCAAAAGCGGCGGCGCCAGGAAAATATGCGACAACTCAATGACGCTGTTCGACAATTGCGGCAGGTTGTTGACGGCGTGGTCAATTGCGAGTCGCTTGTTGATGCCGGGGAGTTTGAGAAGGCTCTGGCGGGCATGGACTCACTCGAAAAGCTAATCGCTGGCGAGCATGAACAAGGCGATGAAGAGGTTCCAGGGCCACGTTTGCGTGATTTGAGGTCAGCAACAGCACTCCAGGGGGTGGATGCCGACCTTGCCGCACTAAGGTTCCGCGTTGGAAAGGCGTACGAATCGCAGTTCGCGAACATTCTCGTCTCTGACCTGCGACGCCACGTTGAATCCGTTTCCAGCACAGATGTTCTCCTACGATGGAGCAGCTCTGCGACGAGATCAAGAGGCGGCCATGTGCGGTCGCCATCGGTGTTCCCTACCTATCTTGGTTCCACCGAGGAGCTGAAGGCACAGCTTATACCAACCATGGTTGGACTGCACAGTGCAAAGCATGTTGCGACGGCTGCAATGTCATATCGGGAGACTGTCCTCCGAGAGATCAGAAACCTGATCCGGCGGCCTCTCCCAAGCTCCAATGACGACGACAACGAGTCGATGATGTCTGTTTCTACAACAAGCGGAGGCAGACACAGGTCGAACCAGGAGAAATCTGCATCCCTTGCGAGGAACCTGCGCGGTCTTGTTGCCGAGGACGCGGAAGAGTTGCTCATCAAGATTTACATTGGTGTGACTGAGACGCTGAGACGACTGACAACCCAAGTCAAGGTCTTATTGGACATTGCCAGCTCGCTCACGAGATCGCCGGATGGTGATGGGCTGAAGTCTCCCCCAGTAAGGTCGCCGGTAACCAGCCCTCGGCCCGACCGCTTTGACCGCTTTGCTGGCGGTTCTCTGGGTAGCGAGCTTGAGCTGCAAGAAGAGCTCCATAAAAGTCTCGATCAGGCGACTCTTCTCACGCAGGCCGTTGATGTTGCAACCGACAAGATCGTCAAAGTCCTCAAGGTCCGGTCAGAACAAACCACTCACCTGCCGCTCGACTTGTTTTTGCGTTACTTCACCTTGAACCTCTACTTCGCCAACGAATGCGAGGCTATTTCAGGTAGAAGTGGCACAGCCTTGAAGGCTGTGGTCAATGGCCACATCAATGAGTTTGTCCAGCGAAACCGTGACGCAGAGATGCAGAAGCTTGCGCAGGGCATGGAGTCTGATCAATGGAATGCCAAGGACTTTTCTGAGACGGATACCGAGTTACTGGGCCTCATCCTAGGATCCAGCGCTCAGGATGCCGCGTCCTGGACCGACAGCAGCAATATTTGGATACCGTACCAAGAAATCGAGAAGAGTCAGCAGCACTCAACGACGGCCGAACCCAATGGTACTGGAAAGGACAAGACCCGGGCGGCCGTCATTGAATCGGAGAAATTCATGCTTCCGAACTCGGCAATTCTATGTCTCCAAGGCATGGGCAACTTTTTGCACCTCATCGCTGGCATTCCGTCGATGACAACTGATGTGGCATTCTCGTTGGTCGCTTATCTGCAGCTGTTCAATTCGCGATGTACGCAGCTGATCCTGGGAGCCGGCGCCACTCGGTCGGCCGGGCTGAAGAACATTACGACGAAGCACCTGGCGCTTGCTTCGCAGGCCCTCGCGTTCACTGCAACACTGCTCCCCCATATAGGGGACTTTGTTCGCCGGCATGCCGGCTCCGGTTCTGGGGTGCCGGGCCTCATGAGCGAATTTGACAAGGTTCGACGACTGCTACAGGATCACCAAGACAGCATTCACGAGAAGCTGGTCGACATCATGAGTGGGCGGGCAGCACTTCACGCAAAGAGCATGAAGGCAATCGACTGGGGCTTGACGACGGCCGACGGCCCGCACCCATACATGCAGACGCTCGCAAAGGACACGACGACGCTCCACAGGGTACTCACAAAGCATCTGCCTGAGAAATCAATACAGGTGATCATGCAACCCGTGTTCGCTAATTACAGAGAAGAGCTCGGGGCCGCGTTTAGAGAGGCGGACCCTAAAACAGCGAGCGGTCAGCAAAGGTGCGCATTCCTCCTCTCAGTTCCCCCGCGACATTACTAACAGGCTTCTCTCTGTAGCATGCTCCGCGACATAGAGTTCTTCTCTACGAAGCTCGGGAAGCTTGATGGCTTTGGCGATACAGGCGAATTTCTGGCAAGCATTGTAAATGCCAAGGAGGTGAAGCCCGAGGTGAAACCCGAGCCCGAGCCGGAGGTGAAGCCTGAGCCCGAGGTAAACTCTAACGGTGAGGTGAAGCCTGAGGCTCCAATCGAGGAGCCTAAGGAAACCACCGAAAACAAAGACGAGGAAAGAGACGAAGAAGAGAAAGCTGTTAAGGACGAGGCACAGAGTGAGGCCAAGGACGAGGCGCAAACACCATCAGAAGAGGATACACAGGCACCTGTGGCTGGGGCGCCAAACGAGCAGGATGAGGGCAAGTCTTGAGCCAGTGTTGGATAATTGTGGCCCTGGCGAGCGTTATGGACAGCATCGAATGGAATCTATGACCACTGTGATTCGGCTGACTGGTGGACAAAGCCGTCATGCGTCAACCACCGCACGTGAGACCAGCATGGTCAAGGATGCCTCTGGGGCTGACCTGCGGTATCCTGCCACGCAATACGTCGCTCTGAGCCGAACCTCGTACAAGTATACAAAGCATTGCAGTGCGGAAGCTCACGGCAGCCGGCCCATTCCTTATTCGAGGGCGGGCGCAGGGCCATATCATATAAAGAATCTCAAACCTCGCAGGCCCCACTAAATGGCCTTTGTCGTCGCATGCAAGGTCGGAGAGTTTCTGGGTCGTTGAATCATCTAAGCGCCATTCGCGGCAGAGCACCGTACATTGCAGACTGTGAATCAGTCGCGGCAGGGCCGAGAATTGAATTGCACGGGTGTAACATGGCCCGCCCAAGGCAGATGGGAGACGTCAACACTTGCAGACTCCCGAGTATCACGGTTCCGACCGATTGTGGCATGCATGTTGTTGGCGCACAAGATGACAGCCGCGGCATTCAACAGTCGGAGGCGTCCACATGTTGCCGGCCACGCCAGACTACGAGTACATGGACAGTTCCGGAGCTCCGCGGACAGCTCGTCACCGGGCTGCAACGGGTGCGCTTCATCGGAACCTACGAGTGTAGTTGCTTGCGTGGGCGGGCTGTCGCACGGCGGCTGAAACCTGTGACGAACCGGGTCCGTGTGCCGAAGACGTCTCTCGACGGCGGCATCTGAGACAATGGCGGTTGTCGTTTTGGGGAGAAGAATTTCTTGGGCGCCACGGACGCCTCCCAGTGAAATCCAGGTACCCGGCACTGGGTCCTCAGGCCAATTGACGCACGCAATGCCGAGTGAATCGCCGCGGCGGCGCACTGTGCGCACGAGTCAGGACGACACAGGCACTCAGGAGCCTTGCCATGTCAGCAATTCGAAACAGCCCCGAGGCAGGGGCAGGGGCAGGGCCACCAACAACACCACGACCACATGCGCCCGTTTGGCCCGGGGCTGTAGGGCGGCACACGGCGGCCTCGGCTGGCGATGCGCGACGTGTCGTCGCCGTCGTCGAGATAAGAAACGATTCGTCCCGCCGCCACGGACCGCGGCGAGACAAGCGCCAGGACGGGATCAAAATCCCTCGCGATCGCCGGCGCGGACGGAAGCTCGCGGGACAGACCAGCAGGGGTCTTGACCGGGATATGAGCACGATGGCACCGAGTAGCGCCGCGCGACCGACTCCACGCACGAGCTTGGCAATCATCGTGATCGCCGCGCGCAACGTGGGATTGCCAAAAATAAAAAAAGAAATAAAACAAACAAAGTCGATCGGCAGGGACGGCAAACGCTCGCACGCGCCACGTCCCATCAACGTCTGTGCGGCGAGCGAGCGAATTGAATTCAATTGACCTCGAGGGCTGCTGTGCGCTCCGTCGTCCGAGTGTCAAGTGTCAGGAGATGAGACGACAACGAACGGCCCTGGCGACACGAGCGCGGGAAATCGAGTGCGGACCGTCGCGCAATGGCTTGTTTCACGACGTGGCTCGGGCACCATCGTGCGCACGTGGCAGGCGTTCACTCGTCCTGTCAGGCAGACGCAGGACCGTCAGTTGCACGGCAAATCACAATGATGACAGGAGACAGTTGATGGTTTGAATCTCGCCGTGATGGCGAGAGTGCTCTATTGCGTGTCCAGAATGTTCCCAAAATCTATAAGCCCATCGTGGGGTGAATGTATATAATATGTACATGAGAAGTCGTTACAGTCTAATTGGTGTGTAAACGAGTGTAAGAAGACCCAAGTGGGTAGAAAAAAAAACGAGTGCCAGCCTCAAGAACCCCCCGTCCGCCCAAATCTAGTTGGGCGTCCAAAAAGGGGGAAACCAAGCCTGTGGTTGAGAAGGTGGAGGGTGTGGCTCGTACCAGCCCCGAAAACAAAGTCCCGAGTCCGCGGGTTGTGCGCCTGTGCTACCCGCAGATGTCTAAATCCGTTTTTTGCTTCTCCACGCCCCAAAAGCCTCGGGTCTGCTGGAGACTCTCGAGGGGTATCTTCGGTTTCCAGCTTCCGTGTCGTTGCGTCATGACAGTTGATTGGCGCTCAGCGCCGATGAAAGGGAGACGAGGCACTCTGAGCGCCGACGCTCCGGGCTAGGCGCGTGCGCGCTTAGTTGGAATCAGCGAAGTTGATGCCGGTGGAGCCAGAGCCCAGGGTGGTGATGATGTCCGTCTCCTTGGTGGTCTTGGTCTGGACGTCGTCGGGCAGCCAGTAGCAGTTGTTGCAGGGGAAGACCTCGCAGCCAGACATGGGGCTCTGCGACGAGGCGGGCCACATCTGCTTGACGTTGTTGTGGTCGTTGGGGTCAACGATGGCCGAGACGTCGAAGTAGGTCAGGTCGCTCCAGCTGTTGAAGTTGACCTCGCCCAGCATGCCGGGGGTGTTGGCCTGGCCGTCCTGGACGGCGTAGAAGTTGCCAACCCACTGGTCAGGGAAGTTGACGGTCGTCTTGTTCTGGTTGCTGACGACGACGGAGTCGATGTTGGGCGAGCCAGAGTTGCCGGTGAAGTAGACGGTGCGCTGGACATCGTCCAGGGTCCAGAAGGTGACCGTGTTGGCGCTGACGGCGGCAGCGGAGGCGACGAGGGCCAGGGCAGAGGCGGCGAAATGCATCTTGACGGAAGGTTTTGTTTTCTGTTTAGAAAGACTGGGTCGAAGGACGGTGATACGAAGACGTTCCGAGAACTGGGCTCAGAAGGGACTGTGTGTGTGTGTGGTTGTCAAGGAATGACGGAAGCGAGTATGCTTCAACAAAGAATGAGGGTCCGAGGACGAAAGATTGTGGAACTAAAGACTGTGATGGGGAGACAAGAAAGAGACGATCAGAGGCGGAGGGACTGCACGGCTTCTTTATAACCATGGCGGAGGGGGGCCGCGGGGGCTGCTCGGTGGGCAAACTTTGCAAAAGGATTTGTCGTCCAAGGCGACGTGGAGCAATAGACGCCCGCTGGATCGAGTTCGAGAACCGAGGGGAAGAATCAACGCAGCGCCACCCTGCGTTGGACCCCAGCGCGATGGACCCTCCCAATCCGTGACCCATCCTGGCCGTGGAGGCCAGTGGACAGGGGTGGATCGCCGCGAGTCGATGGAGCGTTGGACGGTGCCTGAGTGAGCTCTTTCTGGTCCACGCGCCGTGCTGGGACTGGTGGGTGCGGGCACAGTACCGACCCAGTGGCAGCGCGTGGTATTACTCGTACTCGCGCGCCGTGGGGACCGCCGCTTGCTGGGTGGCGCGGTGCCATGGTTGGTAGCGTTGCCACAGCCGCCGGTAAACGTGCCCTGGCTGGAAACTTTGCATTGTTGGAGGGGCGGTCCGTTCCCCCGCCAGGAACAGAGTTTTGTCAGGCCGCCGGGATGGCTGTCGCAGGCGTTTCCATCACCAGCGTCGCCTGTCTCTGCCCAAACTGCCACGTGCGCATGTTTTGTTTCAATGTCGCCAGGTCTGCTCCTGAAGCCGCCTTGTTCTTTGGCACTGTATTCGTAGGGCGAGGGGAGGGGGGAGGGGAGGGGGCCATATCCCGCTGAGGCTAGTCGTAGTGTACCGTGCGGAGCGCAGGGGGGAAGGTCGGCAAGCCGGGTACCTGACACGCCGCCAGGCGGGATCCCGCATCGACCAGGGTGCTGGCTCTGGGCACCGCGGCCGGTCTGGTCGGGTCATCAGAGAACGGCAGAACGGATGGGGTAACTCTGCATCGATACGTACGTTGCCATCAAGGTTGGCAGGCCGCGGAACGTGGGCAGAGACGTCGCCGCCGCCGAACCCGCCAGGTCCAACTCTGCTCTCTCGACAAAGAGCAAAACGTGAGCCCGGGAGTGCCCTGTCGCTTTGCGCCGGGTACCTCGCAGGCGTTCCGAGTGGTCATCCCTGAGTGGCTGTGGCGATGCGATAGCTGGTTTGCCGAGTGGTTGTGGGTGTGTGGGCCAAGCGGATCTCGTTGCAGGGCGTCGTCAGCAACCACGATTCGTTCGGAGGCCTTGCATGTGTGCCTTGCATGACCCGCGCACGCTGCGAGCACTGTACGGAAAAAAAGGTTGAGACAGCCCAGCGTGCATGACTGCCTTCTACCAGCGCTTGGGGAGCCTCGCGGCGTCCCTCGGCGAGGCCCGTCAAGGCTGGGCGGTGCCTCACGGCGCCTCGCGCCAAGCAAGCGTCGCTGTGTCGTCGCAGCGACTCAGGTAGCCGTGTCCATGAGCCTCGAGTCGTGGAACCCTCGCCGAGCACATCTTCAGAGGGCGACGAGGCGTTTGATTGCTTGCCCCAGGCCTACTCGTACTTGGCTGATTACCAGCGGCAGTGCTGGCCTTGGCTGATTGCCAGCGGCGGTGCTGGACTTGGGCCTGTGGAGCGACAGCCAGAAACGACAACTCTGCCGCCAGTTGGCACCGTCGCAAAGGTGCCTGGCATCCTGGACGTTGTTCAGCTCGAGCAAGGGTGAAACCGTGCACTGTACCGACGTATTCGTGCTCGTAGGGGGGCATCTTCCGGCCAGCCTTCGGCTGCGAGCCGTGTGCCGGTGCCTGGCGATCGTGCCCAGGTGCTGGACTGCACAACACCCTGATAGGGCCACGAGGCCGCAAGGCCGCCGTCGGGTTGCGCCATGTCAGGTCCCTATTGCCAATCAGCGTCCAGGTGAGTGACGCTTGACCGGGCGGCCATCCTCGCCTGCGTGGCACCAGCAGAATTCTCGAACTGCGACGGCGGGTCAGCAAGTGGGGCTGCTGGAAGACTCGGTGGGCGACTCGTGTGGTAGCCATGCAGCATGACTGCTGCATCAGTGCATACGAAGTACGAGTAATCCGACTTGGAAGCGCAAAGCATCGCGATATAGCAGTGGGAGAGAATGTCGCAATCGCGCATGGCCGCGATTCTTTGATGGCCTGATGCGTATGTCTCAAGACGCCGGCACCTTCCAGCTGCCTTGATCGAACATGAGTTGGTGCCCCAAGACGCTTCGGAACGATACCCGACCTGTCGGCGGGGCCATCGAGCTCGTCATGTTGAAGGCACCGCGAAGTACGGTGCACGCCGCTCTGTGGCGGCGTTCCCGGGAGCCAGCGATGCGTGGTTTCTCGGCAGACATGTAGGTGTGCAGCGCATCTTCCGGCACCTTTGTCTTCGATGGCGTCTGCGGCTCGCTCGTTCCTGCAATGCCCTCAAAGCAATGCATTATCAGTCATCACAAGGAAAATGCTCCGTGCCTGCGTTACCTAGGCACAACGCATCTCACTGTTGGGAGACGAGCCAGCCCTTGATAAGCCGTCCACGGCTGGCCCTGTCGCCGTCCTGCAGTCGGCATTTAGACATGGTGCTCATGCCATGTGCTGCTGTCACATGCGGCCTGGCCCTCAGCGCCGCCAACACTGGAGACCATGAATGCCTTGGCCATCGAGACTCGTTCGCTCGCCACACAGTCAGCAGCAGGCAGCCCCCCGTGGCTCAGGTACGCGCGGTCTTCTCACGTGAAAGCGACGGCGTCTGCCAGAAAGGAAAATGTCGCAGTGGCTTCTTCCGGTTCCGGCTTCGATTCATGGACAAGCGCAAGGTCCACTCGGAAGCCTGACCGAGGACTTTGCTGCGCCAAATCTCGATGGAAGCGGGCTCTCTTGCTCGGTGGTCGAGGTTGGGTGCAGCGTACTCATGCTCATAGTGGCCGTAGTGGACGACTTCGGGCGTTCCGGATGCGTCAGACTTTGCAAGCGTGTCGAGCGGCGCCGCTCTCGAGGTCCGAAGCTCCGCCGAGACCTGCCACCCACACAAGGTACAGAGCCGGCGGAGCCTGCAAGACCAAAGGCCGCAACTTCCTCTTCCGGCGGTAGCCCAGGGCCGAAAAATCGCAACCTTCAGGCAGCAGCGAAATGGTGCCTCAGGCAGAAACAATCCACCACCTTGCTGGTCACAGTACGGCACGAGCGCTCCGTACTGCCAGCGCACGATGGCCAGCTCACGATGACCGCGCAGCTCGGTTGAAAGGGCCCATTGCGGGTTTGTTCAAAGCGATGAATCAGTCCACCGAACAATGGGAAGTATCATATCATACATCGTACGGGGCAGGCGTGAGGGCATCCATCAGGATCACTGAATGAATCATTGAGAAACTCAATGCCCACGGCACACTCCTCCATCATGCGTGTACAAGTAAACAGGTAAGGCAGCAGGGGTGGGGGCGAAACGAACATGGCGGACGTGAAAGCGAGGGCAACGAGTAAGCGCTCCCAAGGGCATCGCGCAGTGCGCTGTCGTTGGAAGGCGGTTCGTTGGCCAATTGTCTCGAGTGAAGATGAAGATGGTGGTGGATACGACGGTGCGCTTACACTCTGCTCGGAGAGGATGGATGAGACGGTAAAGGCCATCCCACCAAGCCACGGTTCTCGACTCTCTGCCTGGTGATGAGGGGTCGGGCGGGTACCGTACTCGTAATGGTGTTTGGCAAGAATCCTACATCGTCCCGTCGCCGTCGCCTGGCGGAACAAGAGCTGCTGGCAGTCCTTCTTGTCGCCCATCACGCTCCCTCGTCAAGTACACCCGCCGCTGATGACAATTGCATTGCAGCAAAGACAAGGGCCGGGATTTGTCGCAACCGCAATGGCCTTTGCCAAGGGCAGGTAAGCTATAATGTCAAACACCGCTTCGATGAATTGCTGGCTATGTCGACGAAGGAAGTGTGATGGACGTGGACGAGGCCTGATGGCACGAACCAGTAACAGACGAAAGGACGTGCGTATGTAAACCATATTAGCACTGTAATACGCACCACACATGCTGCTGCAGTACCGTGCGAGAGTTACAAAATTGCCCTCGGCACCTAATGTTAGCCTCGCCTTAATGTCTTTGTGAAATCAACTTCACATCTTCCATCTCCCTTGCCCTTGGATGGATCGCAATCCGGACCACGATCTGGACATACCTCAGTGGCACCAGAGCTCGATCCTCTCCGGATTCGTTGGCATCTGGTGCTTGCCACGCAGGATCAATCCCACGGATGCTGCATTCGTCTTACAAGCCAACAAGGCCGGCACAATGCGCATGTGCCTTTGTCAACGCAGGTCGGAACAAGTGAGCCGAAAGGCCTCGCGAAAGTTCGCTGGTTCTCCATCGAGCGATGATTTTTTTCTCGTAATCGCAGTGGCAAAAATGGCCCCCTCCATCTGCGGTGAATTGGACGCTTTCGGCATCGCGACCTGATGAGGGCAAGATGCCCATGTCGGCGCTACCAGGCCATTCCACATTCCAGTCACCCAGGCGCTCATCCAAACCTTGCCCTCCCCGTGCCGTCTGTCTGCGGTAACTGCCCGATAGTGTTCAAGGGCGGCCCTAGCTGATTTGCTCTGACTTTCCACCTTCTTCTGTTAGCAGAGCAGTCTGGCACTATCATCTGGGGACGCCAGCAAGGCAAACAGTGGGGAGAAAGGGTGCTCCCATTGACTTCCAATTTTAGGAACGTCGAAGCTCTGGCCGTGAGCAGCTCTTCATGCTCTCGTCGACAACTTGCTTGTCGTACCGAGGAGGACAAGGCGGCTGAATGCCCCGGCTTTGTGCCGCCTGCTCGTACCTGGCGGACGGTCAAGCGAAGCGGACGGTTGGCCATCGACCGCTGCCCGTTGGCGTCTCGTTGCCGTGCGGAGTGCAGATCGACCTGTGCTTGCGACCCCATCACCGGTTGCATCACTGTCGCCTGTCCCCCAAGTAATTGCGCCCCCTTTTCTGCTTTCGACGTCTCGTCCTCTCGTCGGCTGGACTTTGGACTCTGGCACCTCCGCAAAGGGCAGAGATTCGAACGACTGGGTGGCGTTGCCGTCAGCCTTATTTGCTTTCCGTTCGTGGACGATCACCACATCGGCCTCGTCCTGAGCAGCTAGGTTTCGCGCCTCACTGCTTTCGGGCCATCCACCACAACCGCCCTGCCGAACCCGTTCAACTCTATTTGGCATTCCAAGCCCGCCCAGATGGCGCCTTCCGCCCTCCAGAGCATCAAAGTTGACGGTTTCCCCTCGCTAGTTCCTCGTATCGCCCGGCCGGAACACCAACTTTGTGCTTGTGGATGGCGTACGACCCTCCCACCGACCTAGCTCATACCGGCGGAGCATGTATTCCATGCTCGTCCCCTGTGGCTCAGAATCGACAACCTCCTTCCGTCAGATACTTTGACGTCTTGTTCCCCGTTGGTGGAGCGTTTCTAGATCGTTCCTCATCCGGCGACTGCCGGGTCCCTAGCGCCTTGACGATTGCATCTAAATGCGTTCCAGCTGAATGCAGTTGATGGCCCCAAGATGGCCCTCCTGGCCGGCGACTACAAAGGGCTGCCGTTTTCCCACCGTCTTGTCTTTGATTTTGTTTCACTCATCGCTGCCAGTACGTGTCTCCTGTCGTGTTGATACAGCCTCTCGCTCCGCGCCCACCCAACTTCATCCACCTTCGCTGGCCCGTGTGCCTCTCCAACGCCCTACTTCAACATCATGAAGTTCCTTACCCTGTTGGCGCTCGCCGCCGCGGCCTCTGCAGGCATAGTCAAGCCTGAGCCTGAGAAGAAGGAGACCTCCAAGAAGGAGGAACCCACCAAGCCGCCGCCGCCGCCGCCGCCGCCTCCCAAGCCTACCTTTCCTGTTCGCAACGTGACGACTATTCGCACGACCAAGGTCAAGACCAAGACGGCGACCGAGGTGATCATCACCACCTTCTGCCCCGTGAGTTGACCCTTGACCAAGGAGCCTACACAGCGAACTCTGTTGCTGACCACCCCTTATAGAGCCCCACTACTCTCACCATTGGAAACCAGACCATCACGGTCACCAAGCCCACGACTTTGACCATCACCAGCTGCCCGGTGACCACGCCTCCCGCGCCCCCAACTCCTGCCCCCCAGACGCAGGCGCAGGCCCAGAGCCAGGCTCAGGTCCAGAGCCAGGCTCAGGCCCAAAGCCAGGCTCAGGCTCAGGCTCAGGCTCAAAGCCAGGCTCAGGCTCAAAGCCAGGCTCAGGCCCAAGGCCAGGCCCCGGCCGCCCCAGCTGCTCCGGCCGCCCCAGCTGCTCCGGCCGCCCCCGCTGCTCCGGCCCAAGGTCAGGCTCAGGCCCAAAGCCAGGCTCAGGCTCAGGCCCAGACCCAGGCTCAAGGCCAGGCTCCGGCCGCCCCGGCTCAGACCCAGGCTCCGGCGGCTCCCGGAAAGACCTCTGTTCCGGTCGTGCCCGTTGCCGCTGCCGACCGCGTCGGAACCGGCTTTGGCGCTCTCGTCGTTGCCGGATTTGCCGCCATGCTCCTCTAAGTCCGACCCGGACGTTAGCAGGCGGCGGGTACCGAGCTCAATTGGCCGTTCGGAGGCGTCCTTTGGCGTTGAAAAAGCGGAGGATTTCCTTACTTCTCTTCTTGACCACTCTCTTATCGATTTGGAGCGTTACAACTTCAAAGCGAGGAGTCTATGAGGCTTTGGCGGAGGACTTAATTCA
Organism: Tolypocladium tropicale; assembly: GCA_024340005.1. Classification (NCBI taxonomy): domain Eukaryota; kingdom Fungi; phylum Ascomycota; class Sordariomycetes; order Hypocreales; family Ophiocordycipitaceae; genus Tolypocladium; species Tolypocladium tropicale. Next base: position 552,965 of record JALHBU010000155.1, on the reverse strand, counting down.
ACGGGCTATTTTGGGTATTTGCGAGTCGTGTTCTCTCCTCGAAGCGTTCACATAGGCAACAATAGGTGAAAGGGCTCGGTAGGGCTACCACACTCCTTTTTTTTCTGCACATATTATAGACAGGTGTGTGTATGGCTGGCAAGTCTGTACAAAAAAATGTGTTCTTCAGGTATTGTCAATGTCATAGTACTTGAGAAGACAACAAAAAATCGTGAGCTTCTTGGTTCCCGTTATTGTCGTGATGTGTCGAGGCGCCTACTTGGGCCATACGAGCGAGAGGTCCTCGGCTGCAGCATCTAGCCGGCAGCATCGTACGTGCCGCCGGCGGACTCCAGGATGGACCGAATCTCGCGCACCAAGGCCTTGGCCTCCTCGACTTCGACACCGTCCTGGCACAGTTCCGTGGCTAGGCGGCTTGCGGTAGCGTAGTCGGCGGCGCGCATGGCGAAGCGGGCGAGCCACATGCGGGCCTTGCTGGTGGCAGCGGTAACGCCCGTCCCCTCGGTGGCCCCGGCCTTTTCCTCGCGGTCGGCATCGTCGTCGGAGCCGGCGGGTGAGTCGTTGTGAATCATGACAGACTCGCCCAGGTTGGCGGCCGCGGCCGAAGCCGCTGCCCCGCCGTCTTCCTGAGCCACGCAGAGCTCCATGTAGGCCTTGGCTTCGTCTTCCGCATCCAGCTGGTCGTACATTATGGCAATCTGCAGCAAGATCTCGGGGTCCATGTGCCCAGTAGCCCCACGAGCGCCGAGAAGGTCGCCGCCGCTTCCAAAGCTGCTGCCGACGTCATAGTATGCGTCGGCCAGCAGGGCCCGCTTCAGGGCTTTGATGCCGTCCCTTTCCCTGCCCATCTTCTGCAGACAGGAGCCTACAGCCAGCCACATCTTGCCGTCCCACGGACGAAGGCCGGCGGCTTTCTTGTAGTACCACAGCGAGTAGGTGTGCATCTCCAGCATTTCGTATGTTTGGCCGAGGCCGTACCAGGCTCGATAGTCGCGTCGATTGACGTCGACGGCGCGCCTGTATGACTCAATGGCGGCATGCGTGTTCTTGAGTTCGACGTATTCATGTCCCATCAGTGTCCAGGCCGAGAGACACGACCGGTCAAGGGTCAACGCTCTGCGGAAGTATTGGACTGCCTTCTCGTGCATCGACAGAAGCGAATAGTAGTTCCCAACCACCACACATGATTCCGGTCGGAACTTGTCTACGCTCGAGCACAAATGCGCCACGAAAGCCAGCTTCGGTCGGAGATTCAAGACGTAAAGGATGTTGGAGTAATGGTCGAGGGAGTCGAGCCTGTGCGGATGAAGCGAGAGCAGTCTGCTAAAGTGCTGCTCGGCAAGCATCAGGTCTTTGGCATGGTACGCCAGTAGTGCGTTGCAGGTCAGGAGGAATGATGACGTTGGAAAGATGGAGAGGAGCTGTTCGAGGTTGCTGGCGAGGCTCGACGATTGTTGGTACAGTTCCAGTGACGTATGGAGGTGGAACATGAAAGAGACAATGTTCTGTGGGCAATGCCGTGATATCCGATTCAGCTAGACCTAGAGTTAGCCTGATGGTCATCATATGGGATGCTTGGCCTACCTCTTCCACCCTGGATATTAGGGATGTCATTTCCAGCCAGCAACCCCAGTTCATGGGGTACTTGTGAACGCTGCGAATCAAGAACTCCATGGCTTTGGCGTCGTTTTTCTCTTTGGCGAGAACCATGCCGTAACTTGTGCGCTGCGGTTAGCTGCGGCCAGCCCCTCATGGGAATTGCAGAGACATACAGATATTCCAGCCATCCTTGGCTTCCCAGGACTTCGTCATCATCGGTCGTCCTCTCGGCGAACCACGCTGACAGATATCGGCCCACCACCAGCAATTGCTTATTTACAACTGTTCCGAGGTCCTGCGGGCCCATAACCATCTCAGTCTCCTCGTTCTTGCGCTTCTCCCCCGACATGAACTTGGCATAGAGGGCGAGAAAGAGGCTCTTCTGGCTTATCTGCGGAAGAGGGCCGGCATTCAACGACCGCGGCGGCTCGGAGGCCTTAGCCTTGCCCTTGCCCTTTCCCTTGTGCGTCGAGGACGTGACAGCGTCGGAGTGCGAGGCGAGGACGGTAGACAGAAGGGACTCGGGGAGGAAGACGGCAGCGCACCGATCAAATTCCTTGCAGTCAAAGAAGGATTTGGCGAGCAGGTACCTGCTCAGCTCTCTAGCCTCCAGGGCTGCCTCGTCGGGGTCGGGGTTGGGGGTGAATATGGGCGATGTGTGCTTGCCATCCTCGCTCTGGATGGCTTGGTCGGCATCGGGAGTTTCGGGGAGCGCGTTCAGAAGCTCGGCGGCCCTGTCCTCATATGAGCAGGCGTCGCGACGATTTAGCAAGGGGGAGGCGGCCTACCATTTGGACGACTGGTAGAGGCACCTCTCGGAGCACTTAACCACGGCGTCTTGCAAAGCAACACGGAGCTGCGCGACCTCCTGGGCGCTCAGCGTCATTGCGCTCCAGTCTGGGCTGTGCCCGCGCGGAGCTCGACCGCGCCTGGTGGTAGGGTGTCGGCGGGCATATGTCTAGTCCCTGGGCACAGAGAGTCGTCGCCCGGCAGGCCTATATTGCGGAGAGTTCACGCGGAGATCGTATACCTGCGTCGTGTCGCGCGCCGGGCCGAATGCGCTGGCATGAGCAGCGACGTCGTGATGAGGTCGTCGTCGTCTTGTCGCGGCGCGAAGCTGCCCGATACCTGGGCGCGTACAGTGTTGCTTATTCAATACTGTGCCCTGCACTGTCCAAGACCAAGATTGCTTAAACTCAGCATTGGAGTTCGATGTGCAAAGGCTGGAAACCCAGATGCATGAACGCAACTGAGATGACTTCCTACCTACAAGAAGCTCAGGACAGTATGACATGGCCTCATCGTGAATGCTACTGACACTAACTGACCCCTTGGCTTACAACGCAGCTTACCCGTTGAGGCTCCCCCACCACGCTGCGAAGCACGCACGCGCTCCAGCGGTGGCGGAGGCGCCAAGGGACTCGTACAGCGCATTAGATCGCCTGTGGCGCCCCTCACCGCCTGGGGGGGAAAATCCCGGCAAGACTGCGAGGTACCCGAGGTGCCAACAGGAGGGGTCCATGAGGGGCAGTGAATTATCGTCGTCCCGCCATAATTGGCCTCGTTGCCCCGACAGTCCCGCTTCTCGCGCTCCTTAGTCCTCACTCACCTCATTCGCATCTCCCGTGGGAACTGATCTCTACCTCTGCTCCTCGCAACTGCGCGCGCCTCATCCTCCGCACCGCTCAATTTGCACCGCGTCCCTCCCCCCCGTCTGTCAACATGGCCAAGAAGACGACCCTCAAGGAGTTCGAGTCCATCTACCCTCGGCTCGAGGAGGCCATCCTCGACCATGCCAAGTCCTACAAGCTGCCCCAGAAGGAGCTCGACTGGCTGAAGCAGGTATTCCACGCTCCCGCGGCGGTCATTCGCCAGGCGCATGCGCACAGGCAAGCAGGCAATGCTGACAAGGTCCTCTGCAGAACCTCGAGGTCAACCCCCTTGGCGGCAAATGCAACCGCGGCATGTCCGTCCCCGACTCCGTCTCCCTCCTCCTCGGCGCCGCCCTCGATGAAGAGCAGTACTTCCAGGCCGCCACCCTCGGCTGGATGACGGAGCTGCTGCAGGCCTTCTTCCTCGTCTCCGACGACATCATGGACAGCAGCATCACCCGCCGCGGCAAGCCCTGCTGGTACCGCCAGGAGGGCGTCGGCATGATCGCCATCAACGACGCCTTCATCCTCGAGTCGGCCATCTACACCCTCCTCAAGAAGTTCTTCCGCTCCCACCCCGCCTACGTCGACCTCATCGAGCTCTTCCACGAGACCACCTTCCAGACCGAGATGGGCCAGCTCTGCGACCTGCTCACCGCCCCCGAGGACACGGTCAACCTCGACAACTTCTCCATGCAGAAGTACCAGTTCATCGTCATCTACAAGACCGCCTACTACTCCTTCTACCTGCCCGTTGCCCTGGCCCTCCACCAGCTCAACCTGGCCACCCCCAAGAACCTGAAGCAGGCCGAGGACATCCTGATCCCTCTCGGCGAGTACTTCCAGGTCCAGGACGACTACCTCGACAACTTCGGCCTGCCTGAGCACATCGGCAAGATCGGCACCGACATCAAGGACAACAAGTGCTCTTGGCTCGTTAACCAGGCCCTCGAGATCGCCACCCCCGAGCAGCGCAAGATTCTCGAGGAGAACTACGGCCAGAAGGATGACGCCAAGGAGGCCGTCATCAAGAAGCTCTACGACGACATGGGCCTCAAGCAGCGCTACGAGGCCTTTGAGGAGAAGCGCGCCGGCGAGATCCGCGACATGATCAACCATGTTGATGAGAGCGAGGGCCTCAAGAAGGAGATCTTCACCGTCTTCCTCGACAAGATTTACAAGCGATCCAAGTAGACGGTTGCTCAAAGGATCTTTGTTCGTGTGCGAAGATATAGAAAGGCATGGCGGAACATATAAAATTAATGGGTGCAAAACGGGGATACCTTACAGGAAGAACAGGATGCGTAGCAATGCCTGCGCCAGGCTTCAAGCGTTCTGTCGTGGGTCATATCTAGAACTTTTATCATTGTCCAAACAACTCCCCTTGAAGTCCTCCCTGCGAGTGTAACACCTGAAATACATTTGAGCAGCCCTTTCCGAAGCCCGAATGGGCAATACGATGCCCGATCAACCTGAATCTATCATTCCCCGAATCTCCTTGGTTGTCCTTGATTGCAGCTCTTTGCATTGCACAAATTTGCATGCAGAGCACCCAAAGCACCGCTTCCAGGAAAGACATGCAGCCCATAACATGAAACAAAGGAAAGACGGGCATAGTAGGCACGACAATCATTAACATATGATTACCGCGCGCGGTTCACCAGCGGCTCTGCGATGCGCTGAGAAGGTCCACCCCGGGGTGGCTCGCCGTGCCAGTTCCGGCGCACAGAGCGGCTCGGCAACGGTGGCACCGGAGGAAACTGGTCGTCTGGACCAAGGCGCCGGCTGCTGCCGCCGCCTGGTGGAGACGTATCAGCCGTGGAGCGGCTGCGGGTGCGCATACTCTGGTGCCGGTGCGGGATGAGCGGCGGGGGGCCGTTGTTCGGAGCAGGGGGACCCCTCCGCGCCCACTGAGGCGAGCCATGGCGAGGCTGTTGGCCCTGGGGGCCCGTCGCGAACTCGATCAGAGGCTGTCCGGACGGGCGTCTGTTGCCGCCACTCGGATCACGGAAGCGCGACGGCGGCTCAGGGAAGTCCTGGTTGAAGTTGAGCAACGGGGCGGGATGCCTGTCGCGCCGCGCTTGACCCATTGCGTCAGCTGTCATGGGCCGCCGCTGATAGTGGACGGACTGGCTGCGAAGACGAGCTGTGTGCTCCTTTGCCGAGGGGAACCAGGACTTAGGCTCGGGCTTGTCGCTGTCAGTACCGTCGGGTGACGCGGTGACGCCGCCATTCAACAGCGAAGGCCCTTCCGTGAACGGACCGTCGACCTTGGCGGATGCTTGGGCCTGTGCGTTGGCCGGCTCCGTCTGTTTCCGCTTGTCGTACGCCTCACCGAGGAGGCCATTAGCAGAGAACTCGCCCTCCTTGGGCGTCTCCGGCACGGGGGAGTCTGACTCCTTGGCCCTGACAGTCTTGGACCGTGCGAGCTGGGTGACTTCCGTCTTGAGGGTCAATTTACTAATATCCGGGGCCTTGAAGCTGCTGACATCCATGAGGGGCTCCGTGTTTTGGAAGCCCGCCTCGCCAATAGACACCCGCATGGCCTTATCGCCGTCGTTGCCTGTAACTCTGGAAGTCGCCCTTCTTACCAATGGGGAGAACTCTATCTGTGGCGCCTTGTCTTTTTCCGTCGAGTCGACCAGCCGGTTGGCCAGGTACCAGCTACGCCAGGCGTGTACCAGCTCGTGGAAGCGCGCCGCCAGCTTCTTGTCGTCGGTACAGAAGAAGTGGACAAAGTTCTCGCCATTGGGGAACACGAATGTCTTTTGCTGGCTCTTGATGGCATAGCAAAACTTCTTTGGCGGCTTGATGTTGCGCCGCGTCTCGCTCTCCTTGGGGGAGTAAATGTCAAAGTCGGACAGGTGGCACAAGACTGTGCTGTCCTTGTCCGAGGGGCCGGCCTCGGGCCGCTTAGAAGCGAACATCTGGCCGCTGTCAAGCAGCGTCACCCAGCGCTTGTTCCACCTGCCCGGGCGCGAAGACTGGTGCATCTGGACGCAGAAGCCTGTTGGGGGGCTTTGGGTGCGCGGGACGCTGGCAAGATCGAGGCCAAGGCCATCCTTGTCGGAGTCGTACGGCACAATAAGCAACGAGTTCTGCTTGTCGTTGTCCCAAGAGTTGAGCACGTCGCGAAGCCGCTCGTAGCGGCGGAGACGGCGTTCAAGACCAAGAACGACATAGCACTCGATGACAACGCAGGCTGCGGGGTTAATATCGTGCGTAGTTGATTCTGCCGACGCGCGGAGGATATCCACGGGGGAGGTATCCGCCGTGACCGGCAGGGTTATGGTGGAGGAGAGACATCGCACCGTGATGTACTGAAGAAGACGGGTCAGCGATTGAAGTGCCTAGCAAGAGGAGCCTGCGTGTAACTCACCCGGTCTCCGCCATTGATGGCCGACGTCGGGGCATCCATCTGAGGGGAAATTCCCTTGCCACCGGCTTGAATGAAGCTCATCTTGGGCAGCGGCGAGTCGTCGACGCTGCTATTGCGACTGAAGCGGCTGAGCGTGGACGAAAGGACAGATGGTGCGATGCTGCTCGGCGTGCCTGGCTGGCTGCCCTTAGCGCTGCTACTGACGTTGGACCGCCGACCCCGTGATATAGACAGGAAGGCGAACTTGTCGAAGCTTAGAAGCGTGCGCTTGGGCTTGGGCGGTGGGGTGGCGAGCACCGTCTGGAGGCGCGCAAGATCGAGCTTCTTCTGCTCGGCGAGGATGCGGTCGGTCTCGGCCTCGAGGCGCGCAACCTCGTCGGCCAAGCGCGCGGCGTGCTCGTCGGCGGCGTCCTTTGAGGCTGTTGTTGTCGCTGCTGCCGCCGCTGCCGCTGTCGCTGTGGGCGGTGCTGGAGCCTCCCTTCCCGGGGGCGGAGGGGCGAGCGCCGCGTCCTTGGCGTCTTGCTGTCGTGCCTGCCCCTGCTGAGAGGCTACCGCAGCGTCGTGCTCCTCCTGGGGGCCGACGGCGTGCTGGTCGAGCTTCGGCAGCGCCTCGGTGACGCTCGCAGAGGGTGGTTTATCAGGTTCGTCGGCGGCGGGAGTGGGCTTGGTCGTCGCATTGGCAGGTGGAGGCTTGGGGCTAAGCACCGGAGTGGGGGGCGCCGGCGCCGGGTCGGGCAGCTGGAGGGGTCGGGTGCCTGGCGGAGGCGCTTCTGGCGCTGCTGCTTCGGCTGTCGCTGCTGCTGCAGTGGTTGTGCAGGGCGGGTGCGCCAAGCTCTTGGAGCGGCGCCTGAGCGACCCCGAGTCGGGCCGCCCTTGGCTGCTGCTGCGGCCGCTGACACTGCCACTCTCCTCGTCGCTGCTTCTGCTGCTACTGCTACTGCTGCTGCTGCTGCTGTCGCGGAAGATGTTGAAGGCCGACGGCGACGAGACGCTTTTGCCTCGCAGGCTGCGATAGCGAGATACAGTTGCTGGCGGCGGGGCTTGCGCTACGGGCGCTACGGGCGCTAGTTTCGAGGCCATTGCAGCCTGGAGCTGGAGGCTCTCTCGCGTCTGGGAAAGGCGCTCGCACGATGTCACACAGCTAAGGCACCTCGCCCAAGTTGCAGTATCGCGATCTCCTCAGGGTCGGGTCCCACGCTTCCCGTTCCCAGTCGGGGTTTTCTGACCAGTGAGAGTGGAGGCTGCCCCAGCGCTGCGCTGCACTGATCCCTGCACTAGACCTGCGGGGATGTTCTTCGATCGGGGCCGCTCTCCGAGCCGTATTCGTGTATGTCTGACCGTGGGGGACTGATGAGCTCGTAAAATGTTCAGTGCAAACGTCGAGTGAGAACGAAGAGCGAGAAATCTCAGAAAGACACAACTGGGCAGGGCGGCAACGATATGGACGATCGGGGATAATGAGAAGAAAACGGGCCAGCGATCTCGATGAGACTAGTCGCAATATACCCCCAGCCGAGCAAAAGGAATGACTGGAAATTTCGAGAGGTTCCAGCAAGGGCGACGGATTCCCCTCGGGAACAGACGCCGTCGCAGCAGGTCGCGGCGCAGTCGATTATGATAGATCGGGTGCAGCAACCTTGTCCCGAGGATGGGAGGACGCAGCAAGGCTGCATGAGGACAGATCATGGAGTCATAAGAGCCGGAAAGCAGAGAAGGAACACGGTCACGGCGAGGGGCAAGGGCCACCATCCGTTGGCATTCTGCGCCTCTGCATTGTCTGCGCTAGAGACACTGAGAAACATGCCTTGCTTTTCGTGTTCATACTGCATGCCGCCAGGGTCGCGATTCGCGACTCTCGCGTCAGGTCTTGCAGAGGAGGCGAGCCCTCCCGTGGGCCGCGGCGCCCTTTTCCACTGTCTTAGTGTCCTGCGCAGCCCTCTGCATGGCATTTCTCTCTCGCCAATCCCGTGTGCGCTTCTCAGACACGTCGGGAGGGGGAGAGCTTGTTCCTCTTCACGCTGGCGACGCAGCTCTCGTTGGCCTGGAGCGCTTCTCGACGCTGCCACTCTCGGCCGGGGCCCAGGAGCAGGCTTCGTAAAGCGGCCCGTCTGCGGCCCGTCATCGGATGCAAGTTCTTGCTTTGTCTCTTGCAATCTCTTCTCTCCTCATCAGTCGTCGAGGCCTGAGCAGGTCGGCACGGGCAACACGGCTCAGGCATCATCGTCTCACAGCGTTTCCGTCCACCCGCCCCTCCCGTTCTCCCTTGTTCTCCACACATCTTGCTCGACTACGCGTATGCCGCGCCGGGGCACGCGTCGTGAGATGGTGACCGACGCCGTGGCGGGCCACTCACGCCCGTCGTCATTCATTCCTGGCGGCGAAATAGCGCATCAATCAATTACGACATCGTTCAAATCAAATGGGCCGTGTAAAGTGCTTGCCACACGGAAAAAATCTCTGTATCTGTCTCAGCCGCCGTCTTCGAAATAAATTACCGATCTAGTCGCACGAGGCATCTTGCCACCGTCTCACGCGTAATTTCGAGACCGGTTCTTCTCTCCATCCGTACCGGGTGCCAGGCCATCAGGCCTACCTGCTGGGCCTCTATTTTCGAAAGGCGCCGACTTCACGCCGCCACCATGCGGTAAAGTCGCAAGTCGAGACATCAATCCCCAGGTCCCGGAGACTCTTGGTGCTGAGGTGACAATCGTACGGCCGCTGCACGGCGGCATTGGGGTCGTTCCCCTCCGTGTTTGCCTCGATGCCTGCTATCGACAGGCCCATGATATCCCCGAAGCGCTCGCAAATCTCGTACTTTGTCACCTTATCCTCGCTCGAGAATTGGAGCACCTGCGGCAAGGCCGTTCGATCGGCAGCATCCAGATATTTGGCCGATACATCTGGCACAGGATCGTTAGATTGTGCACTGCAAGATTGGGAGCTGAAGAAGCCGTGTCCATGAGACACTGAGCAGATGGGCGTGAGACATACCACGGCACACACGCCCAACGTCCTCGGTGTTGGTTGGATAGCGGATAGCCCAGTGGTCCATCTTGATCCTTGCGCCCTCGGTCTGGGCCTTCCAGACGGACTCCATGAGGACGTTGACGGCGCTCTCGGATGGCGTCTCCGCATGGCCGTACAGGACGGGAACGCGGAGGATCACAGCCGAGCCTTGCTTGCCTGCCTCCGCGTACTCGCTGAGCACGGCGCGTTCGCCATCCAGCTTGGTCTGGCCGTACTGGTTGGTCGGGCTGGGTTTGGCATCAGCCTCGTAGGGGGCAGCACCAGGTGGCCCGGGAAAGACGTAGTCGGTAGAGATGTAAATGGCAAAGATATCTCGTGCTGCCGCCAGCCTTGCCAGGCTTTTGCTGGCTGCAACGTTGAGCGCCCTCGCACCCTCGGGGTCCTTGTCCACCTTGTCTGGGAACCTTTGGGCCGCACCTATAATGTGTCAACAATCCATTTCTGCGCATGTTTTGTGAATAGATGTGACGGCTTACAGTGGACGATGACTTGGGGTCTTGAGCCATTGACAGAAGCCGGTCAGTAGGTCTTTTTGCAGCTCTACTGGTGTACCAGTGGGGAACAAACTTGATCTCGTCCATCAACTTGGCCATTTGGCTTTCGCTCTGAAGGTCAACTTTGAGAATGTCAACGCCGTCGGCGCGTGAGTAGCCTGTTCCCTTGACGGTCCAGCCCGCGAGACGGAAGGTCTTTGCAACCTCTCGGCCCAGGAGGCCGGTGGCTCCGGTGACGATGACTGTTTTGGCCATGTTGATGAGTATCTCAGCGTTGTATGGTAGCGACTTCTTATTTGCTGCTTTGGCTGCAAGATGAATGGCGCGGTGAGTGATGCACTGTTTTGGTGGAGGCGTGCTGCAGACAGCTAGCTGAGGGGCAGCTCAACGCGCAGTTGTGACGTAAGGAACCCAAACACCATCGAGGACGGGACAGCAAGACGCCTCACAAAGAAGCGTCAATCAAGGCCGTATAGTGTTTGAATGCCCCCCTTTGATTTATGAATGTTCCATGGCTTGTTTATTCAAAGAAGCCGCCAGAAGTAGGCCAGATATGTCGCAATGTACAAGTGATGAGGTGTATAGGGTAGGGCGTACGGTACTGTGTATCGATTGCACGACCCATACTTTTTTGCCAAGTCCGGAGCTCCGGTTCTGGACCACCTTCCGTCACAACCACAATCAGCGCGTACCACATCACACGATGCCGCCGAAACGCATGACCGCTAATCCTGTTCGGCCTTCGCGCCACAGGGCTGGCAAGCCCACGGGAAACGAGTCATCTTCCGACAGCGACAGCGATGATGAAGCGCCCGTTGAAGCCACCCCGGTGGCTCCCCCGCCGAGAGCCGCCAGCGCAGGCAGAATCGTCAGCAACCTGAACCGCATCGATCTCAATGCGCGGCGACAAGAGCTCGAGAAAGCCGCGGCAGAGAGGAAACTGGCAGCCCAGCAAGCGGAGAAGCTAGCTGCTGAGGAGGGCTTCGTAACGGAAGAGGAGTCTGAGAGCGAGGAAGATGAGGAAGAGGAGGAGAGTGAGTCCGAAGAGGAAGAGAGCAGCGAGGAGGAAGCGCCGCGGCGGCTCATGATGCGGCCCAAATTCGTGCCCAAGAGCCAACGAGGCAACGCCAAAACTTCAGAGCAAGAGGCGAAAGCCGCTCGGGAAGCTGAAGAGGCGGCGCGGAAGAAGGCCGCCGACGAGCTCGTTGAGGAGCAGATTAAGAAAGACCTCGCCGCCCGCGCAGCCGGCAAGAAGCATTGGGACGACGATGAAGACGAAGCGTCCGACGTCGACACTACCGACGGCCTCGACCCGGCCGCTGAGGAAGCCGCCTGGCGCGTCCGCGAGCTCAAGCGCCTCAAGCGCGCGCGCACCGCCATCGAGGAGCGCGAGAAGGAGCTCGCCGAGGTTGAGCGTCGGCGCAACCTGACCGCCGAGGAGCGCGCCGCCGAAGACGAGGCGCACCTCAACCGCCAGCGTGAAGAGCGCGACGCCAAGGGCAAGATGTCGTACATGCAAAAATACTACCACAAAGGCGCCTTCTTCCAGGCCGAAGCCGAGGCTGCGGGCCTGCTACAGCGCGATATCATGGGCGCACGCATCCAAGACGACGTGCGCAACCGCGAAGCGCTCCCCGAGTATCTGCAGCGCAGGGACATGACCAAGCTCGGCCGCAAGGGCGCGACAAAGTACAAGGACATGCGCTCCGAGGATACGGGCAGCTGGGGCCAGTTCGACGGTGCCAGGAGGGGTGGCAGGGGCGGCTTTGGCGGGGACGAGAGATTTCAGCCGGATGACGAGCGATTCCAGCCCGACGAGAGGGGCGCCAAGGGGGCAAATGCGATCCCGCTGGGAGATAGGCGGGAGACCGGCAAGCAGAGGACGGACGACGGGGATAGGTACGGCGACAGACGAGACAGGGGCGACAGCTACCGTTCTCGCGACGATGGCGTTGAGCGACGGAGATCGAGGTCAAGATCGCCCAGGCGAGAGCGAGACGAGCACAGGAGCAGCCGCAAGAGGAGCACATCCCGCGACCGATACGACAGCGACAAGAGACGCAGAGTGGACGTCGACGACACCAGATGAGTTCACATTCGCCTCACGATGCGGCTGTCGGTAGATACTCTATGACAACTCCCTCCCAAAAACAAACCAACCAACAAGCTTTTCCACTACGCCGCCTGTCGTGCGTGCGTTCTGCTACAAGACCCGTATTACCATGTCGACGCCGCCACTCATATCCTCACAATCTCCACGCGTGCCCTGTCAAATATCCGATGGCTGACCATGGCTTCCGGCGCCGTGCCATCAATCTTCGGCGCGTGCAGCGACATACGGGCGTACGTCCCGGGACCCTTGCGCTTGGAAAGATAGCCTGGATTGATGATGAGGACGCTCTCCACAACCTGTAAGGAGATGTCAGTCAGCTTGCCGCGTCGCGAGATGAACAGTGTGAGGCTTGGATGGGGTCTTACCTTGGCAAATGGTGGCAGGGTACTGGGTATCAGCATCACGTCCGGCCGTACATTGACCATCTCGCCGAGCTTGAGGTAGCTCACGTCCAGTACCGCCCCCGTCGCCACGCCCGACTCCGTTCCTGTCCGAGGCAGCCGTGTGCGGTCCGCCGGCGGGAACAGGGGGAAGTAGTGCCGCTGCTCGACCAGATACCTGCACAGCCTGCCCATGAGGTCGCCCGGCGCGGCGCCACGCGCCAGCTCCTCGGCGCGCAGCTCGCCGAGCACATCCTGGCTGGAGACGCCGAGGACCATCTCGTTGAGGGACAGCGTCATGGGGTTCGACACGACGCGCACGGCCTTGGGCAAGCCGAGCTCCTTGCGGGCGAGCGTGTCCTGCGGCCATGCGACGTGCTTGTCGAGGACGTCGCGCACCGAAGGCACGAGGATGACTGTGAGGTGCGGGTTGGCGGCGGTGAGGCGGCTCAGCGCCGGCGCGAAGAGGTGCTTGAAGACGGTGGCCATGGTGGCCGTGTCGGGATCGTACGCGGCGTCGTCGGGGAGGTCGAAGTCGCCGGTGGCGATGAGGGGGTGGTCGATGTCGATGAAGGGGCCGGAGAGGACGAGGGCGTCGGCGTAGGTATCAGCCGCGTGGCTGCACAGCGCGTGGAGCGGTTCGTAGTCGAGATTATCGTCCGCCGTGTACGGCCCCGCGGCGAGTATAATGTTCAAGGGCGCCGGCTCGGCGTCGTCGTCCATGGCATCCCTGCTGCCCCTAAGCCTCTCCCTGTGCGCCTCGAGCGCCGCCGGCGTCGACGCGGCGTTGGCCAGCAGCGGCACCTCGAGGACCTCGTTGACGACAAACTCGCTGCCCGTGGCGTTGCTGCCCCTGAGCGCCACGATCTGGCCGGGGAAGAAACTCCAGCCGCGGATGTTGTCCATCCTGAGCGGCACGCGGAAGCCCATGCCCGTGCGGCGCGACGTCTCGAGCACGAGCGACGCGGCGTTGAGGCGGCCCTCGGCCGAGTCGGAGGCGACGCGGCCCACGGCGACAACGTCGGTGGTGCCCTGGCTGGCGGCGCTGCCGAAGGCGCCGTCGTCGAGGCCGTGGTGCTCCTGGACGAGGGCGGCGAAGTCGTCGATGCGGTCGTCGAGGATCTCGCTCGCCTCGGAGAGCTTCATGGCCAGCGGCTTGTAGGCCAGCTTCTTCTGGTCCGACGCGGCCGTCAGCTTGATGCGCGGCTCGGCGAAGGGCGCCAGCGGCGGCTCGGCGGGCGCGAGGGCGGCGTTGAGCACCTCGAGCACCTCGCCCGGGTTCGCGCGCTCGCTGAAGGCGTTGGCCGGCACGCCGTTCATCGAGTTGAGCTGGTCACGCATCCCTCCCGCCGGCGAGCTGCCCGGCGCGGTCCCCGGCGTCGCGCCCACCCTCCTCCTCGCGCTGGCGCTGGCGCTCCCCTTGCTCCCCAGCTTGGCGCCTCCGCTGGCGGGCGTGCTCGGCACCAGGCCGTCGAGCATGCCGAAGACGTCGGCGCCGGCGGCTGCGGGAGCCCGGGGCGTGGCGGCGGGCTTCCTGCGCTCGGGCTGCGCGTGCTGGTGGCGGTGGCTGTTCTTCTCGAGCGCGTCCTGGATGCTGGCTTTGAGGTTGCGGACGGCCGTCAGCGACACCTCCTGCGCGTCCTGCTCCAGCTTGATGCAGTACGACTCCCACTTGAAGAAGAGGTCCTCGGCCGAGAGGTCGTGCAGCCGCATCGTCGACTGCAGCTCCGCAAGCACGTCGGGCTCGAGCGGCTTGTTGGGGGAGAAGCGCGACTGGAGCTCCGCGTCGGCCATGGTGGGCAATGAGGGGCGGGGGAAAGGCCCGACAATTGGATGTATCAGCAGTGCCTTTTATATCGAGCCGTTCAGTATCGGATATGGAAGTAGGCGATCTCTGCTTCGTCGAAGCTTGTCGGCTCGCGGTGCTGGTGGTTTGACGTCTAAACGATTTGATGGTGGGGGATCTGGCTGGCGCGGAAGACGCGTCGTAACTTTCCCCGTATCCAAGCGCGTAGAGTGGTTCCCCACAGCCCACCTCACCTTGCCTCACCTCACTTCACCGTGCCTCACCTCACTTCACCGTGCCTCACCTTATCTCACCGCGCCCCACACCCATGTCGGCACGTCGACTGATGCTGCAGGGGACTGTGCTGACGTCGTCACGACAGGCGCGCCCTTGAGTATAGTGGCAGACTGGGGACTGGCCCAGCACAATCCAATGGGGCGTCAAACTCCCGGGTGAGCCGGGCGGGGCGCTCTGTGTAGATAATGATATAAATATCACGACTGCTGCTGGCCATCTGTCGCATTTACAGCAAAGGACACAGCAACCGGAACACACATCAAGCGCTCTCAGAATGGCTTCCCAAGAGTCGAGACCTCCTCTTCCGCCCTTCACCCTCGAGTCGGCCCGCCAAAAGGTGCAAGCCGCCGAAGACGCATGGAACACTCGGTACCGCCTTGTGCCACCCTTGCAGACCCTCATCTCTCCATGACCTAATGCCAGCCCAGGGACCCATCGCGCGTCAAGATGGCCTACACCCCAGACTCCATATGGCGCAACCGCTCGACCTTCCTGCAGGGCCGCGACGCCATCCAGGCCTTCCTGACGGAAAAGTGGACCAGGGAGAAGGGCTACCGCCTGCGCAAGGAGCTCTTCGCCTTTACCGATGACAAGATTGCCGTGCAGTTCTGGTACGAGTGGCATGACGACGAGGGGCAGTGGTGGCGCACGTACGGGCTCGAGGACTGGACCTTTGCTCCCAACGGGCTGATGCGCAAGCGCCAGATGAGCGGAAATGATGTCAAGATCAGCAATGAGGAGAGGTGGTTCAAAGAGGGCGTTGAAGTCCACGATGTTGACATTTCCGAGAAGCATTGGTAGGTAGGCCGTAGTGAATGAAGCATGCATGGACATTCTTCGACTACGTGGAATACTGCAACAATGTCAAAAACTCACCTTGAAGGCAGAACTAGGCTCAATCACCAATTGTAGACAGATGCGCGGCGAGGTCAAAGCCATAATCAAGTATTTGCTTGCTGCTTTACAGAATTCTAAAGCTAGTCTGCTCCAGTTCATGCTTCGATGGGCCAGCAGGCCCTATGTGCTGTACTACATCCAGTTGCATCCTCACACCACCATCCTGATGCCGTGATATGGTATCATAACCCTGCCCGTAACCCTGTGCCATGCCTTTGTATGCATCATGGGCAAGTCCAAACTCCAAAAAAACACCCGTGCTTGTGTAAACGCCTTCATCGTGACATGCGCTCTTGTCGCAAGAGCAATGTACTGTAAACCTATACGCCTCTTCTTATTTCATTTCCGATGCGCTTTCTCACGAGCTCCTCAAAGAGTCCATGGTGTCATCGTCATCAACCTCCAATGTTGCTGGCCAGTCGCCCCAAATGCTCGCCGAGCCGTGGTAGTCGATTCTAACGCTTCGGTCACCACTGGCCGGCGATCTGGACAACTCTGTTTCCCCGGTGAGCAGGCTGCCGAACTCGGCAAATTCGCCGGCCGCGAAGTCCAGGTTCGCGTCCGAGTAGAGATGGTTGCTGATCGACCGGCTGATGGGCGTGTCGAAAACGTCAAAAGCCCCATCGTGGTTGCGCGGACTCCTCCTGAGACCGACGCTGGCTTGCAGGCCCGATGCAGCCCGTGGCGTCTTGGTGGGTGTCTGCTGGACCAGGGCCTGGAGCAGAACCTGGCTGGGGGACAAGACGGACCTGGTGGAGCGCATCGACCGGGAGATGCTCCTGGTGATTGGCCGGTGGTTCGGCGTGGGACGTGTCGGCGTCTCGAACGGGCCTGAAGGCGCATCAACCATCGCGCTGGGAGGCGGCGTCGAGGGTCTTGCCATCGCCGAGCTCCGGAAGAGTGCTTCCAGGTCATCATGGTCGATTGTTGCTTCCTGTCCATCTTTGAAGGCGGTCGCGGCAGCAGTCTTGATAGCCATATCCTCCTTTTCGGTGGTGGCGAAACGCTTCAGTTGCTGGAATTCGGTAGAAATCTGCACCATGTTCACGTCGACCTCACCCAGTACCTTGAGCACTCCGTCTTTTCTCGGTGACGGAAACAGCAGCCTCTTAGTGCTTCCTACAGCCTCGTCAAAGTCCAACTCCATGGGACTCTTGGCGGATCCACTGCCCCGGGAGTTGGCTGAGCGCGTGCCGGAGCCCGCGTTGGAACCCGTGTCCTTGTTGCGGTCGTTGGAGTCGACAGACTGGTCGCACGTGCTAGGCTCCTGGCTTTGCTGGCTCTGTGCCTGAGCAGCGTCCGCCGACGACGGACCACCCTGAGCCATCTTTGGCGAAGACGGCTCTACCGGCCCGAGAGCATCGGTGGGCAGGTAGGCCTCCGAAGTCAGGTTGACAGCATCGCCCTTAGAACGGGATTTCTTGGATCGCGAGTCGCTGCGTCCCGTGCCCTTCTTCCGTCGCTCCTGACCAATGCGCGAGAAGTCCTTCACCCACCGGTCTGGTGGGCGCTGCACTCTGTACTTGGTGAGCCAAATGCCGCAGGGGTTGCAGAGCAGTTGCTCCTCCCACTCGGACTTATTGTCGGCAGGCCCCAGGCTCTTCTTGATGAGGCGATACGAGGTTGGCTTGTCCTCGGCATCGCGCTTCAGGATGTCGATGGCCGTCACCTTGCCTGGCTTTTCCGAGTACTCATAATGGTCCGGCTTTCCTTCACGGTCCTGAACCCAGGTCTTGCGCCAAGTCGGTGTCTCGATTGCGCCACAATTGCTGCAGTACGGAGGCATCTCCCCATTATTTATCGCTTCCTCCAGGCGCTGCTTAATCGCATGCTTCTTCACGATGTTCTTGTTGGACCTTGAGTTCGGAGGCGATGAAGGAGGCGGGATGGCATCGCTGGCAGGCACGGATGCCTCTCGTTGAATCTGGCCTGGAGCCTGCGGCGCGGAGCTACCAGGCCTAACTGGATCGCTTGCGGGCACTGGAAAAGCGAGAGGGCCGGACGACGCGGCTCTTTTCAACGCCGAAGGTGCCGGCGGAGTCGGGCGATCCGACTGAGCCACGGTAATCTGATGCAGGGAGGATGGACCCGCGGGCTCGCTGGCCGGGACTGTTGGCAGAGCCAGGATAACAGCCCCGGTAGACTGAGATCGACTTAATGGCCGTGCATTCCTAGGCTTGGAGTTCTCAGGGGCCTTCCTCTGAGGAGCTTTCTTCTTGGGCGGTTGTATCGTTGTTGACTGATCCTGACTCGACTCCTGCATAGGAAGCTCAGTCGTCATGACCGGCTCAGGAGACGATCCTGGAGGAGACTGCTCAACCGTGCCTTGCAGCGGCTCAGAAGCGACACTCATTGATTTCAGGGCCTTGTATTGTACGGCCTCGGGAGCAGGCCCCGGGCTCGTGGGCTTCTCCGCCGAGTCAGTTGTGGGCGGAGGTGTCGGGGGATGAGCCGGCCCGGGCGTCAGAGTACGAAAAGCAGGCTTTTCCTTCTTCTTGGGCGGTGGGCGGGATCTTTTGGGCCGAGCAGGCGCCTTCTTAAGGAGAGGGAGTGTTGGAGCGTCACTTGACTCCGGCAGAGGTTGAGGCAGCGCTTCAGATGACATCTGCGCTGGAACCTGGGGAGCCCCTTGGCAGTGCATATGAACCGGCATCTGGGGCATGGGCATGGTTGGCATCTGCGGTGCCGGAGGTACAGAGACCGGCTGAGGAGCGCCGTTGAGACTGCGAAGCCACACCATGTCCTGGCCCATCGGGCCGTCCGTCATCTGAAAGACTTGCATCGGAACGCCGTTAACCGTCCTCGGCTTCGTCGGCTTCTCAGCGGGCGCGCGCGTCGGTACGATCTCCATTGCGGGCGCAGATGGGAGTGATTCCTCGCCAAAGAGATCGTCCAGTTCGTCATTGGTAAAGCCGGAGTCCTGATGCTGAAGCTGCGCGTGCGGCATCGGCGGTAAGACGGGACTCGAAGGCGGCGGACTGGACCGCAAAAAAGGCGTTGTGCGCTGGACCGGCGGCGACGAACCAATGTCGGCAATGTCGGCAATGCTGCCTAGGTCGGCCAAGCTGCCTTCGGAGTAGGCCACTGGGGTCTGCGCGACAGACTCGGGGGATCGACCATCTTCCTGGCTCGGGGACAGTGGCTGCAGTCTCGAATCGGAGTAGTTGCTGGCGGCAGCGTGCTGCTGGCTCAAGGTAGACTCCCGTCGTAGCTTGTTGGAGTTCGGACCACGTCCAGGCATGCCAGCAAAACGACCTCCCTCGGGGACGGGTGTGGGAGCCCGGGGAACTTCTTGAAGATGGCTGCCTGACGCTGCCTCGCTGTTGGCCCCGATTGGGCGGAAGCTTCGCAGAGAGGCCGAAGTGCTGGCGGCGACTCGAAGAGACTCGGGAGCGGCGGCAGAAAACGGATTCGGGGCCGACTTGCTGTCCACCTTTGTGGGTTTAGCCCTCTTTTTGTTGGGCGCTTCCTCGCCTTCCGTCACGTCTTCGTAGCCCGATGTGTTCCCGTCTGCCGGTCTCTTGCGAGGCCTGCCTCTTGGGCGGCCAGTGGGCGGCTTCTTTCGGGGGGCTCTATTCGACGCTCGGCTGGACGGCCTGGATGAGGCTGCGGCGGTGTTTGACGGCTCGCCCGGCTGTATGGGAATAGGAGCAATTCGCTGGACCTCTTGAGACTCCGGCTGCATGTTCTGTTGTTGCGAGAGCTGGCTCTTTGATTCTTGGCTGTTGACCAGGGCCGGCTGGCCGAATGAATCTTGGGGGTTAGGCACGATGGACGGGCCTTGGGACATCCCTCGAGACATGCTTCGGGCCATGCCTTGGGACAAAGCTGGAGAGGCGACACGACCCACCTGTCCTGTGTGGCCAAAATGAGGGTTGGACTGAATGAACGAGTTCCATTCCGATGCGCCAGTGGGCGTCATGGCCATTTCCATGGGTCGGTCCGCTTGCTGATGGCCGTGGTGGTCCATTTGGTGGTCCATTTGCTGATCCACGGACTGGTTCATGTCTCGATTAACCTGCTGACCGATGTGTTGATCCATGGGCCGCCGCATGGAGTGATCAAGGCACTGGTTCTGCTGAACGTCCATGCTGTCGTGGTGGCCATGTCTTTGGACGCCCTTGGCAGACATGGAAAGCTTCAACTTGACCTCGAGGGTCTCGCGGTTGCCGCCGCCAAAGACGGAGAGCAGGTTTTTCGTGACGCGTCCGGTGACCATCTTGGATTGCTGGGCCATGACATCGCCGCGCAGCGCCTCGAGCGCCCACGACAGCATGCCTTGGCCGACCAAGGGCGTATCGCTTTCGGAGTAGTCGACGGCGTAGATGGTGTAGTCGCAGTCCTGACTGGCGAGCTCCGGGCTGCATTCTATGACAGCGTGGAGGCAAGCCCGCAGGTCGACGACACCGATGGAGGCTGTCTCGTCGATGGCGACCGTCTGCACGTGCAGCGTGTGCGGGTACCGGGCCAGGCAGTTGACCTTGGCCTCCTTGTCGAACGTGTAATGGACCTTGACTGCAGCAAGCGGGTTAGCCAGAGAACGGGGACAGCCAAGGCGCCAGAAGAGGCGGGAAGAGGAGGCGTACGGCCCATGGGCCTGACCTGCAGGCCTGGTTCCTCGACTTGGGGCTGGTGGCCCGGAGCCGGGGCGGGATTGGAGTTGGCGGACATCGTCTGGCTTGGGCCGTGCCAACCTACGCTGCCCATGGGCGCGTGAGGTCGAGGCGTCGCCATGTGACGATAGCTGCCGCGAAGAGCGAGCAGCGCGCGACGGGGGGATGTGCACGCGCAGCGGGCGTTGAGCTCTTGCTGGGTTGAGGTCGAGGTTGAGAGGCAGAGAGGATTTGCAGGCGAGGAGTGGAGTGCTGAGCGTTGGTAATTGTAGGGATTAATTTGGGGAGGCGGGTGTCATGTTCGTGACGCGCCTGAGAGCCCACCCTGCGCAGTCGCGTCGGTATGGGTGGGACCCGCTGCCACTTTAACACGGCAGCTGGCAGGCCGGGCCGAGACACGCTCCAGCACGGGCTATGCCGGAGAGGAGGCGGCGTCGGGGTGGAATGCGGGCGCGAGATGCAGCTGCGGCGCGGTGACGAAGAAGAGGCACGATGCGTGATGACGAGTTGCAGGCAAGGTTTGGTGCGCGCGTTGGTGGTGTTGACGGGACGGGAGCTGCCCGCCTGGAGCGGTTGCGTTGCGGGTTACTGGGCTGGGGTGGGTCTCGATGACGATGGCTCCGCCGCGGCGGGAAAAAGGTGGGAGCAGCAGCAGCAGCCGGACGAAACGAAACCGTTGGCCTCTCTCTGCTGGCGCCGTCGCGTGGTGCGGGTGCGTTGTGCCCGTCGGCCGTCTGGGGTTTGGTGAACGGAGCGGCGTCACCACACGGGTTCTCGAGGTACCTGCTCGCACGCGCTGGAGCCTCTCCAATGGTGTTTTAGCGCGCAATCGACGCTCCGTGGCCCGCCCGGCCGACGCGCCAAAGCACGTGACGCGGGATCGGTCGCGGTGGGGTGGGCCCCCCTGGAGCCTGGAGCTGCAGCGGACGGTCCGGCCCCGGGCGCTGGAATGGGGCCTTGGATGGGGCCTCGCTGCGAGCTCTCGTCGCGCTGCCAATGCCCGGAGTTAAGTCGTCGTGGAAGCTGTTCCGTCCGGGCTGGCAATCCGGCTGCGGTTCATGCTCGTCTCGGGCACTGCCGCTGGGCGAGGAAATTGCGCAAGTTCCGAGTATACTCGAAGACAGCCCGTCTCCCCCTCCTTGGGCCTCCCCCCGTGGCGGGCGGCCCTCCCTTTTATACTTTGCCTCGCCGAGGCCGTCGCCGGGCGCCCCAGGCAGATGCCATCCCCGATCCCTCCTCACCTGCTGATCCGTCTCAGCACACCATGTCGCGTTGGTGTTTTGTTGGCTCAAGCCGACCCTCCCGTGACTCCGTCACCGTCCGTCTCTTCCCACCATCCGACGCCGCCCATCCAGGCTGCCACCCACATCAAGTTGCCTTGCCCCTCCACGTCCGAGCTTTAGCCATTTTTGGCCGTCATTTCACGGATTAAATGTGAAGCTATCCCCGCAACCCCTCCATGCACCATTTTGGGGCGGAGATGGCCCCCCCCGACTGGTGCTGCGTGGTGTTGCCGCAATCGCCGCTTGCCTCACCCAGCACCCTGCCATCACCCGCCATTCAATGACGCCCCTGCCAGGACGCCGGATGCCTCCTCGTATGTATCTTGCAACGTTTGTCCCCTCCTTAGACCCTGATGATATTGCTTTTCTTTTCTTCAATAGCAGATGGCTGGACTGGCCTCACGCCCACTGATTGGGATTCGCCACAACCGGCCTACCGTGAACGCTGCCTTTACCCAGTATGGGCACGGAGTCTCGTACCCCTTCTCCCTTTTCTGCACTCTGATCCTCTACATGTGTCTTCTGCTTAAACCAGCTGCGCTTGATAAGGAGACCCGACCACACCTGCGCTTGCTCTGGAGTTCTACGACGTCATCGTTGAGAGTTGATACTGTGACATCTCGGGGCAATAGCTGGCCCAACGCAGCGCACAATAATTCTGCGAAGACAAAAAAAGCCGAGAGGTGTACTGGTGTTTCCCTTGAGTGAAGAATTCCTTGATTATGTCCCAACACATGCTCCTTACCCAACTCCAGGGCCAGGCCCATAGCCATAGCCTTCGATAAGAATGTCTCAAGACGCCGTCTTCGCTTTAGTCGACTCTTGAAGACTGACAACGTGTGAGCATCTTTGCGTGATATTCAACGCTGCTTCTATGCAGCCTCTTCTCTACAGTGTTCCAACCTTTATAGTCTACTCGTGGCCACACCCTCGCCGTCCACCCACTTCACCTTGCCCTCGCCGTCCACCGTCGTCTTGCGCGCAACAATCTCCTTCACGACGTCCGCGATGCCCTGCCGGCCCTGGCGCGTCGCCACCACCGCCCGCGTTAGCTCCTCGGGCGTGTACGCGTTGCCCGCCGCCATGCTTCGGACCTCCTTCTCCGAGGGCACGCCGAGCGCCGCGTAGGGGTACTCGGCATACGTGCGGTCGGTGAAGAGCTCCAGCGAGGGCTTGCCGCTCTCAAACTCGAAGAAGGGCTTGGCAGTGTTCGCGCTGGCGGGGATGGCCTCGAGAGACTCGGGCTGCCACTTGGGCTTCTCCTTGCGCACGAGCAGCGCCGTGACGCCCTCGGTGAAGTCGTGGTGCTGCATGAACTTGGAGGCGATCTGGTGCTCCTTGCGGAACGTCTCGGCAATGTCCCACTTGTCGCCGACGCGCATCTGCCGCAGCGTAACGTGCACGGCCGTGGGCGAGCGCTTGTGCAGCGTGGCGAGCTGCTTCTGAGCCCACTCCTCGGTCGCGCCCCGCTCCTCCTTGAGGGCGGCGATGATGTCGTCGACGTTGTTCTTGCTGAAGCAGCGGTCGATGGCGCGGCGCACGTCGCCGCTCAGCTGCATGGGCTGGTCGTAGGGCAGGCCGGTGCAAAACTCCTCGAGGGTCTCGTTGATGATCTCCAGCCTCGTGGACAGCGGGTGGTCGTCGCGGAACCTCAGCTCGGCCAGGCGGGCCTCGAGATCGGGAAGGCTGGTCGAATGGAGGTAGTGCGTGGCGACGCCGGAGTAGAAGACGTTGGGGCCCGTCAGTCGCTCGCTGGTCAGGGCCAGGTACGTGCCGACGGAGCCGTTCATCCTGGGCAGGAAGAAGGACGCGCCAACGTCAGGGAAGAAGCCAATGGTCGTCTCGGGCATGGCGAAGACGGTCCGCTCGGTGGCGATACGGAAGGGGGCGTGGATGCTCAGGCCAACGCCGCCGCCCATGGTGATGCCATCCATGAAGGCAATGTACGGCTTCTGATACGTCGCAATGTAGTGGTCGAGCTTGTATTCGAGGCCAAAGTAGTCGGCCGACTGCTTCCACCCGTCGGGGCCGTCCTGGTTGTACTTGGCCAGGGCCGCGACGTCGCCGCCGGCGCAGAGGGCCTTCTCACCGGCGCCCTTCATGACGACGATGTTGGCCATGTCCGACTTCTCCCACTCGACCAGCCGCGGGACGATCTTGCGGATCATGGAGCCGTTGAGCGAGTTGAGCTTCTTGGGCCGGTTGAGCATGACGGTGCGCAGACCGTACTTGCTCTCGAAGACGACATCGTTGGCCTCGTCGCCGGGGAGCTCCTTGACCGTGGTGGCCTCGGTCGTCAACTGTCGCACCGGAGTCAGCAGGCGATGATTAATGCCACAGGGGGGACAATTGGACTCGACGTACCGGCCGGGCACCGAGCGAGGAGCTGAGGACCTTTGCTTGCTGAGCCATGCTGAAGGTGCTTCGGAAGGTCCTGCTGCCCGCGGCGTTGGCTGCCGAACCAGCTCGGGCGGCGAGCGTGCGGAAGGACATTGGAGGATGAGTCAAGTGCTGTATGCGCCCGCAAGGCCCGGAGTACGCATCGAGGGAGGTTGGTTCGTCTGCGTCGGGGTATCGGGAGGGCGGGATGGCGGCGTCGACGCTTCGGCTGGCGGCGATCGAGGGCCAAAATTTAGCCCGAGGATAGCAGCGGCTTGCCAGAGGCGGCCGTAGCACCCTGCAGCGCATTTCCCGCCAGCAGCGGCCAGGGCCCCACAGCGCCCGGTGGGCGGCCTCGGGGCCAATCACCTCCCGCTGCTGGACCCCCCGTCGTCGACTTTTCGAGCTTCGCAGCGTCAGCCTTGCGATCGCGTGTGCCAACCTCAACCTCATCCCGCTCCGAACAGACGCCCACCCGCATATCGAGCAGCCGCCCAAGATGTCGGACCCCAAGATTGAGTAAGCGACGTACCCGGCTCTTGTACAGGACTACGGCTAACCTCAATCACCAGTGAGCTGCTCACCAAGGCGCGCTCCGACCTCACGTACGTCGTCCCCTTCCCGCCTGCACCAGGAAAGCACCAGGCCGCTCGCGTTTGCCATCGGGGATGAGGCAACGTGGAGGAGCAGACTGAGCAGTAGTAAAGAAGAGACCAAGAGCTAACGGGCGCTGATGCAGCGAGTACGAGATTGCGCAGCTCGAGGAGCACGAGTTCTCCGCCGGCCCCCTCTCCATCCTCCAGACCGCCGTGCGCCAGCACGTCCAGGTGCTCATCTCGATCCGCAACAACCGCAAGCTGCTAGCGCGCGTCAAGGCCTTTGACCGGCACTGCAACATGGTGCTGGAGAACGTCAAGGAGATGTGGACCGAGACGAGCAAGACGGACAGCGGCAAGACCAAGTCGGTCAACAAGGACAGATTCATCAGCAAGATGTGAGTGCGGGCGGCGCGATGTTTCCTTCTCCTGTCTCCATGCCGACCCGGGAAGAACGTGAGTCTGCGGCTGATGGGACCGAGTGCTGACGAGACGGCTTTTTGCAGGTTCCTGCGAGGCGACAGTGTGATTTTGGTGCTCCTCAGCTAGGGCGCCCTATTGGATGGCTTGGATGAGTTTTTTGTTGCTTTGTTTCTCGTCAGTTTGGGATCTGAACGTCCGGTATGTCTCGTGGGCGAGACTATAGCACGATATAGGCGTTGAAAACAGGGTGCTTTGCGAACGACGACACCTTTGTCATGGATATCTGTTCCTCTCTCCCGCTGACTACCACGTGCTCTCTACTTGGTTTCATATCGACTAGAGAACTTTGCCCGCGATCCTGTTCCGCCCCAACTCAGATCTTCTCCCATCCCTCGTCGACGGACTTTGCGCCCGCCAGCCCCAGGAAGAAGCACGCCAGGCCCCAGGCACCGGGGTCAGGCACCTCCTCGTACCCGCTCCCGCCGACGTACACCGTCCGACCGAGGCTCGCCTGCATGCCCTTTGTCTCATCCGCCGCCTTCCGTGCCGCCTCGGCCGCCTTCTTGACGTCTCCCGTCTGCCGCAGCACCTCGACGAAGGGATACAGCGCGTCGACGAGGGTCCTGTCGCCCGGGCGCGCAGGCGTGTAGCGGGACAAGGCGTCGCAGCTGCCCTTGAGCGCGTCGGCCCAAAGCTGCGAGGTGGCGTCGCCCGGAGACAGCTCGCGCAGGGCGTGGACGAGGGCGTTGAGGAAGATGGCGTAGAGGGCGCCCGACGTGCCGTCCATGGTGTTCTCCACGACGGGGACGATGGAGGCGACGTCGACTACGGCGTCTCCGGTCAGAGGGGTCTGGCCGATGTGCTTGAGAATGGCTAAAATGTCGAGTCAGCGGGTGTTCAAACGTGGTGACGATTTTCTTCCTGGTCAATTTCTTACCTTCAGCGCCCCTCTTGAGCCCGATACCGCAGTCTCCATCCCCAACCGCAGTATCAAACTTCGTAATCTCCGGCTCCGCCTCAATGACTCTCTCCAGTGCGTTCTTCAGCGCAGTCGTGGCCTTCCCAGCGTCCAGCTTCAGTCCGCTCGGCTCTACCTTGCTGCCCGCCCCCGCATCGTCCGTCCTCGTCGCCGTGTTGCGCGCCTCCCAGGTCGTCTTTTTGATGGGCGCCGCCCAGCCCGTGACCTCGCTCGGCGCATCGAGCAGCTCCACCATGCTCGGCCCGCCGATGTCCGTGTTGACGACGTTGAGCAGCGTCACGCTGAAGCCCGGCCCGTTGAGGCTGGTCATAAATGTGCCGCTGAGCACGCGCACCGGACGGATGCCGTACTTGCCGTCGAGCTGGGACACCACCTCCGTCGTGATGCCGCCGAGCTCCAGCACGCTCACGCCGCCCAGGTTGTTGATGAGCAGGACCACCTCGTTGGAGTTGACGTTGAGGAACGCGCGCTCCTCGTCCTTGGCGTCGAGAAGCTGGGCGAGCATCTTCTCGACCAGCTGCGGGAGGTCCATCTCCCCGCGGCCGGAGCCGGGTTCGTTGTGAATGCCCATGCCGATCTCGACGACGCCGGGTGCCAGCTTGTCCTCGGCCGCGTCCGCCGCCCGCCCGGGGACGTGGACATGCTCCAGGCTGGCTCCCACGCTGACGAGGTTCGCGGCCGTGAGGCGCGCCACCTTGGCCACCTCGTCGAGCGGGCGTCCCATGGCGGCCAGCGCGCCCGCAATCTTCAGCACGAGCACCGTACCAGCGATGCCCCGTCTGCCGACCTTGCCCGCCTTGGTTCGGCCGACGCCGACGTCGTCCCCGACGACGACCATCTCGACGGCCTGGCCCGCCGCCCGAGCCTTCTCCACGGCCATGCCGAAGTTGAGGACGTCGCCCGTGTAGTTCATGACGACGACGAGCACGCCCTTGTCCGTGTCCACGCGCGCAGTGATACCCGTGCGTACCTGTTCCGCCGACGGACTCGCAAAGATGGTGCCGGCGACGGCGGCGGCGAGCATGCCCGGTCCCACCATGCCGGCAAAGGAAGGCTCATGGCCGGACCCGCCGCCCGAGAGGATCGACACCTGCTGCTCATGTTGATGCTGCGCGGGTCGGCGGTAGACAATCTTGTTGGCAGCGTCGACGGCAACGTTGGGATTTGTGAGTGTGAGGGAGTGGAGTGCCGAGGAGACCAGGTGGGCCGGGTCGTTGATGAAGTGTTTCGAAGCCATGGCCACTGCAGAATGAAATGCTCTGGTCGATCAAGCTGAAGCGGATGAATACAATACGGAATGTGACGTGGTTTTACAAAAAGTTGAGCAAAGAATGGAGGCGATGAGTACGAGGGTGACGAGGAGGTGACGTTCAGCCACAGGTGGGGTGGAGGGGCGGCGAGTGTCGTCCGGGTGAAGTGACGATGATGATGATGGTGTGGTGTTGCGGGGTCGGACCGGGATTTACAAGCCAAGCTCGCGACATCTCGGTCAACACCACCGAGCTGCGGCGTCACGGAGAGGGCCACGTCCTCGTATGGCACGCAGGTTCGTCTCTAGCTCGAATCAAAGCGTTGATTGGGAAAGCTCCTTTTGAGCAGACATCTATGTTGCAGAAGAAAAGAAAGATGGGAAGATTCCCCGATGCTATGGCCAGCAATCCCGAGCTGCCAGACGCCCAAACGCCACCCGCCAAAGTGTCTCAAATCTATATAACCATGAAAGTAGTGCCGGCTATCGCGCCCACGACAAACAGCAGCGTGACGAAGCCCGCGCCGACCTTATCCCCCGTGGTGATGGGCCGCGGCACCGTCGGGTCCTTCTGCGTGCCTGCGCCCGCGTTCGGGTCGCCCTTGGACGTGCCGCCCGTCTTCTCCGTGAACGGCTGGTTCGCCGCCTCGGCGAGCGGCGCGATCATGGCCGCCAGGCCGTTCATCTGCGAAGGCACGGTGATGATGCCGTCAAAGCCGCCGTTACCGAGCCAGGTGAAGCCGCAAGCCGTGCCCGGCTGGCCCTTGTACCCAGTCGCGGGCGACCCGCTGCACGCGGCGCCGGCGTTCTTGGCCGTGGCCTTGAGAATGGGAGCGATGGTGCCCAGCGTGTAGGGTGCCAGCTTTGTTGTCTGCGCCATCCACCGCGTGAGAAAGCCCTTGAAGCTTTCCTGATCCCTGTCGCAAAACTTGCTGGGCTCGCAGAATTGCTCATAGACGATGTTGTCCTTGACGAAGTGCGACGTCGTCTCGGCCAGGATGCCGTCCAGACGCTTCTTCCACGTGGCATCGTTGGTCATGTTGTACAAGTTGGCGACGCCGTGCATGTAGATGCCCGCGTTGTAGGTCCACTGGGCTTGGTTGAGGCCCTTGCACGACTTGGTATCCGGGTCGATGGTGATGCCGTCGAAGATGCCGTACGAGTCGCTGATGAGGCCGGCCTGTTGCTCCCAGTCCCAGATCTTGGTGGCCCAGTCGGAGTAGGTGGTGTTGCCCGTGTACCGCGCCAGCCGCGCGGCAATGTTGAAGAAGCAGCCGTTGGAGATTGAGTTTTTGTAGTTGTAGCCGTTGTTGAAGGAGAAGATTTGCCAGCGCAGGCCGCCGCCGCAGTCGGCCTCGTTCCATCGAGAGACGTACTGGTTGAAGACGGCCTGCGCCAAGGCAAGGTACTGGGGCTGGTCCGGGGGCGGATTCGGGAACTTGTACTCGGCGGCCGACATGGCCGTCATGGCCCAGAACCCCTGGTCATCGTTTCCCTCGGTCCTCGTCTGGTTCAGGGGCATGAAGTCTTTGGTAGGAGAGCCCTGATGGACAATGGCTTGCATCGTAGCGTCGTTGTAGCTGGTGTCCCCCGTCAGGAACCAGTAATCGACCATGGTGCCAAACATGGCGCCTGCCGTCCACCCTGCTCAGCTGTTAGCGACGGACTTGACGGCACGACTTGGCCATGATTCGGGAGAGTCTGACAAAAGTACGGGTCGGGCAGGTTGCCGGGAACGTCGCCGGTGTTGTTTCCCGTGTAAAACTTCATCAGCCCGAAGGCGACGGTGCTTGCGGCCTTCTTGAGCGAGTCTGTAACGCCGTCAGTATCGCCGGTGGCGTGGCCATGGCCAGACTCGGAAATCTCGTACTATCATCGTCAACGGTGACATCGATGCCAAGAGCGGTCTGTGCCAGAAGCGCCGTGGCGAGGGTCACGGCTGTTATCACCGCCTTCATGGCGCGGTATCGATGATCGGAGAACTCAAACGCCAAGGGAACGTAACGAGGCGGCCGCGATCGAGAGCGAGGAAGTTCTTGACGACGCAAGCCCAGCTCGCATCAAGTCTACCGAGAAGCGAGCCGATGCGTCAAATACGTCTGTACACAGTTGCCCGAGGACGGTAGCGAAGGTGGTTGCGTCCTGGTGCCCTTTGCGGCCGACTACTCGAAGACGTGCACGACAAGGCCAAGCAACTTGGCTAAGAAAACGGACAAACGGCGCCGCCAAGAAGAAGCGCGGATAGGGCAAAGGAATGTCTGCGAGAGAGACCGTCGGGCCGGAGGTGCCGGTATCACCAGTTGCAGTGCGTCGGAGTGAAAGACGACGACACCACCCAAGAGAACCGTAAACGAGCAACACGAAAATGAGCGGCTAGGTAATGATGAAGATGGCAACGAGAGTTCCGGGCGAGAATTGGTCAAGTGGTAAATGGAAGCAGTGGCGGGTTCGTCCAGGCATTGTCCCTTGTCGCATGACACGCCTCCTGAGTGTCGAGCGAGCGTCCCTTTCCACCCGGATCTGCACAGCCTTCCACAATTCGCCAGACCAGACTTCCGTTGCATCGAAGCATGGGGACAAAGACCCTCACCGTTCCAAACGCTAGGTCCCGTTCTGATTTGCCCTCTGCAGGCCGGCCCGCGAGGCTGTGCTGCCCCATGCGTCGACGGGCCTGAAACACGATGCGGCGCAATGGCAGTCTCAACTCTTGGACCCGACAGCCTGCGTGCGTCGCCGTGTTTGAGCCACGGATCGGCGCCTGTGCCTGCGATGCCATGCCGGCATCCGCGAGGGCCGCCGGCGACAACGCGGTATGTCAGGCTCCGGCGGCGCGGCGATGCTTGCGTCGATGCTGGGCGGCGGCGACGCGGACGCCGTGTCGGGTCCGCGACGCCGTGGGCCTTCGGAGTCGTCCCATCCAGCAAATGGCGGACGTCGAGGGGCCCGCCCCTGGCGCCGACGCGGAACGCAAAGCCAGGCCCAATCAGCGGCAGCAAACTTGACGCATCCAGGGCAGCCGAACCGCTAATTTTAGGGACGGACGACCCGACTCCACACGGCTAGGCACGGAGTGCCCAAGTAGGCCACCCCGGGCGGTTGTTTCCGAGCTCTAGGCATCTTCCACGCTGCTTCTGGACTGCGCTCCAGATTGATCTACCGGCCATGCTGCACATTGCACTTGTTTCCAAGTTGCTGCACGGCAGATCCAAACGAACAACAACGACGACGACGACAATGTTTCCATCTCCCGCGCTGCCGCCGGCGACCTCGCGCCTTGCTCGTACGACGTTGGTCGCACCGCAGCCCTATCCCCGATCGCCGTCTCGCAGCTGCACAGCCACGGACCAAACGAGATGAGCGTATCCATCCTCCGTGAGCACCAACGCAACGCTCGCAAAGCCGGCCGGCAACCAACCGAGAGCCGTCGTGGTTGGCGGCTCCGAGATTGGCATCCATCCTCGCGCGTCTTGGCAGCATCAACAAAGGGGTCGGGAGGCGGAGCAGCAGGCGAAGAACTTGATTTTTCTTGCTTATACGCGCTCTCGTGCCTGTTCAGCTAAATCCCGCTGCTTGCCGGAGACCACGAGGGAACGCACGGCGTGATGAGCGCTCTTGAGGAAATGGCCGGACAAGGATCAAGGTTTCGCCTCTGGTCGCCTGCTTCCGCCGGATTCCTAAGCATCGCTGGGCCGTCCGTGAAGCCTGGCATGGCGATGACGACCATGTTCACATCGTCTGACCTTCGTCGCCTTTACTCGTACTTGTACGACAGACACGGCCCGTGACCGGCACAGAACTATCTGTGGAGCAGTGGGTGAGCTTTCTTTGTCGGCCGCAGTGCACCACGGGCTATACGTGTGTTGCGTCAGTTCGCCCCAAAAACGTTCGGTATACGGATACTGCCTGCAAGGTTCGTACTCGTAGTGAGGTGGTTTTCAAAGGGCCGAATTTGTCTGTCAGCAGAGTTGTGCTTGTCGACGGGTGGAGTAGTCTGCTCTTACCACATGGGCAGCCATCCGCCTTTCTCGAGACCTCTCAGGGCATGGCGTCGACCTCGGAGCCCCTTGGAGGCTGCAGAGCTGTCTCTGAGGAGTTGCAAGGCCGAGGCAATACTTCAAAGAAACATGTGGGAGGGGGAAAGACGGCCGGTGCATCCATCGACGGAATTCGCACAACCACACGCCTTGTGTGTGGTTTGGGTCTTCTGTCAGTCTTGAGAAGGTCGTCTTTCAAGCCCCCTGGATTCAGAGAGCGGAATTAGCTTTCTCAGCCGTTGTGTCGTCATGAATAGGTAGATGAAGGAACCCCTTCGTGTAGACCGAGATCTTGTAGCAAACGCTCGCGCAATTTGGCCGGCAGGAAACACGTTGAGAAACGTGAGAAACATACCCGCATTAGGCTAGCATAACATCTCCTCGGCTGCCAGCCGAGCCAGCGTACGAGTATGGAAGACAGAACCGCAATGTAGGCGTGCGACTTACTCGTACAGGTTGATGACGATGCAGTTGGCCCTTGAGTTGACGATGGGGCCTTGTTCCGAATCTCGAACGCTGCACCGGTGTCGTGCCCCCCATCTCGATCCGTTTTCGGAATCGTTAGGAAATCCTTTGGCTGACTTGCAGGAGTGCGGGACTTTCCTTGGCTTGGCAATACACACTTATGCGCATGACTCCTCCTCGCCTTCTGCATATTCGCTGGGCTGTTTCATCATCTCCCAACCGCACTTCAGCGGCCACCCTGCCCCAGAAACCTTCAACGACACTTGCTCCGCCTAAAAGGCGAGGAGTGCCCTCGCCGGAAGGTCGCGTGCTACGATGCTGTGCGGCGCCATTCTCGTCGCGCTCGTCGCGGGTCTCGCGGTGGCTGAGCCCGGCTCCTCCTCCCTGGCCTTGGCGAACGGCAACGGCACGAACTCGCAGTGGTCCTTTGTCAAGAGCGACGTTTCGCAAAACACGTGCAACCAGACGACCTGGGCCTACGCAGCGAGCAAGAAGGCGCGGGTGCGCGACTGCGTCGACCTCGCCGTCGATCTGACGCGGCGGACGGGGTCGTACATTGTGGGCAACTACAGCGGTCCGGGCGGCGACTACGCCGTCGTGGCCAGCCGAGGGACCTGCACCCTGGGCCTCAAGAAACTCGAAAACGACGACGAGGCGACCGGCTGCTGGCGCGTGGGCGACTCGGACGCGGTGGAGATTGTCAAGGAGGCCGTGTCCCGGCTGGGCCGCACGCAGATGGTCTCGGCGGTTGGCATGGCCAGGTGCGAGTACAGCGGCGACGGCGCCGACGCGGGGAGGTTCATGATGTGGCGGCTTTGGGACGCGGGGACCGGCTGAGGGCTGACAGAGAGAGTTGTCGTTCGGAAGGAATCTTTGGAGGCGTTGGGCATCTCATCGTGACTGATGGCGCATGGAGAGCCGTTGGTGGAATCGTGGCCGCGAATTGTCCTCGTCTTCTCGTGAGCGAGCGGACGGACGGAGGCGCGAGATAGCGCACGGCGCGGTTGAGGCGAAGGAATAAAGGAACGCCATTATTTTGATCTATGGCCGGTCAGCATGTCACGTTGTAGGTGTAAGTCGTCAATCGTCGCGATCCGGCCAACTCGGCAGCCCGTCGCCGTCTTAGCGCCGGCCAACTGCCGCCGAATGGGCTGATCATCCATTCGTGGGATTATGAAGAGATCGCCAACCTCCCCCGCGTGTGGCACGGGGAAGAGTCCGTGGGGGAACCGGCATGCCGGTTGCGACGTTGCACCGACATCCTAATTCAGCATCGTTCGCAGGCGATGGATCTAGATATAGCCAGGGCCCAACCCCTCTCGCCATCACGACTGCTGCCCCGACCACCCGAGGCATACATCGTCAAGTGAAACCATGAGACTGCTCGCCGTGTCTGTGGGCGCCCTGTTCGGCCTCGGTGCTGCTCAGCAGCAGACGGGGAACAACCCCGATTGGGATCGGTGGTGCGGCAAAGCATACGAGCCAAAGTAAGTAGCCGACGCTGATACTGGTTCCCTTGTCTGACAGCAACGCGCCAGGTATCCGAGCTTCAACCCCGGCGGCCAGACTGTTGAGCCGCCAGCGCTCCCCAATGGGCCGGCCCTGGATCTTCAATTCAAGCCTCGCTACAACATTTATCTCGAGAGCGAAAAGGAGGCCGAGTTTGTCGTGAGGGCGACCGTATCTAAGTGGCAAGGCCAGCCATGGCCGGATCTGAACACGCCGGACAAGGCGCCGCCCGTCCATTTCACCATCAAGCTCGTCTCCAGCAACAAGGTGCTCGTCTCCAACAAGGTGACCGTCGGTTCGGAGCCTGGTGTCTTCGCATTCAGCCTCGCCGGCCTCGAGCCGAGCTTCGAGCCTTATGAGGTGGTCCTTTCCGGCGCGAGGGACGGCGGCAAGCCTACCATTACCGCCACCAGCGAGCTCCTGGTCCTGCCCGAGAAGAAGACTGGCAGCGTCACCAAGCTGGACAATCTGCACGGCGGCGTGCTCTTCCGCAGCGCCGCAACGGGGGGCCGCTTCGAGCGTTTCCTGCCGTACGGCTTCTATGCGTCATGCGACGGTTTCCTCTGCGCCAAGAACAGCACCAGCCAGATCAAGGCTTATCACGATCTGGGGCTCAACAGCATGATTTCGCTGACGACGGTCTTTGACTCACGCGCCGCATACGACTACATGGGCTCGCTGGACTTGCGTTTCATGTACGACCTGCGCGGCTATTACAAAAACTTGACGGCGGTGCGCGAGCAAGTAACGGCCATCAAGGACTCCGAAGCCATATACTCGTACTGGGGCTCAGATGAGTGAGTCCGCAAGCCTACGAGTGTCGAGTGTCGAGATGAGCTGACGGAAGACAAACTGTAGACCCGATGGTCACCAGGACCCCTTTAACCTCCTCCCCGAGGCTCGCGATGCCATCCGCAAAATCGACCCCTACCACCCCGTCTCAGTGACGCTCAACTGCCAAAACTACTACTTCGAGGAGTACACGGCCGGCGCCGACTTCATCATGGAAGATGTCTACCCCATCGCCATCAACAGCACCTTTTCGAAATGGGGCACGCCGTGCAACGCCACCTACGGCGACTGCGGGTGCGACAACTGCGAGGGCAACGTGCAGGACGTGTCGCGCAGGCTCGACGACCTGACGCGGTACGAGCGCTGGCTGGGCTTGTGGCCCAAGACCAAGGCGCACAACCCGCAGAGCTTCCACGGCGAGGACTACTGGTTCCGCGACCCGACGCCCGACGAGGAGGTGGTCATGAACGCGCTGGCGTTCAACCACGGCGCCAAGGCCATCGCGTCGTGGGTGTGGCCGACGAGCGACACGCTGGCGCAGATCCACGGCAAGTTTGCTAAGGCGGTGGCCACGGCGCCGGTGAAGGATTTCATCGTGGGCGGCCCGGCGACGAGGGTCGAGGTCAAGGGCCCGGAGGCGCTCGACGTGGCGTACTGGACAAGTGGCAAGCAGGTGCTGCTGTCCGTCGTCAACGGCGGCACCCAGCCTGTCGGCGGCGAGCTTCGAATCCCGCTGCCCAAGTCGATTGCCCTCAAGTCCAAGGACGCCGTCATCTGGGGGAACGGGGCCTGGACCCTCGCAAATGGCGAGCTCCGGTTGGGAGGAGTTGCGGCCATGTCGACCAACATGGTCATACTTGGTAAAGGTAACTGCCGACGAGGAACTATGTAACTTGAGGGTGAACTCTTGCTGTTGATTATGCAGAATAGGGTATACTAAACAGATGATGACACTTCAATACATGATTGGCTTGGTGACTCCCCTTCACTCCCCTCTGCAGAAATCCATCCCTTCTCGGGGAGGACCGCGAACACCATCACTCCTTTGTGTTCCCCCGCTCATCCCGCCCCAGCCGAGCCATTTGCGTCTTCAGGGCCGGCGTGTCCGCGCTCACCAGCGTATTCAGCCACTTCTCGACGCCCTCGACGCCCTCGCACCGAAGCGCGCCGAGGCCCAACCCGACAGGGCTGCAGTTGTCGTAGATGGTTTCGTACGAGCCCGCGGGCACGACGAAAGTCTCGTGAAAGACGCCCAAGCTCGTGAAGCGGCCGTTGTTGTACCAGTCCCAGGCCTTGCGGTGCATCTCCTCGTGCGCGAAGCGATGGATGCTCTCGACGTTGCGGAAGTAGTAGGTGGTGACGAGACTGTTGGCGTTGTCGAGGCCGGAGCCCTTCCAGTAGTTGACGCTGATGAGGCCGAGCTCGTCGCGCCGGCGCTCGATGTCCCGGCTCATGGCCATGAAGCGCTGGGCCGTCTCCTTGCCGCCGGGGCCGAGCATGCCGAGCGGGTGGTTCCACTGGACGCCGAGATTGAAGACGACGAGGCCCTGCGATGCCGGCTCGGCGCCGAAGGAGCCCGAGGGGCCGGGCAGCTGGGCGGTGATGCGGCCGGGGACGACATTCTGCCTGTAGGGGTTCGACGGCGATGCGGGCGACAGAATGTGGATGAGCGTGGTGACTGCGTAGCCCAGGAGGAGGGCGGCGGGGGGCACGACGTAGAAGTTGGCGGGAAGGAAGAAGCAGAAGACGAGCTGGACCAAGGCGGCCACGAGGAGGATGGTGTGCTGGGTGAAGAGAGTCTTGATGATGGTCTGTTGCGGGCGTTAGTCCGGCGAAATGCAGCATTGGTCTATGAGGGAGTAGACTGACCGTGTACCTGTCCTGGGGCACGAAACTGTGAGGCGCACTCGCCGGCGCGAGCTTGGCTTTGAACTCGCGAGCCATGATGCCAATTTCTGGGGCGGCTGGGATGTCGGCGGGTTGTGTCGAGCGCAGCACGCCTGCTAATTAATATTGTAGTGGATGCGTGCGGTATCCGGAGGAGGCCCCTTGCGTGTAAGTCGACCGGCCAAGGGTACGATATTTTGTGATGCGGTCACGGCGGAGCAAGTCGGCTGCAACAGCTTCGTCCAACAACTTGGTTCCAAAGTTGGTGAGTTCGTAGGAGCAGTGTAGCTAAACTGTGAAGCGACGTCAAGGGCTGGGGATGATTGCTGCCATCAACTCCAAGAGGTGCCATGAGGGGGGCGCCGTCCGGCTCTATTTATCTACAGCCACAGCCATGGAGATTCTCCTCTGTCGCCCGTGCGAAGTCATAGGGCGAGCACCGAGGCGTCCAGCATGTATGTAATGAGCCGCGTCACGACGTCAAGACCCTTTGCTCCAGCGCCCAATCCCGTCGCGCGTATTGCGGAAGCCAACACAGCTTCCACGCCATAGTGGTTCCGAACTTGCGCGTCCGATGCGGGAGCGCTGCACATCGCCCCATAACTCCCAGGCCGAGAACGCGAGCCGCGAGTCCCATTCCGGGCTGGTGGCTGCGGGCGGCGGGCTGTCGAGTCGGGTCGCTCTGTTGGGTTGGGCCTAACAAACTACCTGACGTAGTATCCGTAGTGTGGGCGGGCTCGCATTCGCATTTCGCATGTCGCATTCTCAGCCTTGGCCGCTTCGCCGGGTGTGGCGGCTTATGCAACCACGGGCTGAGAGCGCCGGAGACAAAAACGCCGGTCCACGATCTCGCCGGAGATTTATAACGATGACGCGGGATGACGCTGATTCCGCTATGCCGCCGGGACTCGTGATGCTGGCTGGGGGAATCCGGGAAGGGTGAATCACGGAGTAGTGATTGCGCCGCGCCTTGTCCAGGTTGTCATCCGCTGCGTACGGTACTGGAATCCAGATACGGGAACCGACGCCACTCAATCGACTCTGAGGCTGTCAAGCAGGTACTACGACCGGGGCTTTGAAACCAGGAGAGGAAAAGCCCGAGAAGAGAGGAACAGCCCGAGAAGAGAGGAACAGCCCGAGAAAAGAGGAACAGCCCGAGAAGAGATCCCCCCTCCCAAGGAAGAAGCATCCCGAAAGAGGGAAAGGCCCATAAGTGCAGTCGTACAGCGTGCATTCATCATCAGTCGTATCTTTACATTTCAGATCCATCGTCATGCAACTCCACCGTCCAGCCAAAAAGCAATATGGCATCCACCCAATTCCGCTAACCCCTACCCCCCCCGGACCCCGAGCTTTCAAGGTCCCGTCCATATCACCGATTGGTGGTCGTGTAAGTCGTGCCAGATTCTTGTCGGTCGTCTCGATCCCGCCGCACGTTCGATCCCTTCTGCATGCGGTGCATATCCTTCCCGGCGCGCCATGCAGGATCCAACGTGTCGTCTCTATGCTTTGTTTTCCTTGTTGGCAGCCTCTGGCGGCACCAGCGACTTCTCCCACTCGTCCATCAGGCTATTGGCCGTCTTCTGGAGGTTGCTCGGCGATAGCGGCGAGAGCTTGTTGACGACGCTGGGCAAAATTTCCTCGAGCTTGGGAGACAGGGCCGGTGTCTCGACCGTCGACGACTTCTTCTTGCTGTTCACGGGGTATTAGCCAAGGCATCTTTTCGTCCCATTCATGCCACAACACGTACAGGGGCGTCATGTTCTCCTCTCCGGCTTCCGGGATGGACCCGATGTCCTCCAATCCTGCGCTGTTGACGGTTGAGCCGCTCCACCGGGGCGACTTTGAGGGTCCCGGCGATTCCCAGTTGGACCAGGCGTTGTCGTCCAACGAATCAAACCCGAGCGGTGTCCAGGAAAAGTGTTTGCTCTTCGTGGGCTTTGGCTTTTCCAGCGAAGGGGCGAAGCTCCTGCTGGCCGGTGTAGGGGTCGACATGCCCGACCTTGGAGAGTCCGATGCCATGCTCGTCTTCAAACGAGCAGCGTGGCCGTTTCTGGGCTTGTCTGGATCCCCGATTGTTCCTCTATTTATCGTACTGCCATGTTGTGGCGCCGGAGATCCTCGGCCCGTGATGGGCTCGTCTCCGATTGTTATTTGGCGAATGTCCTCCACAAATGCCCGAAGCCCCAGCTTGAAGTCCTCGACGAGCTGCGGCACGGGCGAATTCTGCGCGGACCGGGGCTGCCACGATGCCCGCTTCAAGAGTGCAGGATTGTTGAGCTGAGGCGTCCGCCGATCCAGCGGCGAGAGCTTCATATCATCCTGGCTGCGGTCCTCGTGAACGGAAAACTCGGCATTCGTCCTCGCTGGTGAAAGAAGAGACAGGGTACGGGTGTGGCCGCCACGCAAAACCCTTCGCCGATTTTGCGTTGGCGTGCCTTGATTTTGGTTCTGCATCAGGAGCTTCCTGCGGTCCATGTCGACGCTGCGACGCGATGTAGCGGTTTCGGCGTCCAATGCGCCCGGGGTGACGGTTCTCTGTAAATCAATGTGGGTGCTGGCGCCTCTCTTGTGGTGCGGCTCCCTGGATGTCCACTGCCTCTTCAGCGCGGCGAGGTCTGCCTCGGCTCGGACCAGCTCCTCCCGCAGCTCCAAGACCCGGCGCTCCTGGGCGGCGATTGCTATTATGCATTCGTTCGCATCAGAAGACGAGGCCACGCTCGACGTCTCGACGGGCGTTGGGGGAATGGACGACGTGGTCGCCGACATGGGGGTCGGCCGTGACGGATCGCTCGTGGGCGGCGCGATCGGGAGCGTAAGCGACAGGCGGTTGGTGACTCGCGAAGCAGCAGAGTCGGAGCGCGACTGGCGCGCGCTGGGGCCGCCGTGCGATGGCAGAGGCGGCGGCGGCATCATCTCTGCGTCGTTGGCGTTGTCCTGGCGCGTCCCGTCGCCCTCGGGCGTCCCGCCGTCGCGCTGAGGGCGGCCCAGATCAGGGGGCAAAGCGAATGTGTTGGCCGTGGCCATTGCGGCGATGGCCGACTCGAAAGGAGCGCGGTCGGCGGCCGACGAGCGGCGGCGGATCTCCTGGTGCGAGGCCATTTCCAGGCGCCTGTGCAGGAGCTTGCGAAACGAATGGCTGCCGTGCAGTCGACGGCGCTTCTGGCAATGAGCGGATGGAGCCCCAATGGCTCTGCGGCGCCGCGGGCGGCTAGCGGATGCGGCTCGGGCGGCGAGCGCTCTGTGGTGGGCCTGGGTCAGATGGCGATAGTCATGGGAAACAAGGAGTGAACAGTGGTCGGCGGCGCAGAGTCGCAGGAGGAAAGCCGTCATGAGGGAGCGAGTGAGGGAGAGGAGCAGCAGCCGCTGTTGCTCATCATCAGCACACAAGGGGGCAGCGTTAAGCGTTATTAGAGGGCCCGTATGGACGGGGGCGAATGTGCGCGGGACTGCGCAGGTGCGTCTCAGCAACCGTGGACCATTGGACAGAGGCAGGACATTGGGCTGCCGGGGAACGGTGAGATGAGCAGGGGTGGTGGAGGACGAGTGGGAGGAGGAGGTGGTGGTCGTGGTGGTGGACTGGCGATGGTGGCCGCTGTGGATAATGGGCAGACGCCGCACACCAGCGGTTGCAGTGCAGGGCCAGGGCAGAAGCAACGGCGACGGCGATGAGGCGCGGACGGAAGCGCTGGACGAGAACGAGGCGGGACGAGCGAGCGAGTCCTGGCCGGCGGTGCGAGTCTCGCGTGGTTGTGTTTTCGGACGGTCGTAAGCGTGGCGGCCTGTCTCAGAGGAGCGGCCACGAGATGCGGTTTGTTTATAACACGAGTGCCTAGTTCCGTTACTTCAGCTCGCGACGCATGACGCCCACGCTTCGCCCGCGGCTACTGCAGCTCTCGTCCCGGGCACCGCCATTGTTTACTCGCACCATCGCTTCATGTCCAGCTTGGTTGACCCCGACAACCGGTGGATCGCTATCCTCAGGGGTTCGGGGGTGGAGTTGCTGGGCGATAACTCCAGCAACCGGCTGTTCGCAGGCGGCCACGGCGCCTCGGTGCCCGCAATGGCGCGCGCTCCACCCCCGTCCCCCTCGTCAGCAGTGGAGCGGGCCAGGGCAGCTTGCTTGGCCCCAATTTCCCGCCGGCTTTAGCGGGACCAACAGGTGCTCCATGCGAGAGTGCACCGGTAACCTGGGCCACGAGAGTCTCAAGCTAATACTGGACCCTACGAGTACAGAGTACGGATACGGACTAATAATTCATAGTATCCAATGCTATCAACAGCAACTACCTACTCGTATATTTCCACAGCTAGCAAGGCCAGTAAATAAAATACTCTCGGAATATAACAAATATACATCTAACAAAATCGTCAACGACGTCTTCTCCAAGGCGAGGGCCCTGGCCGTCCTCTCTACCAGCAAAGAGACGTTCGCGGCGCCGCTTCATGTGTCAACCCGTCTGACCTGGTAGAACGAATATAAATAACGGAACATAGCTACCATCTACTCTGTACTCGGTACTACCTCAGCCCTACCAGTCATCTTCTGATCTCTTGCATTCCCCGATGAGGCTTCTGTCGCTGGAAGTTCAACGGGATTTACCGCGCTGCCCTCCAACTCCGGCACGGGCTCCCCGTACAGCTCCGCCAGGTGCTGCGGCTGCGGGGGAGCCTGCTCATATTTATATTCGGGCTCTTCCTGTCCTCCTTGTGTGCCCGTGCGCCGACGCCGACGCCGCTTCCGCAGCCACAGCAGCATGCCGGCCACAGCGGCCAAGACCACGAGCGGGACGACAACGCCAATAGCGATCTTGCCGCCGGTCGAGAGGCCGCTGTCATCGTCATCATCGGTGCTGTCCGGAGGGCTCATGTAGCCTGGATTGGCGGTAGAGTTGGCGGCAGAGTTGGCGGCAGTATTGGCGGACGTGCTCGTAGTCGGCGCCGAGGTAGTCGAGAGGTCCGTCTGCTCATACACCATTCGAATGCCAGGGGCGAAAATGGCGAAGCCTTGAACCCAGCTTGTACCTATAAAGGTACCCGTAACGCCGTCGTTGCTTGTCGTTATAGGTATCGTCGTTTGTACCGCCGGCGCTACCCAGCTGCAGAACTGTGTCGCAACCTCCGACACGATCGGGGATCCCTCTAGGCACGATGGCCTAATGCCTTCGTACGTCGGACAGCAGGTTACCGTCGTTCGGGAGGAGACCCCCGTGTGATCCTGGCACGCCGTAACGTAGCCCGATGGGCAGACGAGTCCGGGGGAGAAGTACGACTCGGGGTCTGGTTTGAAGTTGCTGGGCAGGCAGGATGGCACGTTGTCCATGACGATAACCCGCCCGGACGTGTAGATGCCCGTGCAGTCTGATGGTCGAGAAAAGGCCGTTGTGAGAGGATTGCGCGCAAAGGACGTGATGATGGTGTGCTTCGCGCTCGCCGTCACCAAGGGCGTCCCTCCCGCCGCGGTTCCCGCCGCGGTTCCCGTCGCCATGGTCCCTGTCGCCATGGTCCCCGTCGCCATGGTCGTGAGCTCCGACATGGCTGTGGTGGAGGATCTTAAGACGGTCGAATCGAGGAGCAGCGAGACTCACATCGAGGCACATCGCGAGGCGCGGGGAGACTTGCTTTGGCGACTGGGCTGCCGTTTGTTGTCGACCAACAAGACGCGGACGGGAAGGACGAAGCCGGCGAGGAGACGGACAGTCCAACAACCGCGACCATCGCCCCTTTTAGGAGGAGGGCCTTGGACTCTTGGACGGGCGGCTACGCTCGTCTGGTGTATGCTTGTTGGTCCTGACCCCTGCGGACGTCCATTGAATCTGCAGCAGCAGGGGCGGCGACGCACCTATCAGGAGGCTTCTCCCGAGCACATATTCTTCTCATCAACCAGACGCTCATCGTGGATTCGTGGCCAAGTTCGGGCGCTGGCTCATGGGTTGGCTTTGTTCCTTTGGCAGGTTGTCGCTCAGAGACGTCCTGTGCTGTATTGAAGAGTTCTATCCCCGGTTCTCCAAAGAGCCTGAGGCCTTAGGGCCGGCGCGTACGAGAATGCGGGAGGTGGTTTCTAATTGTAAGCACTAATGCAGATCGTAGCGCGCGGGACATGG
Organism: Tolypocladium tropicale; assembly: GCA_024340005.1. NCBI lineage: Eukaryota > Fungi > Ascomycota > Sordariomycetes > Hypocreales > Ophiocordycipitaceae > Tolypocladium > Tolypocladium tropicale. Next base: position 511,028 of record JALHBU010000155.1, on the reverse strand, counting down.
AGCACCGATTTAACCCCCAGTTCCAACCAACATGTATTACCCATATATATATACTCCGTACGTTAGGCGGAGCCAGCAACAACATACAAAGAAAAATAAAGTCGCCTGTGTCGGCAAACCATTCCCTTCAGTTCAATCGAAAGAACTCTGCGTCCACCCATTCACCGGGGTATACTCGCTTGCATCAGTCGTCCCCTCCAACGTATCATAATGGACCTCGGACACGCACGCAGCAGCATCCTTAACACAGGCAGCCACGGAAGATGCGACTGTCTGGCCCTCGAAAAACGCACCCTGCAGGTACCCATAGAACGGCGCGCTGGTTGCCTCACCAGCATACCATACCCGGCCCGTGTTTGCGCGCAGGTTCTGGTGGCCCTCCAGCGAGAGTCCCACGGGCCAGTTCGAGTACGAACCGTACGCCCACGGCGTTTGACCCCATTTTTGATAGAGGAAGTCGATGGGCTCGGGTACCGTGTCGTTGCCGAACATCTCGCGCAGGACGCAGAGGACCTGCTGCTTCGTCGTCTCGTCATCCTGTTGCTCCACGACGTAGGAATTCTGCGTGACCACCGTGACAAAAATAATGCCGCTGCCGGGCAGGAAGTCTTCGTGGTCCAGGTTTTGGAATGCCGGGTAATAGCCTCTAGTTTCCGAGGCGTAGAGGAAGAACTGGGTAGATTTGTTCCAGAAGACCTTATCCGGCGGGAACTGCAAGAATATCTTGGTATAGATGCCCATCTTGAACGTCTCTATCGCCTCACGCTTCCAGTCGGGCAAGGAGGGGGTGAAAGAGACATCCCCGGACTGGAGAACGCCCAGAGAAAAGGTCGTGATGGCGTAATCAGCACTGATGCAGCTTCCATCGTGGTTGGTGATGACCACGCCGTTGTCGTTGTACGAGATGTCTTTGACGATTGTGTTGAACAGCAGGCGGGGGTCATTTGGGGCGAGGTATTCCGAAGCCAAGCCTCGGATAAAGGAAGCGTATCCCGTTGGATCGACGGCGAGCGTGTCGACATCCGAAAACACATTGTAAGTAGTGTTCTAGAGTAGCATTGGGTCAGTGTATGTCAGAGATCATGCGAGTGTGGAATGTACTAACGTGGTTGGTGGTGGAGAACACCTCGGAAAGCACGTCCTGTTGATTGAGATTCTGTTAGATCCAATAGACCCTTATCGAAACACCCTAGTGTTGTTGCCTGGAAATGAAAACTTACAGGAGTGTCCGCCTGACTGTAGTCGAATGCGTACCATTCAACCGCGCTTCGGTGTGCATCTTCTGACGATTTCCACCCGGCGATGTTGAGACCTGATCGATAGCTTCGGTCCTGGAGGTTGTGGAGCAGAGTGATGCCTGCCTTTGCCTCGGCGCGTTCGGCTGCTTCGTCGTACTCATCAAGCAAGTCAAGATAATCTACCGGGCCGCTGGCGTCGTACGTCAAGAGCGACGTCGGATCTGTGGGGTGATTGGGGACGTTGTATTTTTGAACCTGCCACGCGAGCACGGTCAGCAATTGGGCGACAGCGTATGATTCCTCTTCGGCATACGTACCAAGGCCCAAATAGGATTCTCTGGACCACCCTCTTCTTCAGTGCCGTGAATCTACAGCGCATTAGCGAGAAGCGCAACTCGACCGATCAATCACATGGACGAACCCAGTTACCCCCAACCTCCACCGAATAGGGCTCCCCATTGGCATCCTTTCCGAAGGGCTTATTGAATATCCGACCGCCGATACGATCGGTGTACTCCACAATGAGAAAGTCGGTAACGCAGTTGTCTGTGAGAGATTTCTGTTCGAGGTCAGTACTGTTCGGGCAGGTTGGGATCGAATGCGCAGGCTTACCCCGGCCGAAATGCCAGCCAGACCAGCTCCCAGTACAGCTACCTTTGTCTTTCGACATTGGTTGCCCTCTTCATGGTGACCAACAGGGGATGCATGAGAAGAGAGAAGTTGGAGGCCGAAGAATGCGACAGACGCGAGTCGGGAGGCCATGATGGCGAAGGATGCTGATTAGATACTCTCAGTGACGATGAAAAACGGATAGAAGCGCCAATATTATATACATCGGTCGTGAACTCAAGTTGCTAGTCAACGAGATATCAACAAACTTGCAAGAAAATCAATATTTTCATTGCTGCCCTATTGCTGTCCGTACTGCGCAACGTCGACTTGGTCGAGTACCAGCAGCGCCATACAACAAATCAAAACTACAGCACATATTGTCTGCAGTCTTCGTGGAAATTATTCTCATTCCGTCTGCGAATACTGGAATGAGAGCATTTCACACTGGGATTGACGGCGGGATAACAAATCTGAACTTCCCGGTTTCATGTCCGGAGGTCGTTTTGCCGCCGAATGAGCCACGAGAAGTACCGCCTCAAACATATCTTTCGTACCTTTGGGCCCGGCGACAGATTGACCTTGGTGTTGATTTGTTTTTCTTGCCGACAACGCAAACTTCCGTCTTTCATGCCAGTCAAAGTGGCTTGCAAAATATTGAGGGGCACCGCAAAGATGCAGACCTAAGTTCCGCCTTCATCAAAAAGCGCAGTACTGCCAGGAGAATCTCAAAAGAAGGCCGTACGTCTTCTTGAATACTCATGAGTAGTGTTCTGTCGACGCACAAAAAATATCATTGGGAAGTTAGGGTGTGAAATGCGGTTGAGTATATGACGTTGCTTCGGAGCCCGGCCAGAGCGCGTTTGTGGCGACGCTTACTCGTATTTTGCAACCCGCCAGCCAGTTTTTAAATCTCGCCTGTAGCAGAGAGAGCCATTAGGGCAGAGGAATTCACATGTCTTGGTCATGTCCAATGTTTAGATGGCGGTGCGTCTGCTCTCGCGCCGGAAAGTTGGGAGAAACCACACGAGAGGGCCCCCGCTGAATGGGCGGTGGCTCTGCCTATCCTATTGGCACAGTGTTTGGGTGCGAGGACTGCCCTCCTAAGCAGAGCCAGGCAGACGGAGGCGGGCGTCAATGTTGGGGCACAGTGTGCTGTACAATCGAATGTGGACTGTCTCTCAGCGTCAGCACTTTGCAGCTGTCACATACCTTATGTTTGGGAGAGGAGGCCTAGCTAGGCGCGGAGGCCGCTCGAGGTTAAAGAATCCGGATGAGTACAGGGTATTAATACAATACAGAGAGACCATGGGCAAGATGGCTGGCTGGCTCCCACCAGAGGCACCCAAGCACCTCAGTGCTCGTAGTCTCCGTTACCGCCCACGTGACTTCCCGTCGAGCTCGCGTTTGCCCCATGTGCGCTCGACGCGGGCCGGCGTCTCTGAGGCGGCTGGCAAGTTTCGGCCTCACCAATCTGTGGCTTTGCTCGTAAGGCACAATTGCAAAACCCTCTTTGGTCTACGATCATCTGCATTACCACGCAATCTGCGTCACGCATCAGCACCCCAACAGTGCTGCCTGCGTGACCCCGTGATCCACAAACCCGCCCCCGGACAGCCCAAACGCGGTGCGACGATGCTTAATAGCTTGTGCCCGACCACTGAGATCTCCTAATAACATTTCCTGTCCCTTTCTCGCTCAAGGTAGCCGTGACATGGCTTCGCTCCCTCAGCCGTGCAATGCCTCTTCCGTTTGTCCTGGTTTGCGACTTGCTCGACGAGTGTCATAGGCTCTGCCTCGCCCGCAGGCCGAACCGAGAGGCGGTCGCGGATTGGTTTGCGCGACATCGCGGTCGCATCGATGCGCACGACACCAATCTTTCTGCCTTGCTTTCGACCCTGCTTCCAGAGAAGAGAACGGATCGGGTGTACTGCGTACAGGCCGCCAGCTTGGAAAAGATTGTGGGCCGAGCGCTGCTTCTCGGAGCGTCTCGCATTGCGGAACTTGCAAGATATAAGCAGCCTGGTCTTGGACTAGACTTAGCCGACTGTGTCGAGCGCCTTCTTACCGTCACTGTCAGTTGAACACCTCTTGATCTATCGACGCGAAGCTGACCCTCGCCAGCCGAATCATCCCAGCAACGACAAGCACCGAGTCACCGTTGAGGAGGTTGATGGCATCCTTCATGGCCTGGCCTCGAAGATCAAGTGGAGCTCACCCGCTGTTCGCAGCTCGCAGGCTACCCTGACACAGGGCGGTAGGGGCAACCTGGAAGACGTCTACCGGCGACTAAGTGCGAGAGAGGCCAAGTGGTTTACCAGGCTGGTCCTCAAAAACTATCAGCCGCTCATTTTGGACTCCAACCTCGTGTACAGCTGCTGCAACCCCGTTTTGCCATCGATATTGAAGATACACGATGACTTTGCTGCGGCCATCAAGACGATGCAGCACGCAAAGTCAAAGATGCTCCCCAACTCGCTGCGCGCAGCCCCGATCAGTGGCACCATGCTTGCATCGATCAAGCCGCAGCTTGGTATCAAAGTAGGGAGACAAAACTGGTTCAAGGCGCGAAGCATGAAGCATTGTGTCGACATGGGTCACGGTCGTATGAGCGTCGAGAACAAGATTGACGGCGAATATTGCCAGATCCACGTGGATGCCACTACCGGTCTCCCCCGAATCCAGATCTTTTCAAAAAGCGGAAAAGACAGCACCGAGGATAGGGAAGGCTTGCGAGGGTACAGCATGCCTGCTGATCACAACTCCCGGCCATTTGCTGACCCTCTTCATGCAGTGCGATATTGAAATCGTTAAATTTGGGCCAATCCGGCGAGAAGGGCGTCCAAAAATGCATTTTGGAAGGCGAACTTGTTGTTTACGATGACTTGGTGAGTGTTCATCGTAACGGCCAGAGTGATTGATGTTGACTGTTGTAGGAAAACAAAATTCTCCCTTTTCATAGAATCAGGAATCATGTGGCTCGTAGGGGCCGCTTTATGAACACAGAGGATGATACGCCGTAAGTCCTTATGCATTTCTGATGTACAAGCAACTACTGACTGTCCAAGGCCGAAGCCGTATGAGAACTTAATGATAGTGTATTATGACATCTTACTCCTCGATGACCGATCACTCCTGGACGTCCGTCATTCCGAAAGATTTCGGATTCTGGAGCAGATCGTCCACTGCGATAGAGGGCGAGCCGAGTTGGTTCCGAGGCAGGTCATTGACTTTGGGCATGGTCTCGCGGTCTCAGACTTGCGCAACGCATTCGCCAAAGTCATCATGGCAAAGGGCGAGGGGCTGGTGCTGAAGCCTGATGAGCCCTATTTCAACTTCCACAACCGCGACCGGCCATTCTCAGGGCGCTGCATCAAGCTGAAAAAGGAGTACATTGGCAACTTTGGCGACGTGGGAGACTTCGCGGTCATTGGGGCTGGATTCAACCCCACGAAGGCAAAGTCGTACGGAATACCAGGCCTGAAGTGGACACACTTCTTCGTCGGCTGCCTGGACAACCGTGAAGAAGTCAAGAGGTGGAATTCGACGCCGGAGTTTACTGTTGTCAGCGCCGTGGAGCTGAATGAATCGCAGCTCAGGACCTTGATATCGTTTGGCAACCCAGTATCCGTTCCGCTACAGGAGCACGATGCGACCAGGCTGAAGCTTCCAAGAGGACTTGAGGCACCGTCGCCACTGTCAGTTGCCTTCCAAACGCCCCTTGTATTCGATCTGAGATGCTTCAGCTTTGACAAGCCGGGAAACACTGGTTTCTGGGTGCCGAGGTTTCCGACAGTATCGAAGATCCATTTCGACCGCGATTTCACCGATACAGTATCCTTTGAAGAGCTTCAGAAGATGGCAACAGATTCGAAGACGGCGCCGCAGCTAGAAGACAGCCAAGAAAATCTCGCTTGGATTGCCAAGCTTGAAGGTGCGGACCCAAGGGGGCGAGCCGTTGACGCAGTTAGCCAGCTTACGGCGTCGTCCATGCCTACACCTTCGCCGCAAAAGTCCACTCAAAACACTTCTCACTCAGACTTACGCATGCCACCTGATCCTCCCAGGCTCAGTGGAGGGCCCTGTGGGGGCTTAGAGAAACCTAGAGCCCCTGGACGGGGAACAACGCTGTTTGCAGTTCCATCAATCTCGCTGGTTACGCCTCCCACCTCTTCTCCGCCGGAACAAACAGAATCGAAGAACAGCGTGGCGGCCGGCTCTCGAAAGCGATCATCACCGTCTGCTATCACTTCAACCACTGCTCAGAAACGACGCAAGTCATCAACGTCGAATCCTTACTCGTCTTCGTCACCTCAGAAGAGAGCGCGCGAAGCCTTGAGAGACATAGACGGTAACGCATCACAACAATCGGTCACACCATGCGCCTCATTTTTCGTGGAGTCTCAGGACTTGGAGCACCAGCCGGAGGCTGGCGAACGAACTGCGCCGCTAGAGCCAGATCAGGACGACCATACTAGCCGCTTGCACTACTCCTTTCCCACCAAAGAGCAACCCAGCGTAATCAGTGATGCGACGAGAGCGAGGCCTGATGGAACGGTGCCGGACTCGAAGGAGGGACCATCATCGTCTCCGTCCGAACATTCGGGAGCGCTGGTGGGCTTTGCTGTGGCATCAGGGCCCATGAACCGGTGCTGCTCGTATGCTGGAGCCGAATGCCACATGGCTGGCTCTGCAGTGCTTCTATCCTCAGCGTCCCTTAGGGCGGCGACAGAACCAAGTGCGCTGTTGAAGGCCCACGGTATATATCACGAAGCGTCGTTAGTGGAGCAGTGGCTGGAATTGATAGAGGGAGAGGCAACCGTTATTGGTGCACAGCAAGATCGGAATATCATTCTGCTCGTTGACAGCTTGGACGAGGCTTCCGAGACAAAAGCGCTGATGGTGCGCCTAGAACACGCTCGAAAGGGGCTTTCAAAGCGGAAGTGGGGACGGACAATGGTGTACGACTGGAGGGTATTGAGGTACCTAAGTGTTTTGGAGGATAAAAGGAATACGGCAAAGTATTATGATGGATTTCACGACCCTTGGCTGCGGTGGTACTGCGGAATGGTGTAACAGCCACCCAGTGAGAAGGTACCCATATTTTGAATACAAGCAAGAAGAGCAGGCGTCAATATTGAAGCGCCGGCCCGTTCAGATCTTGCTGGGTATGAAATGGCGTCGTTGACAAGACTTAGGAGGCTTTCTTCTCTTCAGCCTTGTCATCGTATAATGTTCCATAAGTGGCCTTTAGCCTCATGAACAAGTGCTCGTCTGCCGTCATGACCTTTCTCACAGCATACGGGTTCGCATCGGGCATCTCGCCTGCAGGGATATGATTCTTGACTCGCTCGCTCGGCACCGCTTCTAATCGCGTCTCGCCCACGGGGTGGCAGAAGAAGGCTATCGAGTACCGCGGGCCTGCGCTAGACTCGCCAGCGATGCGAGCACCCTCATCTCCGCCGGTCGGGAAGACAACTCTGTGCACGGTGCTGCGGAACAAGCCATTCGTCCAGTAGGAGAGCAGGTCGCCGATGTTGACGAGAATGGGCGGGCCAGGGTCGGTGTCCGTGCCAGGGGGGCAGACTGGGACAGGGGCCCACGTCGTACCGTCCTTCTTCAGGATCTCGAGACCGGCCTGGCCCTTTAAGCGGAAGAGCAGCGTGATGGAGCCGTAGTCGGAGTGAGCACCTGCACGGACGTCGTCGCCGGAGTGGGTGATGGCGTCGGGTGGCGGGTAACGCAGAAAGCGGAGGATGGTGCCAGAGGCACCCGGGTAGGTGAAGTGGGCGGAGGAGAAGAAGTCGCCGACCTGGAACAAACGGCATGAGATTCAGCGTGCTCTGTGATGCATGTGGATTTGGATCTTCACGACATACGTCTAGGCCGATGCCGAGAAGGTAGAGAATCCTGTGACAGAGCTTGCGGCAGTGGTCTGCAAAGGTGCTGAATCGAGCCTCGTCGGCGGCAACGGTGGAGGGGATGGGCTGTTGAGCCTTGCCATCGATGAACTCGCCAAAGTTGAAGGCTCTGACGCTGTGATTTAGCTGGATCTTCATTCCGGAGCAGAAGAAAGCCACTTACTCTTTGAAGTCACCGACCTGAGTATTCAGGTCAGTATCAATTCAGAAAGTAAGGAAGCTTCGATAGGGGATCCTTACCTTTTGGTGCTTGGGGTCGAGCGTCTCGGTATGCATGCCCGACCACCCGCGGTTGTTAGTTTGGATGGAGCATTTCTGTTTCTCCTCAAGCGGCGCATCAAATAGCTTTTTGGACTTTATGAGAAGAATATGTATCAGCATGATGCCGCTTTCACACATGGAAGCGTTTTGCCGGACAGACTCACGAGTGCGAATGCTTCGTCGACGGCGTGGGCCGGGATGTCGTTGCCGAGGTTCTTGATGTAGATGAAGCCGTGGTTCTCGGCGGCGGCCACCAGCTGACGAGCGACGTCTCGCTCGTCGCCCGCGAGGTCGATGATGGGAATGTTTGCGGCCATGGTGCTGTGGCAGTGGAGGCAACAAGCTGTTGTCGGAGGTGTGTTGACGATCCGAAGGGCGGGGGTGGGGGAGGCGACGGAGCAGCGGGAGGTGACACCATATAGAGGACATCTCATGAGATTAAGCAGCTGGGCTCTCGGAAGATGGGACACTTCCACCTTTCTTTTAATTTTCTTTATTAAAAATTTTTAACAAACACATCCAATGCCCTTTTCCTGGGAGAATTATGTCGCCTCGCAAAGCTGACGACGAGGAAGCTGGTCGGAGCTGCTTTCGACGGCATTGACCTGTAGTAAACACGCCGCCCGGCTTCGGCGCAAACCCCTGCAGCGGGAGCAGCCGGCAACAGCGCAGCCCCTTTGTCCGCCTACAGCTGCGCACCAGCCGAGTCCTCTGCACGATTGCATCCCATCCCGGTCCCAACCCAGCCGCGAATCAGTCGACGAGTCGATCACAGCTGTCAGGGTCCCTGCAGCGGGTGTTGCCATCTGCCACTGGTGATGCTCGGCCAGCTGGGGCCCCGCCATCAGTCCACGCCAAGACCGGCAGTGGATCACCGAGGACCGTCGCACAGCCACATCGTTCCAATTCACAAGCCACGGCGGGCTGGGGGAAACTTGGGAGCCTGCGGAGGATGGGCGGCGTGGGAGGTACCTTGGTACCTGCATCGTTCAGGCTCCTGCCGCTGTAGCGTCGCCCACTCTTTGTCCTTGTGCTACCGGCACCCAGTGCTGGGGGAAGGAGAAACCTCGCCAACCAACGCCCGCCAGCTCTTGTGGCCCGACAGCAACTTTCACCCAAGGCCGCGCTCTCTCTCTCCCCCCCCCCTCGACCTCGCCCAGAGCGACCTCTTCCAGGCTTCCCCAGCAGCCTCAGAGTGGGCTTTTCATGCCCCTTCGTTTTCCGACACGAGCCGCTCTCCTGTCTCCTATGCCCCTCTCTCCGACACCTCGTTGAACCCTGAAGCACGCGCAGCAGCGAAGCCACACGCGAATTCGCTAGTCACCTTTTTTCCCTTGGGGGAGGTGGAAAGACGTGGCTCGTCCCCGAACACTCGACGACTCCGACCGGTCATCGAAGAACCGAGAACAAGGGCGCCCGAGTCGCCCACAGTTTGGTCGAGATGCCTTGTGAGTGCCTCTCTCCTTTTTCTTGGGCTCTGCGGCGCAGTCGGCGTCGGGGGGGAGGCAAACGCGAGCTGGCCATCGTGGTTTGTCGACTCATCGCCGCACCCTGCGGGAGCTGGTCGACACTCGCGTGAGCTCCAGCCTCGACAGCAGCAGCTCGCCGTCAGTTCCGCCAGGGGCTGGGGGCTTCCAGAAACGTTGTCACCGCCGGGCAGCAAGCTCAATGGCACTTCCTGGGTCCTTCCCGATGCCTGTGGCCTCGAGTCTGCTCCGAGCTCTGGACGCCTTGAGCGTCAGCTATCCCGAACCACTGCGCGCCGCATCCGCTTGTGTGACCACGGTCCAGATTGCTAATTTATCCTCGACACAGTTCTTTTCGAGGATTCCTGGGTCAACGGCCAGGCGACGTATGCTCCCCACCCCCAATTCGTGCCCTCGTGCCCTTGATCCCTCGCCCGAGACAACGGGTCCTAGCTGACCTCGACTGTCGCTGCAGGACTTACGACATCGCCGAACTGGAAGATTGTGCCATCGCCGTCGATGCGACATACTATTTGAACCTTCTGCTCGATACCCCGCCGGCTCACGAGCCCTTGCTCTCCGCCCTTGGCGGTCTTACGGGTATCCAGTCCCACATCAACGAGAACCTGGATCTGTGGGATAAGAACCGCATCGTGCCATTCTTCGTTTTTGACGGGCAGTCCATCACGGGGCAAGACGATGTGTCTCTCCACCGTCGACGTGCAGCAAATCAGAAGACAGACGATGCATGGAAACTGTACTCACAATCACAGGCGGAGCAAGCCGTGGCTACCTTTGGAGCAAACCCGGGTATGAATCGCACTGCTTTCTCTGCTGTGCCACCAAGCTAACCTGAACCCGCGTAACAGGAGCCTTCTGCGTCCGAAACCTCTATCCTCTGCTCCAAAGCATCCTCAAGCAGCGAGGCCTTCACTTCCTAGTCCCTCCTTACAATGCGTGCGCTCAGGTATGCACCTGTCGTCCGAGGCGCCGGCACCTGCATGTGTCCGCTAACTCTGAAACAGCTTGCCTACTTTGAACTGATCGACTCGGACCAGTGCGCTGGCGTCATGGGCCCTCAGGAGCTCCTTCTCTATCCCGTTAAGGACTCGGTTATTCGGAGCTTCGACTGGGATGCCAAGACGGTGTCGGCAGTCTCCAAGAAGAAGGTGATGCGCGCTCTCGGGGTCAGCGAGCCCATGTTCATCGATTCCTTGCTCATGACGGGCACGACTTTCCTGCCTCCTTTCCCCCCGCTGCTGGACACGTCCATGTATCAGAACTCATCCACCGTCATGGATGCCGTCAACATGCTGCGGACTTCTGACAAGTCGGTGGCCACCGCGTGTGCCTCGTTCAACGACATCCTTCAGGCTCAAGATGCCAACTGGCTGGACAAATACCGCAAGGCGCGCATGGCGGTGCATCACTTCATCTACATCGCAGACAACGGCGAGGTTCGCGTCAACGACTTTGACCGGCTCACCAAAGACAACCACGAGTATCTCGGCCTCCAGCTGCCCGCCGAGTTGTTTCACTACCTCAACACAGGGCTTATCGGCGCCCGGAATCTGAGCTGTATAACGCACGGCCAGATCGTGGTGCAGCCGACCCTGGAGGGTGGCGCATCCGATGAATACAAGAGATTGGTGACAGACAAGATCTTGCCCCTCAAGGAGCAAGCTCTCGGGCTCATCATTCCTCGCGTCCACCGCGGCATCGGACACAAGGACATCACGATGCGTGTCTGGTTCGACCCCAAGTTTGCTCACACGATTAACCATCGATCCCTGCAGCCGCCTCCCTCGCAGCGCGTGGGCACCTGGGACGTCAAGGAGACGGACCTGCGCAAGTTCTTCCCGGCTGATTTTGCCGGTCCGATTTACCTGGAGGTGCTGGCCCTGGCCAACTCCGACTTTGTGGAACTGACGATAGCCAAAGACAAGCTGATCAGAGGCATTGACTCCACGGAGATCGTGACCTCCGTCACTATCTGGCGATTCCTGCACCTCAGGGGCTACGTCAATGATGAGCACAAGCTGACAAAGTGGGGAAATGCGCTGGCCACCACTTTGCTTGCACTCAAGGAGGCGGGCGAGAGCCGCCCCGAGACGCCTGGTCTCGATGAGGCGGCTCTGCTAGCCTTTGAGCTGATCAGACTTGGTGTGCTCAACGGTCAGCACCGAGATGATGTGCCCGGCATGCCCCGGAAGGGCACTGACGAGGAGAAGTCGAGCTTGGTCCTGATCAGCCAATGCGCAACGCTGTTGAAACTGAGACATCAGGTGTACGGTTACACCGGACCTCTTAACAAGAGCCTATTGGCATTCCGCTCTCTATCGGCTGCAGTGCGGGAAGCCGACCGAGATCTGATTGAAGCCATTGTAGCGTCCATGTTCATGTACGGACAGTGCAAGCGGGAGAGAGATGATTATCTGGATATCAGCCAAAGGTGCGTACCATCGACTTCTTGTTTTGTGGCAGAGGTCGACGACTAACTTGACGGCAGGCTCCCTTTCCTGCAAGAACCGGACATTGGGCTGGGCATTGCCATCCGTACGTTCTTCGACGAAGACGAAGCCAGTGACAGCAAAGAGGCGAGAGCCGCCAGACTGGCGGAGTTCCCCAAGACATTCGTGCCCTTTGCGGAAGCTCTGGTAGACGACTTCCGGCTGTGCACGGATTTCGTGGGTGCACTGAACCAAGGCGTGCAGACCCTAGACACCAAGGAGTTGCCCTCGTCAGACAAGACGGCATGGGCCAAGGCGCAGGCTTACCTGGACGCGAGACCCTTTTGAGATGACACCGTCGGTAGGCAACGGTGACGGTGAGCAGCAGACAGGGCCGAGGCGGCGTACGCCAAAGTGGAAGCATCCTTGTTACAACCACTTGTTTTCCAGTACGTTGTTTAACCTTCACAGAAGACCACACCATCGACATATTGATGTGGCTCAGTGGATAGCATCGACAGCAGGAACCCTTGGAGAGGTCACGGGAGCAGTGGATAGCAAGGGCAGGGCTTAAGCGTGGGGATGTAAAGAACTATTGGGGACGGAAGCGAGGGTACCCGGCAGGGTTGGGAGTGGCCGGGGTGTGTGGGGTAAGATGGGAGCAGATGTACTCGTACGGAGCAGGCCGACGTGGTGTTGGAGAGCACGAGCACGCAGAGAGGACGTAGCTGCGAGGCTGCTTTTTGCATCCGACACCATGTTCTGCAGAGCAACCAAAAGACCAAAAAAACTAGAATAAAATAAAACACATGCACTACTCGTACTGTCATCTTGGTGATGCTCGACGGTGCCATCAGGTCATTCAATCGAGGGCGATGATGCAGTCGAGGGCTGGCTCCGAAGGATGCCCAGGCATCCGGGTCGCGGACCCACACGGGGGCGATTCGGGCGTGCTTCACCGACGTTTCACGGGCGCATCTAGAATCCGGCCCTTGCAACAGGCTGGGGTTTGGGGCCACGCTTGCGTCTGGGACCGAGCTGGGAGCTCAGCTGGAGCGAGGCCGCGTAGCAATTAGAACGAGCGTGCGATTGACCACTGTCGCGACGCAAGGTAGGAAGCGTCATGTATCCGTCCCAACCCTCTTCGGTTCTACTTGTCACTTCATCAGGTAGAGGGAGAGTCTGTACACGGTATAACAGGCTGTGCCTGTGGGATTTATGCTCGTACTACATGGTATCGTAAGATAGGAAAAGTTCAAATCTGCGCTGGAGGCCACGACTCTCCCCCCGTACCCTCGGGGCGCGGGCGCTGCACGTGGCGCGCCCGTGTAAGTCGGGATGATGAACAGGCTCTGATGGAAGACATGTCTTGTTGAGAAGCAGCAGTGGCTAGTCTCGAGGTTCTCTGCCAAAGCGAGGAGAAGATTAATTTTTTGGTTTTCTGATTTTCATTTTTGTTTTCCCTGTCCCCCCAAGACTCCTTGGAGAGTGTTCCCAGCTCCCCTCATGAGATGGGCATGACCATGGGTCCGGCCATGACCATGTCGTCGGTCAGGACCCCGTCGAGGGGCGCCATGTTGGTCAGCGACAGGTAGGTGATGCCGGCGACGCCCTGGGGCACCTGGCAGCCGTCGGCCTCGGTGAAGGCGGAGAAGGCGGTGCCGCCGGGCTGGACGCCGCCCGAGGTGAAGCCGCAGAACTTGGCCGACGAGGCGGCGTTGCCGTCGGCCGTGAGCTTGACGGTGGAGCCGACGCCCATGGCGGCGGCCGTCTGGCCGGCGGCCATGGTCAGGGCGGGGAAGGCCTTGATGGCGAGGTTGCTGCCCTGGGGGCACTCCTTGATGAAGGGGGCGGCGATGGAGAAGACGGAGCGCGGGCCGAGGGGCGCGTCGAAGGCCTGGGGCACGGCGTCGAGGCCGGCGAAGACGCGGATGGAGCTCTGGTGGCGCGACTCGACCGTCAGGATGCTGCCGGCGGTGCTGAGGATGCTCTTGCTGGCGAGCAGCGGCGCGGCGCCCAGGTAGGCCGAGATGCCCACGTTCTCGAGCACGGCGGCCGTCGTCACCATGCCCTTTGCGTCGGTGAACTTGAAGTCGTAGGTGCACGGCCGCACGGGCTGGATGCCGCCCTGCGCCAGCGCGCTCTGCAGCAGGTCGACGTGCGCCGCCTCGGTCTGCCCGATGGCCTTGAGGTCCTTGACCTGCTGGCCGTTGAGCCCGAGGGCCGCGAAGTCCGAGTCGGGGAACTTGGCGAAGCCCTGCCGGTAGAAGGTCTCCTCGAGGTTCTCGAGCGTGAGGGCGCTGCCGGGGGGGGACACGTCTCGTTAGCCAAGCCCATCCAACAAATATCTTGCCCGGGGGGTCGTTGACTTACAACTGCAGAATGTCAAAGTCGCTGAGGCCCGACGCCGCGGCCTGCGTGTTTTGCCGCACGGCGAGCTCGTGGTACTGCATCTGCCGCTCCGTCCACCTGTGCGACGCCGGGATCGCGGTCGCCGTCGCCGCCAGGGCCGCCAGAGCCAGCGTCTTGAATGATGAGGAAGAAGCCATAATGTATATGTTTTTCGTCTACCGCACCGTCTCGTCCGTGTAAGCTGAGCACGGGGTTCGGTTGCCGCGAGAAAAGGGGGTTGAAGCGAAGTGTCGAGGACCAGCCACTCTTTATTAAGAAGAAATTCTATTCCTTATTAAGAATAAGACGACGCAAGGAGCGAAAGTGAGCGTGTGTGCAAGCCGGGCAACGAAGCGAAGGACAGACGGAGAAAGGTAGGTTTCGTCGGGGGGAGGAAAAGCAGGCGAGCGCTTTTATTAAGAGCCAAGGGGGAGGGGACATGGACCTCCTCGGCAAGAGTCAAACGGCGCCATGGGAAACACGGAAACAACGCCTCGCAGGTGTCAGAATCCGAGAAAACGGAACGGGCTTCGCGCAAACCCACGACCGGCTCGCTGGACCTGCGGCGGCGGCTCGTCGACCATCCGTCCCCCCGTGGCGTTTGGCAGGGCCCTGCGCTAGCTAGCTCGCAATCGTAAGGGGGGGGGTCAGCAAGACCGGATGGGCCAGGCCCCGGCGCTGCGGTGGGCGGCGTCGAGGCCGGGACGGGGGCGGGCTCACGGACCCGGCCGGGAGCCTGTCCGAAACGGCTGTGAGACAGGCGGCGCGCGCGCCTCGCCTGGGCCTGGCGCGGCGGCCGCCTCGTCGTTGCTCGTCCCTCCAACGACCTTCCCTCGATGGAGGCACCGAGATTGCAGGCGTGCACCGAGAATCGCGACATCCCCCCTCGTGGCGGCGCTCGTCGAGCCCTCTAATAAAGATGCTGCCCCGGCGCGACCCCGCGATGGATCCGTCACCCATCGAGGCCAGGTCTCGCCGATCAACCCCGGCCAGCGTTTCTCAGACCAGGCACGATTCGGTCAAACAGGAGAGCAGAGACAAGCAGCCCAAGCCAAACGCAGCCGACAGCCTGAGGGCCAAAGGCGTGCGCAATCAATCCCCCGTCGTCAAAAGCTCTCGTCCTCATCTCGGCCCCCGCCAGTGACACACTTCCGCCGTCTGATCGCCCCCCGTCACAAATCTGGTCCCATCTCGTCCAAGCAGCCCGCTGGGCCCATTGTCCACTCTTCCGGCTGTAGATCCTCCATCGGTCCGCTGCATTCCGGCCCTCCGTCCATGCCGACATGTCTCTCGGAGCCATCCACGTGGCGCGCCGACAAGGGCTCTACGAGCACTGAAGCCATCGAGCATTCCTTCAAATCCGCTCATCGGCCATCGTCTCAACTATACCACTCCACCGCCTTGGCTTGACCTGAGATTGTGGGTTTCGCTTCGTCAATTTTCGCTACTTCGGCTGTATCCCATGCTACCTTGTCCCCGCCTCTGGGCGCGGCCCCTTCAGATGCCAACTCTTCGCCCAATGACGTGCATCTGTGTGCCATAACATGATTGATTATATACCACACTTCCTCTGCAGCGGCGGCCCTATATGTTTTCTCCCCCCGCCGTGGCCCGCGCCTTGTCCGTCCTACTCCTTCGCTTCCTGACAGTCTGCAGTCACAAGACGTTCCTTCAGCGTCCGCTCCTCCATTACAGTGCATAGGGATTCAGAGACCGAATGGTCAAGCAACTGTTCAAACTCATCGTCAGCCAAAGTATTTCGCAATAAGAAGAGAGCGTCAGGTCACTTACGGAGGGCTCTTGCTCAGGTCAGTCTTCAGGATGACCGGGACCCTCGTCATCTCCGTCACATCCTGGATGTACTCGCCGCCTTCCTCCCGGAGCTTGAACAGCTTCAGGTACTTCTCCTTGTTTGTCAGGCGCGCCTCGACCGTCTCCGAGACGGGCACCTTGGAGTCGGAGCGGGTCCGGTGCAGCGTGCCGGCGCCCGACGACATGCGCGCGGGCGATCCCGGCACGCTCTGGGTAGGGCGCTCGGCCAGGGACACGCCCGCCATCGCCTCCGTCACATCCGACGTGTTGTCGTCGTCGTCATCGAACAGGGCGTCCACGTCGTCAGTCGACATGGTGCCCGTCTCCGTCTGCTTGCGAGCCGCTTCGTCGCGCTCCTTCCTGGCCTTCTCCGCCTCCTCGGCCTGTCTGGCCGCGGCCATGGCGTTCGTCATTCTCTGAGAAGCCGCCGCCTTGGGCCGTTCGTCTTCCGGCACGTACGCTGAGCTCGGCACTCCCTTCTCCCAGTACAGCTCCAGCACTCTCTTCTCCTTCCGGAACTCTGCCTTCTTGAGCGGCAGCTGGTCGCAGTGGACGCGCTTCTCGAAGCCCCACTCGGGGATCAAAACGTCAAAGGCTGACTCGTACACGCACAGCACGATACCCTCGGCAATGAGGTCCCCGTTGGCTTCAACTCGCTTCTTGTCCATGGCCCGGCAGGATTCAATGTGAATGCTCTGCTCCTGCGCGTTCTGTGCAGAGTCCTTCTTGGTATTGCATGATTCAACAGTCTTGACAAGGTTCTCCATGTCATCCGTGAACTCGATCTTGCCCTCGGATAGAACCGCCTCCAGCTGCCGGTGAACGATGATGTCGGCGTATCGGCGAGTGGGCGACGTGAAGTGGGTGTAAAGAGGCAGGTTCAGCGAGTAGTGCGGCCACAGGGGCTTCATCGTCTTGCCCGCAATGAAGTATTTGGCTCGCTGCATCGATTTGAGGACCAGTGTCTCCATGCCCTTGCGGAGTTCCGGGTCGTCCACCTTGAACAGACTGTTCTGCAAGGATCCGCTTCCGGAGGCATCAATGTCGTAGCCCAAGGCGGTCATGCGCTCGACGAAGGTCTGCAGCCGACGAGGGTTCGGGGCAGCCTGACGACGGAGGAGAGCCTTCTCGGGCAGTCCTTCAGCCAGACGCTGCGCCACGTATGCGTTCGCCTTCTGCATGAGCTCCTCGACCAGCTCTTGCGCCTGGGTAGAGTCGAAGATGTTCTCCTGCACAGGGTTGTTCTCGTCGTCAAGCTGCTGCAGAAGGCGCAATGGCGCAATGGGCTCGCCACCGGCACCAAGGCGGGCCTCCCGGAACTTTTGCGCCACGCCCTGGAGAATCTGGACCGTGTTCACCTGAACCGCCTGGTTCGAAAAGGCAGACGGGTCATTCAGAGCATTGTCGATGTCAGCCAAGGACAGCTTGCCGGTGCTCTTGATGATGCTTCGGCCCACCCAGCTATCACCCTCGGCTACCGATCCGTTGTGGGGGTTCACGTTGAACACGACACTGACCGTAAGTCGCTCCTGGTTTGCGCCCAGGGAGCACACCTCGCTGGACAGCTTCGGCGGCAGCAGGGCACAGAACCGGTTGAGCAGCTGGACCGACGTGCCACGCTTCTTCGCCTCGCGATCAACCAGAGAGTTAGGCTTAACGAAATGGGCAACATCTGGCACGTGGATGCCGATTTCGATCTTGCCATCGGGACGGGTCTTGACATGAACAGCGTTGCCGAGCTCGGTGCTGCCATTGAAGTCGATCGTGAAAGCCTTCTCGCCGCGGAAGTCACGGCGCGAGGAAATGGAAGCCTCGTCCTCCTTGGCCAATGACCAATCCTGCAGGCCCACGCTGCGCAGGACAGCATCGGAGAACTCATCGGATGAAAAGTTGTTGTCTCGCAGCAGGGCGTCGGTCTCCACCTTAAGGTCACCCATGCGGCCAAGCTGTTCCACAAGAGTACCGAAGGGGTGCAGCGAGGTGATTGGCCATCGCTTGATGCAGGCGACGAAGATGCGGTCGGCATAGTCTTGGTGCTTCTCGACAAAGTCGCGAGGAGCTTGTTCCGTAGGAATGGCAATCAAGGGGACACGTTTATCCGTAGGCTTGAACCACACAATCTTGGGCTTCTCCTGCTGGCGGCTGTCATTGTGACGGCTGTTGCCACCGTCTCGGGCGGCCCTCTCTGCTTCCTGCTTTTCCTTGGTAGCCTGGCTGCTGGGACGCAGCAGGCCAAGGGTGCCGGAGAACATCTGGCCGGCAACACGTTCAATGACAGCGACAACATGGCCAGCGTAGAGAGGCTTCTGCTCGTCGTTGATTTCCTCCTCTTCAACGAGAAGCAGGCTCTGACCCTCGACCTCAACGTCATCGTTCTTTTTCTGCGTCGGACGCTGTCGCAGACTACCGCGGCGGCGAAGGCCACCCTCGGCGGCATTGTTATCGTCGTTCTGGCCAGACTCTCCCCTGTTTCCTTGGCTGATGGAGCCAGAACGAGTGTCGGTGATGTCCTTGCGCTTCTTCTTCTCCTCCTTTTCTCTCTTCTGCGACCAGACCTCATCCACGTCCAGGAGCTCGATGGCGACAAGATCGCCCTCCAGAGCTCGGTTACGATCCTTGCTGCCGCAAATAAAGATGTCAGCATCGAGGAGGCCATCCTGCGTGGTGACGTAGGCGTCGCTTCGGTTCTTCTTATTGACGCGGAGAATGCCAGAAACGAGCTGGCCATCTCCGAGCAGGGCAGGGAGTGAAGCCTGCGGGAGGTAGGGGGTGAACAGCGTCTTTCGCTGCTGCTGCTGCTGCTGCTGACCACCCAGCTGGGGCGCATGCTGGGAGCTTTGAAGGCCCTGGAACTGCTGGCCATTCATCTGAGCGGCCTGAAGAGCCTGAAGTTGGCCAAGCTGCATGGGATTGAGCTGCTGGCCGTACATCTGAGGCATCATCATCTGGCCGGGCAGTTGCATCAGCTGGGGTTGGTTGGGGGTGTACTGGAAGGCTCCAATGGACGAGACAGATTGGTTTATGGAGCCGCGAGGGCGATGCCCTGGCTGGAACGACTGGCTCAGGCCAGCGTTGCCAGACTGATCCTGGTTCTGGTTCTGGGTTCTCCAGTTGCCCTCGAAGTTGCGGGATCCGCTACGGGCATGACCAAGACCGCTTCCGCGGCGACCGAAGTCAGTACCGCTGTCGACGCTCAAACGAGCTCCTCCGCGGCCATTGACGGCCATGCTCTGGCTGCGGCCGTGTGCTCCACGGCCACGAGTCGAGCCTTGGGCGACAGAAGCATCCAAGCTCGACTGAGCAGCGGGAGCCTTGCTGTTCTCGTCGTCGGGCTTCTCGGGGGATGCGGACGGACCGGGAAATTGGAACCCGCTCGTCGTCCGCTTCTGCTGGGCAATTTCGGCGGCCTTCTTGGCATCGGCCAGGGCCAAGGAGTGTCGTCTTTGGTGGCCGGCGCCGGCGCCACCTCCGCGGCCGCCCCGCCCACCGGCGTTCTCTCGACCGTGGACTCCGGGAGCTTCAAAGTTACCGAAGTTGGATCCGGAAGCGCCAGACGAGGGAGCCGGGGGCGGGCCCATGCCCATGTTAGGGATTGCCGACTGATTACGGCGATGTGAAGGATGTTGAGTAGGGGGGCCGAGGTTAACGTTCTGCTGCGGCATCTGGTTGGGGAACTGGAAAGCGTTCTGGGACATGTTGCCCATGGGCTGCAAAGGATTGAATGCGCCGTTATGGGCGATTGGCTGGCCGGGGGGCATCATGCCCATGTTGACATATTGCTGGTGGGTCGCTTGGATCTGCTGCTGTTGCTGCTGCAGCAGCTCGATCTGCTGCTGGATGGCCAACTGTTCCACTGTGGCAGGAATACATTAGCATTCAATCTGCGAGGAGGTGAGGCGAGATCATGTGGAGGACAAGACAGCCGGTGTGCCCTTGCATTGGGGGGGCGGATCTGGCCAGACAGGGTCTGCGGAGCTCTGGTCTGGATGACAAGCTCGCAGGCCGGCGAATTGAGGGGGAGAGACGGCGATGACGACTTACTTCCTGGGTTGGCAAACATGCTCATCAACGGCGTCAGCTCCGAGGGGCTCCGTCGATGGGCAATGTGCAGCCTGCGCCCAGCAGGTCCATGGACGCCGCCAGCTAGCTGCTGTTGTTGCTGCGGCGGCTGCTGAGGCTGCTGCTGCCCCTGCTGCTGCCCCTGCTGCTCCATGGCGGGCAGTCAAAGTCGGAGACAGTGGACAGGCGATCGAGGAAGGCACGTCGGGTGCGGGTAGCGGTTCGTTGGGAAGCGCAGAGAAGCGGGTGCTTTGGCGATGGTTTCGAGGCGAGGCGAGGCGGCGGCGAAGCCGGATGGGCTGCTCGAAGCTGGCTTAGAGACAGTGGCAAGCCAGAGCTCGGTAGGACAGATTCTGCCAAAGGAGGGTGGATGCGGCTGGTTCAAGCGAGCTCGGGATGACCAAGGAGTGTGCGAAGGGAAGCGGTCGGGGGAACAGGCGGGTGGCAGGCGTGAGGTAAGGGCAGTGAGGGATGGATGTCGGATGGATGGACGAGGGGGAAGAATGATGGTCGAGGTCCAGCTCCTTGGAGGAGAGCGACTGACGGCGGCGATGGGGTGTGGCGGATGTGGGAGGACGGGTAGCTGATGGAACGAGGATGATGGACAGGTTTAGTTTGGGGCAGCTGGAGTGGGCTTCGGGGGGGGGACGCCACTGCTTCGTTGGACGGTACGCCGCCAACAGTGGAGCCAGGGAGCCGCCTGGGCCGCCAACCTCAGGCCAGTGGAGGCGACGAAGGCCGCGAAGGCCGCGAAGGCGCTGCCCCCAGCTGCGGTGGGTGTGAGGCCGCTGCAGTCGGCGGGCCGGAGACCCCAGGTCGACCTGCGCTGTGACTGCTACTAGCTGGTGGGCATCATGCACCCATTTCATGGGCCCATGCATTAGCGAACCGTCTCGTCACTCCTCGCTGTTGGCGCACGCCACCATGGCTACCGTCCGCGAAAGCAAGCAACGGCCCCATCATCCGTGGGGAACAGGTTAAATTGAACAAGCTGTCCGTACGGAGTACTCCGTGCATCTGCCGCAGCTGGAGCTTGAGGACGGGAGCTGTCGCGCTTGCTCGCGGCGACATTGGCTCCAGCAGTTGTTAATTACGAGTGCTCCGTACGAGAGCCCCATGCCAAGCAGTCGAGCATACCTGAGGTAGCCGTATGCGAAGGTACGAGCAATCTCGTACTGCTAATATTAACCCATGCCCCCCAGCACAATTGCCTGCCTGCTTACGAGCGAGTGCCCCTCCGCCGGTCCTGTTCCGGTTCAGCTGCAGATCATGATGGATGGAAGCCCGTGGCAAGGCAAGGTACCTTACCCAAGCTTGCCGAGCCAGGCCAAGTACCCACGTCCACGTCCCCAGCAGCTAGAGCGCTTGGACCGGTACGTGCATCCCTGGCAACGGAGCCAGCAGCGTGCGCATCCATCACCACCTGCCTTCCCCAGCAACCAGCGACGACGCGGCGGCACGTGCCGGCGATGCAGCTAGACTGACATCATCACCGTGGCCGCTGCAGCGCCTCCGGCAGCTTCACTACGATGGCAGTCCGGCCCGACCGAGGGCCTCCCGGGTTCTACAACTGCAACCGCGTCGCATGGCTGTCCGTCATCAGGTTACATGCGGGCGTGCCGCTCGGGCGTCCGCGTTAGACACTGTGTTGCGCCGGCCCCCAGGACTGCCTCGCCTCGCCTACCCGCCGTTCCCGCAGGTCCGGTGCCGCCACCAGCATGCAAGAGAGCGCCGCAAAGCTCCGCGCTGCTCCATTGCCCGGGCAGGCTTCAAGTGCTGTACGGAGTAGGTATCCCAGGCACGTGATGCCAGTTGTAGCCTGTCCAGTTCCCCAACCTCAGCGACCGCCTCGGTACTTTGCATCTCGAGACGCTAGCCAGCCCAGCCGACCCGTGGAGGGATTGTGGCCACCAACTCTGGGCGTCCGCCGTTCGACCAAAGACAATGTCAAAGCCTGCCTGTAACTGAAGCGTGCTTCTCACTTCGGTCCGTTATTATAATATGCGGGTATGTCAGTCCTACGAGGGTAATTGTTCCTGTCTACTTCGTATGAAGAACTGGAAACGGAGGATTCTGACGTTACACCCGCTGTCTCACGGTTGGACCCGGCAAGCCATGGTTGAGTCGACGTGAAACCAGATGCCGTCTGGCAAGGTCTGATGGCTTGCTTGCAGCGTACATGAACTCTAGGCCGGACCCAGTATGGCCCTCAGCCATATCTTCATCTTCACTGTACAGACACAATCATTTGTCAATAAGACAGCCCATATTCCGTACCTGCCTTAGGTACCTCTAGCCAGCCCTCGTGGCTCCAAATGCAGTGATGGCCACTGATGCTCAGCTCAGGGCCAGCCAGGGCAATCGCGCTTGATACTATTGCCCGTCGCTGGAATTCAGCTCGCAAGGCGATTCTGTAGAGGTATTTTCTACACAGATTGCCAGATGATCCGATGGTAGATTATCGCTACAGATATACCTGCGGGTAGCACCCGCCTTGCCTTGGGGACATGCCACCTCCTTCGCCAGTCCCGCCGGAGTTCGGGACTTTATTTTAGCGGCACCGACCCAGTCGCCCAACGGGTACGTACAGGGCGTCTCGCAAGCGCAAAAGCAGCAGCAAGATCGCGAACACGCTCACAAGCTCAGAGCCAGCCACGAGGTCGCTTCAACCTGCGGTCAGCGACTCTCGACGGCTCTCTTTTCTCTTTGCTCGCAACCTATTCCTCCCCTTTCCCCCCTAGTACATTCTGTCGCCGAGCGAGCAGCCCGCAAATGTCATCACCATATCGCTCGCCCAACCTTGCCGGCCGTTACACAACATGACGCGCTCCTCGCCCTTGAGGAGGAGTCAATTGCTCTCCAGTCCTGACCGAGGACCGCGGACCAGCTTCCTCTTTGACGACCGGAATTCCGAGCTGAGCCACAGAGATGCGCTCCTCGCGGCGCAGGCAGAGCACGAACGGGTGCGGGAGGCTGCCATCAGGGTGTACGAGATGCACGAGTTGAAGGAGGAGCACCAGCGGATCTTGGATGAAGGACGTCGAGAGCAAGAGAGGCTTCAGGCAGAAGCTGCAATCGCCGCGGAGGAAACAAGACTTCAAGAACTGAAGGCGAAGACGATACCGAAGCCGAAACCACCACCCGCTCCCGAACCGCCGAAAGCCATCGAGCAGCCGCAAAGTCAGTCATCGACTCAAAAACCTGCGACGCAACCTTCTTCAGAGGCGGGAAAGCTTCCTGTGGCGGACGCAACACTCTCACAAGTCAAATCACAACCGCCCAGCGCGGCCCTTCAGCCGAATGGACTGATCGCTAGCCAAAGCAAGCCCGCGACAAGCAGCCCGTCCGGGGCAGTTGCTCCATTGCAACCTGCCTCGCAACCAAACGCTGCTAAACCCATCGTCGCAGCGCCTCAACCCAAAGCAGTATCTCCGCAACCGCCTGCGGTTCAAGCTCAACCACAAAGTCGACCGCCTCCCGCAAAACCGACAGTCGACCGATACGTGCAAATACACCAGGAACTGAAGAAGCTACGAAAGGATTTGATGGCTGAGTCAAAAATTCCAGGGTCTCCATTGAAGGGGAAAGTGGGAACATTCCGGAGAGAGATCCGTGTCTGCATCGGCCAGCTCACGGGTGGCAAGGGTGCAAACGTACAACCGGTAAGGCTTCCCGGCATCGCTCTTTGCGCCGCGCTCAAATCAGTTGCTGACTCTATACAGACGACTAAAATCATGTCGATCTTGAGAGAATCCTTGGAAGGCCAGGTTCCAAGCCCCCTCATCGACGCCAGTCGTTTCGTCACAGAGCCCCGTGAACCAGCCGAAGGCGCCACTCACAACGATGCGGCTCTGCCAGCACTGTTCATATACCTCATGAATATTTGCGCCAAGGGCATAGTAAGCCAGTTTATCAACGAGGCCGGGGCGAACCCGAAAGCTGCGGATCCTATCGGCGTCTTCACAGCGCAAGTCTTCTCCCACAAGGACTTTCAGTGGCGCGGGCAATCTCTGATCGACATCCTTGTGGCCAAGTTTCGGGTGGTCTGTCCGGTGCTGTTTGGATTTAGGGGCAACGACAGGACCGAAAGGGGCAGACAAGCCCTGGGATGGCGAAAGGATGGGCCTTCTTGGATCACGGAGCAGAGCCACAACGATCGGATGGCTGGTCTGGGCGCTGGCTTCGCATCCATTTCGCTGCGAGACTTCAGCAAGACGTCCAAGGTTAACCCTTTCCCGCCAACTCATTACTGGAAGGCGTTTGCGGGCATCGTGAACTCGCCCGCGAACGAGACGTCAAATACCCAGTACGTCGTGCTGCGGTCAATGATTGACGGACACGAACAGCGATTCCTCAACTTCTACGGGAATGCGGGCGTAGCAGCCCTGCGGCTCGCACTGGTCGAGTTCCCGAAAAAGGCGCCTCAAAACGCATCTGCAGCAGGGACGTTGCTTGCATTGGCCGAGGTCCTACGTACCGAGGGTGGGCTGTCTTTGGCTTAGGGATATGGGGCTATTAGAAGCGAGACCAGGTGGCTATAGATCACAAAATCAAGGGGCATTGGCGTTTGTTGGGTCTGCGGCCGGTGAAGAACACCGGCAGGGACTGCATAGCTGCGGCGTTGATGTTTGTGGAGAGAACTTGTGTCTTGAGGCAATACCAAATGTCATCTACTCTACTGTGTGGAAGAGAGAAAAGAAATACAATATGCAATGAAGCCGCAATTGACGGCTTGTATCCCACCAATAACTCCGATCCCAGCAAACCCGCTCAATGGCTTTGGAACCCAATTCAACATGAAGGATGCTACAATATCAACAGCAGGATCAGCAGTAGGATCAGCACAAAGATGAGTACTGCGATGCAGCAGCTACTCCACCGGTCCTCGTTCTGTCGTATCACATGCTGCAACTTGTTCATGCCGGTCTGCAGCCGGCTGCCCACGCGATCAGCGGCCTGGTCGACCTGGTCGAGCATCTCGTGCTGTTCCTCGAGCTCGCGGCCCATGTCGTCGGCCTGGCGGCGCAGGTTTCCGACCGTCTGGAAGACGCCATCGAGGTGCTGGTCCTGCTCGCGCATCATCTCAACCTGCTGCTGCTGCTCGAACTCGGCGTACCCGTCGCCGTCGCCACCATCGCCGTCGGCAATGGCAAACGAACTGGGGTCGGGCAGGTCGCCGCCGGAGGTGCGGGCGTTGTCAATCTTCTTGTGGAGCTCCTCACGCATGTCCTCGATCTCCCCGCCGACCTCTTGGACGAGGCGGCCCCGTCGAGCGATCTCATCGGCGGAGAGGCCGTAATGGGAGGGGTTGGATTCGACGGCTCGCACCGACTCGACGAGGTCGGCGAGGTCCTCGGCGAGGGAGCCCAGCGCGGACTCCAGGTCGGAGCGCGCGGAGGCGAGTTCGGGGGAGGAGGCGTTTGTGGAGAGCGAGCGGATCCGGAGGTAGGACGCGAAAAGAGGGCGGGTCGCTGAGAGCTGGGTGAGGACATCCCTAGGTACGCAAGGCGCCGTGGTGAGCTTCTGCTGCCTTGCGACGAGGCTGGGGCGGGCATGGCTTACTGCTGGACCTGGAGGAACGGGTCCTCCTCGTTTGTGGAGGACATCATCCTGTCGCCGGTGGCCTGCGATTCATGGGCTTTCGGGGCAAAGGTCGCAGCCGAGGACAGGCGGTGATGGCGGAGATGTCGGAGTGGGAGGTCGAGGAAGCCGAGTTGTAGTCGAGATGTCGAGGATGACGTTGCAGCGAACCCCTGCGGCTGTCTCTATTGGGGCAGAACAGCGCAGGCCAATCAACTTATAGCCCCGACGGGTGCCTGGTTGCGGCAATACGTGGCAACGCGTGTACAGGAAGAAAGGCGAGGGCCTCGATCAAATATAAAATCTATTCCTCGGCTAGTCCATCATTCGAGAAAGTTTTTTTTCTTTTTTTGCTCCTTTTTTTGCCCTTGGGAAAGTTTACGCACATCTGAAATCATCAGCCTCACAGATGGGCCCTCGCTCTAACATGGGGACACGGCTGTGATGAGCGATAGCGCCTGAGCTCATATTGACAAAAGTAATTGGCTTCTTTCTTCAAAAAAAAAAATGATAGCAATAATGTCGCCTATATTCCCGTCATGTATAGAAAATAAACCCTTTCGCATTGTGATGGGGCTGTCAGCGACCTGAGTGGTGCCTTGTTCGCATCAGAACACCTGCAGAGCAGCCAGCGATACATCGAGAAATGCGCTTCCGTTCGAAATTTTAGCCTCAAAACCTGCAACGCTTGCTTTCAACAGGGGCCACCAAACAAGACTCAACCAACACAAAGCCAGCCGAGACAGTTATACTTCTTAATCCTTCATCTTTCAAGATTTAATATTTCACTAGAGAGCACCAGTATCGCGCTGCAGCGGAGTTTGGGGAACCCCGCATCATTCCAGGGTAGCAGGTTCTCACCCGTCGAGAACAGCACAAGGAGCCATGATACCCCAATCGCCGCTGCCGTACAGCGGCGACTTCTCTTCCCCGGAGGAGTATGTCCAGACACTGCTGGAATTTGTGCGGAAGACGGAAATCTTCCAGATCCTCTGCGGTGGAGTACATATCCTCGACTTTTTCACGACTGAGCCAGGGCTCTTCTACGCTGCACTGCCCGAAGAATGGCACGATTTTCTGCTGTCATGCGATATCATGAGGCTTCTCGATCTTCTGATGAGAGATGACCTGGACAACCTCGACTTTAAAGAAGGACAGGGGCCGCCGGCGAGCCTGCTGCAGTACATCAGATCTGTACGGGACCTTTCACTTCGCCGGGACTTTCATCCTCCTGAGCAGAAATTGCCTGTCCTTCCGCGGTCCGTGGCCGTGGGCATGAAGCCAAAGAAGATCCACGAAGTCCGTAGCTTTGCCGACTACGTGACGCGTCTGTCAGACCACATGGCCGATTCACCCGCCGACGGCATCTCACACTTTGTGGATTTTGGAAGCGGTCAAAACTATCTGGGCAGGGCGCTCGCTAGCGAACCCTACAACCGGCGCGTGGTAGCCGTTGAGGGCAGAGAAAACAACGTCGCCGCGGCGAGAGGCCTCGATAGGCTGTCAGGGCTGGCGGTGAAGGAAAAGGTGATGCGAAACAAGAAGCTGTGGGCCAAGGTCCTCGAGGCTCGCGGCCCAGACAAGGAGGGCGATGCCGAGGCTTTGGCAAATGCTATAAAGCAGGTCGCTGGGGCCGACGCGTTTGACTTCCGTCCCATAGACGAGCTGGATTCCAAATACGCTGTCGAGGATGGCAAGGGGCAGGTTCAGTACGTGTCCGGCAGGCTGGACAGCGGCGAGCTGGGGGATGTCATTGCAAAGATCGACCGCGGCGCCGCCGAAGACGAAGACGAAGAGCAGCGGAGGCTAAAGCTCATGGCCATTTCGATACATTCGTGCGGAAACCTGTCCCACTTCGGCATCCGGTCCCTGGTCCTCAACCCGGACATCCGGGCCATCGCCATCGTGGGCTGCTGCTACAACCTCATGACCGAGAAGCTGGGACCGCCTACGTACAAGCACGCCTACCTCCGGCCAACGTTGCAGGCCCTCAACGGGAGGGTTCTTCGCGAGTCCGACAAGCATGACCCACAGGGCTTTCCTATGAGCAACCGCTTCTCCACGCATGCGGGCGATGGCATCCGCCTGAACATTACGGCCCGGATGATGGCATGCCAAGCTCCGAAGAACTGGTCCCAGGAGGATAGCGAAGGATTCTTCACTCGGCACTTCTTCCGCGCCGTCTTGCAGAAAATGTTCCTCGACCGCGGTGTTGTCGGGCGAATCTGGCACCGCCCAGCCCCAGAAGGAGGCGATGAGGAGGACAGACCCAGTGGCCCGTTCGACATGAGCACCAACCCTGTCACCATAGGCAGCCTCCGCAAGCCGTGCTATGCATCGCTTCGGGCGTACGTCCGCGGTGCTATCGACAAGCTCACAACGAGCTCCGAGTACAAGCGCTACGCCGACGTCATGCGCGACAAGATGGCCGGCATCACGGACGAAGAGATCGACGCTTATGAGGCAGAGTACCTGCCGCGCCGGCGGGAGCTGTGTGTCATCTGGAGCCTCATGGCGTTTAGCGCGATGGTGGTGGAGTCGCTCATCGTGACGGACCGTTGGGTCTTCCTCCGCGAGCATGGGGATGTGGTGAAGGATGCGTGGGTGGAGACGGTCTTCGATTACAAGGAGAGCCCGAGGAACCTGGTCGTTGTCGGTGTGAAGCGGGATGATGTGTGAAGGCAGAGTTCAATGCATGGCTCTGTCTTTGCTGGTAGGGGCCGACCGCAGCGCACCATCAAGGACACTCACAGGTGAATCTCCAAGGGGAGCCGTCACGCGGTCAAGAGGCGTATGCAACGATACCCCTAGCCTCTGTGCTCTTACCATCTGCATAAAAATGTGAAATTGAGCCGACTCAAACTACGGATATTATTTGGTAAATGCCAAGGTCGAGATCTAAAACGCTAACGCCGTCTACTTGCCGCATCGGGCTGCTTTATCTTTGCGACTTTCTCCAGCATTCTATGCTAAATGTGAACAATCAAACAATGTAAATGTACTCGTAGCGGCCAAGATGAATGCGTTGCCTGTCGTACTTCCGCTGCAGACCAAGAGGCCGACACCAAAAGCCGAGATATACAATTCTCAGAGCCTTATAATATAGAGCCTGATAATCTCGACCATGAAATCTCTCGGCACCTTCTGAGGACAAATTCTGAAGTGAAGAAAAGAGAGAGAAAAATGTTAGCAGCCTAGGCATCTTCCCTTTGCTCCGTCTGTAATTGGGAACAGGGACCAGTCTCACCATCGACGCCGAGGAGGGGGACATGGCGGAGGGGAGTACAGTAGTTGGACCAGAATCGATGCCCGGCACGTAGGGGGCGTAGCTACTCTAGCAATCTTCCAGAGGTCTTGGATCTTCTCATGCAGAATCTGGGCATGTTCCAATGCCGCCATTAGCACGACTGCCTGCCTTGGAGCCTGACTTCCGAGGACAAAAGACCAGCAGAGGCAACAGCAAGGCAGCCCGTGAACAGATCAGCAGCAAGCTTCTTATACCTACACGTAACACCACCTGCGATAACCGCCATCGAATCCCACCGATTCCATCCACCATCCGCCATGGCTAACAACCTGCGACAGCCGGCGCAGCCAGGCGTGGAAAGTGGAGAACAATGCTGCCGAACCTGGGGTGCACGAACCGCCAGCCCCCCGGCTCGTCCACGTCGCGATTTTCCAGGGTCTCACCTAGCGGCGTCCACCAGCTTCGCGCGCCCGCAACGCCCCCGCTTCCGAACGAGCTAAACGGCAGGCTTTATTAATTATGGATGCTCTTCCCCCTCCCTCGCCTCCTCCTCACTGCCGTGCTGCGTTTGTCCTCCCGCGCAGCGGGTAGCAGCCACACTGACGCACCAGTGATCCTGCCGGAGTCGCCCAGCCAAGTTACCCGCGACAACCGGCGGCGTTCACAATTCTGGTCCGTGGCCGCTGATGATTGGCAATGGCATCATCGCTGCATCGTCCTATCGTCAGCCGTTCCGCTGGCGGGAGCCGTGCCCCTCTGCCTCGAGGGAAGGGCTTCGGCTTCAGAAGCGGCGGCGACGGCGACGGCAAGCAAAGGCGGCGCAATGGATGGAGTTTTTGCTTTCCGTGCACCTCAATGGCCTCTTCGGGCACCGCCTGCTTCTGCATACTTTCCTCGGGCGGGCCCAGCTCGATTTGTGCCTTGTGGGTTGCGCGTTATCTACAGATACAGACTGCGGAGTACAGCATTACCCAACTGGGCCAGACTAATAAATCTTATCAATTTATGGGCAACCCTCCCACCTTTCGCGGACAGTGGCAGCCGACCGCGGACTTCTTGTGACTCTTCTTGTGGACGGTTTAACTTTTCGTTCTGCATTCCACAGTCTTCCAGGACGCTTCGCATCCCGCACGTACCCTGCGATTGCGACAAAGGTTGCGCAGAGACTGACTGCCTTCCGCGCGCAACAGCATCGACGGAGACCATCGCACATGGCACGGCTCGACGCGGGGCTCATCTGCGTCTTGAAAACCTTCCGGCTCTGACACTGAGGGGGCTGGCCAAGCGACGCCAAATAACGCCGTGTTCGTCGCGAAGGCCTGACGCCGCTCACATCGACATCCTGTGAAGAGCGTGCTTCTTGGGGGGCGACTCTTCGCTTCTCAAAGACATATCGTGCATCATGAATGCTCAAATATCCTTCCTCGTAAGGTCCCCTGTCCTTGGGCTCTTACCCCCCGCCTTTGACATCCCTGATCGCCCGGCAATGCTGGTAGAGAGCTGGGCGCTGACGTCCGACAATGGCGCCTCAACACATGTGGACTCAACTCATCATCATGAACTGGCATCGTCAAGTACTAATGCTCTGCATCGCAGGACGGCACGTATACTCTCATTCACATCCCTCTGGAACTGTACCCTACTCTCTTGCAGCCCATCCTCCGCGTCCTGCTGCCTCAGACGCAGTGTCTCAACTCTTGGAACGACACATCAGAGTACCAGCTCGAGGGTCTCACGGAAGACAACCAGCATGGCTTCCTTAACATCAGCGTCACGCCGCTCGAGTGCTCCATCGTCTGCCATTCTTCGTGGGCCAAGAATGTGTTTGAGCCCGTCTTCACGGCACTACCCAAGGAGCAAGCCAAAACCGTCTCCGTCTTCAAGGACTCGTACATGGTCCTCTCCGTCATCAGCGCCGGCCTCGACGCTGCCGGCCGCGTCATGGAGCTGAGCTCCCCGCTGGCCTTGGCCGGCATCCCCATCTTCTTCATCTCCACCTACTACTCGGACTTTATCCTCGTTCCCAGCAAGGAGAGACAGAACGTCATCAAGGCCCTTTCCGACAAGGGGTTCGAGCTCTCGGAAAACCAGTCCAACTTTGTCAGCTCGTACGGTTACGGGCGCAAAGACTCGACGAGCCAAGCCGCGTCACCTCCGGGCACGCCGCCTCCGTCCAACGCCGGCGAGCTCCAGACGCGGACGTTTGAGCTTTTCCAGAAGCGCAACATCTCGCCGTACGTGCACGAGGGCCTGAAGCTGGTGCAGTGCTCCGGCCGCGAAACCTCACAGCTCACCGACGTGTACGGCCACCGCATGTCCGTGAGCCGTCAGATGCCGTCGGCCGAGGACCGGCAGAGTTGGATCGAGAACGTGGACGCCAAGCTCTACACCTGCATCATCTCCGCCCTCGTGTCCCAGCCGCGATTCATGTCGCTCACGCTGGCCCAGGACGACCCACCATCCCTCCTGCTGGACAGGACGCTGCTGCCCTTCTTTGGCGATTCCATCGTCGGCGACACGGACAGCAACTTTGTGCCGATCTTCCTCGATCTCGTGAACCTGCCGTCCGAGGTGACGGGTATCGTGTGCGGCGTGGCGGGCCGGCTCGTCGAGGAGATGCAGCTGACGGAGACGTCGGAGCTCTCGTACCTGTCCACGGCGCGAGCCGGCGCCGTCATCATGACCGAGGAGCAGTCGACACGGGCGCTGGCCATATTGAAGCCGTTGCTGAACAGCGAGAGCTAGCACGGCTGGCTGGCTGGCTGGCTGGCTGGCTGGCTAGATGGATGGAGCCTGGCGTGTGAAATGCGCCCACACTTTCGCTTTGTATCAAGTAGCAGCCTCGTTGATCTCTGGGAAACTGTTTTGCTGGATGATGGGAATTTGTACCCAAAGTGAGAAAAGTTGGTGTTGTCTGGCGTTGTTCAGGGGCGGCCGGTTTTTGCGCGAGATACCCGCCACCAGATCGTACCGGACCGCGGCGCGCGCTGTTTAGGATTAGGCAGCTGTGGGCTTTGAATCGAGAAAAGAAAATGAATCTCCTTCCCTCGCCCTTGATCCCCACTGTGATAGTTGGCGTGGTCGTTCGCAGTTGTAGCTCCACTGTAGGGTCCCCGTCACCTCCCCTTCCGCTTCTCCTTCTCGCCCTCCTTGTCCGCCACCAAGCCCGCGCGCACGAAGCCGTCCCGCGCGACGGCGTTGATGACGGCGAAGCGCCGCGGGCCGAGCTTGACGCCGCCGTACCAGCGCGTCACGACGACCATGGCGTCCCACAGGTCCATGAGCTGCATGAGGTGCAGCAGGCGCGCCCCGGCCGCCGTCTCGCCGTCGTCGTCGCAGTCCTGGAACGAGACGCCGCCGGCGCCGCGGATCCGCCACGCCGTCATGTTGTGCGTCGCGCTGCGGATGCGCTTGTCCGACGCCAGCAGGTGGGCGACGTAGCCGCGGGCCTGCGAGGGCGAGGTGACGCGCGCGACGTGCGCGACGAAGGTCGACTTGTTCTCGGTGAAGACCTCGGATAGGACCCAGGGCGGCGGTTCCTCGGAGGGGGCATCGGGGTCTTGCGGTGGTTGAGGAGCAGGCTCACAGGGGCCATCGTGAGTCTGCTCCTCGACGTCGCCTGGCGGTGGCTCGTCCTCCGCCGTGCGCCTTTCAAACTCCTCGACCGCATCGAACAGGCACACCGCGCCGGGCTGGAACACAGTCCCCAGCGCCTCCCTGAACAGATTCAGATCCCTCGCGCCCGCCCCCCTGACGCCACCGGAGCTGTGCTGCGTGCCCAGGACCGAGGGCGGCTCCGCGGGATACGACTCTGGGAACTGCAGCCTCAGTGAGGACGCCCCGCCGGGGAGCCTAAGGACGTATAGGGACGAGGCGGCGTCATCGTCTGCGCGGGTGAGAGAGCCCTCGCCGTATATGGAGTTGATGGCCTCTACCTCGTCGAGGAGCTCGTCGGACATGGCGGGCGGTTCAATGCCAAAGTGCTGTCGTTGTAAGTGAGGTGTCGGGGAGGGATCACAAATGTGAGGTGACTTTTCGTAGTCAGCTGGTGGGTCCACGGCCAGCGCAACGCCGAGATCACGGCTTCAACCACAACCTGAGGGGCAAGAGTCGAGGGCGGAAAGCATGACATTGGGTTAGATACAATTCGAGGCAGCCATGTATGATACTACTCGTACTACTCTGGCCCTTACACCGCACAAAAAACCTCTCTATAAGACCTCACTTGCTTACAATGCAGAAAACGGCACCACTACTAACACTAAACACTCCCTCTACTCGTCCATGACCGACGCAAACTTGTCCGTCATCTGCTGCTGGATTTCCTCGTACTATTTGACAGTTAGCAATCGGAACAAGCTGGCGACGCGGGGGTTCACAAACCTTCTTGGAGATGACGTCCTGGCCATCCGTGGGGACCTCAAACTTGAGCTGCCTGAGCTTGCCCTGCAGCTCGCTCGTGGCCTCGCGCACCTTGGCCCAGCTCTGGCCCTGCGCAATGGCCTTTTGCGCCTCGTCGTGGAACCCAACCATGAGCTTCATCATCCACTCAGTCTTCCAGATGGGGCAGAACTGGTCGTAGTCTGAGTAGCCGTTCTGCTGCAAAAAGTCCTCCTTGATCAGCGCGGCAAGGTCCAGAGTGATCTTGTCGGGGTCGGACAGGGCGCTCTTTCCGACCAATTGCACCACCTGGTCCAGCTCTTCCGAGTCGGAGAGCAGCTGCTTGATGCGGTCGCGGAGCCTGGGGAACTCGGGGAACTCCTTCTCGTAGTACTTGTCGAGGATGGTCGTGTACTTGCTGTACGACAGGCCCGTGTTGATGGAGGGGAAGTGCTTTCGCTGGGCGAGCTTCTTGTCGAGACCCCAGAAGACCTGGACGATGCCGAGGGTGGAGGTGGTGACAGGGTCCGAGAAGTCACCGCCGGGAGGGCTGACGGCGCCAACAATGCTGACGCTGCCGTGGCGGTCCGGAGAGCCCAGAGTCTGGACTCTGCCGGCTCGCTCGTAGAAAGAGGCGAGCTTGGCACCCAGGTAGGCGGGGAAGCCCTGGTCGGCAGGCATCTCTCCCAGACGACCGGAGATTTCTCGCAAGGCCTCGGCCCATCGCGAGGACGAGTCAGCCATCATGGCCACGTTAAGGCCCTGATCACGGAAGTACTCGGCGACAGTAATTCCAGTGTAGATGGAGGCTTCTCGGGCAGCGACGGGCATGTTGGACGTGTTGGCGATGAGGGTGGTTCGCTTCATGATGGGCTCCTTGCGGCCGTCGACGTCGATGGTGAGCTCGGGGAAATCCTTCAACACTTCGGCCATCTCGTTGCCGCGCTCGCCGCATCCGACGTAGACAATGACATCGCTGTTGGAGAACTTGGACACGGACTGACTGATGACGGTCTTTCCGCAACCGAAGGCACCTGGAATGGCAACGGTACCGCCCAGGACACTGGGGAAGAGGGCATCCAGAACTCGCTGGCCGACAATGAAGGGCTGGTCAGCGGCGAGCTTCTCGGTCGACGGCCGAGGAACTCGGACGGGCCACGACTGCATCATGGGGTACTCGGTCTTCTTGCCATCGAACTCGACCTCGAGGATCTTGTCGACGACCGTGTACTCGCCCTTGGCCGCAATCTTGGTGATGGTGCCGCGGCCACGGGGAGGGAATATGATTCTGTGCGTGGAGATGAAGGAGTTCTCGAAAACGGTTCCCCAGACGTCACCACCCGAGATGTGGTCGCCAACCTTCATGGTCGGGGTGAACTCCCACTTCTTGGTTCGGTCAAGGGCCGGGACGGCAACTCCGCGGGGAATGTAAATGCTCTTGGACTTTTTGGAAATCTCCTCCAGCGGTCGCTGAATACCGTCGTAGATGCCGTTGAGCAGGCCGGGGCCGAGCTCGACCGAGAGGGGCTTGCCCGTTCGCGCCACGGGGTCGCCGACCATGACACCAGCTGTTTGGACTGCCGTCAGCGTTGTGCGCATGAAACATCGGGTAGGGTGTCCTCGTACCCGTTTCCTCGTACACCTGGATGGTGGCCTGGTCGCCATTGATTCGAATGACCTCACCGACGAGGTTGTCGTGGCCTACCTTGACCTGTTAGGGGAGTCGCAGTTAGCCAGCCATCGAGGGTCTCAAGTTGCTCGCAGCGGCAACGTACCAGCTCGTACATGGCCACTCCGACCATGTCCTCGGCAACGACGACGGGGCTATTGACATGTTAGCATCGGATGCGAGCTCGGGCGGGCTGGTCGACGCATCGACAATGGGCTCGACGGACCCGGAGACGGAGTAGATTTTGCCTGCATAAGCTGTCAGCCATCCGCACGGTCGCAGACACGGCACTCTGAGACGTCTTACCATAGTGCACGACGTCGCCATCGGCCTGCTTTGCTTTCTACATGCATGCAAGTCAGCTCCAATTACCCAGCGGAACGTGCCGTCGTCGGCCGTCACCAGCCGCGCAGCTGGCCGTCGGGGGACAAGACGCACAGGCGCCATCTCGGGCAGCGGGTGAGGAGAAGCGGTCGATTCGGGCTCTTGTTGGACAGAGGGCGGGGAGCTCGCAGAGGAGGGCGACGGGGGCTGCGAGGGCGGCAGCGGAGGAGTCGAGGATGAGGGCGACGGTGTTGAGGGTGGAGAGTGTGGCAGAGGCAGCTCGGCAGCTGCAGACAGTTCGGCGGGTGGGCTGCCTGGATTAGCTGGCGTGGGCGACTGTGGAGGCGATGATGTAGCCCCAGCGGGCGCCGTGGGAGGGCGAGACAGCGGCGACGCAGCGGCCCTGTCGCGGCGTACCAGGTCCAGCAGAGACGGCCGCGCCCGAAGCCTGGGTCGCAGTCCGGGTTGCATGCACGAGCGAGCACGAGCTCCGGGAGCTTGCGAAGGGATGGATGCGTCCGTCAGAGGGTTGAGGTCGGTGTTTGCCGTGACGCACCGTCGCGAGAGCGCAGCAGCCCGTCAGCAGCACAGCGGCAGCCCAGGTCAGGCCAGGCGCAGCGTCAGCGGGTGGCTGGTTGGCCCGCCGGCCGTTGTTCGGCAAAAGTCGCCTCCAGGCTGCTGCCGGCCCGCGTGTGGCTTGGGCGAGCGTTGAGCCGCTGGAACCTTATGGACAGGGGCAGCGAGCGACCGCTGACGAATCGACAACGTGCCGCCATTGGCCGGCCGACTTACAACGTCTGTCACCTTCAACGCGACGCGAGGAGACATTAGAGACCAAGTATTCACATTACAATGTGCATATGGATGTTGCAGCTGTCCACTCTCGGTCTCCGATCGAGGCTGTTCGCCGCCTGTATATATGTCGGGATCCACGGCCTCGACAGCAGACTGTCATCGCTCGCAACCGCACAATGAGAGCAACTGCAACAGAACAAACCCCCCTCCAATGCTCTCTCGACGCCACCGAGTACTTACATCTTGCTCGACTTCGCCGCCTTGACCTTCGCTTCCTCAATAAGATCCACAAGCTTCTGCAGATTCTCCTTGCTGTTCGTCAGCGCGTTGAACGCCTGGAACGTCACCGGCACGCCGCACTCGTCCAGCCCACCGTGCTCGTGGGCAGCGCTGTCGCGGCGGTCGAGGTTGATGCCCGGCTGGAGCTTGAAGCAGTTGTTCTGCGCGCGGCCGGCACGGATCTGGCACAGCTCGGCCGCCTTGCAGTCACCGTCGCACGCGGCCACGTTCCAGCCGCGGGTCTTGCGCGCAATGTAGGCGTCGAACAGCGCCTCGTCAGCCTCGAACCGCTCCGTCACCTGGTGCCAGAAGGCCGGGGTAAGCTCCGCCTTGGCATCGGTCACGGGCGGGCTGACGGCCGCGCCGTAGGCTTCCTTGGCCGAGTAGTACCTGGTCCACACGGGCCCCGTCGTCTGGAACGCGGCGTCCGTCATGTCGGCGATGTAGTTTATCACGTCGAGCACGGCAAACGTGTCCGGGTCGACCTCGTAGACGCGGAACGAGGGCATGCCAGACGTCGGCGTCAGCGACGGGGCAACGTACGACGCCATGACCGCGTTGGCCGCGTTCTGCGCGTCGTAGTCGGCGTAATGGATGGCGAAGCTATCCAAATGTGTGTGACCAAAGAACATGGCGGCAATGGTTGACGAGTATCTGTTCACGACCTGATCGAGGTAGTTGGACCCGTCGGGCAAGGCATCTTTCTCGCCGAACGGCATGTGGCCGATGATGTATACGCGTTCGCCCGCCTTTTCGGCTGCGTCGAGCTCCCGGACGAGCCAAGCTATCTGAAGATTGGGATCCTTGTCGTCGTAGTTCTGGTACAGCCAGAAGTTCTGGCGATAGAAGATGTTGGTGTTGAGAGAGATGATGCGTAGGTTGCCGTGGGGGTACTTGGTCGAGTAG
Source organism: Tolypocladium tropicale (assembly GCA_024340005.1). NCBI lineage: Eukaryota > Fungi > Ascomycota > Sordariomycetes > Hypocreales > Ophiocordycipitaceae > Tolypocladium > Tolypocladium tropicale. The sequence goes on along the minus strand of JALHBU010000155.1, from coordinate 473,641 downwards.
GCACCGATCTGCTCGGCGCTGGCGGCCGCGACCTGGTCGATCCACGGCGACCACTCCTGAGAGAGCACGTTGTACACCCACTGTGCGTCGCTGCCGACCGAGTTGGGTTGGAACGCGTTGACCGGATGCGCCTCGTGGTTGCCAGCGGTGCCGTACACGAGCTTCAGCGTCTGGTTCATCATGGCGTAGGCGTGCTCAACTGTGGAAGGTCAGCTAGAACAGTCCACTTTGCAGTCATCTGGTGAGTTGTCGAGGAGACGCCTGCAGAGAGAGACAACGCAAAGACTCACTGGACTCCTCATTGTACGGCTTGCTCGTGTTCCAGACTGCATGATCCAGAATGTCCCCGGTGAAGATGGAAAACGCAGCGTCAGGGACGATCTGGTCGATGGCTCGGTAGAGGCTCTCCTCCAAGCTGATAGGTGCATCGCATTTGTGGTCGCCATTTGGACCGGCCGGACTCTTGCTCTGTCCGGGCTTGTCGGCGTCTGTATAAGGTCTTGTAGCCTTCCATTAGCACTCATCGGTCTCGTCTGGCAGATCCGCCTCTTACCTGCAGCAGATGGGCTTGGTGCAGTCTGTGCTGGAGCCTGGTACGTATAAGGGGTCGATGTGTATATCCGAATAATGCACGATCTTGATCGGTTGCTTGCAGCCGGGCTTGGGGCGACCACCAGCCGGCTTGGGCGAAGGGAACGGGACGTTCCAGGCCGCGATGTCGGGGTACCCGCAAAGGCCAAAAACAGTGGTGCAAAAGGCTTCAGAAGTCCGGGATCCAATCGTCATCTTTCGAATGTCAGAGGCGAGGATAGGTCCCTCGCGGGCAATCGCGCCGTCGCACACGTCCGCGTCCTGGACCTGCGAGGTGTAAGTGGCTGCCAGTGCACACGAGTTCACCCCTTCAGAAGAGACGAACCTTGGCCAGCTTGCAGATGCCCTGAATCACATCGACAAATGGATCGTCGCCCAGCAGCGTGAGGCCCTTAAGCAACACCAAGACAGCCTGCGACAGGTGAGCCGGGTGCTTTTGCTTTTGGAATTAGAGAGGTCAGGCCGAAGCGGCCTGGGAGACAAGCTGACCTCACAACCGGCGCATGTCGCCACGTTCTTGAGGTCGTTCCATATGTCATCAGCCAGATCTCGGGTCTCCAGTTCGTTGGACTTGCCGAGCTCGCGAGGAGAGATGTCATGGCCAAGGCCAGTCGCGGCAGCGTGGGCGGTTTGCCCCAGGGCCAGGAGCGGCAAAAATGACTGAGAACGCATGGCAATGCTGTAGTTCTATGAAGGGAGGAGCGAGCTGCCCTGTCACAGGTTCAGCAACCCTCAATCGTGTGCGTGAAGGTGCGGTGCCGTCACGTCGAGGACGACGGGCCGGGCAGCCACTTATACGAAGCCGCCAACGCCGCAGCTCAAGGCTCATGGCCGCTCGTGTCTACTCACTCACGTCTTGGCCCGGTCTCATGCCGCGCAGCTGACAAGGCCAACAGCAACGGCGACCGGCCCCGAGATGCCGCCTGTGCACAGGGCGATGGGGCATCGTCTCGTCGAGCCCTCCAGGAGGCCAGTCCCAGATTCACCACGAGATCGCGCAGTCGAGGGCAGCGCGTCCAATGAGACCGGCAGGCGGCCACATGCCCTCGGGCCCCATCGCCCCGGCCACGGCGTCATTGCGATGTTCCATGGCGGCAGGGGAAGTGACTGATGTGCGGATCGGTAAACCTAAACGGACAGCACGCCCGCGGCTGGACCTGACCCCGTGCCTCGAGGCCCCGAGCGGAGAGCCGGTTGCTAGAGGCGGCGGAGCCAATGAGACGCGCGCTTGGCCATGCGTTGCTGCTTTCGATCGGGCAGCTGAGTCCCGCGTCGGGTGGTCCTGGACGGGTGGTCTTGGAGGGAGGGAGGGGAGACGGACGTGGTTGGAGGACGAGGTGGAAGAGGGTGTTGGCGGGAGCGACCTGCGTGCCAGGAGGGGGAGCCGTTGATTGGGCCGGTCTTGAGTCCCAGGTGTGCCAATGAATGACCTTTGGGCGGCACGACTGATGAAGCGTTGAAGAGAACAACCCCGGGTTGCGAGACGGATACTTAATTACACGCAATATCTCTTTTAAAGCCCCCAGTTCTGGCTATGGTGCTGGGTTCGCGCCATCCATGGGCAGTTGTCAGACAGAACGCAGAGTGCAACTTACACCCTGCGACGAGGCGCATTAGAACAAGCCCACAGAGACGCAAGGGGTGAAAGCCGCAAGATCCACGCTCGGCATCCCGAAGCCGAATCCTGCGGGCTGTCGCCTGCTGCTCCCATGTACAATCGCAGAGCCGGCACGAACGGTCGCCGAACTCTAATGCTCGGCCTAAAGACCTAAGCGACCTTCCAACATCGTCGAGCCATGCAACCTCATCCGCCAGCCAGCCCCGATGTCATAGCGTAGCGCTACAGAACCTGGGCACGCGCCTTGCCCCGCCTTTCTTCCGCGGCCTTGTGCGAAATCCGCGTTGAGAGATGGGTTGAAGCTGGCTGGGACATGGCGCCGCCCCCGATTGACAAAGTTGGTTGATGTCTATGAGACGAACACTACCCGAATCTTCGTTACGACGCCCTGAAGCAGCTTGTCAAATACTCGTGGCTCTGAAATAGTGCAAGGGGTGACGTTGCAAATCATATCCCCGACCATTTCTTTAACACGCCCAGCTCCGCCACCGCAAAAGTGTCCCAACTGACGGGAGCTCCCGCGAGCTCAGATCCCGTCGACCAAATACGTGCCGCCCAGCCACCCCACAATGTCATCCCCAATCCGTTGACCGCGAAGCGATCCTTGTGCAGCTGCGCAGGTATGCTGCAATGCCAAGATCCCCATCCTGCAATGCATTCTTAGCTTGTGCTTGCAGCCTCAGTGGGCTTGTTTCGATCCGGCATATTCTCCGGCCTCGTCCTGGCGATTTGTCTCGCTCCCGCCTGGACCCACCCCTCGGTCTGCAAGACTCGTTCTGGCTCTTTGGCAACGTGACTTTGCAGCTTGCCCATGGGTTTTCTTGCCGTCTAAGCCCATACGCGCGAGACCTTGGCGTCGAGGAGTACGACGGCCTGCCAAGCCCCTGGCCGCTATCGCAAGGTAGTCGTTGCGATGCTTCTCTGATGCTTCACGCCTGCTTGGCTGTAACACTTAACCCTCCACGCAGGGCGAAAACCAACGATCCAAGGGCCGCTTTGCTTGCTCATACCCGAAACTGTGTCCAAATTTCTCGTTATATTTTTACATTGGTTAGAAAAGACACGAGTCTAGTGCAACCCTAGTGTACAGTATATGAAGATTTGCCCATCGCTATGCGTATTCCAAAATCAACAACGCTGCGTTGTGCCTATTCGCTCTCCGCAGAGCCCCCTGCCGCCGGGTTGAGTGCCTCGGGAGATAAAGGTTTCCTGTCCCACGCAACATAGACGGGATTGCCAGCCTCCTGTTTGCTCCTCATTTCCCTGTACTTCTCACCTTTCTTCGTGATGATTGGCAGGTTGCCCTTGAACATTCGGTACCAGTCGGCCGATCTCTCATTGGGGTCCTGCGAAAGAATTGTCTTTCGCCGTTTCTTGATCTTTGAGTAGATTTCCTTTGCTCTCTTGGCAGGGAGTTCAGTGATGGCGTACTGAATTGCCCAGTCGAAGTCCTTCTCAAAATCTAAAGGACGCTCCACGAATTGGCCGTTCACCCTGTTACGGATAGTGACGACCATGCCAAGCAACTCCGCGTCCTTTTCTTCCTGGGCGTTGGCCGCTTGTTCCGCTTCTTCCTTCGCAGAGATATCCTCAGTGCTATTGGGGGCATCATCCGTGTCCTCTGTCGCGGGCTGGTCGTCAACCGTGGCCTCTTCCTTCTTGGACTGCGCGGCCAATTCGGCCAACACTCGTTGGAAAGGCTTCAAGTCGTGCCTCTGATCATCGATGCTTTCCGCCACCTTGAGAATCAGGTCTTTCAGGGACGGACTGTCGCTTCGCGATTCACCCGTGACCGCAACCGCTTCCGGGTCCTCGGTTTGCGCCTTCTTGTCACGGTCCGTCTCCTCTGTTGATGTGCGAGACCCTTTGACGTCGGATGATTGGGCAGTCAACGCAGCGACAAGGTCATCCACGTACTTCTCGATCTCCACCTCCGTCTTTTCGCTCAGTAGGCCACTCTGCTCAAGGGCGTCCTGAACAGCCTCTCGTACCGACCGGATGCCAAGAGATTCGTTTTCGACAGCATCTTCAACTCTCGCCATCATGTCTTTCCATGCAGCGTCGCTCTGCGGATCGTTGACACTTATGTCCTCTGCTGGCCTGTCCGAATCCTCCTCCTGTTGCTGCTGCTGCCGGGCCTGGACATCTGCCTCCTCTTGTGCAGACTCGGCTTCGCGCTCCTTGTTGCTGAGACCGCGGATCTCACGTTCGAGCTGTTCTACAGATGGCTTGCTGGCCTCTTGTATTCTCGCCATCTCCTCCTCATCGACGGGTTCGGCAAAGAAGTATGTCAATGGAACCTTGGTCGGGCGCGTTTCCACGTGCAATCGCAGTGTTCGCCCAGGGAAGCGCTTCGTCGCGCGGTCCATCAGGTCATTTAGCAAGGCCACGCTGCCCTTGAACTCTTGGTCGCCTATACGTCGGTCGGCTGTGCCGTGAATGGCCTGGTCCATTTCCGAAAGGCTGATGTACTGAAAGCCAAAGATGCGCTGCGTGTTGTGGAAGGCGACGAATATGCCATCCATGCGCCCCATCCGAACTTGTAGTGAGTACTTAAGAAAGGCTGCTCTGATCATGTCGTAGTACTCGCGTTCGAACGACTCCCATTGGCCAAAACGTTGGCGAATCTCGTACCCGACGCCCTTTTCGTAACCTCGCACGTCCATTCGTATCGTGACAACTGCTCTCGTCTTGAGATCGAACATACCAGAGCCCGGTAAACGCGGGTCGTGGGCATCGAGCTGCGAGCGCATCATGAAGTCGCCCATGGTCGTGTAATGGTACGCTTCTTCGGCGTTTCTCTCCTCTTCAGAGATCTGGTGTGAGCGGGAACGACGGTACTTTTCAAACTCTTCCTTAGGCAAGGTGAGGAGCTTCTCCATAGACTTTCCAAGCATGCTGAGAATATTCTCCGTGTCGTACTCTTTGTCCGCATCAATAGCGTAAACGCCATCTTGGAATCGCGCGAACGCAGCAGCTGGCCCCCGAGACAGAGCTGTGAAGTTAAAAGACTCCGGCTCCAATTGTCGGGACAAGTTGTCGAGACTGGGCTTCCTCCATGCGGAAAGAAGAAAATGCAAATGAGACAATATGGAAGTCATGCTTGATGTTGAGCCACAGTACTTCTTGCCGTGTTTGGCACTGAGCTCCCTTAACTTCACATCCTTCGACGACGTGATGTATGTCTTGAGGGCATCAAAATCGAATTCATCCACGGGCATGATTGAGGCCAGGTAGGGGTCAAAGTTGAAGACTCGTGAGCGGTGATCCTGCATGTGATATACTCCGGGGTTGAAGAGGACACGATCCAAGTTGTAGCAGAGTTGCGGGACCTGCATCTTGTCGTCCTCCTCCACCGGATGAAGTCGCAGACGCTGAGGCCGAATGATCTTAACGTCCAACGCCGCTTTTGCTGCTTTTGCTGCCTTTGCCGCTTTTGCCGATTTCGCCCGTTTGGACCTTGGTGCGGCTCCTCTCTTCGATTGCGTTGCCTCCTCCTCTCGAGAGGTTTGGGCTTCCTCGGGGACACCATCTCCCTGTCCTACTCCTGCCGGCTCGGCTGGTCCGGGCTCCGGGGCCTTAGGTTGCATCCTAGAACGGAGCGATGTCCATATCCCAGCTTTTTCTTCCTCCGCCGAAATTTCGTTATGCGGAGGCTGTGCTTCCTCGGTCGCATCTTTGTCTTGCTGGGACTCGTTTTTGCCTTGGCCCTTGACAAGAGCGTTCGACGCTGACGGCTCCTTTTGCCCGTATTTTCCGCTCAACTCTCGGATCCGTTCGGACAAAATGATCTTCCATGACTTGGTGACCACATTTTGGGTATTGTCGCCCTCTCCGTAATTGTCTTGCAGCAAATTCCCGGGGTACTCGTTCAGCTTCGTGTCCGAGTTTTCGACTGCGTCGGTGGAATCATGTTGTGGATTGCCATCCTCTGCGCTGGTAGAGTCCCTCTTGCTTGCCTGTTTTTCTCGTCTTCTTCGAAAACTGCGACGCGCTGCAGCTTTCCGCGGTTCGTCTTCCGGTCGGGTTGAGCCTTGGTCTGCTGATCTTGCCCAGGTCGTCGCGCAGAATCTTCTGCCATAAGACGGCACGATGGACCGTGTCTTGCCAGGAAGGCCCACTGAGTTGGCCAATTGACCAGGGCGACACCGGAGGCGAAGCATCTCAATCACTGAGACTCCCATCCATCCAATGAAGCGGTTAACCAGCAGCTTAAGGCGCTCACGAAAAAAGATCGCGCGCTGCTCGAGACACTGTCGCGACTTTCCTAGCAGTCCGGGTATCGATAACTACCCGCGGGAGTACTTCGGCAGGCTAAGCCATCCTCTCTTGGCACGTGATTGGCTGCCGTAGCCTACAGTGTGTCTGGGCCCCTCCTGCGGGAAGCCTTAAGCTATTACGCAGCCGTGGAGCTGTCCGTGCCACCTCTCCGACATCCATCGCCGACCAGCATCACACATCACGTCGTCTTGCAGGGCGGATCGCCTTGCGCTGCCGCAGGTATGGGCGCGAGCGACTCCAAGATTGTCTTCAAGCAGGGGATTTTCCGGCTCTCAGAGGAGCGTCACATCCCTGCGGACGACGTCTACTGGACCTCGGTTTGTACCCAGAGCAAGCTACGCTGGCATCGATCCGGTACTAATATGGACCTTAGTTTTGGGAGCTTCCTGAGACTTCAGAGGACATATTCAGCCTGTTCTCGCCTGCTGACATACGGCGCACCCGAGATCAAGCACTAGAAAATATCGAAACCCTCGTGCTAGCGTTGACGTCGCGACTGTTCATCCTTCGGCACCATCCATCCTTCCCAGATCCCGAGATCGCTCCCGAACGGGATGCTCTGAACTGCATCAGGATCCTAACACGGATCCTACCATATCTTTACGAAAAGGAGAGCCTGAGTTCTTGGGAGGAGCGATTCTTCTGGGGGGCGCGCAGAAAGAAGACTCGCAAGGCTGCCATTGCCAACGAGGTGTTGTTCGACGAATCTCGAGACGACAAACCAGATGTGACGCCCGAGTCGGACGAGTTTGAGGAGGCAAAGCCGCTCGCAGAGGAGCTGATAGACACCCTGCTCGATCTGCTGTTCTTCTCCGACCTGACCATCCCGCGGCAGCCTCACGGCCAAGCCAAGGTCACCTACGCGATATGGCAAAGCGGCGTCGGGTGCAACACGGCGGTTGCGACAACAAAGGAATATGAGAGTAACCGTTGCGAAATCTTGCGGCTCCTCTTGGCTCTTGCCGGACAGAGTATGTACGCCGCCCCTGGGCTGCTTCCGCAGACCGGGGTGCGGACGTTAACCTATCTCTGTACATGCCAAGATAAGCAGATTGTGCTCTCCGTTTTATGCTCTTTGCTCAATACGGTATGTTCGCTAGCCACACTCGCATATGGCATGATACTGATGATCGAGACGCCAGGCGCTCAAATACAATCCCGCCACTTGGCGAGTTCCATACAATACGTTGATGTTCAAGGACCCCAAGCAGATATTGGTGACATATTCTTTGCAGCTTATGCTCGCTCTGCTTGTGTACCCCATCCCAGAACATGCAGCGACGCAAAGAAACTTCTATCGGCATTTTCTTGGTCGGCTTCATCGGCCACAAGACTTCCAGTTCATTGTCGATGGAATGAACCGGATTCTGAGTCAACCGCTTCAGGAAAAGACGTCGTATCTACCTGGCTCCCAGAATTCTGGAAACTTTGCGCCGGAGATGCTGATGCTGTTCTGGGAGACGACTCAGTGCAACAAGAGATTTCGATCCTTCATCATCGACACGGACCGGGCGCACGATTTTGTCGTTTTGACGCTATTCTATGCATTGGAGTACAAGAATGACCCGGCGAAGCAAGGTGTCGTTCGCATGTGCGCTTTCCTGCTGCAAACTCTGAGCGTGGAAGCAAACTTCGGCCACAACCTCAACAAACGATTCGAGGGTCAGGACAGTCTCCCAGCCTGCCTCAGAATCAACGGCTTCAAGGGGACTTATACCGACTTTCTTATCCACTCCATCTACAGCTTAATCACGACGAGCCAGGGCAACTTCACTACAGTGTACCCTGCGCTCCTGGCAGTAATCAACAACATAGCGCCGCATATCGAGGGACTGAGCAGTGCAGGCAGTTCCCAGCTCATGCATTTGTTTTCGTCAATGTCCTCGCCGTCCTTCCTTCTTGCAAATGAGACCAATCACACGCTCCTTCACTCGCTCCTGGATTCCATAAATTGCATTATCGAGCACCAGCATCGCAAGAATCCGGAGCTTTTGTTAGCTATTGTTAAGAACAAGAAGCGGATTGAAGCCTTAAGAAATTTCACATTGGAGAGCGGCCAGGAAGAAATAGAGCGGAGGAACAGGAGAAGAAAAGAGTCCGGCGGACATTTCGACACTGGCGACACAGGATCCGTGAGGAGCTCAGTTGATAGCCCAAGGAGCCCACCCGCCAGATCGCACAATTTGGAAGAGGTGCCGGAGGACAGCGCTTTTGCCATCGGGGATGATGACGATAGCGACGAGGACCCTCAGCCAACACCCGCGCATTCTACGGCAAGCGAGAATCAATCTCAAGCGTCCTCCACGGTCAACGTCGACGATGCAGTTCCCGTTCAAGTTCGCGGAATGTCCGAGAAAGCTCGAGGTAAAATGCCTGTAGGAGCTCGATCATTCTCTCGACAAAATAGCACCACAAGCCTTGGCACGCAGTCTACGTCAGCACAGGCCTCAGGGGGCGCGTTCGAGCCTTCGGCCCATTGGATCGAGAGTTGGCTGCCAGAGTTACCGTTGCATACTGTCCTGACAGTCATTCAGCAGGTGTCAGATCGTCTGCCTCGCCAGCAAAGTAGCGGCGATGTTGCATCGACAGACATGGTTCATCGGGTGCAACTGATGGATCTCTTTGGCGTGGAGCCTTCGCCGCCGCGTATACATTCTTTCGAATGGTCCCAGCTGGCTTTGGTCTGGTACGAAGCGCTGCTCTGGGGCGTCATTTTCACCAGCGAGATGCAGATAGCAAAGGGCAGCATGGGCATTTGGACGGGTACGGCCATCAGACTCTTTCGTGTCCAAGAGACTGCACCCGCGGGGCCCACCTTGACGTCTCCACGAGGAGCCGTAGATGCCGTGGGGAGCAATATTGTATCACGAATCGGCCAAATCAACCTTCGGGGAGGTTCGACAAACGCCGGCGCGAATCCGCCGACAAGGCCTGGGACGTGACGGGATGCCAAGAGTTTGAGGAAATCGACAGCAACATGAAGAGAAGCAGAGCGCCACCTGGCAGAGCCACGCGCAAGGGTCTTGCCAAGTCGAGGGGAACAAGAAAACAACAATGGGCGGCGGCTACGGGCTGGTCCGGCTGGCTACAGTGTATTGGTCTTAAATGGTGCCGACAACGAGAGCAGTTGGAGACGAAATCGAGGCTTCACGTCCCAGGTGAAGCCCAGGGAGCCGGGAACAGAAGATTGGGATGGCATTGTGTGGCGAATAGCTGACGTGCATAAGAGTCTTCTAAGAGTGCGAGGACAACGCAGCATCCCGGCACAAACCTGTGGTATGTTGACTTACCATGTCCGGAACTTGGCGGCGCGCTTCAGTGTATGCACGAATTTATGAGAGAACAAACAAGGCCGCTATTACCCTGTGTCCGTGTGATCATGCTTGGAAGCTCTGGACATTCAACTTCCAGGCAGTTGGCAGGCCAGCCAATGGCAGCTCCCGCAAACGAGGCATGACTTACTGTTATGCGTCCGTCGGCATCCACTCTGAACGGAGCTGGAAATCCATTCGTATGCGTGCCAGGGTCTCGAAGCGTTCGCTGCAGATGGCTCCCGACATTGCCAGGTTTTGTGCACTGCCACAGTTTCAGATGCATGGATGCCCGCCGTCTCGCCCATTCAGAGACGCGCCAGCTCCCTCTAGCCACAGCACGTTACGTTGCGCCACGTATGCCAACAGGGGTCTCTTCCCTGCAGCCGTACCGATGCGTCAAGCCACATCCTCGAGGAGACCCTGCAATTATAAGAGCTGAAGGAGGATGTCGTGGGACGGCACAGGTCTGCTGGTGGTAGCGTAGCACATTGTTCGCTAATAAATGATCCGTTCGCGCATCTTGCAGCTTTGGCGCCTTTTGGAAATCTGACTGTGTGGGCGAGACCCAGCGCGTTGTCGTGTTGTCTTCGCCTACGTACCTAGAACGCAGCAGCAGCAGAGGTCCTGAAACGGCTTTGAGGCACCCGCGCTTCGAGATGGCTCACCATGAAGGGGACGCGGCGGTACCTGATGAGGAAATAAAGCCATACAATATTCATGTGAGTTCAAGTCACTTGGCCGCCGGAGGAGGAGACACTCCTGACTGTTTGCGATAGGTTTCGAGCAAGTATCTGGAATTGACCAGACAGAAGCTGGAACTCACACGGCTGCCGCATGACATCCCCGAGCCAAGGTCCGGGGCGTGGTGGGAGCCGAAGCCCACGGTTGAGCCTCTGATTGACTACTGGTGAGCCCGGCCCGCCCTGGAGCGGTTGAAGAAGCGAAATCCTGACTGCATTCCAGGCTTGAGCAGTTCTCGTGGCGGGCTCAGGAGCAAGAGCTCAACGCCAAGGTGTCTCAATTCCGAACGTCCATCAAGACGGCCGCGTCCGAGACTCCAGTTCGACTGCACTTCATGCATCATCGATCCGCTCGCTCCAACCCCATTCCTCTGCTTCTCATCCCCCCGTTTCCATTTACCAATTTGGCACTATCACACCTCGTCGACCTATTTACAGATCCAAAAGATGCGGCGGCCGACCAGCCTTTCCACCTGGTCATACCGTCAGTTCCCGGGCTGGGCTTCAGTGATCCGCTGACGAACAAGACGCGGATGGTTTCAGCGATAGCTGAAATGTTTGACGTTCTGATGAAACGATTGGGGTACAAGCACTATCTGGTCACCAACTCAGGCCCGGCAACGACTGCGTTGGCTCAGATCGACTGGAGGCTCGCCAATCACCTTGCCTTGCACTATCCGGACTCCTGTCTCGGTGTACATTTTCTGTCACCCCCTTTGAGCCCACCAACTGTTTGGGACTCGCCTACCGGGTGGGCCAAGTGGAAGATGGCAAGCCTTCTCCAGTCTCCGATGTTGGGCTACTCCAAACAAGACATGGACGCCTTGCGCAGAGGGAAAAAGCTGCACCAAGAAAGCAAGAAAGCAGCGGCTCTTGCTCCGCTGGGGTTCGGCCGTGACGGTGCGTATGAGCCGAACACGCTGTCATACGCTTTATGTGACTCGCCGCTGGGACTTCTGCTCTTCATTCTCATGGTCATCCGTGTAGCGGATCCTAAGGAGGACCTGACGCCGGCGGAGGTTATCAAGATTACAGAGTTGACGTGGCTGCCGGGGCCCGAGGGAACGATGAGACTGTGGGCACACTGCGCTTCTTGCGACGAGACGGATGAGCGCAAAGCAGCGCGCAAGCCTCGGGCTGCCATTACCGTCTTTTTGGGCGATGATGAGAGGGCGAGAGGCGATGCTGAAGGGGCGAGTGACCACGCTGCACCGCAGCCAGCCCCCAGAACGTACGCTTGCCCGTCGTGGGGAAGTCGTCAATACGACATTGTGTCATCACATCGTGCTACTGGAAGGCCTGGGCTGCTGGCATGGGAGCGGCCGGACATCATAGCTGCCGGTGCCAGAGGGCTGGCCAAAGCAATCCTGGCGGTCGACCCGCGGCTCCGACCATCCGCACAACCGCAAACAAGCTTGCTAGAGCAGGTATTGGTCGAAGGGGGCCAGACGGCGCCAGCCGAGGCTTCTGGCACGACGATACAGGTTGCCGAGGATCCAGAAACAAATCAGCAGCAGGAGACAGGCAAGGCCACGCTGGACCCAGCAGTCGGACGGCCAGCTGGGACACGGGCGGACCACATGTCAAGGGCTACCCCGATCAGCCCCGCGACGCCACAGAAAGCAGACAAGTCAAAGGAAAGTCAGTATGGAGACCAAATAGTATCTGAGGAGAGCCAGCATGGCGGGCAGGAGTCCAGTAAAAGTAGTCCCGATACGGTCGTTACAGTCCAAGTCGGGGCATAGGAGGAGGAGGATTCGCGGGTCTTGCTCCTGCGGGTCTGGTGTAATAGGCAAATAGCCATGGGAAAATGAGCACCAAATATCTTTGCATGAATCTCTGCAAACCGACCCAGCGCCTGATGCGTAGCGTCATGCAGCCTGCAGCTTGGTGAAGGTGCGTGAAGAGCGACGGCTGGAGGATGCTACTGCGATGACAACGTAGAGGAGGTATCGCAGCCTCTTCTCGTCCTTGAGCCGCATGATCAAGAGCAAAATAGATACTTTCAATATTGTTGGTTAGAATTCCATCCATATGATATCCCTCCGTGGGCTATTAGGCATGGTGCTGAGGTGCGGGAGGTGCCTCGGGCTAGTGAGGTTGGGTGGTCCGTGCCGTGCTGCGACAGCTCCAGGGCTCCGCGTCTCCAATCTCCAACCCGGGGACCACCAGCAACCCTCAGTCTCGACCCTCTTCAACCCCGAGCTGGGAACAATCCACCACCGCTGCGAACCGACGACCTGGCGCCGACGAGTGCATATCCGGAGCGGGCCACGTCCTACAATTCTCTCGGCGACGAGGCTCGCGCGACCCCCCCGAACCCCCTGCTGAAGCCGTACGACGTCGAGCTTCACCATGTCGAACCGCTACGGGGCCCCCCCGGTGCGCAATGGAAACGGCCGTGGGAACCTAGGGCGGGTGGATGACGAGTATGATCCCTATGGCGACGGGTATTCCAGCGACAGATATGGTTCCCGGCCTCCACCGTCGTCGCGAGGTCCGCCGCCCGTGATGCGCAACATGCCATCGCGATCGCGCATGCAGGAGACCAGCGCCGAGCGACAGATCACCCAGGTGCTGGAGCACATCCGCTCCGAGTGGCCGTCCATGTGCGACGTCGACTGCGTGCCCGTCCAGCTCTCCCTGCAGCTCCTCGACACGAGCTCCGTCGGCCGCGCGCACGAATACCGCAAGTTCCAAGAGACGCATGCGTACCTGCAGGACTCGCTGAAGAACATCGTTCACGAGCACCATCAAGGCTTCAACAGCTCGATAGGCACATTCCACAAGATTCAAGGCAGCATCCAGGCGTCCCAGAAGCGCGTGCGCGCCCTCAAGGAGTCGCTCGCCAGCTCCAAGTCGAGCCTGTGCGCGACGGATCCGGGGCTCAAGAAGCTCTCCCAGACGTCGCAGAGCTACGACGAGCTGCTGCAGACGCTGAACGAGCTGGATGATCTGCGGGCTGTGCCTGATCAGCTAGAGGCTCGGATATCAGAGAAGCGCTTTTTGTCGGCCGTGGAGGTGCTGCACAATGCGCTGAGGAAGCTGAGACGGCCGGAGCTGGATGGGATTGGAGCTTTGAACGACCTGAGGAGCTACTTGTCCAACCAGGAAACAGCTCTTATGGACATACTGGTCGAGGAGCTGCATGAGCATCTCTACCTCAAGTCGCCGTATTGTCAGGAAAGATGGCAGAGCCTCGCCAAGAGCCAGGGCGCCTACGCCGATGGCTATGGAGATGTCAACTCCATCTCTCCTTTCCACACTGTGCTGGAGTCTATCGATGCCGAGAAGCCCGTTACCGAGGACCCGATGAAGAACCCGGAAGCCGACACGTTTTACTACATTGGATTACTGGTCGAGACCCTCAACAAGCTGGGACGGTTGCAGAACGCCGTCGAAACACTCAAGCAGAGGCTCCCGGTCGAGCTCTTTGGGGTCGTCAATGAGACGATCAATGAAGTTGACCAGCGACACCCGAGCTCACTGCGAGGCGGTGCTGGAAAGGCAGACGGGCTGCTCCTGTACGGGACTCGAGAGACGCAGATGAGGGCAGATGTCATTTACGACCTTTTGTGGACACTTTACGGAAAGTTTGAGGCCATAAGCGAGGGCCACCGCATATTCCACGAGTCGATCAAAGCCCTCATCCGAAGGGAGGGCGCCGGCAACAACATCGCGCTGCTGGGCAGCTTCAAAGAGTTGTGGAACCTGTACCAGAACGAGATCCGGTCGCTCCTGCACAACTATGTCACAACGGATGCGGACGTCTATCAGTTTGACTCACCGTCACCGAGCGGGAACCTGAGCGGCAGCAAGGATGCCATGCGCGAACATTTGTTCAAGTTCTCAGAAGCAGACGCCAAATCGGCGGACACGGTGGCGGAGTATGATGCTCTGGAAGACATCATTCAAGCGACAGTTCCGGGACTGACGAGCAGCTCCCGAAAACCAGCCGCTGATATGAAGCGGAACCGCGTTATTGCCGACGGCGGCTTGATCAGGGCAACCGGCCAAGGCCTCGGCAGCGGCCGACGGACTACCGGCTCGCACAAACCCTTGGTCGAGCCCAGCGTCTTCAACATGAGTCTTCTACTGCCGCCGACGCTGGTGTTCTTGCAAAGGCTAAGGAGCATCGTGCCTCCCGGGTCCGACCTCGCGACCAGCACGCTGACCACGTTCCTCGATAACTTCCTGGTCAACGTGTTTCAGCCGCAGCTGGACGAGACCCTCGACAAGCTGAGCGACTCGGTGTTTGGCGAGGCAGATGCGTTTGCTCAAGACCCGGGATGGAGTCAGGTGGCATCGAGACCAGTCTTCAAAGGCACCACCGCCTTCTTCCAAGTGGTCACGGCGTTTTGCCGAATGCTGGGCACAATTCCACCGGATCAGGCTCTAAGCTCGCTCATTGTGAGTCAGATGATGCGATACTACGATCGCTGCTTCAGCTGGTACAAGTCCCTGGTCACGAAGACGCAGGAGCAAGCCGAGGACGCCAGCAACCTGAGGGCGTCGGCGCGCTTCGCCATGCAAGCTGACGCATTGCAAGAGACGATGAAGAACCTGTGGACGGCGGACGAACTCGACAGTGAGCTGCTGGGCAAGGAAGTGCACTTGTTGATGGAGCAGACCAACGAGTCGCGGCTGGAGCTCAACGACATCATCCAGGATCGGGACACCATAACGTCGCTGTGCCTCCTATACACAAGCTTGAAGTGGCTGGGCGCGAAGATCTCGGGACTGAGGCACATAACAATGCACGAGACGGATTCATCGCGGCAGACGCTCCCGCGGCAGGCGAACCGACGGTGGACGCTGATGAATGACCCCAACAAGGCCACGTCGGACGAGGGCCCGGTACACTTGCCGCTCACGCAGGAAACAGTTCAGTAAGTATCCTTAGCTCAAAATCAGGACAACAGGATCCGCGGCTAACTGGAGGACCAACCAGGACTTTTGACAACATCGTCACATCATACGAGGAGCTCGCCGGTACGGCGCTGCTGACTCTGCACATGGAGGTGCGTTGTCGGATCGTCTACTCGCTGCGTACCGCCCTGTCTCCGGACCTGGCGCCGTACCTTCTCGACCAAGAGGTCAGGGAGCCCGATCCGCAGATCCTCAGCCTCAACCTCGAGCTGGTCCTGTTCGACGAGACGATCGCGCGATTCCTGCGCGACAGGGAAATCGGCTTCATCCGCACGGGCCTCGGACTGCTCATCAACTGCTACCTCGTCGGCAACGCCGGCCTGGCGTCGCCCATGAACGCGAAGGGGTGCGGGCGCATGCAGCTCAACATCCTCGTGCTGCAGCAGAACCTCAAGAACATCGAGGAGGGCGTGGACCTGGCGCGGGCGGCAAACTACTTTGCCCTCTTCGACAAGGGGCCCGACGCCATCGTCGAGAAGGCCAAGGAGGACAAGGCGAACCAGGGAGGCTCCGGGCCCAACAACTTCACGTACGACGAGCTCAAGGCGTTGGTCGAGCTGTGCTACAGCGAGCCGCTGGCGAACCCGGAGAGGGGCATCGCGTCGGCGGCGAAGCGGAGGATGGACGACAAGCTGCTGGGCTTGAGCGAGCACATGTGGCAGACGTGAGCGGCGCGTGCGTGGGCGGTGAATGATGGTCATGACGGGAATGCTTGTGGTTCAGCGGCTGTGCGCATGGAGTTTGTAGGCTGCATATTTTGGGCGGTCATGTTCTATCCAGAGCGGTGATCAGGCGTCGGCTACGGCGAGTGCATCTGCACCGTAGTGTCTACACGGTAGGTCGCGAGGCAATCAAGCGACCGTTGCATCAACACGACTCTGTAGACACCGTTGGTAACTTTCTATGACGCGCGTGGATGTCGTTGAACGCAAACGCTGGATAGAGTATTTGGCGTCCTAAATACGGGAATGTGGCTGTCGTGGGGGCCGCCACGCGCTATTGCTGTCAAGCCCCGGAAGCCCAGCTGCCAGCTGGCTGCAAGCGCTGCTGGCTGCGGTGGCGGCGGCGGCGCACATCAGATGGTCCCGAGACAGCAGCGATTGTTTTAGTCGACTGGGAGGGTGACGTCGGGGTGCGCAGACACGGGGAGTCGTGGCAACCGTGGTTGCGTGGATGCGGCGTGGAGGCGGGGTGAACACTGTGTGTTGGTCAGGCCGAATGCGATGTTTGGGACGATGACGCCATGCGCAGCCGTCGTACTGTGGTCGCACCGTATTGCACGGGTCACGTTTGCACGTCAGTACGAGTGCCTCGACCAGGAAACGTCCAGATACGAGAGCACGGTACGCTGCACGACGGACCGTGGAGCGTCGCAGTCTCCTCGTTGCCGCGGACGCTCGCGTCCCCAATCGCGATCCCCGGGATTCGTGCTACCAGGGGCACACACGCCGAACAAGGCCGCTGACTGGCTCCGGCGCACCCCACCATGTCGAGGCTGCGGTCTTTACCTTAGGGTTCGGGGCTGCCAGTCCAGATCGGGGCCCAGGGGCATGCAGCAGCCAACGCGTGGCGCCATGATTCGGTCGCTCCCTCTACGCAGCGAGGCGTTACGAGCATTGCTCGCTCAGGGCGGCCGGCCGTCCGCCAGCGAGATGCGACCGAGGCTCTCCTCTGCGGACCGACAATGATGTCCGAGCCCGTAGCTTTGCGCCTGGTCGCAGTCCCTCATTTCCAGTGCTTACTTGCCTGCATATTCCTGCGAACGTGCCGCCCTGCCGCCCACCCATAACATCGCGCGGCTTATACCCGTAGCCGTCCCCTGAAAAAAAATAAAGAGTGGGGAGCTCCAGAGCTCGCGCCAGCGTCAGTCTTAGGCCGGTACCGCAAGGGGCACGCGGAAAGTGCGGCGGGGCAGAGGTCCCCCCCTAACCTGCTGGGCCCTGAGATGACCTCTGGGGCTTGCCAGCAGGACTCTGATTGAGTTTGGGGGTTGCCCCTTTTCTCCTGATTCGCCGCCGTCGACGGAGCTTCGATGTCGGCGCTGGGCTGGTGACCTGACGATGATGGATTCGCTTGCCTCCGCACGTCCTGTCGGCCGCGGCGCTGGCACCCCCGTGCCGTCGTCGCGGTACCTGCATCGCGGGCCTGGGGACGGGATGCGGCTTGCTGGGCCGAAGGCGGCGGCCGCCGTGGCTGCTGCGCACGTACTCGGTGCTCGTAGTCCGTACTGTGTTCGTCGTGGGTGACGACGACAGTGCCAGAGCGCCCCCCGGCATGGTCCCAGCGGCCCCAGCCGCTAGAGCCCTCCAGGGCATGGCTGCTGCGGCCCTGGGCGCCGTGCTCCACGGATCCACGGTGGCTGTCTGATGTCTGTGCCTCGCCTCGCTGCCGTCCATCCACTGCTGCCCACTGCCCACTGCCGCCATTGTCCCCCCTGGCTCGCTGGCAAGCTGGCTGGATCATCATCGTGGCCCATTTCCTGCTTTTTGCTCGCCCCTCCCTCCCTGCTGCCTGCCCTCGTCCCCCCTTGCCCGCGCCCAGTCCGGCACGCCGCTCAGCACTCAATCACGCCCAGCAGGCCAGTGGTCCAATCTGCGGGCGGCATCAACACACCCGACCGGCCTCGTGCTCCTCCAGCGTCTCCCAACTCTGCATGCGTGCGTCTCGCCAGGTCAACAACCCGCCATCGGCCGCATTCATCCTCGACTCGTTGCCCCCTTGACGGCTCTTGGTCGCCGCCTCACAATCACAGCGGACCATCAATTTCCTCGCCCCTCCCGCTCACCCTTCATCTTGCTGCGCTTTTTGCCGTGCCCCGTGTCAAATATACCGACGCCTACCTAGGTACGCAGGTAGAGCCAGGGGTGACGCCTTGCGACCGGCATCTCCGCTACAAAATTCCTCCCCACGCCCGAGGTGGTCATCACCCGCCCGCCACACCACTCGCCGCCGTCAGCAAACTCTCCACGGTCAACAACATCTAGCCGCCAAACGGCACCGCCACCCGCCCTGCAGCTCGCGCCCCAGCGTCCGGGCCTTGCATTCGTTCTCTCATCGCCCAGCATTCGAGCATTGAGCATTGCTCCCTCGTTGTCCAGCTCCAGAGCCTCCAAGAAAGCGTCGGCCGCGGCCGCTCCCTGACTCGTCGCGACGAGTTTTCCGCCGCAGGCGATAAGCGACCCCCTGCCTCTGCCGCGCTGCGCATTAGACGCCGCTGCAGGGTCGACCTGGTTGTTGTGTTGTTCGTGCGTGTCGACACGACGCCACCCCTTTTCTCGCTGCACTGCGTCCGACCTCCGCAGAGACCGCCTGTCGCCATCTTGGCCCGGAGCCTACTGCTACCGCGACCATGGCCAACTCAAGGTGAGCAATACCCTTCGAGCCGTGCTGCCGGTCGTGTTGGCAGCTTGACCGGGTCGCTAATCCTTCGCTGCAGTTTCGGTTCGGCCCTCCGCTCGTTCTGGCATACCATGACCAGCTATGATAGACGTGAGCCTCCTGCGCCCGCTCCCCTCGATCGACCCGTGAATACAGACTAAGCTCCGAACTCACAGATTCTTCCTACGACTCGCCGCACAGGACAGGCCGCCACGTCCCGCTACAAAACGGAAGGAACAGCATCCTCACCGGTGTCGCTACCGCGTCCGACTCCCGCGCCGACGTCAGCAACCCATACTTCGACGACGCCGGCCGTGGGTCGTCGCCTCATGGCAGCGGCACGCGGACCCCGACCAACGGCCCGTATTCACCGGGCATGCGATCCATGTCCGCCAAGCAGACTGATGGGTTCGAGGTCCAGAGTCCCGGTGACGTGCCGATGCAGTCCTTCCAGGATGGTCTGCCGCCCCCACCGCCCGTCCGCCACTCGTGGAAGAGGATAGATGCTTGGGCCGAGGAGAATTACCCCGAGCTCTGGGATCAACTCGGCGAGGGCGCCACGACCAACGACCTCAACGACCTCGAGCACCAGCTGGACTGCTCCCTGCCCCAGGACGTGCGCGAGTCCCTCGGTGTCCACGACGGCCAGGAGCGAGGAGGCAACCCCACGGGCATCATCTTCGGCTCCATGCTGATGGACTGTGAGGAGATTGTTCAGGAATGGGATACCTGGAGGAGAGTCAACCACCAGTTCCTGCTCGACGCGGCCAACGCCAGGCCCACGGCGCCATCCAAGGCATTTGGAGGAAGCAGCGAGGCGTCGTCCTCGAAGCAGCGACCCTCATCCTCATCCTCCGCCGGCAACAACGACGAGTGGCGACAGCATCTCATGTCCCGACAGGATTGCGTCCCACCCAACACCGTCCAAAAGGCGTACGCCCACCCCGGCTGGATCCCACTGGTTCGAGACTGGGGCGGCAACAATCTGGCGGTGGACTTGGCGCCGGGTCCCAGCGGCCAATGGGGCCAGGTCATCCTGTTCGGCCGTGACTACGACACGAAGTACGTCGTGGCTCGCTCCTGGGCGGCCTTCCTCGCACTCGTTGCCGACGACCTGAACAGCGGGAAGTGGTACGTGGATGAGGACAACGGCGAGCTCAAGCTCAGGGAATTCAAGGAGACGCGCATCGAGCCGGCCTACTTCAGCATCCTGCGGTGGAGGATGGACCAGAAACACGGACGTCGTGCGGCGGCCGCGGCCAAGCGCGCCTCAATGGCCCCGCCCAAAGCCGGGTCGCCCCTCGGCTCGCGGTCCGCTTCGCCATACCAGAGCCCCGTGGAAGGAAACGGAGACGTGCGCGGTAGATCCATGCATCGACTCAGCGCATCGTCCCCCTTGACGAGCCCCATGCGACCCAACTACGGAAAGCCGCCTCCTCTGAGTAGAGTCACGGAAGAGTCATCCATTCCCGAGATCCCCAGCGCCGAAATCGAGCCCAGCACCCTGGTCGAGGTGGTGACACCGCAGGCGGAAGTTGACGGCAAGAATGCACTCCGAATCTCGACGCTGCAGCGCTCGGAATCAGACTTGATCAAGCTCAAAGACAAGGACAACGAGGTGCCTTCGAGCAAAATGAATGGCAAGCAGCCTGCAGTCGTTGATGAGTCGATGAAGACGATCGAGATCTAGGTCGAGGCAGCCGGGCGGCAATTCGAATCATGAGGGCCCGCAATATACATAGACCACGACGGCATGACTTTTCTTCTGAGAGCAACCTCTCCACCGAGGGTTGCGGAGAGGCTCTTACACACATAGTGCGACACACCTATTCACAAAGCTACACACACAAGTACACACATATGGGCGTTGGGGGCGTCGCGACAGCCAAAGGAACCCGGTCATTTGTTTTTTGTGACCGACTGGCACTGGGACGGTATCATAATGGCGCGAGAAGCTGCACGTGGGCCTCTTCTCCGGTTTCCTTACCATCGTCTTTCTGCACACTACGCCAGCCCGTCTCGGCTCGGTTTTTGTCTAGGGAATCAGCGCGAAGGCAATAGCGCGGTGGCATGGTAGTTTACTTGTTCTTTTGGCTGTAACATCAAGAATTTGGAACCCGGGACTCGTCTGCCTCGGGGAATGTAGAATTATGCCCGGGCGATCATTCAACGCCTGTTGACGGCTAGCTTGCTAGTGGAGAGAATGCAGAGAACGGCATGGTTTTATCATATCCGATGTGTCTGTCTGCCCCGTGTGGCTGGAGTGTGATGGAGCGGTCGCCTGGGTGGCATTGCATCGGCTCTCAGGCAGACAGGCTGGCGATCGTATGTTTCAGTTTGTCAAGTCGACCAACGCGGCGTAGCAGTGGTAATGGCGACGGATTGGGGGCCTTGGAGCTGAGGTTATCTTGGCCATCTGGTTGGCAGCCAGGCAGATCGCGGGGCGGCGGCAGGTCCACCCTAGCCGCCGAGGCTAATAAGCGCGTTCCTGAATTGGACGTCGTCCATCTGCTGCCTCTTGAGCCTATTCATGCGACAGGCGGCCTCGTTTGCACCTTTGCTCTCATGAAGCCTGCTTGAAAATTCACTCTCTGGTCAAATATGTTTCCCCAGAGAACGGCGATGTGCGCCCTTTAATTGATAATTGTCACTGCGCCCTGCATAGGCCTCTGGATATGGCCCTCTGCATCGCCGCCTCGTGCCGAGCCCCGTCGCCGTGGATGTGGATAAGCGCTTCTCTCCTGGCGCGATTGGTCAGGACATTGGACCCGGGGAACGGGTCGCGGCGCCTAAGCTACCTCATCGTTTCAGCAACACGGGCTGCGATGGGGCCAACATCGAGAGACGATGGGTCCTTAACGCGGCGAGGTGAGAGGAACGCCTGAGCTTGCTAGGGCAGGCGGATTGGAATCTGTTGGCTCCACGATGGGGGCTAGAGAATGGAGACGTTATGGGAAGATGGTCTTATAGATAGATGGCCCTGTTGGTCGCTCTGTCTGCTCACATTATCTTCTATGCCTTCTCTTCTAAGTCCTCTTGTTGGGCTGGTTGGTCTCTGTCTGAGTGACACGGCAATGGTTTGTCTTCTTGTATCGGCATATCATACGCATTCATGATTATCGCTCTTTCATAACAGCTTGTCGCTAAAGTCTCTTGGATACCGGTCCCCGGATGTCGGCTCGCCAACCTGGCCATGCCGACACCACACGCGGCGGCGACACGATGGAGGGACGGCGAGCGGGCCTCGGTGCCGGCGTCGTTGCCAACGAGCCCCGGGAGCTCAGGATGAGACATCAGAAAGAAAAGGGCAATCCCGCAAAGGGGAGCCGAGGCTGTCTGTCCTGGATGCGGGATGGCGACGGTTCGACTCGTCCTTTTGCTCTTCCATATCTGCCCTAACTAACACATATCAGGCATCGAACATGGCTGGAAGCCCTTTTCCCTCACTTCTCCGGTCCTTGCCTCCCTAGCGGCACTCTCGCTACTCATCGCCGCATCTCTAGAGACGCTCGCACAGCGCAGCGGCGCCCAGGGCGGGCTGGCGCTGTCGCCGTCGCTCGACGACATACCGCAGTGGTCGTCCTTTGCCTACAAGTACGTTCCGAACATCGCGGCCGCGCTGTATAGCCTTGTGTGGAACTGGGTCGATCTGGATGTCAAGCGCATGCAGCCGTGGTTCCAGATGTCGCGGCCGGGAGGGGCCAAGGGCGAGGACTCGCTCTTCCTGGACTATCCGACAGAGTTTTTGGCGTTCGTGCCGTGGAAGTCTGCGAAGAGGAGGTACGTTCCCTTGAGAGTTTCGGTTTCTCCTTATTTGAGACCGCCTGCAGTTCTCCATTTTTCCCTTTAAATGTACCTTTTATGCTGCCTGGGCATCGCCTGTCTTTCGCACAACCTCGTAATAACACTAATTACTAGGCATTGGCCAGTCTTTCTCTCCGGAGTCATTGTGATGCTCATCTTTTGGGTCGTCACGCCCTTTCAGAGCGCCATCTTCGGCACAGGCGTCGTACAGCTCACCGAGACAGTGACCATTACCAATAGATCGCAACTCCTCCCTCTCGCTCATCAAACGGGCCGCGATGCCCCAATTCTCAGCACCGGGTATGCAATCGGCTGGCTTGGTCAGGCATACCCACCATTTATGGCTGCCGACTACGCTCTCCTTCCCTACTTTGTTGACAGGGACCCTGCGCCCAAAAGATCGGAAGCAAATTGGACCGCCGCCACGACCAAGTTGTCGACTGAATTGACATGCTGGCCGGCTAACATAACGAGAACGGGGCTTAAGTTTAACGACTTTTACTTCCTCAACGGCCAGGGGTGCAACGCTACAATCACCGTTAACCCCTCACCTAACCTGGTCTGGATGAATTACATCGGATACTACAACAGCCCGTTCTCGGACTTTGCCCTGGGCGATTGGAACTGTCCAAAGACAGCCGATGTTGTTCACCAGTTCCTGGCGATATGGGCGAGGCTCATTACTGACGGCCCATACGCCGGAAAGATCAATATGACGGCTCTTTACTGCCAGTCTCACTACTACAAGCAGGATGTAATGGTAACGGTCAGCGCGGATAGCCTGAAACCATACAATGATTCCATACAGACCTTATCAGAGCGAAAAGCGTTGACGGAATCAGAGTTCAATTCAACCGCGTTCGAATACACGATTTCTAATGGCATGCCTTCAAGGGCAGAGGATACGCTTGATACAAAGGACAGGCCTTTCAACGGAGCCATTGAGCCGGCCCCGAAATTAGACAAGAAGAACGTCAGCACGCCAACGGCACCTATGGTCGGTTTTGCCCTCGCGGGGCAAAATTTGTCGGCAGATGCCTATGTCGACCCAGTGATTCTTCAGGAGGCATTTAATCGTGCTCATAAGTCTCTCTTTTCTGTGGCAATCAGCCAAATACTTGTCAACGAAACGACGTTTTCCAACCACACAGCTTCGTCAACGTACCCTTTGTCGGGCATCGTCGTCAGCAGGGTCTTCTCCGCCGTGGTCGAGTCCCTTCTTGCAGCCAGCGCAATTCTGACAATCGCTCTTCTGTGGCTGTGCCGCAAAGCGCCATGCCATCTGCGCGAGAACCCCAGCTCCATCTCCAGACTCGCTGACATCTTCCGAAACAGCCCCGAAGTGCTGCAAGCGTTTCGCAAGCTCGATGATGCGGATGACAAGTCACTTCTCACGCTCTTTCGAAAGGATATCTTCAGACTTGCCCGCGTGGCCGGGACCGACGATCATGAGTTGCACATCGAGCTGCTTTCGGAGAGTGATTCGGGCGGCACAAATCGCAAGTTGGCCAAAGCAGAAGCGCACTATAACCCGATTCTGCCCCTTGCTTTGACTCGCAAGATGGGCTTGCTTTTCCTTGTCATCTTGCTCAGTGCGATTGCTGCTGTTGCTTGGCTCAAGGCACAGGAAGTTACCCTGGAGGGTACGTTATCCTTCAATGCTTGAGGCAGATGCATTCTCACCCAACTTCCCAGGGCTCCCCCGACCGACCACCAATTTCGACGTTCTGCAACTGTTAGAGAATTACTTACCCACCGCCTTTGCTACCCTCATCGAGCCTTTCTGGGTTATGCTTAACCGACTTCTTTGCGTCACCCAGCCCTTCCAGGAGCTTTGGGCGGGCAAGGCACGGCCGGCGAGGAGTATCAACACAACATACTCCGCCATACCGCCCCAGTTGACTATTTGGAGAGCCTTGAAATCCCGTCATTTTCTCCTCGTTATTGTGTGCGTTACGACGTTGGCGGCCAACCTTCTCGGCATTGGGCTCGGTGCCCTGTTCAACGAGGCTGAGACAACAGCGAAATACCGCCAAGAATTCAAGCCAAAAATAGCGGCCAGATTCTCAAATGAGTCTATCACAGAGTTTCAGCGAATGACCGGCGTTACTGGCGGTACAGGCAGATATCAGGACCACTTATACGTTGCCATGACAAACATTTCAAACGGAACCCCGTTGCCCCCATGGGTCACGCCAGATTACTTCTTCCTGCCACATAACATTGTCGCAAGTGATGAGAACCTCCCCGCGGACACGTACAGCTTGCAGACTCGGGGTTTTGGGGCGAGCTTGGATTGCACGCCTGTGCCCGCTCGATCCATTCCCGTTGGCGCACAAGACGATTCCGCTGGCAACAGTGGTGGGGATTCAAACTGCAGTGATAATATTACTTCCCTTGTCGAGGCAACATTGCAAAATATGCGCCCCGAAACCAGCCAGTCAACTGGACCCTACGCTGGCATACATTGTGGTCCTATCACGGTGAATAACTTCGCGGTGTCCTGTGACGGGACATTCGTGTTGGTGTTTGGGCGAGCAACTACTGGGAGCAAAGAGTATCAGGTAGGGGCCATCGAGGCAAGCTATGCGATATGCAAGGCCAATTTCGAAACAGCCCTGTTCGAAGTTGTCGTTGACGCTTTGGGAAATGTCAATTCCTACAAACGAACAACCGACATCGAGTCCGTTTTGGAATTCCCACACAGTGAAGCCCTTGTGGCGGCGGTCGTGGATACGGCTAGTTCCCGCATTGCAGATGGGCTTAAGCCTACTTGGCGCAACAACTCTGCGGCAACCGAATGGATGCCCTATCTCATGGTGATAGCCATGGGGTCCAGAGACTTCCTCGATCCGACAAAACCCGTTCCCGATCCCACGAAGCTCATTCCGTTCGCGAGCGACATCTACCGCCGAGTATTCGCGATTCTCATCGGGTTAAACGAAGGTCTGCTATTTGAAGGGGCTTCAGCCAACGACTCGGCCACCGGGACACGATTCACAAAGGAAACGAGAATATTCCTGGACCAAACCGCGCTCATCATCACAATCACGGTCTTGTCTATCGATGTCATTGTCACAATCCTGTTCTACGCGCGGGCTGCCGTCTCTGTTCTGCCACGCATGCCCACCACCATCGGATCGATCGTGGCATACATAGCACCCAGCCGTATGATGACCGCATCGGCTCGGCGCCGCTTGGGACAGCAGAATAGAACTTTCAGTTTCGGCCGCTACCGTGGCGTGGATGGCTCAGTGCACGTCGGCATTGAGATGGATCCCCATGTTGTTCCAATCGATCCATCGTCGTTGAAGCAAACAAAGGCCGTACTCGACCGACTACCTCCAGGTTTATCGCGACGAAGGAAGGCGGGTGTACTGTCTGGGACTTGGTTGTGAAGCATTGGGCGCTCAGATCAGGTATGCAATAGAGAAGCCGAATGATGAACGGCTCATCATCCGGGACCCTCAAAACTTAAAGCATTTAAATATATTCAACTAGAGGCAAGCCGACTTGGATAGACACTTCCAATACTCCGGATCTACCCTTCCTTGGATTATTATTGCACGACGGACATCTACATTTCAACCCAAAGGGAAAAACCTGTACCTTGTTCACGTCACGAAGATTTGTATGTCATTTGAGAATCCCTGACTCGCTTTAATTGCTACATCAGGTTATGGATCCATACCCATATAAACAAGCCTCCACCAAACTAACCAATTGAAGTGAAAGAAGATATACAAGCGAAGGTGATCATCAAACACCATGCTGATGCATCATGCAGACATGAGCTTCCACGACGTCCCAAATTCATGAACAGGCGCAACCATCCACAAGAGTGACAAGATTGATTGTCTTGCTCATTGCCATCACCTGCTTAGGCAGCGAGACGGAGAGCACGGCGCAGGGCGCGCTTGGCGTTCGGGCTCTGCACCATCTGCAGGTTGGCAGACTGGCCGGGTGTGCAGGTGACGCCCTCCGGCATGCCCTGAACGGGAGACCAGTTGCCACTGCCGCAGCGCTGGAAGGAGGATCCGCCGATGCAGTTCCACGCGCCCTCAGTGGTGCACGGGGTACCAGCAGGAATGGCACCAGAAGGCGCGTTGCCATCGCCATTTCCAGAGCTGGGAGCAGGGTTGGAAGCAACAGAGGTAGGGGCGGCAGGCTGAGTGGCCTTGGTGTTGGAGGGGGCCGGGCCGCTGCCGGGAGCCTGCGTAGCGGCGGGAGCCTGAGTTGCGGCAGTAGGGACCGTGATGAATACACCACCAGGGTTCGCCTTCGAGGTCTTGGCAGCAGAGTTCGAGGGAGCAGGGGCCTGTGTAACCTGGGAGGCGGGAGCCGAAGTTGGTGCAGGCTGGCCGATCGAAGGGCTGGCTCCGCTGCCGCCAGTCGGCTTCGCGCAATTGCCCTGAGGTGGCTTGAGAGCAGTGGCAGTGGCCTGGCCGAAACGATCCACGTCGTTGCCAGGGTTCGGGAATAGCAAATCCGTCGAGTCATCCGTCCTGCAGCCGTTGCCGATGTTGGCCTGGAACATGTCTGGCAGAGTGTTCATGAAGCCGCTGGAGCCACCCGAGCCGGTCACGGTCAGGGGCGCGCAGTTCATGTACATTTCGCGGTTTCCGATCTTGTTGAACCAAGTCCAGGCCAGAGTATAGTTGCCACTGGCCAGCTCCTTGGGGATGGTGAAATCATACTTGCCAGCGCCCTGGGAATCGGGACCGCCCTCCAGGTTGCCAACTGCTCCCTTGGCCGGGCAGCCGCCCTCGATGGACTTGATGACCTTCCAAACCGAGTTTTTGTTGGGCTGGAGATCGGTAGTGACGGAAACCTGGCAAGAGCCTCCTCCGTGGACTGCCGAGCCGGTGAAGGAAAGCTGCTGGGTGCTTCCCTGAGCGTAGACATTGCTAGCACCTTGGGCGTCGTAGACTCCAGCGCGCTGCTTGCAGGGGAAGTCACTGCCGTCGGCGTTCAGAGGACTGTTGGTCAGGCTGGATTTGCCGTAAGGAACAGGGTTGTTGATGAGCATGTGAGCGCTGGCAACGCTGGCCAGGCCACCGACAACAAGAGTCTTCATGAACATTTTGCCTTTGAAAAGTTGGAAGTTGATATCGATGCCGTCGTCGATGTTGAGAATCTAAGCGTTCCGGACGAAAGATTCTGAAGTCTTTGTGGAAGAGTCGTCGAGTGAAGTTGGGTGACTACAACAGATCGCGGTCAGTACATGAGGAATCCACCATGATATTGCCAATATAATCATCCAACGTGGCAGTCATGATCCTGTGTAGCAACAGAAACAAACAGCTCGTGACGTAGGCGAGAGCTGCTTGTAGTGATGCTCACTCGTGTGCAACAAGGGAGACACAAATGCGTGTTTGCTCCAAATCAGGCAACGGCTTGGTGTGGAGACTTACAAAGTAAAAGCCGTCAAACCAGACTGTTGGGCACACAAGCTGTGGAACGCCAAGTGTTGAGCGGCTGGAAGCTTCTTGGAAGAGAAATCGGATGAATCAACAAGGTCTAGCCTCGGAAAGTAATGAGGGAATGAAAAGTCGTCTCGACGACAAACCACCTTGGGATGAAGGAAAGAATGGGAAGACTGATGCTGTCTGAGGAGGACAAGACATGTTGACGACGCGGAGGAGGGCGAACGTCTTATACCAGATGTCGGTCTCGTTCCTGGGCGTGGCCACCAGGGACAGTCTGGAAGAGTCCCACGGAGGCTAGAACTGAACTGGAAAAGAGAGGAGCCTATAGCGCCAGGGCTCCAGGATCAGATCATGGATCCGGAGTCATTGGATGAGAGCCAGGGCGTCTAGGCCGAGGCTGGTGGAAGAGGGTCAAGTCGTCCTACCGCCGGCAGATGGCACGCATTCATGCCACGGCCACTGGAACGACAAACGGACGAGGAGGGGCCTGACCAGTGAATGCCACGCATGGAGCTGAGCCCTTGACGTTTCGAAGCGCGGTGAGCTAGCCGGGGGGTCCAACGATGTGGAGGGGAAGACTGTCGATTGGACCCATGATGAACCGGGAAGCTGGTTTCAGAGCCGCAAGACGGTGACTAATGGCGGGCAACCAGCAGTGTACTGCAGAGTTTGTAGCCGCAGTCCGTGTCCGTATCGTTGATCTACCCGGACGATGGACCTGCAGAGGGGCGTGCGCGCGTCTCTTCCCACCACGGTGAGCGGCCCCTGAGCATGGGACCGGCCCTGCCTCTTCTTGCCACTCCTCGCCGTGCACGGGCCAGATGCCGGGATGCGGCTGGTCGGTACCGATGCTTGGTAGCGCATGTGCGTCGGTGGGCTCTGCAGATGACGAGAGGTGGGATGAAACGACGTCGACGTCGGCGCTCGCTCGCAGTCGCGTCGCCGGCCAGCCAGTCAGACGACACCGTCCAGGCAAGCGGAAACAGCAAACAGCTCTTCAGACGGCAGCGGTGATCATGGCATGGACAAGCGAGTGGACATGGCTTCGCGGCGCCGCTGTGCCCCTCGATGGTGTCGACACGCATTGTCCAGGCTGCCCCAGCTCGCCCAGGAAGTCCGAAGATGGTTGGCCTCCAATCAGACCCGCCGCCGACCCTGGACACTGAGCCACTCCCGACAGCCATGTGCGCCTCGAGGGAGGCGAGGGCCACCAGTCGAGCTGCGCATATCCACCCAAGATCGCCCCGGCTCAAGACATCCAGCCACTGCCGGGCCTTGAAGTGACTCTGGTTGAAGGCTGGCGCATTCCAGCAGATGGACAGATGCCAGCGCTCGCTCAGTCGATGGCTGTCGTCCAGCCGCGAGTGCTGGTGGTGGTCGAACAAACGGCGTCGTCGCCAAGCAGGCCGGGCCTGTCGTCTGTCCCACCTCTGGTGCCCACGTTGCGCACTCGACCGACAAAAACATATGACGAGCCCGGTATTGCACGCGGTCGAAGGGCCACACTTCACCGGGCACGCACCACGATGATGAAGTTCAGGGGAGGGGCCGCCCCTCTCGTGCTGGGGAGGGGGTGCCTTGGCTGAGGGCGGCGCAGGGGTGAGGTTGCAATGGAACCTGCCATGCAGCGCGGCCCCTCCCTGGAATGTGGGGTTGCGGCCGTCAGCGCCGAGGGAGGAGAGCACTTCTGGAAGTTCTCGCCAGCCATGGATGCCAAAACTAACTTACTTTACTAAGGTACCTGTATTGGGCGAGACACGTCCGCGGGTGGGGGGGAACAGCTTCTGTTGCCATCGATTTCGTGCAGAGCATTACGCATTGCTTGCGCTTACGGCTGTGCCACAGCTACTGACTCTCTTTGATCACAGGGCTTAGCGAGACAGGCTTCGTCATGCTGTGCCTGCGCCCCAAGTCGGAGTCGGTGTCCCACGAGTAAGGTCGGGCTCGCAGCGCCGCTTGCTGCGAACAAGGAGGTGGACTGCTTACCCCTCAGCCCCTGTAGCCGTATGTTTATGGGCCAAGGAGATCGCCGAGGCACCAGATCTACGAGAACGGGGAGAGCGACAGAGGCGTCAGTGGCAACGACGTTTTGATGCAAGGGTCAGAAAGTCCACGACCAGTCAATTAAGGTGACCCAGGGGTTGAGCCTCCCCCTGGTCTGTGGCCTCGCCGAGCCGGCCAGTCGTAATCGCAGGATTGCCTGTTCTGGCAGTTTTCTGAGCGGAGCCTCCATCGCGAGTGGTGGAGACCTACCAGGCCCTGGTGAAACAGGGACTGGTTTCAAGCTGAGCATCTGGGTCGTTGACGGTTCTTTTGGCGTGCCACCCTCTCTTGGCTCTCGCGAGGGGCAGCGGATGGATGGCCAAAGCTGGGGCGGGAGAGGCTTTCACGGCAGCCCTGCCGAGAGGGGCCTGCCGTTGGTTGGTTGTCGACGGAGGGCCCTACGCGCACGGAGAATGTTACTTTCTTGCCAGTCTAGTCGCCTCTTTTCGCGCGGGATTAAGCTGCGGTGTGTGCACGCCGGCGTGCGCCATGATGAGGATGGCGAGATGCACTGACGGGTCTGAGCAAAAATGAAGCCATCGTGCCCACAGCGGCTGCCAAGGCGGCCCGCATGCTACGCTCTTCCGCGGCGGCCCACGACGTGGCTGCTGCTCGTCCCAGCAGTCTGGAAGAGGGAGAAACAGCAGGACCAACAGTCCCGATAGACTGTGTTTGGCATAAGCCCCATCCGCTATATGCATGGACGTGGTACTGGCGACCGATCTGACAGGCCACGAAAGACACGCAAACGCCCTTACGCGGCCGCTTCAGGTAACCGCCAGGGTGCCCCTCGTGCCACGCCTAGAGCCCATCGGTTGGTTGGCTCCTTGATCCTCGACATGGTCGGCGCAAAGAGCAGATGCCTGGCGAGACCTATCTCGTGGCATGCCAGAGACTCGGCCTCCCTCCCAATGGGCTGCATCTCCAAGGCGCCGTGGCGTTGCCCACCCTCAACTCTCCTCCGGCGCAAGCGCGCAGCAGCCAAACCTCCCGTCTCGGCTTCATTACTCGTCCATGCTTTGCACATGTCGGCGCTAAGTGACGGCGGGCTGCTGGGCATCCACGCATGCTCCGTCGCAGGTGGCATGAGCAGAGCGCTTCATGAGACTCCGTTCGGTGCCCCGGACTTGACGGCCACTTCCGAGTCCAGGCCCGGAGCCTCATCTCTCTGCCTTGCTTGTGTGCAGACAGCTGCCTGTATGGGTCACCCTAATGATATCCAGGAGTTCGGGGCTGCATCTGAACCAGAACTTGAAGAGGGTCTCGCAATTAGAAGTTGCGTCGCATGAAGCGCATGCCGGGCTTACCCTGCACTCGCCCTTCGCAGGCATCCTCGCACCGCGCTTACTTGCCCCCGCTTGCTTAAAATCGTCTGAAGTTGGACGTCTGAGATTCCGGTAGAACGGAGATGTGATGTCAGGCAAGGTGCAGCATGATTGATCCTCCCGCCGAACCGTCTGCACACTCCGTCGCAGCGAAAAGTGACAGGCCACAATACAATGCCCTGCACACCGGCTCCACCGCTGCTCGACGATGGTGGCATGTCGGCCCAAGTCCGAGCACCAAGCACCCCAGCTCTCCCGCCACAATTTCCGCAGTTGACAGGTCTAACGCAACATTGCAACGTTTCTCACTTGATGGATCCAGAGTGCATATAGTTGTGAGGTATTAAGCAGTATAGCAAGCCGAAGAAGTAAACAAGGGAAACACGGAACCAAAGTATGCCATCGATGTTACCACCGCTCCCTTCAATTTCATTTTGATTGCTTTTGCATGCTCAATTTTTTTTCTTCAGACGAACCAAACTTTCCAGGGCTCGCTATGAGCCAGGATCTAATGAGAGAGTCCGAACTCTCAGGCCATGCCATCTTCTCGCGGGACTTGGGTATCAATGAGACCTGTTGCCTTGACTGACCTGCTCTTCGATCCGCCAGTCAACGAGCTACCCAGCCTCACCTTCACCTCGAAACCACAAATGTCCCAACGCAGATGGCTTATCCAGTCTAGCAACGCTTTCTATTCATCATTTGTCCTTTGGCCTTCGCGATATCTCCTCTATCTAGTGTCCACGATGCATCATTGCCCAACCATCGCTGGCTAACTCTTTCGTTGTCCCTCCCATACCTCGTCAAAGCTGAAATAGTGGTTTCGTATCCTAAGGCCATGAAACTAGTGGCTTCGCAGAGAAACATGGGCGTTCAAATCCTGAGGATCGTTCAAACAGCTACGTTCACGACGGCGTTATCGTCGCTCCCTGAGGCCGGCGAGTTAGCAGATGCGCCATGATGGGTGACAACCGCAGAGAATCTCACCGTTGCCGAATGCCAACCCTCCTCGTGTCCACATTGACATCTTGTTTGTGACAAAATCCTCAAAGCACCACTCTGCTAACTCCAGATCTTCAGGATTGAGGAAAATGTACACCGACGTGTCTTTTTCCTCGCCCACGACCTCCTTGCCGTCCCGCTCCTGCAGAATCTCGACCTTGGTCTTGACAAGCTTGTACTCCGAACCCTCGAAATCGTCCAGCTTTATCATGTTGGCATCTGTCAGACCAGTCACGTATACGCCTCGCACGCTGCGCCCTTCCTCGGGCACCACGCCAGGGTAGTCAGCTTCCTTGACGCGGTAGCGACAGTGGTCTTTCAGAACTGCCGGACTGAAAGTATGCATCTCGCGGATAGCCTTGGGAGGGAGTTGCTCCCCGTAGCACACACTGAAAAAGACGGGCTGGGCCATCTGTCATGAGGTCAGCATTCGACACCAGATTCCAATGCGACCCAAGTCGCTTGCACACACCAAAGTGCCTGCGCACGTTAGTATGTTCACAGATCCGTGTCCTAAAAGTTAGAATGATTGTACACATACCATAAAAGAAGGCCGTGTATTCCCCGCTCATCTTCTCGGTCTTCAAGGTTGGTATCGAATTTCCAACTCAGGCAGAAGCATTTACCGGAAGTCCGGGTGGATTATTGACACGGGGTTCGGGGCGAGAGGTCCACGAATTGAAAGAGAGTCCGACCTGAACATCTAATTATGTGTCTTGGTTGAGGCTGTGAACGTGCAGAGTTGATGTAGGAAGCAGCCAAGTTATGAGGGAGCAGCAACCCCTCCGGATCGGAGACAGTGGGGCAGTGGTGTCGCGTGGTGTAAAGCTCGGCCGTTGACAGCCGCTTCAAGAAAGCGGATTCTGTCGAAGCACAAGATATTCCCCAGTCGGTGTGTCGTCTGCCAAAGAGACTAAAGAAACTGGGGTATCGAAGGCGTGATGTACGAGTTCTCAGGATCAGTGCATACGAAACCCGACAACCCAGAAGCGCTGGATTTTTGAGAGTCGTCGTTCAACGAGCGCTCCCGGGTAGCGATAAGATTAAACTCCAGGTCCTTATCGCGGCCCGTTGACGATTACGCTACATGCACGCCCGCGCGCCGAGGGGTGAGGCCCAGTAGCGCCGGAACTTCATTGTTGCGCCCCCTAGCGCCATTGGAATTGGTGACCACGGCCCCCGGATTCGCGGTTCTTGTAATTTTCTACGCGAGGCGACCTTCACATAAGCCCTGCCAGCTGCAGCGGAGCGGACAACCAAGAGCGTGCATCCTCACCTCCAAAGCTCCACGAACCCCAACCTGACGCGGCGGGCAACCCTCCCTACCCTACTTACGACGATTCTGCCGCGGAGCATTTGAGTCGCCTCTTTCATCACTCCTCTCTCGCCCTAGAAGCAGCTTCGCGCCGCCAGCCTCGCGACCACCTCGAAACACCCCCCACCGTCAGTCTGAGCACGACGACGTCGCATTTCCTCTCGCATGGAAGCATGATTGCGTTCTGTGGACGCTGATGATGCAGCCATGTCGGGCACTACTATTGACGACGTCGTTAGACGTCTCAGCACTGCAGATCTAGGTACGCTGTCCCTTGGAAAATGGCGCCTCGCGCCGCGACGCCGTGTCGCATGCCACCTTGCCTGGCGCATCTTGGCTGACCTCGTGGGTGTATAGATGCTAGACTCAAGCTAGAAGCGGCGACCACCTTGCGCGACAGTTTGGACCATTACACGAGCGGGCCCATATACACACCATTTCTGAAGCGGTTGATGCCCATCTTCATCAACATCCTACGTGGACCATGTATTTTTCAAAGCAACTCGCCGGAGCAGGTAAGTTGAAGCGCGGTACGCAACCACGAGCGGAACTTGCTGACACGGCCGCCAGAAACTCCGACACTGCATTTTGGAAGTCCTTCATCGGCTGCCGACCGCGCCTGCTCCCGCCGAGCCGTTCGAGCCCTACGCCGAAGAGATCAGTGACTTGTTGATGCAGCTGGTGCGAACGGATAACGAAGATAATGCGACTCTATGCGTCAAGATCACCTCGGACATCATGCGCCACCAGCATAAGGTGCTGCAGGGCAAGGTCCAGCAATTCCTCTCCCTCATTCAAGAACTCTTCGAACAGATGGAAAAGGTCGTCAGGGAGCAGTTGGATAATGCACCCTCGACGGCGGCTTCGCAGGCCGGTGCTCCCTCAACACCTGGAAGTTCGCAGACGAACTTCCAATCTCCTCGACCTGGTTCGCCGGTGGCCTCGGTCTCAGATCTCGGAGCAGACCCGCAGCAACAGAA
This sequence comes from Tolypocladium tropicale, assembly GCA_024340005.1. NCBI lineage: Eukaryota > Fungi > Ascomycota > Sordariomycetes > Hypocreales > Ophiocordycipitaceae > Tolypocladium > Tolypocladium tropicale. Next base: position 438,892 of record JALHBU010000155.1, on the reverse strand, counting down.
CCGCCCCCTCCTGAAGGGCATGCAGTCGTTCAAAGTGCTCTCCGAGTGCCCGATCATCGTCGTGTCCATCTTCCAGATCTACCGTAACACGGTATCGCAGAATGTGAAGGCCTTCGTTCCGTTGATCAAGGGCGTGCTTCTGCTGCAGGCGAGTGCTCAGAAGCAAGCTCATGCCGATGCCGCGGCAAAGGGCCAGATACACACCGGCGTGAGCCCTGCTGTCAAGAACAGAGCGGCGTTTGGCGAGTTTATCACGGCCCAAGTGAAAACTATGAGCTTCCTGGCCTACCTGTTGCGCCAGTATTCTTCACAGCTCCAAGACTTCTTGCCCACGCTGCCGGAAATAGTCGTCAGGTTGCTTAAGGACTGCCCTCGCGAGAAATCTGGAACTAGGAAGGAGCTGCTCATCGCTATTCGTCACATCATCAACTACAACTTTCGCAAAATTTTCCTGCCCAAGATCGACGAACTTCTGGATGAACGAACCCTGACTGGCGACGGCTTAACGGTCTATGAGACGATGAGACCGTTAGCGTACAGCATGCTTGCTGACCTCATCCACCATGTCCGAGACTCGCTGAGTCCTGAGCAGATTCGCAAGACTGTAGAGGTCTACACGAGAAATCTTCAGGATAACTTCCCAGGAACGAGCTTCCAGACCATGAGCGCAAAGCTGCTTTTGAACATGGCAGAATGCATTGCCAAGTTGCCAAATAAGGTCGACGCGAGGCATTATCTCATCATGATTCTGAATGCCATCGGCGACAAGTTTGCGGCTATGAACCGACAGTACCCGAACGCCGTTAAGCTGTCCAAGCAGAATCATCAACAGGCGGATGCGGGCACGGTCGAATCGTACCTCGCGGACAAGGAGAATCATCCTGACTGGGACGAAACAGACATCTTCTCTGCGGTCCCCATCAAGATTTCCAACCCTCGCGACAGAGGTGCCGACCCGGTAGTGGACAACAAGTTCTTGTTCAGGAACCTTATGAACGGCCTGAAGAACACATTCTACCAACTCAGGACGTGCAACATCGGCACTCCAATCGACCCGCAGAATGCGCCTTCTCACTGGCAAGATGTATCGTACGGCTTTACCGCGGAAGAGGTCAACGTCATCATCAAGTTGTTCCGGGAGGGCGCATACGTCTTCAGGTACTACGAGATCGAGAAGCCTGCCTCGGAATCCCAGTATATGTCTCCCGTTGAATACATGGCGAACTTTTACATGGTCTCGAGCAGCAAAGAGGAGAAGGACCTCTTGGAGACATTCGCCACCGTCTTCCACTGCATCGACCCCGCCACCTTTCACGAAGTATTCCAACAAGAAATCCCACGACTTTACGACATGATCTTTGAGCACACCGCGCTGTTACATATACCCCAGTTTTTCCTTGCCAGCGAGGCAACTTCGCCGAGCTTTTGCGGTATGCTTCTTCAGTTCCTCATGGAAAGGATCGACCAGGTGGGATCTGCGGATGTCAAGAGGTCCTCAATCCTGCTGCGGCTCTTTAAGCTGGCTTTCATGGCGGTCACTCTCTTCGCTGGGCAAAACGAACAGGTTCTCTTACCGCACGTTGTCAACATCGTCACCAAGTCTATCGAGCTGTCGACGAAGGCAGAGGAGCCCATGAATTACTTCCTCCTCCTGCGATCCCTCTTCAGGAGCATTGGCGGTGGGAAGTTTGAGCAGCTCTACAAGCAGATCCTGCCTCTGCTTGAGATGCTGCTGGATGTCCTCAACAACCTCCTCATGGCCGCCAGAAAACCCTCCGAGCGAGACTTGTACGTCGAGCTTTGCCTCACTGTGCCTGCTCGGTTGAGCCACCTGCTGCCACATTTGAGCTTCCTGATGCGCCCTCTGGTTGTCGCCTTGCGAGCAGGAACCGAGCTTGTGGGCCAGGGGCTTCGGACTTTGGAACTGTGCGTTGACAATCTGACCGCTGACTATCTGGACCCCATCATGGCGCCAGTGATTGACGAGCTCATGACTGCTCTGTTCAATCACCTCAAACCGCACCCTTACAGCCACTTCCACGCCCACACGACCATGAGGATTCTCGGCAAGCTTGGCGGCAGGAACCGCAAGTTCATGACTGGCGCCGTGCCTCTTACCTACAAAGGCTACGCGGACGACTCCTCCAGCTTTGACATGCGCCTCATTGGATCCAAGAAAGACCGCGCGTTTCCGGCAGATCTCGGTATCGATTTCGCCATTCAAAAGCTCATGGAGGTGCCCAAGCTTGGCAAGAACAACGTGAATCGCCAGTATGATGAGTACTACAAGAAGCAGGCTCTTCATCTGATCAAGTCGCAGCTGAAGCTGCGGATCGGATACGACCATCTTCCTGACGACCTGCCGAGAATAGTGCGCCTGCAAGCCCAAGACTTGCTGACGCGGAAGATGGACATCAACTTCGCGCCGTTTGAAGTCTCCAACCGAGAGAAGTCGATTCCCAAGAAGGACGAGCAGGACAAGATTACCAAGAATTTGCTCAAGGCCATCATGTTCGCCGAGTCAATGCCAGAGTTCAAGGAAGATGCAAGCGCGTTCCTTCTTGACATTTGCCGTCACTTTGCCTTGATCGAAGTTGGTCGATCTCTGGTCGACCTTAAGCGCAACTTCAGCCCCTTCGACCCGAAGGCCGGCGAGGGGCCCCTGCACATCGACACGAGGATCTTGTCGGACGCCATTGTCGAGTCTCTCGCGTCGGACCATCCCGATGTCCGGGAGGCCGCGAAACGCGCGATTCGGGAGCTCTACAACTGCGCTGCCATCATTTTTGGCTCGGAGAACAACGTTGGTCGCCTTCCGTTCTTTAGCCATCTCAGCAGCACCTTTTGCCACAGCTGTTACGAAGAAGAGTGGTTCACGAAGACGGGCGGCTCCCTGGGCATCAATTTCTTGCTCACAGAGCTCGACTTTGGCGATGCTTGGGTGGCTTCCAAGCAGACTGAGTTTATCCGGGCTTTGATGTACGTCATCAAAGATATGCCTCAGGATCTACCGGAGAAGACTAGGTGTCTGGCACAGACGAGCCTGGAGGTGCTACTGAAGCGGATCACGAAAAATATCAAGAAGGAGGATGCGTTGCCGGTCCCGCAGCCACCCGGTCAGCCTCCAGTCAAGCAGCCTCGCCTCGCTCAGATCTGCATGCAGTTCAACAACGAGCTTTCCCACATGAACAAGTTTGTTCGTGAGACGGCCAGACAGGCCCTTGAGGTCGTGGCTAAGGCTGCCGGGTGTGAAGTTTGGGAGCTCCTCGACCCTTACAAGGAGAGGTTTCTGCAACCCATTTACTCCAAGCCTTTGCGCGCTCTACCATTCAGCATCCAGATCGGCTACATCAACGCCATGACATATCACATGAGCCTCAAGAATGATTGGGTCAAGTTTGATGACAACCTCAACCGCTTGCTCATGGAGTCGTTGGCTCTGGCCGATGCAAATGATGAGTCGCTGGCCAATAAGCCGGCCGAGTTTCGCACGCACGAGCACATTGTCAACTTGAGAGTTTCATGCATCAAGCTTCTCAGCACGGCAATGACGTTTGACGAGTTCGCCAACAACCCCACGAAAGGCAAGATTCTGTCCGTGTTCTTCAAGTGCCTGTATTCAGAGTCGAAGCCAACCATTGCGGCGGCCAACGACGCCTTGAAGTCAGTCCTCGCCGTCGATAGGCGGCTCCCCAAGGACTTGCTGCAAGGCGGTCTCCGCCCCGTGCTGCAAAGCCTCTCAGATCCCAAGAGGCTGAGCACTCATGGCCTCGACAACTTGTCGAGACTTCTCAAGCTTCTTACAAGTTATTTCAAGGTCGAGATTGGGGCTCGACTGCTGGACCAGATAGAGTCTATTGTGGAGCCCAGCGCGTGGCAGCAAATCTCGTTCACGTTCTTCGAGCAGCATCCCCAGATGAAAGTCATTTCCGCTATTCTCAACATCTTCCATCTTCTACCGGCTCCGGCGGAAGCATTCAAAGAACGCCTCATTGACTGCTTCCTTGGGCTTGAGGACAAGCTAAGGCGGACAATCCAATCTCCGTTCCGCGTCCCGATGTACCTGTATCTAAATCGGTACCCCAAGGAGATTTGGGCGTATCTGCTCGCGAAACTGGACGACTTGAAATACGGGCGGCTTCTGGCCCAGGTCCTGCGTCACCCCGACAGCACAGCGCTCAGGGACGTTGCCGCTGAGAACATCGAGGGCTTGATGAACAAGTGCAATGAAATCATGGCCGCGAACAACGAGAAGAAGTTCATTGCCGTCGTCAACTCCATCCACATTCTGGACTCAATCAGCCACTCGACGAATACTAGTGGCTGGATGGACAAGAAGGAGAACATATCGTGGCTCAAGACCATCGGCAAAGATCTGGAGAATCATCTGCGAAGCTACACCCTTCCAGCCAGTCTCCGTCTGCCAGCCTACCAGGCCGCGGAGCAGTTGATGAATGTGTTGGTCAAGTCACTCGACAGAAACCCGAAGGACTTGGATTCTCTGTTTCATTTGATCGAGTCCGTGACGAGTGATGAGCTTCGCTCTACGCAGTCTCTGTTCTCGTTCATATACAGCAAGATTATCTGCAGCGAATCCATGGACTTTTGGAAGACGACATTTTTGCGGTGCTTGGACACTTATTCAGGAAAGGCTGCGTCGAACAAGACGAAGTACTTCTTGTTGCACTACATCGTCAACCCAATCGTCGCCATGGACGTCATGCGACACTGGAACCATCCGGAGCCGAACAGAGCGCAGCGACTCATGGATAGGTCTGTGATCGATGCTGTCAGTACCAAGATCTGGAAAGTCCATCCCGAGATGGCTCCGGATGACCAAGCGCAGCCTGGCATCGACCACACGAGGTTCGAGGTTCTTCAGCTCTCTGCCATGCTCGTCAAGTACTATCACACGACCCTCCAGGAAGCCCGCAAAGACATCATCAAATTTGGGTGGACCTTTATCCGTCTCGACGACGTCATCAATAAGCATGCGGCGTATGTCGTGATAGGATATTTCATTGCCCATTACGAGACGCCGCCAAAGATCGTCAGTCAGGTCTACTTGTCTCTGCTCAAGACGAACCAGAACGAAGGGCGAGCTCTCGTGACGCAGGCGCTGGAGCTTATCGCGCCTGTGCTGCCCAAGCGATGTGGAAGCGGTCCCAACGAGCGCAATGCTCCCTGGGCCGTTGCGCCACGACGTATCCTCGCCGACGAAGGCCAGAACGTGCAGCAAATGACTAGTATTTTCCACTTCTTGGTCAGACATCCAGAGCTATTTTTCGACGCCAGGGACAAGTACGCCACCTTGTTCATTACGTCTCTGAGAAAAGTTGCGGCACCACCGAATCCTTCTCACGAAAGCAAGAAACTCGCCTTGAACATGATGTGGCTTATCTGGACATGGGAGCAATGGCGAGTTGAGGGTAGAACCTCGCCGATCCCAACGGCACGGGAGCTATCGCTGTCGCCAACTTCCAAAAAGCGCAAGCTGGATGCAGACCAACCCGTGTCGTCACCACCCACGGCAAGGCAGACTGCCCCAGCGGAACGCAATGATTATCAGATCCCCCAAATCTTCCGCCAAAAGATGGTCAAGTATCTCGTGGAATTCATTGCGCAACTCAATGAAAGATACCAGCTCCCGTCGGCAAAGCCTCGCGACACCAGTACCACGTCTGTTCCCTTGCCGCCACCGAACACTGAGCTCTGCAAGAAAGCCATGAGCTTGCTGTACAATCTGGTGCAGCCTCAGTACTGGGGCGATCTTGAGCTCGACTTGTTCCCCAACGTGACCGACGTCATTCTCGGAAGCGACAAGACGCAGGCCATTCTCAACGCCGACCCCACGGACAAGGACAAGTTTGACGACAGGTTCCTCACCAACATCATCAATACGCTGCAGGTTGTGCGAATTGTGATCAACTTCAAGTCTGATGAGTGGGTACAAAAGCACTACGCGGCTGTTCAGAAGGTCCTGGAAAAGTGCCTCAAGTCCGAGAACCCCGAAATCCAGGACTGTCTGCATGTTGCCGACAAGACGTTTGATGACGGCCGGGAATTGAAGGCCATTATCAAGCGTGTTCTCGATGCTGTGCCCGAAGACACACCAATGGAAGACGCAGACGCAGAGGGTGAAACGGAGGTTCAGACGTCGGAGATCATCTCATATCTCTCTCAGGCTGCTACGGAGGCCATGAACAACGCTGCCTACATCTCAGGTGTCAACCTTCTCTGGTCGCTAGGAAATCGCAAGCCGGCAGTTATTGACCAGCACATTCCGTCTTTGATGAAGGCCCTGCAAAGCAAGCACGCACGAGAGCACGTTCAGCACTACAACGCCGTTGCCGCCCAGGCTGCTGGCGCGAACAACCGTGCCCAGGATGGCAGCCCGACACCGGGAGAAATGTCTGCGTACGACCTTGAGATTCAGACCAAGCTGATGATCAAGGAGATCCAAACAGTGGCATTGCGCATGGAGCACCTCGGTGACAACAGACGACCATTCTTGAGCGTGCTTGCCACCCTGGTGGAGAAGTCGATGCATATCGAGCTCTGCACCGTCATACTCAGCATGGTGGAAGGCTGGGTGTTCCGGTCCGAAGGAACGTGGCCCACTCTTAAGGAGAAAACGGCTGTTCTTCACAAGATGTTGTCGTTTGAGCATAGGGTGGATCCGACAATGCTGTCCAAGTTTCTGGAGCTTGTCATCAGCATCTACGAAGACCCCAAGATCACGCGGACCGAATTGACTGTGCGAATGGAGCATGCATTCCTCATCGGCACGAGGGCTGCGGATGTGGAAATGCGCAATCGATTCATGGCCATCTTTGACAAGAGCTTGTCCAAGACTGCCAGCGTGCGCCTGTCTTACGTCTTGACCTCGCAAAACTGGGACACGCTTGCCGACTCGTTCTGGCTTGCCCAGGCCTCTCAACTCCTGCTGGGTGCCGTGGAAGTGAACACCAACGTCCAGCTTCATCCAAGCGATTTCAAGGTCATGCCCGCCTCTCAGCTGGCCACTGTCTATCCAAAGGACAAAGACTCGAGGGAACCCAATATGATGCCCGACGACAAATTTGAGTCTTTCATGGCGCAGCATCGTCGATTTGTTGCTGAGCTGGGCGAGGTTAAGGTCCGAGATCTCATCGAACCTCTGGTGCAGCTGCAGCATGTCGATACTCAGCTCGCTCATCAGCTCTGGGTGACGATCTTCCCGCTTTACTGGTCTGCGACTGCCCGAGACGAGCGACCGGACCTTGAGCGGGGCATGGTAGCCTTGTTGACGAAGGACTACCACAGCCGCCAGATCGATAAGCGGCCGAACGTCGTTCAGTCACTCGTTGAGGGAGCCGCGAGGACTTGGCCTGAATGCAAGCTGCCTCCTCATGTTCTGAAGTTCGAGGCTAAGACCTACGACGCATGGTACACGGCGCTTGTGCAGCTCGAAAACGCGGCAATCAAGCCGGAGATTGAGTCGGCCACTGTTCGTGAGAGCAACCTGGATGCACTCGTTGAACTCTACGCATCACTGCAAGAGGACGACCTCTTCTACGGAACGTGGCGCCGGCGCTGTCAATTTGTCGAGACTAACGCTGGTCTCTCGTATGAACAGAACGGCATGTGGGATAAAGCCCAGAAGCTGTACGAGACGGCGCAAATTAAGGCAAGGACCGGCGTCATACCCTTTTCACAGGCCGAGTACATGCTCTGGGAGGACCATTGGGTCTTGTGCGCCCAGAAGCTGCAGCAGTGGGAGATCCTGCAGGACTTTGCCAAGCACGAAAACTTCCAAGACTTGCTTCTTGAATGTGCTTGGCGCAACACGGACATGTGGCAGGATGCCCAGCACCGCGAAGCGCTTGACAATGTCATCAAGGGCGTCATGGATGCCCCGACGCCTCGCAGAGCCTTCTTCCAGGCCTTCATGTCCCTGCTCAAGTTCCATAATCAGCAGGAGACCGGTGTGGAGTTTGCACGTGTCTGCGACGAGGCGATCCAGTTGTCGATCCGAAAGTGGCATCAGCTCCCAGAGAGGTTGACCAATGCGCACATACCGTTGCTGCAAAACTTCCAACAGCTTGTGGAGCTGCACGATGCTAGCGTCATCTGCCAGAGCCTGGCGAACACCAATTCGTCCAACCTCGACGTCAAGTCTGGGGAACTCAAACTTCTCCTCGGCGCATGGCGTGATAGGCTGCCGAATGTTTGGGACGACATCACCGCTTGGCAGGATCTAGTCACTTGGAGACAGCACATCTTCAGCATGATCAACCAGACATACCTTCAGCTCCTCCCCCAGCAGAACCAGCAGAATGCGGGAGGCGGCGCTAATTCCTTCGCCTACCGGGGGTACCATGAGACGGCTTGGATCATCAACAGGTTTGCCCACGTAGCTCGCAAGCACAGCCTACCGGAGGTCTGCATCAGCCAGCTGAGTCGTATCTACACGTTGCCGAACATCGAGATCCAGGAAGCTTTCCTCAAGCTTCGAGAGCAAGCCAAGTGCCACTACGAGAACCCTGACGAGCTGTCCAGCGGGTTGGACGTCATCAACAACACCAACCTCAATTACTTCAACCCCCAGCAAAAGGCAGAGTTCTACACTCTTAAGGGCATGTTCCTGGAGAAGCTGAGTCAGAAGGATGATGCTGATCACGCATACGGCACTGCGCTTTACTTTGATATTGGTGCAGCCAAAGCCTGGGCGGAATGGGGCTACTTCAACGACAGAAAGTTCAAAGAGGACCCTTCGGACTTGAATGCAGCTCGCCAGGCCCTCACTTCTTACCTGCAGGCCGCTGGCAGCTACAAGAATGCCAAGTCTCGGAAGCTCCTGGCCAGAATCCTGTGGCTGCTGAGCCTTGACGATGCCAAGGGCACTATTGCGATGGGCTTCGACGACTTCAAGGGCGAGACACCAGTGTGGTATTGGATAACGTTCATTCCCCAGCTGCTCACGGGGCTGGGCCACAAGGAAGCCCCGCGTGTCTACCAGATCCTGTTGAGCATTGCCAAGTCGTATCCTCAGGCGCTGTACTTCCAGCTTCGCACCAACCGCGAGGACATGCACCTCATTCGGAAGAACCAAGAGGCCAAGGAGCGAGCCCGGCAGCAGCGCGCACAGTCGATAGCGTCGAGCGGCAAGCCCAGCGCGTCTCCTCTGCAAACCAAGCAGGAAGCCCCCAAGCCCGAGGGCGGAGCCTCGAGGCCAGCCACTGCCAGCGGAGGCGACGCCCAGGTGAAGACCGAGGGCAGCGAGGCCAACGCGGCGTCATCTGCAACTCCAGCGCCAGCAGCCCCCGCAGCACCCACGCCAGCTCCAACTGGCCAGGGTCAGACTCAAGGCCAGGGTCAGGACCAGCAGTCCGGGCAGAGCCAAAAGAGACCCCCTTGGGAGCTCACGGAAGAGATAATGTCGGTGCTCAAGACCGCGTTCCCGCTGCTCGCACTGTCGATGGAGACCATGGTGGACCAGATCCAGAAGCACTTCAAATGTCCCCCAGACGAGGATGCATACCGCCTGATCGTTGCGCTCCTCAACGACGCTCTTACGTACGTCAGTCGCACGCCCGCCTCGTTTGCAAAGAGCGTCAAGCTCCCTGCGGCAACGGAAACAAACATCACGAGGTTTGCCGAGACTATCTTGCCGAACCACATCAAGAAGTCGTTTGAGGCGGACTTTGTGGAGGTGAAGCCGACAATGTACGAGTACATCCACAAGTTGCGGCGCTGGCGAACAAAGTTTGAGGAGAAGCTGGACCGTCGTGTCTGCCATGCGCCCCTGGAGGCCTTCTCCCCGCATCTCAGCGAATTCCGGTACCAGAAGTTCGACGAGGTTGAGATCCCGGGACAATACCTCCAGCACAAGGACAAGAACCAGGACTTTATCCGCATCGAGCGTTTCCTCCCCAACGTCGACCTGGTGCGGTCCTACAGCGCGTCGTATCGCCGGCTCAAGATGCGCGGCCACGATGGCAGCGTCCACTCGTGGGCCGTGCAGCACCCGGCTGCGCGACACTGCCGACGAGAGGAGCGTATCCTGCAGCTCTTCCGGCACCTGAATCAGACGCTGAGCCGCAAGAAGGAGAGCCGCCGCCGCGACCTTCACTTCACGCTCCCGCTTATGGTCCCTCTTGCACCGCATATAAGAATCGTTCAAGAGGATACCTCATACATCACGCTGCAGGCCGTGTATGAAGACCACTGCAGGCGCGTGGGCCTGCCCAAGGACGACCCCGTGCTGTTCACACTGGAAAAGTTGCGAGGAGTACTGGAGACAAAGAACGCGGTAAGTAACGCTGCCAATGAATGTGTTGTTGGGACGGGCATTGACAGTTTCGCACAGCAGGGCAAGGTCGAGCTGACGCCGACGGCTCGCCTGGAGGTGCTCAACGCCGTCCAGGAGAAGTGGGTGCCGTCGACGATCGCTTTGGACTACTTCCAGGCCGTTTTCCCGCAGTTTGCGGAATTCTGGCTGTTCCGACGGCAGTTTTCGTACCAGCTGTCGGCTCTGACGTTTATGACGTACATTCTGTACATGCATAACCGATACCCGTCCAAGATCAACATCGCCAGAGGGTCGGGCAACATTTGGGGCTCCGAGCTCATGTCGTTCATGAACTCGTCGAAGCCGTTCTTCACCAACCCCGAGCCAGTGCCTTTCCGACTTACACCGAACCTGCAGGTCCTGATGGGACCGCTGGCGACGGAGGGCATCTTTGCTTGCTCGCTCATGGCCATCGCCCGTTGCCTCACGGAGCCAGAGCACGAGCTGGAGCACGCCCTGACGCTATTCGTGCGCGACGAGATGATCTTTTGGCTGACGAGCAGTCACCGGAACGGCATCAGCGAGAGCCAGCTGCGCGATTCGGTGCAGCTCAACAGCGATTCTATTGTGAAGCGGGCGGCGAGCCTGGCACACAACCCATCCGGGAACCTGCCTGCCAATCAGACGGTGATTGACGCAATTGCGAAGGCGGTCAACCCGATGAACCTGGCGCAGTGCGATGCGCTCTGGATGCCCTACCTCTAAGGTCCGAGGGCATGGAGCAGTAGATGGAGCCTCGGAGGCTGATTCGTGGAAAGGGCTATGCCATGGAAAAGGCTATGGGCAAGGGAAAAGAATTTAGGTATGGGATGATGGGCGGCTGGACTTTGAAAGGGGGGACTATTTGAGCATGGCGTTTGGGGGGAGAGTCAAGGTGGCATAGAAGCCGCCCAGTTGCGTGTAATATGCGAAGCAAGGGGCAGGCGTGGCTTTGGAGCCGTAGCAAATGTAATTGAGTACTGTATTATCTGGATGCCAAGCTGCAAGTTGCGTGACTCCGACTGAACGAAAGCCGGCAGTATAGCCGAGGATACGAGAGCCTGTGGTTTCGGATCCGATGGAGACTCCATTGATATGGACGTTCCGTTCGGCTTCGGCCCTGAACGCCCCTCCAGGAACCCAGTCTGCTCGTAATTAGCCGAGTGCGACGTCGGACGGCGGGGGGCCATGGAGCAGACGAGACGACCCGGGCAGCATCCTCGTGCTGGGCAGGGGAGCTTCAATGGCGAGCGGCGTCGGATCCGACCCCGCACAACGGCCCCCATTTCCCGAGGTCCGGGACCTGGGGAAATGGGGTAGCTGGTCGGCTTGGCTCCGATTCACTAATAAATAGCCACGGATCCCTCCGGCTAATCGTGGAGGAGGCGTATGCTGTTCTCGGCGGCTCTGCAGTTTCATCGATTCCGATTCGAGCGTGTCGTTCCGGCAAGCTTATACAGGCCGAGACCTCTGGCAAGCCGTGCGAGAGGGGAGTGAGTGAGCGAACCGGCCAAGCTGCTGAGACTGACTTTGAAGCACGAAGATGGAGCTTGAAAAGATGCCCCGGAAGCTCTGGGAGCACCCCAATCCCAAGGGCAGTGCCATGTGGAAGTTTATGCAAGAGGCCAATCGGCGGCACGGACTCAAGTTGCAGGTATAAAGTGGCCTTTGACCTTCTTCCCAGCCCTGAAGCCGTCAGAACCTAATCTGACGACCCACGCGCACAGGGTTTCGACGACCTCTACAAGTGGTCCTGCGAGCAGCGCAGCCAGTTCTACGGCCAGCTGTGGGACTCGCAGCGCTGGATCCACGAGGGCTCCTTCACGCAAGTCGTCGACGAGTCCATCCCCATCTCGCAGCTGCCGCGCTGGTTCGCCGGCGTGCGCCTCAACTGGGCCGAGAACTTCCTCTGGAGCCGCGGCGCCGAGGCGGGCGCGCGCTCGACGCGGGACAAGGAGGATGCGACGGTGGCGCTGACCGAGGTGCGCGAGGGCAACATCGAGGTCGTCGACGTGACGTGGGGGGAGCTGCGGGCGCGGGTCGCGCGGCTGGCGGGTGCGCTGGTGGCGCGCGGCGTGGGCGTGGGCGACCGCGTCGTCATGGTCGGGGCGCACGCGTGCGAGACGCTGGTGGTGTTCCTGGCGACGACGTGGCTCGGGGGCGTCTTCAGCAGCAGCTCGACGGACATGGGCGTGGGCGGGCTGTTGCAGCGGACGGCGCAGATCAACCCCAAGGTAAGGCCGTGTCGCGATGCTTGGCGTGGTGTTGAGGTGGTCGAGCTTCGCTGACGGGGGGAACAGTTCATCTTCTTCGACGATGGGGCCCTCTACAACGGCAAGGTCATCGACTTGCGTGACAAGATCAAGGGCGTCATCGACGGCATGAAGGAGTGCGACCAGTTCGAAAAGGTGGTCGTCGTCCAGCGCTTCCCCAGCCGGCCGTACGACACCTCCGACGTCTCTCGGACCGAGCGCCTAGAGGACTTCCTTAAGGCCGCGCCCAGCACGCTGCCGGCCATGGCACGCGTCGGCTTCCAGGATCCCATGATCGTCTACTACTCGTCAGGCACGACGGGCATCCCCAAGGCCATCGTGCACGGCGTGGGCCCGCTGCTCATGAGCGTCAAGAAGGAGGGGGTGCTGCACCGCGACGTGGGCCCCCGCGACGTCGGGCTGCAGTACACGACGACGGGCTGGATCATGTACCTGGCCAGCGTGGCGCACATGGTCATGGGCGGCCGCGCCGTGCTGTACGACGGCTCGCCGCTGCTGCCGGACCTGGCGGTGCTGCTGCGCGTCGCCGAGCAGCAGCGCGCCACCATGCTGGGCATCAGCCCGCGCTGGATGACGGAGCTGATGAAGAGGGGCGTCGTGCCGCGGCGCGAGGCGGACCTGTCGAGGCTGAGGATGGTTATCAGCACGGGCATGGTGCTGCCGGACCAGATGTTTGGCTGGTTTTACGACACGGCCTTTCCGAAGCATGTGCAGCTGTGCAACATGTCCGGGGGCACGGATATCGTGAGTGTCTCCGTGTCTTGATGCCCTCACGACAGATAATATGCTTCACCCTATACTGACAACTCCAGGCGGGATGCTTCGTCATGGACAACCCTCTGCAGCCCGTCCACGTCGGCGGCTGCGTCGGCGGCTCCCTGGGCGTGCCCATCGCCATCTACGACCACGACCTCCCCGACGGCAGCACCGGCACGCCTCTGCCGCCCGGCAGCGCGGGCGACCTCGTCTCGACGGCCGCGTTCCCCAACGTGCCGCTGTACCTCTGGGGCGACTCGCAGCCGGCGCCGGGCGCCAAGTACCGCGACGCCTACTTCGCGCGCTTCCGCGACGTGTGGGCGCAGGGCGACTTCTGCGCCGTGCACCCGCGGACGGGCGGCGTGCTCATGCTCGGCCGCTCCGACGGCGTGCTCAACCCGAGCGGCGTGCGCTTCGGCAGCGCCGACATCTACGCCGTCCTCGAGCGCTGCTTCGCCGCCGACGTGGCCGAGAGCCTGTGCGTCGGGCAGCGCAGGGCCGCGGACCTGGACGAGCGGGTGGTGCTGTTCCTCATCATGAAGCCGGGCACCCGGCTGGACAGGGGCATGGTGGCCAAGATCAAGGATACGATTGCGCGGGAGCTGACCAAGAGGCATGTGCCCAAGTACATCTTTGGGGTGCCCGAGATTCCGGTACGTTGCCCTCCCCCCTACCCCTTTTCTGGCCTCGCTGGCTGATGGAGAGCGTCTCTCCGTATCGTGAGAATGTGACTGACTTTCACCCAGGTTACCGTCAACGGCAAAAAGGTGGAGCTGCCCGTCAAGAGCATCATCTCGGGGAAGACGGTCAAGCCGAGCGGCACGCTCCTCAACCCCCAGAGCCTCGACTACTTCTACCAGTTCCAACGCATCGAGGAGCTGGCGGAGCCGCACGCGAAGCTGTAGGCGGGTGGATGCAGATGTTCAAAGTATACAAGTAGACAACATTAGATAGTACCTAGACCCTCGTCGCGAATCGTACAATACCGGGACTGACCGCTTTCACTGTTTGGAGCGGAACGTGGCTCACCGGCTTCAGGGGTTCCTCCACTCCCATCACCATCAACAAACACCAAATCACCCTAACCACCTAGATGCCCCCTTCCCGTTCACTCCTGTTCTTGTCCGAAGGAAACTTGCCCCCATAGATACCGTACCTCCACGTCAGATATCCCGCCAAGCCGCCGACGCTCCCCAGCCCCATGGCGCCGACGAGGCCCCTCCAGCCCAGCGCGCGAACCCTCCCCGTGGCGACGGCGGCGGCTGCCGCGGCGCCCATGCCGGCGTAGGTCCAGTCGTCCGTCTCGAGCTGGCCCTCGTTCTCGAGCAGCCTCCAGCTGCGGTCCTGCCACTCGATGGGCTGGCGGCCCTGCATGCGGAAGAAGAGCCCGACGGCGGTGACGCCCATGGCGACGAGGCTGCCCGACGAGGCCGACAGCAGGGCGCGCGTGGGGAGCGGGACGGGGCCGGAGGCGCGCCGCAGGGAGGGGACGAGCTGGCGCGTGCCAGTGACGCCGAGACCGATGATGGTCCCCATGGTGACGGCGCGGGTGAGGACGTGGGTGGTGAGGATGGTGTGCGCGAGGGGCTGGTCCTCGGCGTAGACGGTGTGCGGGAAGAGGCGCGACATGGTGAGGGTGTGTAAGTGGCGATACTCGTGGGCAGGTGGCGAGTGCTTCACTGAGCTTCCCTCAGGTGAGTGTCGACTGCTGGTTGTCGGCGACAGTTGAGAGATGAATGGCCAGCTCGGCCGCAGCGTGAAGCGCAGTGACCAGACGACAGGGGAAGACGCCGCTTTTCAAATGGCCTGACGAGGTCGAAGGTCTCAACAGTCGAGCGTCGTCGTGCGAGCCCAACGGCTACCCTGCAGGCGACAGTTCGAAGCACGACGCAGTATCGCAGCACCTTCAGAACGGAAATGCAAATGGCGTTGAAGCTGGAGCTGGCGAGACAACGGTTGTCGTCATCCAGGTGGCCACCAGCCCTATAATTATATCAAGCACGACCCTTCGTACGGAGTACAGGCCTCTCCCCTCCCGCGAGCGCCAATCAGCCGCTGATGATTCACAACCCAACCGCACGACGACCGGCCCATGAATGGCCAACTCGGGCTCCCTGTCAGCCCGAAGTGCGCTGATGCGGCGGGGCAAGCGGCAGCACGCGCGGGCACTGTGGGGACGGGCGGCATGGTGGGTGAGATGGCGTCCGAATGCGAGGTGGGCCGGCGTCTTCCGTGGCGTCAGCTAAGGTCGTCGACGGACCCCGAGTGCCGACCCTTTGTCATCTGCGCGGCCTCGGGAACTAGGAGATACGTTAACTTGTGCCTGGTGAAGTGAACCGTGGCACCCAGCTCAATGGTCGACTAGGTTGGTATCATGCGCGGCCTCTCATCTTGGCGGGCGACAGGAGAACAGACGGCTAATCGAGTTGCTGGGACGCAGCTTATGCAGGTGACTGTGCCTCTCTGGAGATGGCGCTGACACTGCAAAACATGCCGCTTCGTTTTCGAGCACGAGCGGCCACAAAATCCATGTAAGCGACTCTCGTCCATTGGCGGTGGTCACGAACAACCCCTGGCTGTGCCGGAGCGGCAACGAGCAGGCAGCAAGTGTTCCATCACAAAACCCAAAACCGCAGGTGGTTGGGTGCTGTTGCCTCTCGGTGCTTTCTTCATCAAGGTAAGGTAGGTATGGAGTAAGGTAGTTACTGCCCGTGACTTCCCCAGGCCGCGTATTTCGTCCTGCCAGAGACCCCTGCCTCCAAAAAGTATTTCATAGTGCCACCAACCCGATGACGAGGCCGCGACAGGCCATCTCGGCTTCCACCCAGCGCGCTCCTACTTCGGACCTTGGCTGAGCCCTCCAAACTGGACATTTTGACACATGTCGAGCCGCTCAACATGATGGACGAGAAGCAGCGCCTTACCACGGAGGAGAGCCGGCAGCCGCCATGCTCACGGCAACGGCCCCGTCGATGGCTACAACTCTTCCATTGGCTGCTGGTCGCAGTGGCTGTCGTCTCTTTATTCTGCAATATCCGGAAGCTTGCCACGATCAAACCGAGGTGCCACGAACACGCCCGCAAGTACCCGGGCGAGCACATCGTATGGACCCCTTGCCATGACGGCGACGACTTTGAGTGCAGCTCAATCGACGTGCCCATGGACCAATTCGACAAGGAAAACTCCGGTGACAAGACCTTCGCTATTCCGCTTATTCGTCTGCGCGGTAGGAATGCCACCCGAAACCTGCTTGTCAACCCGGGCGGCCCCGGCGGCAGCGGCATAGCCCTCGTTCAATTGGCGGCGGAGCGCTTCAAGGCCATCGTCGGCGACGACTTTCATATCTTGGGCTTTGACCCCCGCGGCGTAAACGGCTCACGCCCGGCCGCTCTCTGTTACCCAGACCAAGAAACCCGTGCCGAGCGATCCCCCTCGATCGTGCCGGAAGGTATCGAACACAGCCCTAGCCTGCATGCCTGGACCGAGAATTTTGTTCAGGCCTGCGCTGATACCATGGGGGAGCACGGGAAATATATCAACACGCCGCAGACGGCCGCCGACATGAATAGCATCCTGGACGCCGTCGGACAGGAGAACCTGGTCTATTGGGGCACCAGCTACGGCTCGCTCTTGGGGCAGACATACGCAACCATGTTTCCTCATCGATCGGAGAGGATCATAATTGACGGCGTTGCCAACATGTTTGAGTACTACGAAGGAAGGGTGGCTCGCATACAGTTCTTCGACTCGGAAAACGCCCTTGCTGGTTTCTTTGACCAATGCACCAAGGCGGGCCATGACTGCCCCTTGTCCTCCTTCGCAGACAGTAAAGACGACCTAGAGCGCAAAGTCATGGGCTTTATTGAGAGCCTGTACCAATATCCAGTTAGCGTCTACATCAACAACACCATGTACGGGATCGTGAATTTCGAAACGATGCTGAACGCGGTGTTCAGAGCGCTACACTCGCCAGCGGAGTGGTACGAGTTCGCCGATAACATGGCACAACTCATGCAAGGGAACGGGACAGCCTGGTTCTTGGCATATGGACTCCGCGATTATTTCGATCCGGCCATGCTAGATCATAATCTGGTTATTCACACCAACGACGGAAGGTCTGGCAAGCGCTATTGGCCCCAGAAGGAACAGCTAGTTGACATGGTTCGGCCACGTCTCAACGAGTCCATTTTCTCCTCCATAGGATGGTCAGAGTACTACAAGGTGGCCCAGTGGCGCATCCCCAGGACACACTCCTTTGTGCCACGCACCAGAGTCGAGACGAAGCACCCTCTGCTGGTCCTTTCGCAAACCTTCGACCCCGTCACGCCGCTAGTAAACGCGCGCGGCGCCACCGGCGTCTTCCGGGGCTCTCGCCTCGTAGAGGTTAAAGGCATCGGGCACTGTTCCCCCGCCATGCCCTCTACCTGCGCCGTCGAACATGTGCGTGCATTTCTCATCAACGGCACGTTGCCGGAAACGGACATCGAGTGCGAGGTGGACGGGCCCTACTTCATCAAGCCCCAGGAGAGACGAAACGTCTTGGCAAGGGGCGCCGAGGAGCACGCCTCGGACGAGGATAAGCTCCGGGCTGCGCAGCTTGGGCTGGCTGACGCGCTGAGGTTGGCGCGCGAACCAGGAGAGAGGCACCTACCCAGATGGCAGGGCCAGGCCGAGGAATATCACTCAGATCTTTGACTCGCATAATTTGAAAGTTAGCGGCAAATGGCGTAGACAAGCTCGATAGACCAAGTTTAATACGGAGTACGTACTCGATGGTTCACCGCAAGGTCAACTCGGTCTGCACTTCGTGACGACGTAGTATACAAAGACCTAGGTATGGGCAAGAAAAAGAGATACACTGACAGCGGTGATGTTCCACCCAATGCCACGGCACAGCCCAGCGCAAATGCTAATGCACCCATAACGCCATTTTCCATGAAACGTCGCCCATGTGCCTTTTTTGTAAGTCCCGCCCCCCATGATGCTATTCCCTAAGCAGCCTCCGTTGCGCGCGCGTACGCTATTCGTCCTCATCAGTCATATCCATCATGCTCTCGCCCCTTTCCTCATCATCATCGTCCAGGAGCGTGCGCCGGCGGGCCATCCTGCCCTTGCCCTTGTCGCCCGGGCCACGCCCAGGGACGCGGTGCGCGTTGAGCCTCCGCGCCGCCTCGAGCTTGCGCTGCTCCAGGTGCTGCTCGAACTCGGCCAGGTCCTCGGCCTCGTCCTCGGCGGCGCAGTCGACCAGCGCCGTCTCCTCGAGGGCCTTGTTGAGCAGCTCCGTGGCGATGCTGTCCTGCGGGTTGACGGCCAGGGCCTGGTGCAGCACCGCCACGGCCTCCTCGGGCCGGTTCTGCTCCATGAGGATGAGGCCCTTGGCGCTGAATATGGCGGCGTCCTTGCCGCCCAGCCGCAGCACCTCGTCGAACTCCACCAACGCTCTGTTGAAGTGGCGGAGTCGTCGGTACGCGTGCCCCAGGTTCGTCCGCGCCGACAGCCAGGCCGACGGCTCGCTGTCTATCTCCTGCGCCACCTTGAGCGCCGCGTTGAAGTACTGGACGGCCTCCTTCGGCTTGTCCTGGTGGTACTTTACGATGCCCATCTCGTTGAGGAGCAGCGGGTCGGTCTTGCACAGCCCGTAGGCCGTCTTGAGGAACTCCTCGGCTAGGGTCATGTTGTTGAGCGCGTGGTTCTGCATGCCCAGGAAGATCTGCGGCAGATGCGTGCCCATGAACAGACGGGCGGCCGTCGAGTAGGCAGAGATGGCCTGGTCGTGCTCCCCCTCGGCGGCAAAGGTGTGCGCGAAGCCGATCCAGGCAGGGCCGAAGTGGGCATCCATCATGCTCGCTTTGCTAAAGTACCGCCTGGCCTCTGCAATCTTGTCAATGGCAAAGTAGTAGGTGCCCACAGCCAGCCAGGTGCAAGCCTCTTCCGGGTGCGTGTCGGCCAGGTCGTGCGCCACCAGAAACAGCAGGTTCTTCATCTTGAGCTCGTACAGGCAGGCGAGGTGGACGGGGTATATGGTGAAGTTGTACTTGTCCTCCTGCAGGACGGCGTTTGTGATGTCCAGGGCGTCCCGGTATCGGCACTGCGTGTACAACAAGTCTGCGCGCGCGAGCTGGAGGTCGGGGTTAGCGGCCAGGTGGTAGTGCGTCGACAGCGAGTCGTAGGCCGTCTCGAAGGCGGCCGGGTGGCGGTACTTGGACAGGCGCGTCGTGTAGAGCATCTTGGTGAAGTCGGCGGCCTCCTGGGACGCCGAGGCATCGTCGGGGACCGAGATGGAGTCGAAGTCGAGGCTCTCGAGGAACTGCCACTCTTCGTCGGGCGACAGCAGGGAGTTCTTCATGAGCTGCTGGAACGCCTCGAAGCACCGGACGTCTATGCGCACCGCGTCCTTGTAGCACTCCTTGGCGCGGTCGAAGGCGTTCTGCTTGGCGTAGCAGACGCCGCGGAGGAAGCACATGGCCGCCTCGAAGCGCCGGTTGGCCGCCGCCGCCGCATCGTCGTCGGCGCCGTCCCCGCGGCCGCGCCCGGACCGCTGCTGCTGGGACTTGCGCTTGTTGCTGGCGCCATTGGCTATCAGGTGCGTCGGGTTGCGCTCGCCGAGGACAGTGAGCGCCTCCTCGAAGCGGTTCTGCTTGATGAGGCAGTGGCCGGCGAGGTATCGACACGACGGGTTGCGGTCGACGAGGTCCTGCTTGGCGAGGAACGACTGCGCTCGAGTGTAGTTGCCCGTAGCAAAGTGGACTTGGGCGAGCCAAAAGGCATCCTGGTCGTCATCTGCACGTCGTGAGCGTCAGAAAAGCTGCGAAGCACGAAAGGGGGGAGGGGGAAATCGTGGAGCCACCTACTGGTCAAGGCAAGCAGCTTGTCGCCGATGAAGATGGCCGACTCGTACTGGGCCTTGTTGAGCGCGTCCTGCCTCCAGTCTCGCAGAAACTTCTCCATCTTGCTGCAGCCGCCAGGCAAGGGCTGTGCATGGAGCAAGAAAGGAAGGGAGAGAAAAGGCAGATGCTGCGGGCTGGTGGTCAGCGGGACAGCATCCGGCGTTGAAAGCTGCGAGTTGCGATAATAGCGGGTGGTCGAGATGCGGCAAGCTGATCCATGTTGTTGACCAACAGGCGCGTCCAGCTGGAGCGGCAACGCTACAGGGGAGGTGGGCAAGTGGGATGGGTCCTGGTGGCAGATCGAATAGCGGGGCGCCTAGCCGCACCCTCTGACGTGCGTGGGACCTCTAAAGTGGCGGCAGAAAAGTCGAAGCGCCGGCTCCGATGCAGGCGCTTCAGCTCGTGCCCGGTCCGCATCGCAGCCGCAAACTTCGCTCCATCCTTCGACTGCGGTGACAGATTCGCCCATTCCGCCTCCCTCGCCATACCACTACTACCGCCGCAAGGTACCAAGTCAGGCACACCGGACACAGGAATCGCAAGCATGGGCTCGACGGCCAAGGTGCGCTCCGCGGCGCTCGCCCGCGACACCAACGAGACCAAGATCATGCTCGCCATCAACCTCGACGGCGGCGAGCTGCCCGAGGACACGCACCCGAAGCTGCTCGAGGCTACGGCGGCCCACGCCGCCCAGTCGACCAGCTCGCAGACCATCTCGGTCAACACGGGCATCGGCTTCCTCGACCACATGCTGCACGCCCTGTCCAAGCACGCCGGCTGGAGCATGGCTTTGCACTGCGAGGGCGACCTTCACAGTGCGCTCACCTCCCGTTCCCCTGATGGGCAATGCCCCTTTGAGTCTCGTTGACGAGCTAACGTGGCCGCCCGCCGCTCCAGTTGACGACCACCACACCGCCGAAGACTGCTGCATCGCCCTCGGCTACGCCTTCAACAAGGCCCTCGGCCCCCTCGTCGGCGTCGCCCGCTTCGGGTACGCCTACGCGCCGCTCGACGAGGCCCTCTCTCGCGCCGTCGTCGACCTGTCCAACCGGCCCTACAGCGTCATCGACCTCGGCCTCAAGCGCGAGATGCTCGGCAAGCTGAGCTGCGAGATGATCCCCCACTGCCTCGAGAGCTTCGCCCAGGCCGCCCGAATCACCCTGCACGTCGACTGCCTGCGCGGCAACAACGACCACCACCGCGCCGAGAGCGCCTTCAAGGCTCTGGCCGTCGCCGTCCGCATGGCCACGGCCCGCGTCAAGGGCAAGGAGGGCGAGGTCCCGAGCACCAAAGGCACCCTGAGCGCCTAGGCGTGGGAAATAACGGGAGTTTGGGTGTCGATTTCGGTTTTTCTCGGAGGGCTTGGATGCCTATAACGTCTCATGATGAATCAAACACGCAGATGTTGGAAAGAGGGAACAATCATGGCCTGTCTGTGCCTATCAAATATATAAATATATGTGTTACATATCCATATATAAAAAGAACCATGTGGATCATGAAGGGGGCAAACAAGGCTTGTGCCTGTCAAAATATATAAATATATGTAATACATATTTATATATATAAAGAATGATCGCTGGAGTTTTTTTATCGAAAACGCCTTCGCCGACGAGAAAACAGCATGTCTCTCGGCATCCTCCATGTCTCTCGGCATCCCTCTATCAACGACCGGCCCGCAAGTCAACTCTAGGTACGGTAGTCGCCGTTGATAGTGACATAGTCGTGGCTAAAGTCGCACGTCCAGTGCACCGTGCTCTTGTCGCCCGTGCCCAGCTTTACGAGGATCTCCAGGTCCTCGGCCTCCAGGATCTCGCTGGCTCGCTCCTCATCGACAACCTCGGGCTCGCCATTGACGAGCAGCTTCAGTTCGGGGGAGCCGTCGGTGGGGATGAAGGAGACGTTGGTGCGCTCGGGAACAATCTCCGGGACGTCGTTGGCGGGCTGGCCGGGGGCAGAGATGAGCGAGTAGCCGGCGGCGCACAGGATGCGGCCCCAGTTGGCGTCCTTGCCGTACAGCGCCGTCTTGACGAGCGGCGACAGGGCAATGGACCGGGCGATGGCGCGGGCTGACTCCTCCGAGGCGCTGTCGACGACGCGGATGGTGACGAACTTGGTGGCGCCTTCGCCGTCGCGGACAATGTACTTGGCCAGGTCGGTGGCGAAGTCGGTCAGGATGTCCTTGAAGACGGCGTAGTCCTCGGATTGCTCAGACGTCACCTCCTTGCCGCCAGCCGCACCGTTGGCCAGCAGGGCAACTGTGTCGTTGGTCGACGTGTCGCCGTCGATGGTGATGGAGTTGAACGACCGGTCCACTGCGTGCCGAAGGACGGAGGTCATGATGCCGGGAGCAATGGGGGCGTCCGTGGCCAGGATGGTGAGCAGCGTCGCCATGTTGGGCGCCAGCATGCCGGCGCCCTTGGTCATGCCCGCGATGCGGTACTCGAGGCCCGGCGACGAGGGCAGCTCAAAGGACCGGGACATGAGCTTGGGGAAGGTGTCGGTGGTGCAGATGGCCTTGGCGCAATCCAGCCAGTGCCGGTGTGAGTCGCCGGCCTTGTGAAAGGCGACGGGGATGTGGTCTACGATCTTCTGGATGGGCAGCCTGAGTGAGGGATGAGGGTCAGTGATCGTCTCGTCTCTCGGAGGGCCCAATTGACCTCGGCGGCGTTCTCCTACCTCTGCCCGATGACCCCCGTGCTCATGACAATGGTCGAGTCGTCGGTACCGACGCGCTGGTCCGTGGTGCGGGCCATGCTCGCGGCATCCTCGAGCCCTCCGATGCCGGTGACGGCGTTGGCGCAGCCCGAGTTGACGATGACGCTCCGCAGGCCGGCATTGGCGCGGCCCTGCAGCACCTTGCGGCTGAAGGTGACGGGCGCGGCCTGGAACTTGTTCTTGGTGAAGACGGCGGCGGCCGAGCACGGCCGGTCCGACGTGATGAGGGCCAGGTCCGGCTTGCTGACGTTGCCGGGCTTGACGCCCACGAAGATGCCCGCGGCGGTGAAGCCCTGCGGGTACGTCCCCGACGTGGGCACGTACTTGGCCTTGGCCGCCGGGATGCCGCCGCTGAGGCTCGAGTACGCGCGGGCGAGCTTCATGGTGCAATTGTGCGGGCTTAAAGGTCAGGGTTGCAGCTCGCCAGGAAGGTTTCCCGGCCCAGAGTCAATGGCGGGCCGGGGATGGGGCCGATGTTCGGGTGACTCAATTCTGTGGTACCGACACGGGCGGCTGCACGACTAGCTACGCAACGAAGCGACACAGAGACAAAGGAGATCACGCAAGGAGTGGAAATGGGAAGAATTACGTGGCAGAAGATACGAATCTCGTCATGCAATCGACTTTTGGCCTGGCATAGACGGTCCTGTTTTCTTCAATTCGCCCGCTGTTGTTTTGGTCGGCGACACAACTGATGGCACCGAGTAGCAAGCCTAAAGCAAGCACGCCACAAAGGTAAAACAGGCCATGGTTGCCTCTCGAAGCTGCCGAGGAGAGAATTGGAAAGTATGGGCGCAGCTGTGCCGCCAATTGAGGTTATTATGCGACAAGACAAAAGTCTAATGGAAGCAGCAGCAACTCAGCGGTGTGCTTGACAGGCTGTACGGAGTACAGATGCGCGCGTACTGCACCTGAGTGTTGGTCATTGACGATGTCAGGCCCTCGGCTTGGGGGCTCCAGTTCACACTGAAAATCGGCTGGATTAAACTGATGCAACAATGACCTCCATATCTAAGCCTCCATGATGAGTCCTGCGAGTATGGGACCCGGTGCACAGCATCCTGTGACAGACAGGTGAAGCGTGAGGCTTCCAAGTTGCCTCTGAAGGTGAACGAAAGCTTGCTCAAGCGCGTAGCAGGCACCCGCTGCTGCCTGCAGGCCGCTAATCTGCGCTTAATTGGTGAAAGCCATTACCTAAGCTCATGGCCGCCTCTTCCCGTGCCTGAGGCCGCGGCCACCCCTCGCAGGCTATAAAATGCGCTCCACCCCGCCTCTCTTTCAGTCTTCTTTTTCTCCTTTCCTCTCCATCCAAGTGCACGGGCGTTTTCCTTCTCCGTGAAGCGATAAGCTGAGAGAGGAATTTTGCTAGTTGAAAACTATACTATAACCACTCCTCATTGGGTTCGCCCGGTGAGGGAATTTTTGGAACTTCTCGTTTTCACGGAAACGCTTTTGTCTTTCATTGCGGTTGGCCCCTGGTGGGCTGGCGTGAAGAAGGCCCTCTGGTGATCGTGATGGGCAGGATCTGTTCGCGAACGAGCACGACCAGCTGCTCGTCGTTCTGAGGGCTCTGCTGCTGCTGCTGCTATTGTACCTGTGTTCGAATCGAGCGCTCGATGCTGAACCTGCTTGATCGCTGGGGAAAGTTATGATGATTGTGTCTGGGCTACTTTCCTCCCGCGACAGCACAACATCCTGGAGGGCGTCTAGACATTAGGCGGCTCTATAATAACCTCGAAGATCGTGCAGTGAACAATGTAAAACATCCCACTTCCAAGTGCCGCGATCATCAACTGTCCGTCCTTGCGGAGGAGAGGACTTTCTTCGTTCGGCCTCAAAATCCTGAGCCAGCAAAACCAGTGCCGAGCATCAGCCCTGCCGTAGACTTCAAGCAAGACAGGTGCCTGCCCGCGATCTACTGTAAACAACCCAAAAGTACTGTACTAGGCCAAAGCCAAACTTAGGTAGTATCTACCATCTGCCTGCCAATCCCGATTCTCAAGCCTCGAGACAAGCCTTGCTCGCTACGGAGTAGCAGGCGCCCAATGATGCGTGAATGATGCTGCTGGGTGGCAGCCGTGTCTTAGCGCGGGGCATCCATCCAGCGCAAATCGATCCCTGCACCGTTTTCCCAGTGACTCAAACTTTAGCATATCCAGCATCAGCCAACGACACGGCACGCTGTGCGCAGCTGCTTGAACAGCCGAATTGCCAGGTAAACGAGGCCCCTGCGTTCGTAAAATTAATCGGGAACTGACCGTCCAAATCAGTGAAGACCAGTGCCCCTTGTCGGCGTTTGCGATTGACCCGACCGCCCACCACCCATCTGACAACCCCTCGGACCCTTGACACTCGACAAACGCACGTCGCGGCGGCCCGAACAAACGTCAGACTCCATGGCCGCGGAAACAGGGCAGCAGCCTGCTACCGCGGGCGGCGCGGCGGACAAGAAGGAGCAGAAGCAGCAGCAGCAGCCCAAGAACGCCTCCAAGGACCAGCCCGCGCAGGGCGGCGAAGCGGCCGGCGAGAAGAAGCTGTCCAACGCAGAACTCAAGAAGAAGCAGAAGGAGGAAAAGGCCGCCAGGAGAGCGGCAGCCAAAGCAGCACAGCCGCCGACGCAGCCGCCGCCAGGCGCTGGAGGGCAGCAGGCCGACGGCAAGGGCGGCAAGGCGAAGCCCAAGCAGGATGCCCTGGGGCACCACGTTCGCTCGGCCTCGCGCTCGGTGCTGCCGCCCATGATCAAGGAGGTCAAGCCCAAGATCCCGGAGTGCTTCAGCCACCTGTCCATGGCGCGGCGGATAGCCATCACGCAGGCCGACAAGGACGTCAACCCCGTGGTCCTCGCCCTGGGGCAGCACATGAGCACGTTTGCCATCGCGGATAGCATCACGCGGCTGGAAGCGACGCTGCTGGCCTTCAAGCAGGTAGGTCTTCCCCCCTTCCAGCAGCTTGTTTGTCCCTGTCTCTAACATCGGACAGGTGATTGACTCCTACACAACCCCTCACGGGGCGACCTTCACCCGACACTTCACCTCCCACGTCCTCAACCCGCAAATCGAGTACCTCACGGCGTGCCGCCCCATGTGCTTCTCCATGGGCAACGCCATCCGCTGGCTGAAGCTCCAGATCAGCAAGATCGACATCGACCTCCCCGACTCGGACGCCAAGAAGCTGCTGTGCGAGGCCATCGACAGCTTCATCCACGAGCGCATCACGCTCGCCGACTTCGTCATCGTCAAGTCCGCGAGCGACATGATCGAGAACGACGAGGTGGTCCTGACGTACGCGCACCACAATCTCGTGCAGCGGGCCCTGCTGCAGGCCAAGGCGGACGGCAAGCAGTTCAAGGTCATCGTCGTCGACGACCCGTACGAGCGCGTGGGCATCGCGCACGCCAAGAGGCTCGCCGCCGCCGGCATCCCCGTCACCTACGCCTCGGACCTGGGCGCCCTGCGCACCAACCTCCAGGAGACGACGCTCGTCCTCACCGCCGCCGAGGCCATGTTCAGCAACGGGGCCATGTACGCGCGGGCGGGCACCAGCGACATCGCCACGCTCGCCAAGGACATGGGCCTGCGCGTCGTGGCGCTGTGCGAGAGCATCAACTTCACCGAGCGCGTCTCCATCGACTCGCTCACCTACAACGAAATCGACCCGGAGAGGAGCACCGACGAGGGCTTCCGGCTGCTGTTTGATACCACGAGGGACAGGTTCATCTCGGTTGTCGTCACCGAGCTGGGCAACACGTCGGCAAAGTCTGTGCCGGCCATTCTGAGGAAGCTAGAGGAGTTGTAGGCGGGCATGTCGTCCTGCGTGTTACCAAAAAAAACTGAGGACGTTCCAACCATCTTCTGCAGAAGGATCAATATCGTCGTATTGGACCCAGTGCATATTTGAATGTCGTGTCGCCACGAGTCCGCCACCCACCTTTCATAGCCGCCTGCATCGTCGGCCTCACATCACATCCGTCAATGCATTCGACCCGATTTGAACAAATAAATCCCACCGTCAATTCAGTATGAATCTCAGTCCCGTCTCTATGCCCATATGTACAATTGGCCCTCCCTCTCGTATGGCCATGCTCGCCCCGTCCCATCTCCCCCTTCTCCCTCACGGTGACTCCTCCCCTAGTGCCTCACGGCGCCGCCGCAGCCTGCGCCGTGGCCGCATCCCTCTCCGCATCCCGCTGCGCCTTGCGCGCCCGCTTCTCTAGTAGGTAGGCCTTTCGCTCGGCCAGCGTCGCCGACTGCCGGTCGTCGACGCCCTGCAGCCAGTAGCCGAAGCTCGCGCCGCCGAGCGCGTACGCCGGGTACGCCCACAGCGACGACTTGTTGAAGAAGGGGCGCATCTCGATGCCGACTTGCCAGAAGCGCACGGCCAGGCCTATTCGGGGGATATCTGCGTTAGCAACATGACGGCCTCGCAGCGAAGAGGGCGTCGGGAGGGTGCGATGGGTTTCCCCGGGGGGCAAGGCGTGGGGCGCACGAACCGAAGCAGCTCCAGAAGGCGATGCGGTGGACCATGGTGGGCAATTGATCGCTCGGGTACTCGCTTGTGTTGTCCTTTTTTTCGCTTCGGAGCGAGGGAATTGGCCGATTCAGGGACCGCGGGCGAGGTGGTTGAGTGTCTTGCGTCGCATTCGTGGGAGGACGGCGTGATGCTGAAGTTGGGACGAGCTCGACGACAACTAAAAGATCTGGTCACGTGCGAAGTCACATGCACACCCGGAGGACTGACAACGCCGATACAGCAACGCTCACTATGTGGTATTTCGTGCACTCACTTTATTGACACAATGATTAATTACAGGAAATTAATTTCCCGGCTATGAGCTACATGCGAATGTCCGATGTTCTATTGTCTGAAAATGCAGTCCATCAACGTCTACCGCCAAGGTATCGTACAAGGGCCGCAGCCATGTCATCTAATCAGCCGCTCTAACATGCAAAAACAACGCTTCGTGTTCATGCTGCACAATTACACGCAATGTTAACACGCAATCGTCTAACCGAACAAGTTATCCCTCCCCTCTGCACTTAGAGTGTACGGCGGAGGGGCCGAATCTCGCTGTGCAGGGCGGTTCTCCGCCGAAGGAGCCGGAGCCGGCGCCGGTGGAAGCGCTCCGGCCGGGGCAGACGAGCTTCGCGTCCACTCCGATGTCATGGAAAACATCTTGCCCATGTATTGCTGAATGAAGGATTCACTACAGAGATGTCAGCGTCCAGATCACAATGGCGTCTACGTGCGGTTGAAACCTACGTGTAATAGCTGTGCTCAGAGTTGTGCGGCGACACCAAGTTGTGAGCCAACTCGTGAGCAAAAACAACCCACCACCAAGACCCTGCCTCGGCCTTCGCAGCTCCGGGGGCCTGCCCGCTCATCTTCGTTGCATGGAGCTGGAGGAAGAACCTCAGGTTGCAGAAGATGCTGCCGCCAACGTTGAACGCAATCGTGCCACCAGACTCGTCATAAAATATGTGAATCACGCGTGGCGACAGCGAGTAAATGGCTCCAACCTCGACCAGCAATGCGGCAAAGGCGTTGATCGGTCCGATGTTCGTCGACAAAAAGTCGGCTTGTCTGGCAGCCATGTCTTTGGCCACAAAGACCTTCAAGCCGTTGGATGCTTCGGCAGCAAAGATAATGTTCGTTGCCGTGGCCCGGTCACAATATGTCGCCTGCTCTTTTACTTCGCTGACAGTTGGCTGCGAGAATACGGAGTTGGATCCGTGAGCACGGGTCGCGTTGATGGCGTTGAGCAGGTTCTGCTGGACTACCGCGGGACTGGTCACTCTTCCGTCGTCCTGCTGGGGCCGCTGGCCAGTGCCAGCTTTCTGCACTTGATTTCCGGGCTGAGCAGGCTTGTCGATGAATTGCTCCAGCTGCTTTTTCGCGTCATCATTCTCGCCCTGGCCGCTGTCAAAGCCCAGTCGACGAGTGAGACCGGCAAACGGGCCCCAGCCCTTCTTCGCTTTGTTGTCCTGGGCAGCAGAATCATCCGGAGAGTCCCAGGAACCTGGCATGGCGGGTTTCGAAGGCGTCGTAGCCACCTCACGAGCAGCTGAAGCCGCTGCGGGTAGCTCTGCTGCCTTTGCTTCCTCTGCCCAAGTCTTGTTTCGTTCTTGAATTCTCCTCTGCTCTTCTTCCAATGCCTTTTTCCTCTGTTCCTCGGCGACTCTTGCCTCAGCCGCCTTGGCGCGGAGGATACGGTCGACATTGTACCCACGAGCGCGGAGGCCATACAGGTCTAGAGTGAGGAACGGCTCGAAGAACAGATAGGCCTGCTGATTCGGCCGCTTGAGAAGCATTTGGCAGATAGCTTGACCGACCTGGTACATATCGGGCCGCCCCTCATCCGCCACGTATAGAATCCAAGCCCCTTGATCATGGGCTCCAGCGGCAGATCTCTTCTCGGTGTGAGATTGGCGGTGGTCCTTGAGGCTGCGGCGAAGCGCCACGGAGCGAACCATCTCCACACGGAGGTTCTTGTCCAGCCACTTGGTATCGTGTTGTATGCCATCTCGGTGGTAGTTTGCGTACTCGTAAAGAAAGATTTTCGATCTCTCAAGCACGTGTTTCCTCAATGGATCGGCCTTCTTATGATTCGCCGTATGGTTCCCAATCCGCACGTCCTCTTGAACGAGGCTGCTCAGTTTCTGACCACCAAGTTGCAGATAGAACACCTCCAGAACCTCCTCTTCAGGTGCACAAATAAGGTTCTCCTTGAAAAGGCGGTAGCTGATAATGTCATCCACAACCACAATCTGGCTGGCAGAAGCAAGCTGGTATTGCCTGATGGGAGCTTCCTCTTCTTCGTCCAGATCGATCAGATCCCCTTTGCTGGGCCTTGCAAGCTCCTTATAGGCGAGCAAACACGCAGAAGTCTTCATCTTCCGCCAGAGATCCTTGTCTCGCTGGAGGGTGGGCGCTGCTTCAGCGAGGGACTTGAGCAAGTCAAGATACTTCTCGGGACTTTGCAGGACACCGAGCAGCCTGGCTGGCTCGCTACACACCATATGCGCCACTTCCAGTTTGGTCGGCTCGCTCTTCGCTCCGCAGTGAAATAAGAATGCATTAGCCTCCTGACCAAAGTCCACAAAGTCAAAGATCTCGCCGTATGTCACAGATGTGCCCAAGTAGGTGTGGCGTGGACTGATGTAAGAAACACCGCCCGGCTTTTCTGCGGCTCGAGCAGTATTGGACCGCTTGACCGGCACGATAAGTGCGTTCCGGAGCATAGCCAGGCCATTATCGCGAATTTCGCTGATTCGCGAGGCAAAGTATCCAAACAACGTGGTAGCGGCTTGATGATCTTTGGGTGGATTGGCCAGCAAGCGCTGGACACATTCAATAATCGGTGGATCCCTCGCTACACCAAATTTCTGGACACTTCGTTAGCAAGAGTCATATACCTAAGCATTTGAAATGTGGACATACGTTTGCGTGATCATGGAGGCCCTTCTTGAGAATGTCAAATCCAAGGACAGACGCTCTTTCATTCGTGAAACAAGCCGTCGGCGAAACAAGTTGCGAGCTGCCTTGCAAAGGCATGATAGCCTTGCGGGTGTCTCTGAGGTCGAACGAGGCATAGCCATTGGCTTGGTGGTTGGTGATAAAGTATGCCATTGCTGAGGTTCGCAGAGCCTCGTCCTTGCACGCCATCATGTCAACGAGTTCAGGAACTGAGGGATAAACTCGGAGACCTAGGCGGGACAAGAACCGAGCTTCGGGGCTACTGGTCCGAAAGCTGCCCGGCGGGCCGGGCCATTGTAGGATTGGCAGCCTCAGCGTACGAAGCGAGTCCTTTGGCTCAAACAGCGCAGAGACCTCGTACAACTTCTCCGTGCCTTTGGTAGGCTCCATGCCTTTCGGGCCAGCTTCCGCTGGGCAAAACTTGGACTTCCTAAGCTTCACGAGGTCGTCTGAAGGAATATCCTGCTGGACGGAGGCCAGGTACTTGATCAGCTCCATGTGACTCCATTTCGTCTGACCGCCGTCTCCAGATGCGTTCAAGAGTCGGGTGAAGATTGTGTCGAGATCGACCGTCTTTCGAACTCCAACCGCCGTCAAGAACTTTTCCTTGACCTTTTCGCACCCCTGAATGACAGGGAGATCGTCGAAAAGCTTCACTGACGGAAAGAAAGACTCTGTCGGCAGCTTCATACCCAATTTTGTCGGTATTACAGGGTGAGCCTTGACCAGATATGCAACTGTCTCCCTATCCCTGGCAGTGATGAGATCCCAGTTCTTCGAGAGAACTGTTAGGGCTTGAACGGCAAACTTGGGTGATCTTGTGATGCTTTCCTCTTCCCTCGCCGAACGGCTTGTTTCGATGAGGAATCTCAGCCATGCAAGCACTTCCAGAGGCTCCCACCCCAGGGCATGCAGCTCGGCCATGGGTGAATTGACCGTGAAGGCAAACGGGATGGTCGTGGGAGGCATTGGTAAGTTCGCTGGAATCTTGCTAATGACCTGGAAATTTCTTATGCTTCCGAGTGCAACAATCTCTCCCTGATCAGTTTCGTTGCCAACTGTCGCGACGGCAACCTCAAGCAGGGCCGAACGGCTTCCCGGGTCGAGCTCGCCGATCAAACTCTTCTTGCCAGCCCATGAGATGAAGTTGATGGCTTGTGACTTTGTGAGGGCCTTGGCTTCAAGCTCCTGCTTGACGTCTGTGACAGTGATGTGCGAGATGAGGCCGAAATCGATGAGCTTCCGCACGAAAGGAGACTCCTTCATCTCCTCGAGCACAATGGGGATGCTATCCACAAAGGAGCTCAAATCATCTGAACCGAGGCGAACTTGCGTAGTCTGCAGAATGCCTTGGCTCGAATACATCTCGATTGATGCCCTCTTGAAGCAAGTCCAGAATGCCTCCTCCATGATTTGCCCAACCTGCGCGCTGGGCGTAGAGTCGCTGAACGTGAACGTCTTCAGTGTGTGAAGCGCTTCGGGCATGAACTTGGCGATGGTTTCTTTGGAAATCTTCTTGCCAGGCTCGGCAGAGTTGCGCAGCCTCTTGCCCAGATCATCCATCTCGTTGGCAAAAGCCAGTCTGGTGATGATTCCAGCCGCTCGCAGGAGCTCCACGTTCCATGTCCTAACCCATCTCGCATTCAAATCAATAGCTTCTCGCTCAACAGTCGGAATGACTGACGGAGCAGAGACGTGCATCCCGGCACCGGTGGTTTGCATGGTGGGGAATCCAATGAAGATGCGACCTCCGGGCTTCTTGCTCGGCAAAACAGAGGCAAATACGTCCGTTGCTTTGGCGAAAGCTCCGTCAGTGGCTGCTGCCTCGGAGGCATGAGTCTCATCAAACGATGCCGTCAAGATGGAGAGCTTCGTCGTTTTTGGAGGTGGCTTTTTCGTTGCTCGCTCAAGCTCGGAGGCGAAGGAGGAAGAGACATTAGTGCGGATACTCGCGGATGTGGCTCGAAGAAAGATCGCAGAAGAGTTCATTTTCGTGACATCTTCAGCAATTATGGGTTGAACGGCGCTTTCTTCTTTCTGGGCTTTGGACTTGAGACCGCCATGAGAGGTGCTCGACGTAAGTCGAGCAAAGAAGGATCTGAGGGACGGTGCCTCGGCCGTGGAGCCGTATGAATCTGAGCTCTTGGTAGCAGAGCCGGTGGCCTGCGGCTTCCAGCCAACAACGCTCATGTACGACGCATCAATCTGAGTGCTTGTGCGGTCCACGCCCACCACCTTCATGAGGCCTTCTTTGGTTCGGGCCTCGAGATCCCGGGGCAGCGGGAGCTCCGCGCTGGGAGACGACACCTTTCTAAGTGACAAGATCTTGTAGTCGTCGATCCAAAATTCGACATTCTGCAACGCCACAAAGGTCAAACTCGTCGCGAGAAACTGGCTCACGGAGAGGAGGTTCGGCAAGGGCGTTGTAGTGTTCCGATAATCCAGCACAAAGGCGGTATTTCGACTAGCCTTGTCTTCGGGTAGGTGTGATTTCTTCGTGAAGAGAGAGTTTCCCTTCCAGTAAAAAGCCATAGCCTCGCTTCCGGAGCTGACAAAGGGTTCCTCGCAGTCGGCAAAGACGCTGTAGAAGCCAACGCCGAACGCGCCAATCTTGGTCTCGTCAGGGTTGCCCTCGGCGATTCTCTTCAGGCGGCCCCAGTCCGTCTTTGTAAAAGGCTGTCCGTCGTTCTGCACAACCAGCCGCCGGAGGGTGTGGTTGGAGATGACATGCTTTAGCAGCTCGGAGCGGCTCGTCGTGTTGGGCAGCGGCACCTGCGTTGAGGGGATCGTCTCCCACTTGATGCTGACGGTCGTCGCTTGGGCATCTGCGGCGTTCTGGATGAGCTCTCGAAGCGTCGTCCACTCGCCCGAGTATCTGGCCAGGACCTTGTCTATCAGAGCGCGGGTATCGACGGTGACGGCCTCCTCGTCCTCGCCGTCGCGGAGCGCCGCGGCGCGGAGGCTCGAGTAGTCCATGGTGAGCACTCGTCCTCGGTGGTATCGTGACGCTTGGTTGTCAGATGTGCATTCTGTGCGAAGCACGATCTCGCGTCGGTATTAGTATTGCACTCGAGCGGTCGTCGTGCGTGGTGGCGAATGGGTTGAGGGCAAGACGTGAAGCAGGCAGAAGCTCGATTGCGCCGCGCGTGTCGTCGGCTAGCCAGGCTCGCTAGGCTAAACAAAGCATGGAAGGCCGTCGAAATCTTGCCTCATGGACCAACGTGGCTGCGGTGCACTTGAAGAACAAAGAAGAGAGCTTGATAAGAATAATAATCAGAATGCGACGGCGATGTTGGAGTCTCGGATTCCAGACGCCATCCGTCTCTAAACCGAAGTTCGGGGTCGCAGGTGCCACGCCCGCTATGCCGCCACACCACGTATCGCAGCCCCACTAAGGTAGGCTCAATGAGTTCCCGTCCCCTGTCGCCTCCACAGCCTCGGGGGAGCCATGCGGCATGGGCTGCGGCCGTCACGGAAGCCATCCGTTGATGCCTACCTAGGTAGGCATGTATGTAGGTAACTTTCGCTACAGTGTAGATATCAAACTCAGGCATCGCGATCCACTGCAAAGCCAGGACACATTGTCGAACGCTACGATGGAGGGACATTGGGCTGGACAGTCGTCGTCGTCGTCAGCACTGGGTATCTCATTGACCTGCTATTCGCCATGACGCCACGAGGAACGTCCTACTTAGTCGCGGCGACGCCGCGACTCCGGGCTCAAACTTCGCTTCCGATGCTCCCTGGACCGCGACCGTCGAACTTCCCTGGCTCTGTCTCTGCTCTTGTCCCTGCGCCGTCGGTCCCTCCGTTCGCCGCTCCGGCTGCGGCTGCGCTCGCGTCGCGGTCGGCGGTCGTCCCGCTCCTTGCGCTCCCTGTCGCGGCTTCGGTCTCTTGGTCTCTCGGCATCGCGGCTTCGTCGCCGGCGGCCTCTGTCCCGGTTGGGGCTGGGGTTGCGGCTCCTGCTTCGGTGCCGCCGTCTTTCTCTCCGGTCCGACTCTCCATGTCGTCGAGACCGCTCCCGCTTTGGTTCCGCCTCCGCTTCGTCGGCTGGAGGCCCGCTCGCCGGCCCAATATTTCTCTGCCCTCCAACCTCTATCGCGTTTGCTCCGGTGGTGCTTCGTACGGGTGGCGGTAGCCCGAGAGCGCGAGCAATGGCGTCCTCTTCTGCTTCCTTGACCTTGCGTATTTCTTCCTTGCGCTCCCGCTCTCGTCGCTCCTCGGCCGTCTCGCCAGCCTCCCCCGTCTCAGAGTCGGCTTTAGCGTACCAGTTCAGGTCTTTGCCCTTCTGCCATCTTCCGACGGGTGCTTTGAGACTGTGGCCCAGGTAGTTCTCCCGGTGCGTCGAGTTGGCGACTTCGTCCCAGCTGAAGTTGACGCCGCCTCTGGAGCCAGTCTTGCGGATGCTAGACAGCAGGTCCATGATGGTCGTGGCGCGCTGGGCTGTAGCAAAGAAACCAGCTGTGGCTACCGGATTGAGCGATCGTTGTTCAAATGTGCCCAAATGTGCTTTGAGATAGTTGTGGTGGTACAGCGATGCCTGAGTTGGTTGAAAGTTAGACGATGCTGGCGCTCTCCAGATTCCAGAAGCCTGGCTCAAGGATTGGCGGCGCGGAATAGGCCCGCTGCGCATGTCAGCGCCAACTGCCAGCCAACCCCACGTCACTGCCCGAGCTGCAACAGCGCCCGACAGCTGCACAACTTCTTCATCCCGCCATACGCCTGGGAGCTGCTCGTCAACGACCGCCACGTCGCGCAAAGCTCGCTCTTTTTCGCGATGGACAATTCCAACGAACCCCCCTTGGACGAAATCCAATGGCGCTCGCCGCCCATCCTTGCGCAGATGGGCGGCCTGCACTCCAACACGATCCTCTTCTACTTCGCCGAGTCGCCCTTCTTCGAGCGCACCTCCAACAACGCCATCATCATGAGCCAGGCCATGAACAACGCGTCCATGTACCACTTCATCCAGACGCGCGAGGCCTTCGAGGGCCGCCTCAAGACCATGTCGGGCCTGGAGTTCATTGTCGGAGAAGAGCCGGCCGAGACGGGTCCAGGCATGGGCACCGGTGTTTGGGTGATTCGCAAGCAGACGCGGCGGAAGCGTTACCAGGAAGATGATGAGATTACGGTCCATGCCTCGTTCTTCGTGGTGGGGGAAAATATCTACATGGCCCCGAACTTGGCCGACATCCTTGCGTCACGAATTGTGAGCGTCCCTTTCCGCACAATCGACGGCACCTGCTAATCATGCGCAGATGACGATATCCTCTGCAATCGCAAAGGCTCTGCCTGCAGCTGAGAGTGTTCGGAAGTGGCGTCCGTCAACAGGCCACGTCTATCATCTCCCCTCGAACCAATCCTCGTCCCGACAAAAGAGCCAGGGGCAAGCCTCTCAAGCAGACACACCCATGCCTGACGGGCCAGCCAAAAATACGTCCGCTCTTCCAAAGAGCGGTGAATTATCGTTGGAGCGGGCATCTGAGGAGGCCTTCTTGGCCCACATGCGGCACGGCGGTGAATATATCGACGAGAACGCCATCACTGGACGGCCAGGAGAATTCCACCTTTCCTCGACAGGCCGCAAGGCTGTTCCTCCGCCAAAGGATGGCCCGGAGTCTAGCATGGGCGCTATGAATGGCCCAACACTCATCACCAAATTTGACGACAAGAAGGACGGCAAGGCGGATAAGACGCCCAAGTCGGCGACCATGCCCAAGCCGAAGCGAAGAAAGAGCAAGATGAGCAATGGGCCCACGCCGGCCCAGACTCCGACAGCTTCTTGACGCTGATGCTTCATGCGGTATGGCGTTGATTATTTGGGGAGTGATGCAGTGACTATGAAGTATAGAACATTTGATACCCATCATGGAGGCCCATGCTCAGTGACGCAGCCTTCATTAATACAAGGAATTTTCAGAGAGTTAGCACATACTTGTCATTCAGTTGATGACATACCCTCCGTCCACGGACAGGCTCGAGCCCTGGATGAACGATGCTTTTGAACTGGCCAAGAAGAGTATTGCGTCGGCAACCTCTTGCGGCGTGCCTTTTCTCTTCATCGGCGCGATGAGCACGCCAGGCGAATTGTCTGGGACCTGCGCGGTCATCGGCGTACTGTGGCCATCAGAACATGCTTCCGTGAGCTCTTACACAAGCGGGAACGTACTCGATAATGCCAGGGCAGACGCAGTTGACGCGAATGTTGTGCGGAGAGTACTGCACGTTATTCAGCCAAGCTGCTGTGGTACGGTCTCGGGAACTCTCACATCAATGGCATCAGTTCTGGTCATACTTATAATCGCGGCTTTAGAGGCGTTATACGCCGCTGCGCAACGTCAGTTCCCAAAGGTGCTATCGTAGACTGTAGAGGACGTCAGAACGTACGTGTGTTCTCTTTGCTCACGAGACCGAGATTACTCCCCAAGTTCACAATGGAGCCACGGCACCCGGGCCGCCCATCATGCGTTGGGAGCGGCTCCTGGGCCATCATGTGCTTGAGCTCCTCGCGGGAGCAGATCCACGAGCCGCGCAGATTGGTAGCTATGATGTCGTCAAAGTCGGA
This sequence comes from Tolypocladium tropicale, assembly GCA_024340005.1. Lineage (NCBI taxonomy): Eukaryota > Fungi > Ascomycota > Sordariomycetes > Hypocreales > Ophiocordycipitaceae > Tolypocladium > Tolypocladium tropicale. Next base: position 401,908 of record JALHBU010000155.1, on the reverse strand, counting down.
GGTGTTCCACTCGTGGGAGGGCTTCTCTGAGCCGAAGATTCCTTTAATTCAATGTGGTAAGTTGGTGTCTCACAACGGTCGTGCTTTGTAGTTGAGCCCCGTGTTGACATGTATGGATGCATGGCTCACCAGCAGAGTTGACGGCATAGTCAATACGCTTGAATTGCTGAATTACGCGAGCAATGCCCTCGACAATTTCCTTCTCGACACGCACATCGACCTTGAATGGCAGGAGCTCCACCTCGGGCGACACCGCCGTGACATCCGCGGTCGTCTGCTCAAGGCCAGCCGTACTGTGGTCCAAGAGAGCGAGCTTGCGGCAGCCCTCGGCAGCAAAGGATATTGCGGTCTGCTTTCCGATGCCTAGCGACCCGTGTCTGTCAGCGTGCTGAGGCGTCCAACTCAACTCGGTTGTCGAGCTGCGAGCGGCGGGATGGTCAACCGTGGCTGGCTTACCGGACCCTGCACCGGTCACCAGCGCGACGCCGGGGAATAGAGTCATCGTTCCGGCAGAATATCTGCTTAAGAACGACTGTGCTCTCCCTCTGATTGAGTTCGATAAATAGATGTTGCAAAAGTGGAAAACGATCGGTTCAAAGGACAAACGTCACTTGGACTGAGACACATGTTTATCGGGAGGGGACTTGGGTATGAAAGCTTCGGGATGCACGCCAACTAACTCAATCGCCACCCGAGCGGGCGGAACCCACTGCAGCTACACATCATCTCAAGCTTTCCTGGCTTCACTCAGCAACTTGGGGTCCACAAGACATGCTTAATTTATTTATTGGCAATCATGTGTCCGATCCACGCTATGACATAGCTGCTATCTTGCCCACGCTGGAGCATCGTCCCTTTTGGCTCCATCTCTACTCCACGACCCAACCTTTGCCGGGAACCTTCTTCTGCTTGACCTTCTTCGCGGGCAACGGCCAGCCCTGCCCTCCAGTGCTCTCCGCTCTCAGGTATGGCACGACCCAGCATTCCCTTGTCGTTCCGCCATTGGCTGCTGATGGTCCCTTAACTTCCTTGATGGGCTTGCCATAGCTTATCAAAGGTGTTCCCTTGGCCAATCCAGAGAGCTGTCCACCCGTAACGTCCGTGAGCGATTGCATCCTGGTCTTGGGCTTCTTCTCCGGGTCCAAGCCAGAGGGTGTTGCCCGTTGCAAGTAGGAGTACACGATGTACTCAGGGCATTCTTGGTGGCTCAGGTGAGCGAGCGGCGACGTGGGGTGGATGTAAACCAAGCCGTCGTTCTCAGAGCTGGGGTGGCCATGCAGCGGAATGAGCGGGATGTAAGGAACGTCGATGGCCCGGCGTGGCTTTCTGTATTGCTCCGGCGGGTTCGGCGCGAAGTCTGCTCGGATGGCGACCTGGTCGACGAATCCGGCTGCCACCATCTGCTTCAGTGCGCTCACCTGCTTGGGTGACGGGGGGTCCAGCTTCTCCTGGTACTTCAGGTTTGCAAAGGACGGGATGTTCGCCCGCAGGAGCTCCGTAATCTGCTTCCGCAGCTGCTGGATTTCCTTGAGGACCTTGAAACGGACAAAGTGGCTCTCGCACCACTGTTCCGTGGGCTCGTGCGCGAACTCGCCAACCACTTGCAGCAATTTGATGGCATCCGACCGGTCATCCAAGAAGCAGAAGTTCTTGTGCACTTCGTTGAACATCCGCCTCACGTTCTCTTGACGGGTCTCGGCTTGGATATCCGCCTGCGTCCGGATGGCCAAGTCGTCCTTTGCTGCCAGTGCCGGCACGGCCTGGTTCTCTGGGAGGAAAACCTCAGCCGCCGACAGGCCTGCTACCAGCGCGATGGTATACGGTAGGCAGTCGTGCAAGTGACCGACTAGCAAAATTCGTGCAAACCGAGGCGACAGGGGGAAAACGGACATGGTCTTGCCAATCTGAGTGACCTGCCCCTCCCCTGAGAGAGCGGACAGATACGTGAGCAGTTTCTCGGCCTTGCCTAGGCTATGCCTGTCCGGTGGTGTGGGGAACGGGAAGTTGACGACGTTCTGGAGGTTCATCGCCTTCAACTGCAAGACGACGCCCTCGATAGGCATACGCAGGAGTTCCGGCTCTGCGAAGGCCTCAAAGTCTCGCTCATAGACGGCCGACGAATACAGCCTGTAGCAGTGTCCGGGCCCTGTTCGTCCGGCACGACCAGATCGCTGGTTTGCGCTGGCCTTGCTGATCCACCCAATGTCGTAGCTCTGCACTCCGCTGAGAGGGTCAAAGTGTCGTTCCTTTGACCTGCCGCAGTCGAACACGAAGCGCGTTCCCGGAATCGTCAAACTCGTTTCAGCGACGTTGGTAGCAAGGATGATCTGGCGAGTTCCCTCCGGAGCGGGTTGGAATACCCGCATTTGCTCTCTGGTCGGCAGCAAAGAGTACAGAGGCAGGATCTGCATCTTAAGCGGCGCCTCCTGCTGGTCCTCTTCGATCTGGAATTCCTCCTCATCCTCGTCGTCGGATGGGAATTCGTCCACTTCTTCCCCAGCGGCGTCATCGACCTCGCCAAACTCGATGTCCTCGACCTCGACAGGTGCGTCGCTTGCAGAAATTTGCACCTTTGGCCCCTCGGCAGTTTTTGGACCGCCAAAAGCGGCCTTCAACCGTTTGCTCAATTGTATAATCTCGTTGCGTCCGGTCAAGAAGACCAAGAATCCACCCGGAGGGAGCTTCCGATGGCCTCTGCTGATTTTCCTGAACGCCTCCTCGACGTAGTCGGGGTACGTCCTTCGAGAGAAATGAATTGTGACGGGATGCTGTCGGCCTTCGACTTCCAGAACGGGAGGCGGGGTCGCAAAGAGTGTCGAGTTCATTGTCAAGTCTTCTATCCTCAGCGTTGCGGACATGATGACAAGCTTCAAGGGCTTGAGCGTAGGGTCCTCTTGGGCAAGCTCGGCCCGCAACTTGATGACACGGCTGAGCATGCCAATAAGGATGTCAGTATTGACGCTCCTCTCGTGGGCTTCGTCGATGATAATAGCGGAGTATTTGCGCAGCGTTATATCCTGAGCGATTTCTCGTAGCAAAACACCATCGGTCATGAACTTGATGGCAGTCTTGGAGTCAACCGTGCCCTCGAATCGAATCTGGTAGGCGACCGCTCCAGAGTGGTCGCCCAGCTCCTCCGCCACTCTCCTCGACATGCTCACGGCAGCAACCCTTCGCGGCTGCGTGATTCCGATCATTCCGGGTGTTGGCGAGTCCGGGGAGCCATATCCAGCCTCAAAGAGGAACTGGGGCACTTGAGTGGTCTTTCCGGAACCTGTGGAACCGCAGATGACCACAATGTCGTTGTTGTGGATTGCCTCCATCAGCCTCTGCTCTTCGGATACGACGGGAAGCTTGAGTCGAGCCTCCTGAATCTCCGGGGTGCGGTTCACCGTTACGCTAAATACCTTCCTGTCGGTTCTGGCCGTCGGCTTGAGCTCCATCGGCAGCGGATCTTGCTCAGGGGCTCTGGGCACGAAATTGTCCGGTCTAGGAATATCCAAGGCTGCTGTGGCGTTTTCGATTGGTTTGTATCCGAGCGCTTCATTGCGCTGCTCGAGAGCCCACGCTTTGAAGGCCGATGATCGCTGAGCCTTTTGCTCCGCATCTTCGTCACCCTCGTCCATCGAGTCGTCTGACTCGTCATCGCTGCCTTCACTTGACGCTTCCTCGGATTCTTCTTCGGAGTCTCCGCTTGCGCCATCCTCAGATGCGCTTGCTTCCGCACCGGAAGCATCACCGTCGCTGCCGAATCCACCCCATTCTTCGTAGTCAGATGCGTCAGATTCCGGTGATTCGGCCTGCACTGGCTGCAGTTTTGTCTTGATGCCGCCTCTCTTTTGTCTCTTCTTGATGACAGGGCGGCCATCGTCGTCAACTTCGAGGGGGCGTTTAAGGCCAGAACCAATTAGTCCAGTGGCGGTGCTGGCGGGCTGCGCCGGTGCTGGAATAAGGGTGTTGATGGGCTTCGTAGATTGTTTCTCCGTCGCCGCTTGCTTTCCATCATCATTCAGAGCGTCGTCGCTCTCCTCATCTTCATCTTCGTCCTCGTCCTCGACCTCATCGTTGCCCACTTCCTTCCTCTTCTCGAAGAGCACGTTGTCGGCGTCCTCATCCTCGATGCCTGCCTTCTTCTCCCTCATGGCGCGCGAAATTGCCTGTTTCTTGGTCTCGCGGCCCTGACCGAGCGATCTGCTGCTGGTGAATAAGCTAGTGTCGACCTTTGTCGCGGCGAGCTTCGCCAGCAGCTCTCGGTTTTCATCTTTGCGAAGCTTGTTGTCGATGTACTTCTCCAGGCGCTTTGCCTTCTTGCCGCTGACTTTGACTCCATCCTGGCGCAACTCCTCCTTCATGCGATCCTTCTTCTCCTGCAGCGCCTTCTTGTCGTCGGGCAAGATTTCCTGGTTGGTGTCCACGACTTCATGGCGGGCGTTTTCTTTCGCTTTTTCACGGGCGAGCACCCTGTGCTTCCGCTGACGGGGCACGTGTTTTGCCATGTTGGCTGAGGTGTGGCTCTTAGCGCATACTGTTGAAGTTTGGATTTTTCTTTCTTATGTTGAGTCTCATGTTTTAATTTTCATCCTACTGAGTGGTGTAAATCGTCGGCAGACCCATTAAATTTTGGCTGTGAAGCATTTTGCCGCCAGCGACCGCCAAAATCTGCAGCCGAATTCGGGCTAGTGCGAATCGTGGTTCCTCGCTACCCTGGACCTCTCACTGAACTCAACCACCTCGCATCCGCAGCGGTATCGAGCATGGCCAACGTCGACATGGCGGCTCAGAACATTCGGGAGGATGAATTCCCAGTCCCCAGCCGTCGTGCCTCGGGTTTCGTTAATGGAATTGCGACGGAAGTGACGTCGCTGAGCTTTTCAGACAAAATCCTGGTCACGATAAGCCAGGAGGGCCGGCTTTCACAATGGGTACCGCGCATGATCCTCACTATCATTTCATGGCTGACCCAGCACAGGTCCAAGTTCCTTTGACCGGCTCCTCAGCAGGCATGGTTGAGATGACTTTGCCTAGCACCAACCATGGGCTCCTCCCATCAACGCACCTGACCCCCAAAACACTGCTTGGAGGCGGAGGCGACGACCGGGAGACCGTGGGGCAATTATATGCCGCGCAGATTGCAAGCCGCCTGTCCCTGCAGTCTCCTGACGACAGAAGAACACTTGTACTCGGTCTTGGGTTGGCCAAGTTCGACACAGAGCGAGAAGCCTTTTTTGATCTCTTTGAGCTGGCCCAGAAAGTCCTGTGAGAGAGCGGCGCAGGATATTGTTGCGACAGAGAGCATTTGTGTCAGCACAGCCAGTTTACCAAGAATACTATACGTGTTAAACATTGGCTCAAGATCTGTAGCACGAAATATTCCCCATACGGCGCAGGGGCGGGGTGCTCCAGCTACAAGAGTAATATGGGGCCCCTTCGTAGGGACATAATTGACAAGACTTCGTCAATGGCTTAATATCCTCCCGCAGCTTCTTCAAGCGAAATTGAAGCCAACCTCGGCCTGGCCCCGGGCAGCTCTCGAGGATTATCCGACACCTTGAACCCCTGAAATCCGACGTTACATTTCAGGTACGGGAAGAAGTACGCCAGGCCATCAAATCTGGTCGTCCCGTCGCTGCAAAAATCCAGATGTCCTGGCTCTGGGCTAAAGACCCCTCCTTCACCCGTTTCGTAACCGCTCATGCGGTAGTAGACGCGGTGGGTGGAAGGGTCCTTCTTGGCTCTCTCCTCGTCGAGACTGGCCTTTTGGTCTTCAGATTCGTCGCCTTCGTAATACTCGTCCTCATCATGAGGACCGGCATTCTCCTTGAGCGTATCCTCCGAAAGGCAGAGATGCATGTCTCCTCTAACCACTCCAAAGTCGTAGGCTGCAATCAAAATGTCTCCCGCCTCGGTGGCAATGTCCAAGGTGAAGTGTCCGTCTCTTGGCCATTGCTCCATGACTCCATCGCACTTGACCACGTATGAGCCCTTGCACTGACGGAGATCGAAACCCTTCTTGACTGGCGATCTGGAGTCATCGTTCGGCCGGTCGTGCATGTACTTCTGGTGCTGAGCCATTGCAGCGTTCCAATAATTTTCTTGCTTTTCCTTCTCGGTTCTTTCAGCTTCCTCGGTCAACTTCTTTGCAACTGCGTGAACAGCATTGTAGTCCCAGCCAATGATAGCCGTATGAGTTCGCCAATGGCCACCGTAGGTTGTGGAAAGACCAGGAATCTCGTCAGCTTTCCACGAGAGGGAAGCTGCCTGGATGCCAGGAAGAACGAGCGGCTCACGCGTCTTGCTGCGGTCAGGTTTCCCATCAGTCAGGAAGTAGTATTCAAGGAAGAGGTCGGGGCAGCATCTGGCGCGCGACACTGCCGACTTGCACCGGGTGAAGGCCTTGCGACGCTGGGCCGATGGTTGAGGATACACGTCCATTGCGAATAAACCAATGCAGAGTCACCGATTGAGCGACGGGGACAATTACAACGATCTCCAGAAACGAGGTGGGAGAGAGTGAGAGGGCGATATTAATGTGATTGTTGTTGTGTAGATCCTCGTTCTTTTGGGCTGTTACGCGACGCGCAGAATGCCGACTAGACGTGAACATGACGCCATAGCATTGCCAAAACTAGGGCCCTCCATTGTCTACGAGCAACACGCCAATCGACCAGTAGTTATACATTATTTGGAATAATCAACATGTAGCGCATCAAAAAGCTAGTTCTTCACGGTTCCCTTGAAAGCATCAATGCACCAGTCCGTGTCGCTGACACTTCCTGTGTGACATGCAGAGTGTAAGGCAGGCTCGACGTCCAACATGGCAACGCGCAAACCTCATTGCACGTTCGTCGCTCGTCAACTCGGATGCACCAAACGCGCCCGAGCCGAAACCCTCAATTGCCACAGCTCTTACTCGTGCATTTTGTTCTGACTACGACTTCAGCCTTATGGGTACGGGGGCGTTTACGAGTCCTTCGTCGTCAGCTGGAACCTCCCGCCCCCACTGGAGGGAGGCTGAACAAGCGCCATTACGCGTGGTCCACGCCATGGCATGCGACGACTCAGGGCGGGTGCAGCGCACCTTTCTCAATCTCCCAGACACAGTTCCCTTTTGAGTGAAAGCGGTGTAATTGCAAGACGATGACGGGCTAACATTTGGCCCTTCTGACCCCCCTGCAACGAGCGTGTCTAATAATGGCCCAACGACCACGGACGGGTATAAGTGCCGAGCCGTCTGCCTCGCTTTTCAGCTGGATATAAATGCTATCGTAGAGCTTCATCAGAGACGAACCTCAACGGACTTGGACGATGCCCTCGTGACAGCATCACCTCCATCAACACCCCCAACACCCCCAACCCGTCAGCGTCAAATCTAGTCATCACCATGTCCGTCTACGACGCCGCCCACCAGCAGTCGCCTCCCGAGGACCACATCCAAACCCTCGCCCATGCCGACCCCCCGCCCGCCATCCCCTCACAGCCCGACTTTGGCCTCGACTCGCTCTTCGGGCTGCTCGCCTCCTTGGTGACGGCGCCGCTGTACCTGTACGCCTCCCTCCGCGGCAAGTTCCAAGTCTGGGACGGCATCCTCGACGGCCTGCCCGACAGCGCCTTCGCCGGCCCGGCGCTCGACGTCGGCTGCGGGCGCGGCATGGTGCTCCTCAAGACGGCCCAGCGCAAGAAGAAGCTGCTCGCCGCTTCGTCCCAAGGGGAGGGCAGCATCGCGCCCGCCTACGGCATCGACATCTTCAGCACCGCAGACCAGACCGGCAACTCTCCCCTGGCCACCTACAAAAACGCCGCCGCGCTCTCCGTCGTCCCCAACACCGTCCTGCACACCGCCAGCTTCACCGAGCCCTTCCCCTTTGCCGATGCCGCCTTCTCCCTCGTCACGTCCAACCTGGCGCTGCACAACGTCTCGCGCGACGGACGCCTCGCCGCGGTCAAGGAGATGGCGCGTGTTTGTGCGCCCGGCGGAAGGATCATCATCATCGACCTCTACGGCTACTTCAAGGACCATCGCGCGACACTCGAGGGACTCGGGTGGGAGGGCGTTGAGGTCACGCAGGTCGGTTTCAAAATGTTGTACGGGATCTTGCCTTGTCAGATGTTGAGGGCGACGGCCCCAGGAACGGCCGCTTGACTCGAGGTTGTGCGAATGTTTAGCTCTGATCGTTTTGTTTCAGCGATACCAGATACCTTGGCGTTCAATCTCTTTCTCAAACCTCACAGTTCTACCACATCCGGTTCGCAAGACTATCAAGGAGGGGTTTTGGGCGTACGCCCTTTGCGGGCTTCAAAGCAGAGAGCGATATGGTGTGGTGTATTGCGCGCTGATTAGCCCGATTACCCACGACAGTCCTGCTAGATAAAGTGTTGGCCCCCAGCCATGTTTTTCATGTCCAACACTGCCATGTCTACTACGCGTGTCTCAACTCGCTCCTGCGATGCTGTATAAGGCTGTCCCACCAAAGTTTCAAAGACCCTCCGGTTTGGCGTGATCAATGATTCAGCTAGAAACCATGGGACGTAATCCCTCATATCTCACTCAATCATCAGTGGTTCACCTCGCCCTCCGATGCGCCCGCAACTGCCACAGTCCCCGCTCGTCCCGCTTCGCTTCAGGGTGATCGATGCTTACGGTCCCTGCGAAAGTGGTCAGCCTCTGTTCACTCACAAGCAACCGTGGCAATACTCACGTGCTGAGCCTCCGCGAGAGCTGGTGCAACTTCTTATCGTTGTCGGCCTCGTGGGCTGCCTTCTGGAGCGCAGTCGCACGCTCCTCCTCCTGGTGCTTGACGACTTCCTCGTGGCTGGGTGGCAGGCGCTCGTTCTGCAAATCAACCTTCCGAGCATCTTCGAACGAGCTGATGGCGTTCTTGATACCCTCCGCGCCGAGCATCAACGTGCCGGCAGGCAGTCTTCCGCCAGAAACAGTCTTGAGTTCCGTAACCCTCTCGGACTCTTCTCGCAGAACCTGGAAGACGCGAGACATGCGGCCAATGGCAAGAATCTTGTTCTTAATGGCCCTCCGCTTGAATTCGATTGAGGTGGGGTCGTCCACGGTTGTGATTGCAGGCGGAGACTGCGGGGATATTGACGACGGCGTCTCCTCCTTGAGCTCTTCCTCGGAGCACGTGCTCAGGATGGCAATGAGCATGTCAGTAATCTTTTCGCCGACGAACGGCAGAGACCACGTGAAGACGTCCATGAAGTTGGGCAGCCAGTAAGGGTGGGGGGTGCAGTTGAACTGCCGAATGTTCATGACATTGTTCTCGTACTTCAGCACCGCCGCCTTGTTGTTATAGACGTCAAGATAGTTTGGAGCAGAGAAAATGGTCATGACGCTAGGAAAACCGGTAGTACGCGTCTTTCGGTACATGCGGTAGCCTGCGTCCTGAGCCTCGTGAGCACGGATGACGGAGAGGAGGTTGTTTTTCTCCAGAAAGGCGCACGCCGCGGGATACGAGAAAAAGTACGAGCAACCGCGCACGTGGTTGTGCAAGAAGTAGTCACTCGTCTTTTCTTGGCCAAAGTCCTCGAGCGGATCGGCCCAGAGGATATCGCACATAAGACCTTGCGTAGGAGGTTCCCGGAACCGATCAATCTGCCGTCAGGTCAGCGGCTAAGAGCTTCCAAGCCGAGAAAGATTGCATTTGCAATGAAGGGGGGAACAAACACTTCTCAGGTCGTCCAGAGTATGCAGCTCCGGGCTGAGGCCACCATGAATGCAGAGGAACTGCTTGTTCATGACGGCCGCCAGGGGCAGGCTGCAGAAGGATTCCATGCAGGCGTCGTAGACAACTTCCGAGTACTTGTGCTTGCACTCGAGCTTGAAGGTGAAGTAGTCGGTCAGATGGCGACACTCGTGGTTGCCTCGGAGGAGCCACAGCGTCTTGGGATAGTGTATCTTGAGGCACCAGAGATACAGAACGCATTCAATGCTGAAGTAACCACGGTCAACGTAGTCGCCAAGGAAGAGGTAACGCGTCTCGGCCGGATCGCCGCCGACTTCAAAGAGCTTCATCAAGTCGTAATATTGGCCGTGGACATCGCCGCAGACGGTGATGGGAGCGTCCATCTCGAGCAGGTTGGGCTCGGCCCGCAGCAGCTCGGTACCCTTCCTGAGAATCCATAGAGCCTGCTCCTCGGTCAAGCGACCCTCGCGGTAGAAGTGTTGTTTGAGAAAGTTGATGTCAGGCTTGGTGTGGGTGTCATCGGTGAAGAATTGCTCATCGGTGGGCTTGAACATGGCGGGAGCCTGGACATCTGTAGACAAGGCACGCAACAACAGTCAGCCACAGTTCGCCCGGTTCGCCGGCACAGCGCATGGCACGAAAACAGAGGCCATTTCCGTGCAAATTCAACGTACCTTTGCAGACTCTCTCCATGGTGCTCACTTGGGTCCCGTCCTCCATGGTGTGGATGGTGAAGTCGATCTCCGGGACCGGCTTCTTCTCCTGGATGGCGCGGATGGCATTGTCTACCTGCTGGGTGCGGCGCACCTCGACGGGCGGAGGGGCCTCGCCGTCGTGATCCATCCTGGGCGAGAGGCAGCGGCTCTTTCGAGGGCGCCTGGTTGGGCTGCGTGGACGAGAGCTCGAGGGGCGGGGAGGGGGGGGAATTGGAACGTCAGCGGCGGTGGGGGGTTCGATGCCCTGAGTATCGAGGACGCGGGAGTGCGAGAGGCTGGCTCACGGCCGGCGACAGGAGCAAGTCGTCGTCTTCGTCGTCGTCGTCGTCGCACGCGAGTCGGCTGGCTTTCTACCGCGCCGAGGGGATGCGAAATGGGGCTGACACGACGTACTCGTAGAGGTTTGGTCGTTGGCTGGGTGGTGTGCAGAAGAGAGACGAGCTGCCGCTGGGACTGGGGTCTTGACCCGTCGAGGGACCACCAAGGGGGCGTCGCGGCCAAGGTGCTGCCCAATCAGCGCCGCGGCGGGCGAGCTTCCCCCTCTATTTCATCACAGCCGTCTGCTCGTAGCTCGGAGGTGCTTTTCAAAGCGCCACGCCTATTAGCTACACAACGGCTCGGCCTTTGCGCCTCGGCGGAGGATTCAGCTCTTCGCACGCCCAAGAACATCAGGCCATCCAATCCTCCAAGGCAAGGCGTTCCGCGCCGAGGCTCGTAGTCGCAGAGCTAGCGGCCTATCTGTATTTGCCGGAAGCCTTCAACGGCCTGAGCGACCTCATACGCCCACGCGCTGGCGGACCAACAAGGCGACAACACAACCCAAGACACCGCAAGGGCATCGAGGTCAGCGCCAAGACGTGGCGGGCCGGCGAGAGTCCCAAAAAACAACGCTCGAGCAACGATGGATGCTTCGCTGCGGTCCCCCGTTTCAGGCCATTAGGTAATCATCATAAATCTATCGAGAGAGCGGGAGGCCGCCACCAACAGACGTCATCGCATGAGCGCGGCATGTCCTCCCTCCGTCTAGTGCACTTTGGATGGGTATATCAATCCCCTCGCTATTCCCCGCTGCAATGTCATTGTCCCAAGCTCCCTGTGCCGTATCATCCCTGGACCCGGCGTTGGTAGCTTGAGGCTCTGAAGACTCTCAACCGCAACTTGCTCCTTGTTCGAGTCCATCATGGCAGGCAATAGCCGCCGTCGACGATCATGTCCAGTCCGGTTGTGTACGATGCCGCATCGCTGGCCAGATACAGGTACGAGCCCTTGAGCTCGTTGACGCGGCCCTCCCGCCTGTACAGAGAGTCAGCATACACTCGCGCAATGGCCGCTCCCGCGGGGACCGACTTACCCCATGACGGTCTTATCCTTCCACTGCTTCTTCACGTCGGGCGACGCAAATTCCGAGATCTCGGTCTGAATGTATCCAGGCGATACCGTGTTGACGCGAGCGAAGCCCGTCCACTCGACGGCCAAGCTCTTGCCTGTGCATCACAATGTCAGCGGGCGGGCACTGCGCAAGGCTGCCACAGCTCTCATGGGGAGAGCTTACAGAAATGGATGACGGCCGCCTTGGAACCGTTGTAAACGGCCTGCAGCTGCGGCACGTTGACGATGCTGCCGCTCATAGACGCCGTCGCGATGAAGCTGCCAGCAGAAAAGTTGTCCAGCGGCTTGCCGTCGAGCGTTGTGCCTTCCTTCTTTTGCCGTCTGAAGTGGGCGCCTGCACTCCTCGCGCACCACATCACACCGTCCACGTTGACGGCCATGACTTTCCTCGCCGAATCCACGGATCCGTCGATGAAGGCCCCCTCCGTCCACGCAATGCCCGAGTTGGCGACAAAGACGTCGAGCCGACCGTTGAATTCCTTTACAATGTTGTTGATGGCCTCGTCAACGGCTTCGGCCGAAATCACGTCGACCTGGTATGCCTTGCCTAGTGACCGAAGTCCTCGTCAGTCGCGAGTTAGAAAATCGGCCTTTCACATAGAAGCTTACACTTGACGCCATAAGTCTTTTCGATATTCTCGGCCTCGGCCAGGGCCTGCTTGTTGCTGTTGTACCAGATGGCAACGTTGGCGCCCGCCTCTGCGAACGCGTGGGCCACGGCCAAGCCGATGCCAGCACCGGCGCCCGACACGATGGCGGTCCTGCCCTTGAGAGAGAAGAGAGGCAGGACACGGTCGCCGCCGGGAATGTCCATGTTGTCATGGCGGAACGCGCCGTCCTTCATGTCGGCCATTGTGTCTTGAGATGTAAGTGGTCTATTCAGTGTGTAGACAGGCAATCGTGGGGGAAGATGGCCAACTATCACCGATATTGATGAGGGGGCGAGGGGAAGTGAAGATCAGCGTCTGGGGAGGAGAGCAAGACCTGCGGCTTATATTATGGCCTCGGAGACGTCACTCCAGCAAGTGCGATATTTATTCGCGACCGTATCGTCAGCCATCGGGCCGCCGTGGATACACGTAGCTCGTAGATGTCCATGACCCCCAGCCCACCCCCCAGGCTCCTCCTGGTCGGACGAATGCAAGGCGAAACGAGATGTGGAGCGGCCAGCGCAACTGCGCCGTGCTTTTGTGGACTGCCTGGAGCCTTGACTCGCGGGGCCTATCAGCCGGCTCCGTGTCTCCTTACCAGCCGCACCGCCGGCGACTGGGTCTGGGGGCTTGGCCGGCCAACGGCGTACGTTTGTCTCCTACCTGGCCCGCCGGATCCGTACCAGTGCTCGTACTCGTATGGTGTTCCTGTGCTTCGCGTTGCGTGCCTGATGCCATTGCCGGACGCCTCGTCGGCACAAACCGCACGGGCTGGCTGCCACTAGATCACCAAGCTATGAGGACATATACAACTGTCCCCCACTGTACGCATCAGTCCGTACGGAGTACATAGATGAATGGCTCCAATATCGGCCCGCGAGCGAAGACCAACCCCGCTTCCACCAGCCCCGCGTCCATCATGCCCCCCCACTTCACCAGACATGCTCGCAGTCTGTTGAGAGCAGAATACCTGTGAGAAGCGCGTGAATACGCGAATTTACAACGTACCCATTCTCCTGAAGCACCTCGATAGCCATGGTTAAAGGCGACAATATGGATCCTGTTGTACAGGTCTTTGAGGAGCAAGGGCTCGAAGAGTTCGGGTTTGCCCTGGTTCGCATGGATTATAGTGATGACGACATGTGGCAGCGGTGGTTGGAAGCGGTTGATGGTCTATTTGATGAAAGCATCGCAAGAACGCAAGGCGGTAAGCGCATTGAGGATAAGATGGTAACACCTCTAATTGAGCATGAGGGACTAGAGGGGACGGGCTGCGTTGAAATCGTTAAGCTTTATATTTATTCGTTTGGAACGAAATATACTAACCAGGGATAGTTTATATGACGACCTTCGAAGAGAAGGTAAAGTCCCAAAAGGTGCTGATCCTTGCATTGCATTGGCTGTCGATAAGCCAGCGATGGACTCGCTGCTGAACCCTACGCCTGGTCAAAAACCGTAGGTATGGGCGGTTGGGAGTTTGAACCCTACCAGCCTATGCCTTCTCCAGATTGTGAGCCGCCTCCGCATATTTACCCAGGATGTTTCCGAGTTGCTCTCTCAGCTATCATGACGGACTTGTGGCCCCTACTCCGGGAGCCGGTATTGATACCTAGTGTAGGCATTGGGATCACACCTAATGCCATGCGTTTTTGGCGACCTGATAAGAAAATTAGGGATACCATGAATGTGGGATAGAATTGCTGTGATAACACTACGCCAGGGTAGTATGGCTGTCTTTTCTGTACACCAGCCTGCACCGGACTATTGGCGAAGGTTTGCTTCACGGCGGCAATGTTTGATGCCATCACGGATCAAGGGTGATCGTGGGGGCTCTCGTAGGTGGGGGCGGCGGCCAGAGGTAATTATTGACGCCTTTTCCGTGCCAGGTCCATCCTCAGCAAACGCCTCCGCAAGCCTCCTCGTGGGGGTTCACGTCGCTGTAAACCGCAAATGCTCGAATACTGTGCCAGCCAGGCTTTTGTTACGCTGCACGGAAGATTGGGTGCGTCCTTGGCTTCGCGGTCTTGGCGCCTCCGAGAGGCTTAAGCGTGCAAGCAGCCAACTTTCTGGCGCACCGATGCCGGCTACAGAGCCCGCTTCAGCCGCCACGGGGGAAAATCATAGGTGATCACAAAGAAAGGGGGCCACAGAGCCTTTGATTTAAATCCAACTCTCTGCAGAGGAAGCTCTAATGGTGGGGTGTGCGCTGCGAATCCAAAAGCTGCCTACGCAGTTCAACTACGAGAGTGATCGTCGATGGGCGGGGAGCAAGTGGATGCACTCAAGATGAGCTTCTCTTTTCTCTATGGCGGCAGCGCGCTCCATCACTTGAGCTGCATATTGGCAGCAATGACCTCTTCGCTGGGGAAGTTGGTCATTTTCCAGCGTGAGACGAAGTCGTCCCGGTTGACTAGGTTTACCATTAGCGCTGCGAGCATGTAACCGCCGTCCTGGGAAGAGAAACTTACCGTATCCGCCGCAAATGCGCCTCAGTCCCTCAAATGCGCTCCGTCCGTGCAGCACACGCCAGTTGTCAAAGACTGGAGAAGTTCATTTAGCGGTCGCACCACAGCGGCACAGGAGTGGAAGACTCACTCAACACACGGCCCGGCTCGAGCTGGAACCAATACTCATTCGACTTCCGCTTGAGAATGTCGTTCCATTTCCGCGCAGCGCCATACCATTTCTCAACGTCAGTATGGAGGGGGACGATGCCTCGATCGTCGTTGTTCCAGCGGATCCTGTGGAGCGTTCTGCCCCGAGACTCGATGACGGGATATGCCCTGTCAGGTGCGATTGCGATTCCCTCGTTGCCGCTGGCATGCCAAGGAATTCTGGCCTTAACCAGGATGTCGAAGTCATCTGGCGATTCCTTCCGGAGCCGGTATGCCGCGTAGAATCCATCGACAAGAAGCGACTGGCCGCCAAGGGCGCCATCGGTCGACGACTTGTTCGGTGGTGGCGTATGCGAGAGCATGTGGAATGCTTGCAGACCTGCAGGTTCGGTAAAGTAGGTCGTGTCCGTGTGAGCAGCAAGCGCCAGGTTCGTGTACGCGGTGTCCGCCTTTGCGAGGTCCGGGACGAAATCGTAGAAGCCGCCATAGTGAGTGTTTCGGATTGGCCCGATGCTCTCCAGAAGCTCGTTGGTGGCCTCGGGTGTCTTGGGGGTGTTGGAGACGAAGCAAAACCCATAAACCCACTGTACTCATGAGCATTGACCCAGATATACGAAAGTCGGTGCACTAACAATCTTCTTTGTGAGAGCTGCCATCCCACTCTTGTCCTTTGCGTTCATGACATCCTCAAAGGCAACTTCGGGTGCCTTTTCAGCGATGGAGCTGCTCCAGAAGCGCTTACCTCTGTGGTGACGGTCAGTCATCTCTCAGCTCGCCACAACTCCTGATCACCAAGACTTACGCGTCCCGGGACGGTATTGTGTCCTTGCCGCCAGGAAGCGTCGACTGGAGCCAAGCCCAGGAGTAGCTGCTCTTGTGCGAGTCCGACCCTGCCAACTAGTCATTAGACACTGCAGGCACGGGTAATGATGCAGTTGTTGACTTACACACAACCTCAACGCCGTCGCCATTTGGCACAATTTCTTTTGCGGCAATGTTTTGGGGAATCTTGAAGACGCCCGAGACGTAAGCGCTTGGCAACCAAATACGGCCATTTCCCTACACCGAGCAAATACCTTGAATGTGTCAAAGTTCCGTTGCATCGTGTCCTGGTTCACGCATTGTTTGCAACGGCAGTTGTCGCTAAGGCAGTTTCAGTCTCAACGACAATACGTTTCAATTAGGAGGGAGGGGCCCTACCGAAGCCATACTTTAGAGCTGTAACGACGATTTAGCCCACGAAAATGACGATGCGATCGACGTCACCTACAGCCGAGTTTGAGTTTCCTTTCCGGGCTCACCACTCCGAAGCATGAGTCCACGAGAGTCAGCCTCTAGGGTCGTGGCATAGGATCGCGCTCCATGATGCGCTCGCGGGGTATGGCGCCAGAGACTCGGACCTCGGCGACTGAGGGCGCGTTCCACAAACAAACTGCTGCCGTTAGTTAGGTGTAGGACAGCCGGGAACCAAACACGGCATTACCCTGCAACCCTACGGGGTGCCCCGAGGAGGAGAGCCATGGAGAAAATCTCTTGTCAGGCAATGTCGGCTGAGATTGCTCCCCTTGGTGTTTTCAGTCGTCGTCGGTCGGAACTTGTAAGTGGAACGATGTCGGGTGCGGGAACCCGCATTGTTGGAGTACGTACCGGAGGCGGATGGCACGCCCCACGCGGCTGGTAGGCCGCACGTGAGCCGGCCGTCAGCTGCAGGGAGCGTACGGAGTAGATAATCCGGGCCACAAGTACGGACGTAATTTGATGACAGCCTGTTGGCACGGCATTCAACCTGCCAGCTCTCACCCCGAGTTGCTTCTCGAGACCTCGGATGATTCAACGCTGAAAGGCTCGGTGCTGCAGACCGACACCACACGCGTCGAAGCTCGCCCGGCCATGGCAGGATCTCCCTGCCTCGACAGCTGCAGTCCCATCCCAGCGACACCCTAGCTTCAAACTGCAGACGGGGACTCTGCACACGTCGCAGCATGAATCCACAACAGAGCGAGTTTGGCATCTTCTACGAGGACCGAATCACGGCGCATCGGCAGCCGCACACGCGAAATCATATCCTGGAGCGCTGGAGCGAGCCTAGCGTTCTCCTGTCGGCGCTTGCGCTACTGGTCACCGTCGCGCTCAAAGTCTACGGCTCTGAGGGGGTGCTCGAGAGCGCTGCTTGCTCGCTCGGCACATTGATATGGGATTGTCTTGTCTTCGCGATCCCTGCGCCGTTGCTTTATGCGATCGACCGTTGGATGAATCCACCTTCCCCCACCCGACCCATGCTCGATGGGCAAACAAGTGCGCATGCCGCCAAGAGTGCTGCCATGAAGAGAATAATGGGCTTGGACCGCTCCGGCGGCATGATGGCATCGGTCTTCCAGGCCAGAAGCCGAGCGTTGTCCATGACGGGAAGTGTCCTGGGCTTGAAGCTCGACCACCAGAGGCCGGCCGGTCTGGGGAATCGGGACAATTCATGCTACCAGAACAGCATTCTCCAAGGCTTGGCCGCTCTGGATTCGTTCACGGACTACCTCTCGGCATGCGTGCAAGCTGTTGGCGCGCGAGACTTCGATAACGATGTAGCCCGCACCTTGCGTACTCTAATATGGGATCTAAACGATGTATCGAATAATGGGAGGACGATCTGGACACCGAGCCTGCTCAAGTCCATGAGCACATGGACACAGCAAGATGCGCAAGAGTACTACTCAAAGATTTTGGACGACATTGACAAGGGCGTTGCCAAAGCCGTCAAGGAAATACGGCGGTACTCTGGCTTGGAACCTGATTGTGGCAAGGACGAGTCGGCTGCCAGCCAACACAGCGATGACAGTGGCTACCAGAGTCTGTCGTCAACCCCAGACCTGTCGGCCACAAAGCCGCTGCGAAGCCCTCTAGAGGGCCTGCTGGCGCAGCGAGTTGCCTGTGTCCAGTGCGGCTTCTCGGAGGGGTTGTCCATGATTCCGTTCAACTGTCTGACGTTAAGCCTTGGCCTTGACAAGAATCGGCATGACCTCTACGAGCGGCTGGACTGCTACAGCAAGGTCGAGACGATCGAGGGCGTGGAATGCCCCAAGTGTACGCTTCTCAAAGCGCAGAGGCTCTTGACGAAGCTGCTGGGAAGAATGCAGGAAGGCGGATCTACGTCAGAGCAGATGGCCGAGCCTCAGCGCAGGTTGATGGCGGTTGAGACGGCCCTCGAGGAGGACGATTTCAGCGACAAGACCATGACGGAGGATTGTAAGATCCCGCGTCAAGGCAAGGTCAGCTCGACGAAGACGAAGCAGATTGTCGTCGCCCGCCCCCCACAGAGCCTTGCCATTCACGTCAACCGGTCTGTTTTTGATCCAGCGACGTTTGACATGATCAAGAACTCGGCGCCCGTCAGCTTTCCACTGACCCTGGACCTCGGCCCGTGGTGCCTGGGCAGCTCCGAAGCCACGGGTGCGAGTCGCGGTGACGGGAGGCTGTCTGCCGAGGGTGATTCTGGCGAAGAAAATTGGCATCTGGATCCCACGGCATCGATGATCGCCGGCGACTTGAACCCCTCGAGACTATCGGGGCCCATATACGAGCTTCGGGCAGCCGTAACGCATGCCGGGAGACACGAGAACGGCCACTACATCTGCTACCGGAAATACCCCGAAGCCCGCGAAGGCGTCTCGGAGGTGGCAGCTGACAGCCAGGGACCCTCAGACGCGCTGATTGACGAGGGTATCGATGAGGAGGCGGAAGGCGACACTGCTGATGCGAAGCCGTCAGATGTTGCGAGAGGAAACATGGGCTGGTGGAGGCTCAGCGACCACAATGTCAGCAAGATTGACGAGGAGACGGTGCTCTCCTTGTCCCCGGGCGTCTTCATGCTGTTCTACGAATGCGTGGATGCGAGCATGGTCTCAACCGACGATGGCGAGGCCATGAGACCTGTCAGCAAGTCTGCTTCACCGAGCGAAGCTGAGGATGACTTGGTTCCTGCAAATGGCCCCCATACATTGGATTCCAGGCCCGACGAGTCTTCCTCAAGCAGTGCTGGCAACAACGCGGCATCGGCCAACGCTGGGAATGGGGATATGGACATGCCGCATCTGATTGCGCTGCCCGAGGGTGACGACGAAGACTTGTTGGAAGAGAAGGGCGGAGAGGCGCTGGCGGCGGTGGAGCAATAGAGTTTCATGGCCATGATGTATGACTTGTCAGACGGACACGCTTTGGTCCTGTCCTACCGCATAGCGACGGAGTTGGGCTTGCTTTGAACCAGACAGGTAGCATAGAGCTTCTCGTGCAAGCAGATTGAGTGCGGGAAGACTCTTGCCAGAATAGCAGAACAGCGACGAGCCAGGAAAACAAGAAATTTGCAACCTGGGAATAGGCAATTGTTGCAAGTGCCCAAAAGGGGTATATGAGTGAGTGAGAGCGTGACGGACCAAGCGAAGGATCCTGACATGCATGCCTAGCTCTCACTCAGTTCTTCGAGCGGCCGGCCACGCGAGGCGTCCTCCAAACACCTGCCGCTTGCGCATCAACGGAGCCAGCGACGGGAGCGCTGGCAAACTACCTTACCTAGGTACCTACGAATGCCTTGATGCCAAAGCGGCGACACCAGAGGACGCAGACTTGACGTGGCACCAATATCGCGTGCGATACGACGCCTGTGACAGAGACGCACACACCTGCCGTGCAACTGCAGACTCCGTGGGCAAGATAGCCGGCGTCGCGGCATCGCGCTGCCTGCATCCATCACATGCCGTCGGCTCCCTTCCCGAGGGCGTCTCCGGGTGCATTGCCCGTTGCCCGGTTCGCAATTGAAGCGGTTGGCTGATGGGTTGGTATTGCTCTGTGCCTGGGGTTCGGGCCGCCGTTGGACGCCGCACCTCGGTCCCCTGCTTCGTGGATATTCTGCCGCCTCGTCGAGTACGCGTGCGGACTAGGTGGTCCGTAGTCTCTCGTATCCAGCGCCAAGCAACGTGGACCACATGGATGGCTGGTCTTATTGCTGTGCGAATTTCCCTGCGATGCACAGCATGTCCACATGCGGCCCCGTCTGCGGGCGACCCGGAAAGCATCCTCTCTGACGTCGTCGGTCCACTCAACAAAGGCGCAGCGCAGTCGGCCGAACCGGCTCACTACCGGCGAAGCAGCGCGACAGTGGATGAGAGGGATGGAAGCGCCCACTGGCAGACATCCATCGGTCGGGGCCACTGCCGACGAACTGAGGCGACGCAGCCTGGAGGGGCGGGCGGGTGGCTCCCCCAAACCCCTCCATTCCACCCTGTCAGGGCCCGGCCCCCCAAGTGGGCGATGGTACCTGAGACAAGGCGCTGCGGGCTAAGATTGCGCCCTGCGAGGCGTGCGCCAGCGGGCTTCGCTCGCAGTCCTGTCAATGCGGTCGCAGCGCGCAGCTGGTCGAGGTGCGAGGCCTCATTGGACCTTGGCTGGCGCCAGGGGAGGAGGTGCATAACTACTCGTACGTTGACAGCTTGGGTTCTCCGTACGAATACCACGAGGCGTCTCGTGCGAGCTCGTACGGCACACAAGCCATCGAGTGTTAGCTGCCGTGATGCCGTGCAAGGACATGAATTCTCTTTGCAGTCCTCGCCTCCCTCCCTTTCGCTTATGAGCATTCCCGTTCCTCGGGCTCCGTCTAAAGGGTCCGTAGATGCACGAGATTGCTTGGCCCCGGGGCATTCACAGGTCTCGGGAACCGGCCAGGTAGCGCACCTTGCAGCAAAGCCTGTGAGGTAATGCTTGAACCGGCTGGCAGCCCTGGCGTCGTCTCAGCTCTCCTCGTGCGAGGCCAGTTCATGCCTCGTGCAACTCGCTGCGCTGGCTCCGTCGACGTCGGGGCTGTTGGTCGTGGCCAGCGGTCCCACCGTACGAGCCCTCGTATCGTGCCTGAGCTCGTACGGCCAGACGGGGTCCCAGCGCTGACGGCTCCCCGAGCTAGAGTTCCATCGGGGGGGGGGCCTTGCCGCGAGCCGCAAGGTGCGAGTAATAGGCGCTGGCCCCGTAAGGCACGGAGCAAGGGCGGCGGTGGTGACCAAGCTTTGCGGCGTTTGGGCGGTGGCTTGGAGCTAGAAACCTTACCGGTCGTTGGGCCGGGCCTGGGCCGTCTTCCGTCCCATCCTCCCTTCGCCCCTTCGCCCCAGTCGAGCTCAGCCGCTCAGCGTGGTCGACTCCTCTGCTCCGTCGCCCGACCAGCCGCCGCTCCGAGACAGCAGACGACTATTAACTAGTAGAAAGGGGCGCCCCGTTTTAGAACACGCCCGCGCCCCAGCCCGCGCGCGTCACCAGCAAGCCAAGCCCCCCTGGCGAAGGTCGTCCGACCGACTGCCACGGATCTTAACCTTCTTTCTCCGCATCCTGACCTTTGTTGCTTGGCTTGGCTGTCTGCCTGCCTGCCTGTCCGTCCGTCCTTCGGCGAAAACCTAACCCGATAGCAAGCGAACCACGTCGACGAGAACAAACGGCACGAGCACCAGCCGCCCCGAGACGCACGCGTCTCTCGCTGACTGCGCGCGCTGCGCACGCCGGCTCGAACGTGCACTCGTTGATTTCGTTGGACCCCAGTTCGCCGGTTTGTTGGCTCGATCGAGGAGCGGCATCATGTCGTCGACGACGTCTGCGTTGTCGTCGGCTACGGCCGTCAACGCCAAGGTCTTTGAGATCCAGGATGAGGAGGCTGGCATCCTGGCAAAGGACCGCTCGCCCGCGGGCCGCACGAGCTTGCACCCGGCGATTCATATTTGGTGCGTTGGTTCATCCCTTGGTGGTGATGGCGATGGCGATGATCATGGTGGCTTCCAACTCTGAAGCGGGCGCATGGGCTGACCCTGACGGTAGCAACTGGATCTTCTTTTCCAATCTGACTATCCTGTTCAACAAATGGATAATAGACACGGCTGGCTTTAGTAAGGATCTCCCCCGACATGTTGCTTGACTGTCATGGGAATGATGCTAACCACTTCATCGCAGGATACCGTACGTCTAACCGCGCCCTCCCCTAGACCCGACCCGACCCTCAAGACACCACCACTCCTTCGACTCCCTGAGCCGCATAGACTGACATATCGCAGCCATTCTCCTTACCTGCTGGCATCTCGTCTTCGCCACCCTCGCGACGCAGGTCCTCGCCCGCACCACCACCCTCCTCGACTCGCGCCACAAGCTCCCCATCACGCCGCGCCTCTACGTCCGCACCATCTGCCCCATCGGCCTCCTCTACTCGGGCTCCCTCGTCTGCTCCAACCTCGTCTACCTCTACCTCTCCGTCGCCTTCATCCAGATGCTCAAGTCGGCCGCCCCCGTCGCCGTCCTCTTCACCTCGTGGGCCTGGCGCGTCGCCGATCCCAGCCTTTCCGCCTTCCTCAACATCCTCGTCATCGTTGCCGGCGTCGCCCTCGCCTCCTTTGGGGAGATCCAGTTCTCCATGGTTGGCTTCCTCTTCCAGATCGGCGGCATCGCCTTCGAAGCCGTCCGCCTCGTCATGATACAGGTCATGCTCAGCGGCGAGGGCCTCAAGATGGATCCCCTCGTCAGCTTGTACTACTACGCCCCCGTCTGCGCCGTCATGAACATCCTCGTTGCCCTGCCCAGCGAGGTCCCGCACTTCCAATGGGCCGATTTGACGCAAGTCGGTTTCGGCATGCTGTTTCTCAACGCCGGCGTGGCGTTTTTCCTCAACATCGCCAGCGTCTTCCTGGTACGTTGCCCCCTCGCTCACTCCCGTTTCCCAATTGCGTCCAGGAACGACCTGCTGACAGACTATCCTCCAGATCGGCAAGACGTCCGGCCTTGTCATGACCCTCACCGGCATCTTCAAAAACATCCTCCTCATCATTGTCTCCATCATCATCTGGCGGACCAAAATCACCCTCCTCCAGGGCTTCGGCTACTCCGTCGCTCTCGCCGGTCTCACCTACTACTCCGTTGGTTATGACCAGCTCGCCCGCGCCGGCTCCATCGCCCTCGCCTGGTCCGCCAACTTCCTGGGGCCCGCATCGTCCGGCGGGCGCTCCGCATCCGCCCTCAACAAGCGCAGGCTCCTTCTCGTCGCCGGCTTCGCCATCAGCGGCCTGTTCATCGTTGCCATGGCGCTGCGGCATTACGATCCAAAAGTCAAACGTAGCGTTTATTCGCTGGCCGCCCTGCTCGGCATCGAATGATGATTTCACGCACGATTTAATAGAATCAAAGTATCCATGGAAAGCTCAAGAGCGATCATTTCTCTTCTCCCGGATAGTATTTCGTGACCTTGTCCAAAGTTGCTAGATTTCTCTTGACCAGCCGTAAACATCCCCTAGAAATGGCGGCCATACTAAGGTCGGTCCGTACTTGCTACATATGCTACAAAGAGCAAAGAAAATCCGGGTATCATAAATCATAAGACCCCTTCCCTGTGTCAGGGCCGGGACCGTAAGTGGATGCCTGTTGTATCATCGGCTCCGGCTTCGACGACGGCTGCGGCTGCGGCTGCGGCTACGATGGCGTCGGTCCCGGCGAGGCGACAGGCTGCGGTCTCGCCTGCTTCTAACCTCCCGCTCTCGTTCCTTGTCCCTGTCCCTGTCCCTGTCTCTATCCCTCACCCGACTCCGGTCTCGATCTCTGTCGCGGTCGCGGTCTCTCCGCTCACGATCTCTGTCCCGGCTCCTCTCACGCTCACGATCTTTGTACCGATCTCGGTCCCGGTCTGGCTCGCGATGTCTGGCTCTGTCGCGGCTGCGAGATCGACTTCTCCGTCGGTCGTCGCGGTCTTAAAGCACGCGGGTTAGCTTCGCGCATAAAGAGGCAAACTGGAAGAGATGAGGGCCATCTTACTAATTTTGTCGTCCACACCAGGTACCGGTAGGCCCTTCTCCCTGGCATCCCGCTGCGCAGCCAGGTAGGCCTTGGCCTCCTTCTCCCGCTTCTTGACTTCCTCACGTTTCCACTCTTCCAGTTCGTCCCGGATCTCCGAAGCAGTCCGGACAACCGACTTGCCAGGGCGCGATCGTGAGCGACTTCGTCGGCCCCTGTCTCTATCCCTGTCTCTGTCCCGGTCCCTCTCCCGCTCTCGATCGCGAGCACGGTCTCGGCTTCGTCGACGCACCGGTGAACGAGCCGCCGCTCTAGGATCGTAATGATCAGCAACGCCCCGGCGACTATCTCGAGACCTGTCTCGGGATCTGGAGCGGTCATTTCTGCGGGAACGGCTTCTATCGCGCCTATCAGGGCGGAAGCGCGAGCGAGATCGGTCCCTGTCGCGACTGCGATCTCTCCTGTCTCGAGACCGACTTCGATCACGATGACGGTCGTGCCTGACAGGAGAACGGCTTCGGTCACGTCGCCTTGATCGACTCCGTCTCGAACGATCAAATCTCGCTCGTGAGCGACTTCGATCGCGTCGGTCGTCCGTCCTGTGTCGAGAACGGGACCTATCCCGTCTCAATCTGGAGCGGCTCCTGTCGCGCCTATCCTTGTCACGAAGTCGGCTGCCATCTCTCCTCGGTGACTGGGACCGTCGGTCACGGCGGCGCCGGTCGCCGGATTCTTGATCTCGGCTCCGTTCTCTGAGCCTGTCGCGCTCCCTGTCATGAGCTCGTGAAACACTCCTCGAACGTCTGTCCTCCCTCGGGGCTGTCGATTTGTTATCGGCAGGAGTCCGCGAACCCTGCGGTTCGGCCCTGGCGGACGCCTCACTGGCCTTGCGAGCGTCTGGCACTCTGGGAGAGTCTCTTCGGATCGGGTTGATGGCTGAGGTGGGACCGACTCTCCGCGGAGGTGGTAACAGAGCAGAGTCTACCTCCAGTTCTGGCTGCGCGTGAGCAGCCTTACTGCTCTCGCGAAGCAGGTCAGCCAGCGCCTCCTGTTCGAGCCTCTCGTTGTCTTCTTTCGAAAGGGCCTCTTTGAGCTCCGCGGACAGGGCCTCTTTGTCTTTTGAACGGTCCTCGCGATCGCGATCGCGTTCTCTGTCCCGGTCCCGGTCCCGATCGCGTTCTCTGTCCCGGTCCCGGTCCCGATCCCGGTCTCGATCGCGGTCGCGGTCCCGATCTCGGGCGCGGCGTTCTCGCTCCTTGTGCCTCTCTTCACGTTCCTTGTCGCGTTGCTTCTCTCGCTCTTCTCTTTCCTTTTCTCTCTTCCTTCGTCGTTCGTCACGTTCCTCCTGCCTCTTGAGTTCGGCTTTTTCGCGCTCCTTTTCCGCCTTCCGGTCTTCTTCCTTCGCGATCCGCCGCTTTTCTTCCTCAATCGCGGCTTCCTTCTGCCTCAATTCCTCCCGGACTCGTTCGCGCTCGGCCTTTCTTGCCTCTGTGGCGGCGGCGTATTCCTCGTCCGTTTTCGCTCCGCGTACACGCTCAGCGTCGGCTGCGTCGTCGCCAATCTCTGCACGACGACATTCGCGAATGCGTTCTTCGATTGCACCGACGTCAATCAACTGACCAATAACATCCTCCGCCTTTTGATAGACGCCAGACCGCTCCAAGGCTCCATCGATGAGTGCCGCAGCCTTACGACGGTCAAGTGTCAGAAGCTGTTGCGGGTTGCGCTCCACTTCCTGTTCGGCGACCTCGAGGATGGCTTTGGTGACTTGAGCCTCGTAGTCCTTGTCGTGGTCAGCTTCCCAGGCTTATTGGGAATCGTAGCGACGAAAACCTACACTGGCTTCAAATTTGTCCCACACTTGTTTGCGGATCGAGTCGTACGCACCTCCCTTCTTGAAGCTGTGCGCAAGCGACTCGATGGCAGCTCGAGTTGCCGAAGGCAAGGGCAAATCCGAGGCCTTGAACTTGCGCGCAGCTGGGAGCGTGGCCGTCGCGTCGGCACCCTCATTGGGCTGGGCCGCAGAAGTCGCCATGCTTTCGTCCTCGCCTGGCGCAGCGCGAGCCGCCGGCAACGTGGTCGCGGGATGGGCGACGCGTGATTCCGAAAGACATGCGCGAGCCTCTACATGAGCAACCCAGCTGACGGCACTTCGCAGTCAAGCCAAACTGCACGGTAGGGCAGAGAGCTGGAATTGCCTTTCAATTCGGAGAGAGTAAGGTGTCGACGTGTGTTGGGGAAGAACAGGTAGTCCCTCGCGGCACTCCGAGCTGGCACCAAGCAACGCACGCCGTCGGGTGAAGGATAGCAGCACGTGACTGCGCGTGCCCAACGCAACGCTGCAAGCAAGCACACCTCGATTTGAGACGTCTGGATCCAACACCGAGGACAGTCGCCTTGTCGCATCTGGTCAATAAACCAAGTGACGAGAAAGTCTGACGTCAATGGGAATACACCTGCGAATATCTCATTTGCCCATTACTTTTGATGCGGCAATGGAGATGTAAAATTTGACGGGTTTCGACGAGTATTTGCGTCTACACGGCGACCCCCAACTTGGGGACAATACAGTGATCGATCACAGCATCCACACTATCCCAGATCTACAAGGGACCCTGCATATAAAAGCATCCTCCAGACAGGATGAAGCGTTTCAATAGGCGTACTATCCTTCCGCAAGAGTCTACATTAAACTTACATTTACGTATTCCGGACAAACCAAATTGGATATCATGCCCACCCATCATCATAGTCGTAGGGGAGAGGTCCCGACCCGTAACGCCGTACAGTAAAATGCACCACCGCAGCTGAGAAACCAAGCCTGGAGCTTAAAACTCCCCCTCACCGCCGGTTCCAACAACGCTCGCCGTCCAGAGCCCGACAAGACCCCACCAGTTGACCTTCCACCCTCTCCAAAGACCTTCTAGCCCTTGGCCTTTCATGTGCGTTGGCTGCAGAGACTTGGCTTTCGTCTTGCCCTTTTTCGCAGCTGTCGCCTTTGAAACGACTTGTCGTGTCCCCTCCTCGGATGTAATATGGTACAAGGTGCCGAACACGCCATAGTAGCGACCGATGGGGACGATGGTCTCCATCGTTTGGTCCTTACCCCCGAGTGCACGAACATAGTGCTGCCCGGAGAGAACTGCCATCTGCCCGCGGCGCAAAACGGTTTCGATGGGTAGCTTGATGAGAATCGCCGCTGACGAGGCAAGGAACTTGGCCACGGAGAATGTCATCGGCGAGACTTGGCTGTCGATCATGAAACGAGTTCGAAGAACCAGTGGTGTCGACAGTGTCAGGAGCGGGTGTATGAGAGAGTTCAGAACGGTCGGTATGGCGATTGTGGAAGGGCACAGATAGGACGGAAGCGCTCGCAAAGATGCAAGTGTTCGTCGCTGTCCTTTGGAGTTGGGGGTCATGATGAGCCTTGGCCTATTAGCTTCACCGCAGACAAGCAGACAGGACCAAGAGAACTTACCGGGTGCGCACGAGGTCCAGCGGCGAGAGAAGCACCCCAGTCGCTACTGCCGCAGATCCCGCAATGAATAGCGACACCCACGGATATGGAGAAGCAATGTCGATCAGACGGTCAATGTCCTCCTTGACGCCCAGGTCTGGAACGTTGAAGATGGCGCTGAAGAAGCTTCTCGACCAGTTTTCGAGCAAGGATTGCAACACTGTATAAAGAAACGTAGCATTGGAACCTTTCCATACACCCCACGCGCCATCTTGTTGCCAAAGCTGTCCGATGACTTCAAGAACGGAGTCCGGCCGGCGGAGGTTCAG
The DNA here is from genome assembly GCA_024340005.1 of Tolypocladium tropicale. Classification (NCBI taxonomy): domain Eukaryota; kingdom Fungi; phylum Ascomycota; class Sordariomycetes; order Hypocreales; family Ophiocordycipitaceae; genus Tolypocladium; species Tolypocladium tropicale. The sequence continues at coordinate 374,267 of JALHBU010000155.1, read as the reverse complement.
GTAATGATCCGGGACCGTGGGTTTCTTCGGCGACGACACGGGAGACGACGCGCCGCGTCTGTTGAGGCCTCTGTTGCCAGCTGAGGGTGTTGGCGTAGCAGGGACGTTCGATGTGAAGTATGCCGTTTCGTCTCCGTCCGAGTCGGAAGACTATTCGTCGGTTAGCGCTGTATAAGAAACGAGGGCGACGAGGGCGCGCAAGGGGCAGCCATACATCGTACAAGAACATGCCATCTTGGGACGACGATGCCTGCTTCTTCGCAGAATCTGCCCGCAAAGGCGACGCCAATGCAGCAGTCTCATCCTGGTCCCTGGCCTGCAAAATCGTCTTCGCCACCTCAAAGGGCTGGGCCATCAACACCGACGTATACTTCCACATGAGCTCATTCACGAGCTCCTTGGCACTCTGCACCATGGAGGGTGACGAATCATTCAGGTAGTCCTTGTAGTCCAAGTCGGCGAACACATCGCGCGCCTTGGACGCGTATCGGGCGCTGGTGGTCCCATTCTGGCCACCAAAGGGACTCGCGCCAGGAGTCGAAATGGGATCCGTCGACTCGCCGATGGTTGGCGGTATATAATACGGCCTCAAGGGATTGACCCCCTCCCTGTGCGTCGACATGGTGGATGCTGCAGATGTGCGCGCATCTGCAATGCGGTAGCTGGAAAGCTCGGCTCACGAAATGAAATCATCAGATAGAGAGCTCGTCGGAAGTCGGAGTTAGTGCGGCCCACGGCAAATGGATTTCCCGACGAACAACCACTTATCGGAGCTGCATTTCCAAGCCTTTTTCTGGCTCGGAATTGCGAGTAATAGCCCGCACTCACCCGGCCGACACTGATCCAGCGATGCGCTGAGAGCTCAATTGCTCCATAGGGCCTGTTCGACTTTGTTGTGGTGGTTTTTCTTCCTTGCGACGGCGCGAACACACTGACCAGGTGTTGCGACAACGTCCTCTCGATCCTAAGTCGCGCGACAGACCGTCACTCACGACCAGCGACCTATCAGATCCAGATGTCCGCCCCGAGAACAGCCACGGCCGTCTTGGCCAGTCTGCCAGCTGCGGCTTGCCGGCAGATGCACCCACGCCGCATGCACTTTAAGAGGGCGATTGCCACGGCAGGATATGCGACGCAGTGCCAGTGGAGGATCACTCCTCGGGTAGCGCCGTGGGCAAAGGCGACGGCCCAGCGCAGCTTCACAACGACCCCTTCGAGGCGGCATGGACATATCGAGCCGCCGAAGCCGGGCGAAGAGTGAGTCTAGCGACGGCTTTTCATGCGGACATATGTCACTGACAGAGCGACGCAGACTCTACGTCACCTTCATCGAGAAAGACGGCCAGGAGCACAAATTTGCCGTCTCTGCGGGTGACAACCTGCTTGACATTGCGCAAGCCAACGACCTCGAGATGGAGGGCGCATGCGGCGGCTCATGCGCGTGCTCGACGTGCCATGTCATCGTCATGGACGAGGAGCACTACGACAAGATGCCCGAGCCGGAGGACGACGAGAACGACATGTTGGACCTGGCCTTTGGGCTGACGGAGACGAGCCGTTTGGGATGCCAGGTGAAGATGACAAAGGAACTCGACGGCCTGGTCGTCAAGCTGCCCTCGATGACGAGGAACATGCAAGCGAGCGACTTCCAATGACGGAGCGCAGGGACTCGTGGAAGGTCCGCGTCTTAGGCCCGTGACGGGCCATTTGCAACCCAAACCTTGTACAGTAGTATATGTGCATAGAATAGGCGGAAATGTCTACACTTGACAGGAAGAGAGGAAGCATTTTTTGGGGGGTATCTTGATTACATTCCGAGGCGATGAGACCTTGAATGATACCTCATCTCAGTCCTGTACATGAAAGCCCTTGTCAACCAGCTGCCTCAAGCCTCCTCCAGCGCGCCCTTCTTCAAGCCACCGCCTCCCGAGGCGATGAGCTCGAGGAATCCCTTTTTGCTGAGCTCATTGACCTTTTCCTCGCGACGGTTCATGCCGATGACTCCGCCCTTCTTCGCATTTCTCTCCGCCTCCGTTGCCGTAACTTGCGCCGCCCTCACCGCATTAAACAGCTTGACCACACCTCTTTGCGCCACCTTTCGCAGCGCCTTCTCCGTGGCCAGCATCTCGGCTGTGGATACCTCGGGTTCTCCGGTGGTCTCGTTCGTGGCCGCGATCAAGACGTCCTTGACGCGACCCTTCTCCAGCGCCTTTCTCTTCTGCTCCTTGAGCTGCCGCCTAGCTTTTGATTCCAAGGCGCTGTCGACGGCTGCCTTGGCTGCCTCATGCGCCGCGGCGCTTCGAGCCAGGACAGGGTCGGATCGTTTTGATGTTGACAATTTGGTGGACAAAATCTTGGAGAGAGAGGTTGCGAAGGCCGTAGGATCGTTTCTCTTGGAGGTTTGCTTGCCGCCACCCGAGTCTGAATCCAGATCATATTCATCGAGATCCTCATCTTCGTCCTCGTCGTCGTCCTCGTCGTCTTCATCGTCGTCATTGTCGGAGTCCGCTTCTGGCGCTGTCGTCGCCTCTGCGCTCTTTGACTTTGGCTTCACCTGTTCCTTCATCTTGGAGGCCTTCTTCGGCATGGGTTGCTCCTCCTCAGAGCTGGATGCATCGTCATCGTCCGAACCGGCTACATCGTCGACCTTGGCGTTGTGAATGTCGTCGTCCGAGTCCAGCAGATTGACAGCGTCGAAGCCCTTGTCCTCTTCGCTCTCGGATTCGCTATGATATTGGTGCATCCGCCTTTGCTTCTTTGACGGACGCTGTAGCTTTCCATCAATTGTGCGTTTCTTGTTTGCGTGTCCAGCCATTTTTGCCGTTTGCGATTTTTCTTGGAGCCGTGTTTCTGGCGGTGGAGGTCTGAAGCTGCAGAAGAAGTTCTGGGATTCTGCCAGGCAATTTTTCAGGGTAGAGGGGCCGAGCCAAGGCGGTGTGGGGCTCCTGCTACACCCGACGCCTCGACCTCACCCGCCATGGCGCTCATGTCCGGACGCCTCGAGCCTGTTCAATATTACAGCCGTGAACTGGTGTAAAAAGCTATGGCACTAAATAACATCGCTTATTTAACTTGCTAAAGGTACCTCGTTAGCTGCCGTAACGACAGCGTAAATGTTGAAACTCTTGGGTCTTTTGAAAGGCTTCGATGTTTGTCGAAGTTAAGTTATGGAGGACAGAATGACAAGTAAACGCAAGCACGCACAAGGAACAGCGAGGAGCAGGCAGCTGCACAACTTCCCGGCAAATGCGGTGCGAGAGCTTTCGCTGCTAGCTTTCATGGACTGAAGCATTTCACATTTCGAAAAGGCGGGTTTGCTCTGCAGCGATTCACGCCCGTTGCGGCGTAGCGAGAGCCTGGACAGCACAACATAGAAAGCCCCGAATTGGCTTTATGCCAAGATCGCTCGCTTCATTACCACGCATTAGTCAAGCAAATGAAAACATCGTGCCGCCGCCACGCGAGTACAAGAACGAGTGAACCTCAAGTATCTTCATATGCCTGAAAGCTGCCTGCTGCCACGGCAATTGTAATATATGCTTGCTTGACGGGAACAGTCAAAGCAATGGGTATCTAACGCAAGTTCGGGCTATCACACCCGTGTGCCGTGCAAATCCCGACGACCGTAGCGTAGTGAGAACCTCAATCCCACACTAGGCCAGCCCAATTCTCTCCCAGAAAGATGGGCCTGAGCTGAAGCCTCCAGCAACTGGGGGTTGCACGAGCAAGGTGCTCCAGCGCTCCTGGCCGTCGATGTACAGGCGATACTGCAGGGTGCTTTCTCCAGCAATATTTTCAATGGTAAAGGACCCGAATTTCGATGAACCGGAAGGAATGTAGCTGAAACATTGTCAGCATACTCTAGTTGCATGAAGGGGAGGGGACAGGTATCATGCTTACTGCAGTTTCACATCCTCGTCATCCGTTTGTTTGTAGGTGGGAAAGGGCGACGCAAACTGGTTGAGAGGGCTTGTGGAAAACTCGAATGCAGTAGCAGACTCCGGCCACTGAGACCCGGGCGGTGGTGGGAATTTGGTCGCGGCAAACTCATGTCGATCGCCGGACAGAACAACAACCGTGGTGCCTCGCGCGCCAGCAAGCCACATGGCCTCGAGAATCTTCCTCCGCTCCGCTAGGAATCCGCCCCAGGTATCCTTGACATTGACAGGCCAATTCTTGGTGAAGGGCACTGAGGATGCGACAAACTTCCACTTGACGCCCTTGGGTTCAGGCCGAGCTAGCCAAGCCAGGAAGTCCGCTAGCTGCTCCTCGCCAAGCATCGTCTTGTCTGGCTTCTCAAACGGCTCGCTGTTGCTCGATCTGTAGGTGCGTGTGTCTAGCATGAAGAAGCTGGCAGGACCCTGGACAAACTCGAACCAAGTCGCTCCAGAACGCTGCTGATTCCTGCTACCCGCCGCCCGAGCCCTTGGAGGGTTGATGTCGGCCTGGTAAATATGCCAAGGATCGACAGCCGCGCGATAAACACCAGTAGTGTTAGAGGACCAGTCGTTGGCAATTTCGTGGTCGTCCAAGACGTGGATCCAACTCAAATTTTGACCAACTGGGGCCCAGTCCGGTGATGCGTAGACTTGGCGATACTGCATGCGATACTCCTCAGCCGACTTCCCGAATCGCTCAGGAACGTCGACATAGATGAAATCCCCAAGAAAAAGCATGAACTGCGCTCCGAGATCTGGAAGCTTCCTCGCCAAGTGGCGCAGGCCAGGAATGGCCAGGGCATGATCCATTGGGTTATATGGGAAGCGAGGCAGAATACACGAGGTGGAGAGAAAGGTGAACTTTCCGTCGTTGTACTTGGGCATTACTCCTGGCTTTGGCGGAGCGAGAAATTCTCCAGTGTGGTTGTTAGACGTTCTCCATTCGTACCATCGCTGCTCAGAGTGTCCTAGGGGAGCCAGCACCGGGGCGGTAAAGTCTGTATCATTAGCAGTCCATCTCGTCCCGCCTGCCGTCTGCCACAGTGGGCTTTCAAAAGGTGGCTTAGGATCTTTAACGCGGATCTCGAGGGTCACAGGCATCTTGGCCTGGTCGGGTTCGCGGATCAAGAAGTGCGCTTCCGTGGGGGAGACATATCCAAGGCGGACGAAAGACAAATCATCGGACGGGTAGTACCATCGCGCCCGATATAGTGCGTCGCCGGTCAAGCCTACCAGCAGCAGGTTTATCAGGAAGGTTACCGCTGTAAGCTTCGGGCGCCTGGCGCTCGGCGTTCCGTAGAGGAGTATCTTCCACGGTTGCACCAGCTGTTCCTCGACCACAATTGTCTCTTCGACGGTGATCTCCGTGGCGACCACTTCTGGCTGGGATGGTTCAGCGGACGTCCCGTCATCCGTCAACGACGATGCCTCTGGTGAAACTGTGGTTTCCTTGACGTCGATGTCGATTTCATCGTCGACAAGCTCAACCGCAGGTTCGGTCAAGTAGCTTGCGAGGAATGCTGGGATGTATACCGCAAAGAGGGCGAACGTAATGGAGGGGAAATGCGCCTGTGATTGTCAGAGGAGAGCCTGCGAAAGCACGGTAGGTATGTGAGCGGCCCACGGGAAACTGGAGAGCGTATTAGTAAAAAAGTCTTTGAACAGACAGGAAAAGGTCATGAGGACCGTACGAGTCTGAAGAAGACAAGCGCAGATATCCTCAAGGCGATCGAGGCCGTCTTGGCGACGGTGGTCTGGATCGCCATCGCGAGCTGCGAAAATGAGGCGCCGAGCTTCTCGGTATTCGTAGGTAGCGGAATGCGCCGCTGACAGCTCTCTCTGGGGTGTAAATCAAGGAACTGCGAGAAGCTGATTGAGGAAAAAGAGCCCAGCAGGGCTCAAGAAGAGTTCAAGGAAGTGCAAAATGTGAAACCGACCGCCACATCACCATGACGGAGAATGAAGTGCAGGTAAGCAGGTGGCCGTAATTAGAGCCTCGGAGCTGGTACAGTGACCGACGTCACCATTGGACGCGGCGTGGCGTGGGCCAGCTGTGGGGTGGGTGCTGTGGCTTGACCTCGACAGCTGGTAGCCCCCCCCAGCCTTGCCGGCGTACGAAGCACGTTGCAGCGGGGACAAATTCAGGGGACGGTGCCGGCGAATTTCCGAGCCAAAGCTCGTCGTGGCCCTTTCGCTGCATCTGCCACCGCACCGGGAGACGACAGCCACCGCGGAACACCGTCCCAACCTTGCTCCAGCACGCGACAAACACCACCGCGCGACGCAATGAGACTGTCGACGATAGCAGCGGGCGTCATCGCCTGCATGGTCACCGATGTCGCGGCCACGGCGCTGACGTACAAGCTGACGGCCAACGAGAAGGCCTGCTTCTACACGGACACCAAGAAGGACAACGAGAAGATCGCCTTTTACTTCGCCGTGGGTAGCCCGGTGCGTGGATGCAGGGAGCGCACCAATGGCTGACGTGTCTACTGCAGGTTCAATCCGGTGGCTCGTTCGATGTCGATTACCTCGTCGAAGGACCTGGCGGCAAGGTCATTCTGCAGGGCGAGAAAGAGCGTCAAGGCGACTTTGTCTTCACGGCGCAGCGTGCTGGCGAGTACTCGTTCTGCTTCGATAACGAGATGAGCACGTTTGCCGAGAAGTTTGTCGACTTCGAGATCGCCGTGAGTGGCATCCAGGAGCCGTCCTCGTGGTTTTGGCCTGGTTGGCTAATCGCGTCCGCAGGTTGAGAACGAATCGCGCACCGCCCAGCTGCCCTCCAAGCAGGGCACGTCGCCCGAGCAGACTTCTGTCCTGGAGGAGTCGATATTCAAGATTTCTGGCCAGCTCTCCACCATCTCGCGCAACCAGAAGCACTTCCGAACGCGCGAGAACCGAAACTTCAGCACCGTCAACAGCACGGAGAAGCGCATTGTCAACTTTAGCATGATCCAGATCGCCCTCATTATCTGCATGGGTGCTCTTCAGGTGTTTGTGGTCCGGTTCTTCTTCCAGGTAAGCACCCCATGGCCCGCAAACTCATGGGGTTTCCTCCTTGCTCATCCTTCCTCCGCAGGGCGCACGCAAGGGCTACGTATAAGCGAATGTTTGGGTGCTTGGTTAGGACATTACGAGGCGCTGGTTGTTAAAAAGAAGGGGACATGGGTACGGCATGTACAATAATAACGAGCAAGGGGCCTTCACATTGATCATGCGATCTGGTGTCGCGGATGGGCGAGATATATGATGATCCAATGAATGTTGCGAATGCATCAGCCTGCTTTAGGACTGGCCGGTACAACAATCAATTTAAACCTCCGCATAGCTGTCCACATCGCAGGGGCTTCTTGCACCTTGGTGCTGAAGCCATAGCTGCACACGCAAGACTTTGGACGCATGTGATTGGAGCGACGCGATCTGCACCTGCGCTGCTTGGCGCTGGTGGCCTTGGTCGCGAGTCGCGACAGCTGGCTAAGCCACATCTGGTGCGCCACACTTGAAATCTTTCCCACTTCGCCGCCTTTGGTGCTCGCAGCCTCCTCGACCAAATCCCATCATAAACACCCTACAAGCACGCAAAATGGCCTCGATCGCCGCGTCCCTCCAGGCTTCGCTCCCCAAGCCGAAATACACGGGCGAAGATGAGGAGCAGGCGTCTCGGGCGCAGCAGCGCGGCCCGCGCATCGTTGGCGCCGGGCAACTGGACGAGACGCAAATCGTCCTGAAGCGAGCAGGTCCTCCGCCCTACGGCCAACGCTCGGGCTGGCGGCCGCGGTCGCAGGAAGACTTTGGCGATGGAGGCGCCTTTCCCGAGATCCCAGTCGCCCAGTACCCTTTGGACATGGGCAAGAAGGGCGCGACGACGAGCAACGCCCTGGCCATCCAAGTCGACGCCGAGGGCAAAGTCAAGTACGACGCGATCGCACGGCGAGGGCACGGCGACGGCCGAATCGTCCACACCTCCTTCAAGGACCTCATACCGCTAAGACAACGCGCCGATGCAGGAGAGATTGATCTGTCGCGGCCAGACAAGGAGTCCGTGGCGGCCACGGCCGAGAAGACCAAGAATGCCCTCGCAGCGCTGGTCAGCGGAGCGGTTGCGGCACAGAAGCCCAAGAACGTCAACGTGGGGAACCGTAGGGACCCTACGTTTGTGCGCTATACTCCGGCAAACCAGATGGGGGACAACTCGAAGAAGCAGGACCGCATCATGAAGATTGTGGAGCGACAACGAGACCCGATGGAACCGCCCAAGTTCAAGCACAAGAAGATTCCTCGGGGTCCGCCCTCGCCCCCGCCGCCAGTAATGCACTCGCCACCCCGGAAGCTGACGGCCGAGGACCAAGAGATGTGGAAGATTCCTCCCCCTGTCTCGAACTGGAAGAACCCCAAGGGTTTCACAGTGCCGTTGGACAAGCGATTGGCAGCGGACGGGCGGGGCCTGCAGGACATTGCCATCAACGACAAGCACGCACAGTTTGCCGAAGCCGTCAAGATGGCGGAGCGACACGCACGCGAGGAAGTCCAACAGAGGGCTATGATGCAACAGAGGTTGGCGGAGAAGGAAAAGGCACAGAAAGAGGACCATCTACGGGCTCTGGCACAAAAAGCACGCGAGGAGCGCGCCGCGGCAGGCCGTGGACGCCGGCACTCCAGGGATTCGCGCGACTCGCGCGACTCTGGTGATTCGCGGTCACGGTCGAGAAGCTACAGCTACTCGGACTCGGGTTCCGACAGTGAGGAGGCCGACGTGCGAGAGCGAGAGAAGGCTAGGCAGGAGCGGCGGAGAGAGGAGGAGAGAAAGCTCCGGCAAAACCGCATGGGCGCTGAGCGTCGGATACAGGTCATGGCCCGGGAACAGAACCGCGACATCTCGGAGAAGGTTGCTCTGGGCCTGGCTAAGCCGACGCAATCGAAGGAGACCATGTACGATTCGCGACTTTTCAACCAGACGAGCGGCTTCGACAGTGGCTTCAACGAGGACCAACACTACGACAAGCCGCTCTTCGCGGCCCAGGACGCTATTAGCAGCATCTACCGGCCGCGGGCGAACATGGAGGATGACGATCCCGAGGCAGGAGACAAGGAGATGGCCAAGATCCAAAGGACGAGCCGGTTCGGGGAGGCCTTGGGCAAGGGCACATTCAAGGGCGCCGCTGAAGTCGAGGTAAGCATGGTCGCACACACACCAATGCCGCAAGAGAGATGCTAACGGGAAAATTGCAGGCACGCGAAGGACCGGTTCAGTTTGAGAAGGAGGCGGCAGATCCTTTCAACGTGGACAAGTTTCTGTCCGAGGTCGATCAGAACGCATCATCCAAGCGAGGGTATGGGCTGCAAGACGAGGGCAGGCAATCCAAGCGCCCGCGAGTGGAGGATGAGGATGAATAGGCCGCAGCGACCCGGCGGGATCGCAGTTTGGGGGATCATGTACGTCTGTTTTATATCGCATCTGCAAGCTGGTGTCATGGGCAAGCCTGCAGGGTCATTGTTACTGGTAGGACAATTATGGCGGCGCGGCAGCGAGCTAGCAACGAAGACGCAGGCAGCTGGAGTCATGCCCACGGCGTTGACTGAATATGATATTGATGCCGACAGCATCGACCGACTTTCACGCTGCTGCTTGATTCGGGAGTAACAAAGAGCATCTAGACTTGAATGTGATTCGCCGAGAGAGCGAGATGCACCTTGTCGGTTGCTGCAGGGCCAGCGTCTAAGCCACGTTGAGCATGATGAGCAACTAGGCGGGAAGCTTGGCGGGTGTACCTTGCAGTACGAGTAAGCTCGGTCCAAGAATGGGTTCGCCGCTGTTGGCTGTAGTTGTTGGGTATGGTCCAGCTTGCAACCAAGCAAAGCGCAGCGGGGCTTGTCAGTCGATGATGGATGAGCATGGGCTGACCGAGAGCAGCTACTCGCGAGGCCGAGGAGACGAGCGCGAAGCGCGAGGACGAGGGGAGGACGTGCCAAGCGCTCCACCAATTATTTATATGGCAGGCAATGCAGACGAGCTTGTAAGCTGCCCGACTCGGACAGCTTTGGACGGGCAGAGAAGAGGTATCCGACGTCACAATTGAGTCCTCTCCCTGAATTCGTACTTGGGATCTCGGGCGCCGACACGTGGGCACGTCCTTTAACTACGACCCGGCTCCATCCTACAACGGTTTGGGTTTCTATGACGCAGCTGCCACAACTCGACCTGTACGACGCGGCTCTCACAAATTGACTGGCACGGCTCGGCTCTCACGACGCACATCAATCATGGCTTCCGGCGCCTTCTTCAACCCCAAGGCGGCGCTGCTGCTCGCGCCCTTGGCCACGTCGACGGCGTCGCTCGTCTTCGCCTGGGACCAGCACCTCTTCCTGTCCGTCTTCACGCGGCCCGACGCCGAGGCGCACAGCAACGCCTACCTGCCGCGCTTCTGGCGGGCCTTCTTCCAGCCGGGGCTGGTGCAGGTGGTCGGGCTGCTGGGGGCGACGGCGTGGACGGCCATGGGCGCCATCTTCGCGCACCGGCCGCTGCTGGAGCGCCGCGGGGCGCTGCCGTGGTACGCGGCGGGCGCGGCGCTGGCTTTTGGGCATTTGGCCTTCGTGCCGCTCGTGGCGGGGCGCATCAAGAGCATGATGGACGACGAGGGCGGCGAGGGCAGGGCCGCGGGGGGCAAGACGAACGTGGAGACGCAGAGGGAATGGTTGAGGGTCAACATGGTGAGGACGCTGACGACGGATCTGGGGGCGTGGGCGTGCTGCTTCGTGGCCGTCACCAAGGCCTTTATCTTGGAGTAGGAGGAGCCATCATCAACGCTGCTTGCGAACAAGCATAAGGTATGCCTGGAGCTAGCTGCTGGTCAAGGTCCCAGCTGAATAGACAATGATCTGCGCCATGAGGTCCCCGTCTCGTCGAGCCTCGATCTCATGCAGAATGCTGCATGGTATCCGTGCCTGAACTCGCAACCGTCCCTGGAGTCCAACTGTGCGCAGGCCAACAGCTCGGCAGGCTGCGGCTCCATTTCAACGGGCGGCGGGTCTCTTGATGCACTGACTGCAACGGGACCCCTCCCCTCCAGTAGCGTCGGCCAACCACAGGGAACCCAGCCCTGTAACGTTATTCCAGTTGCCTTGCCTGGCGCCGCGTGTGCCACATCCGTCTATCCGAGATGCAATGGCCTCGAAACGGACGGTCTCGAAGCACCGCCCCCCAGGGCACCGACGAGCGCATCCAGCAGCTGGTGAACGGACGAGCCCATCTAGCAGCCGGGGAGCTTGGTCAAATGTAACTTTCTGCGAAAAGCTCGTGTCGGTCCTTGCGTGCCGGTGGCGTCTCGACGACCCCACAAGGCCAGTCGCTCTCGCAGGTACTCCGTACTCGCGCACAGATGCACGCCCGTCACGACGCCCCCAAGCCCCCTTCGTATCGCCCGCCCCGGCCCTCGATCCGGGACAGGTGTCTCGATTTAGCGCATGGCGCAGACCCAGTCGATTTTCAGGGGCACATCCGAACGGGCCCGCAAAGTCAATCGCCAGCCAAGCCAGCGCCGTTCGATCAGCGCTCTGCGTGGAACCCGCCGCTGTCTGGCAGGCGACGAAGCGGCTCTGGTTGCCGAGACGCGCGTTTCGGACGCTGGGCTATCCCTTCTCGCCTGATGCAGCCAGTATGTAGATCTCCTCCGCTCGCTCGCTCCACGTTCAGATGGTGCCCTGAGATTTCTCCTCGCGGCGCGGGCTGTTGGTTGATACGAGAACGAGTACTAATAACGCCGTCCGCTCCCCTGCCGCTGGATCCGTGGCGGAGCAACGTTCTGTCTTCCGCGCCAATGCAACAGCTGCGAGCCAAGGGACCACGCAGCAAAGTTCGGCCACTTCCCAATCCGACCGACCATCTTCCCGTCGACTTAATACCTAAGGTCGCTCGCACGTTTCTTTGAGGGGCGCTTCGGCTGCCAACCGTCTCTTCGCATCACACGTCGTCGTCTCGACTTACACGCTCGTTCACCAAACTAAGCACAAGCGCCATGGACGGCAGAGCCGCGATGCCGCGAGGCGGGTACAAGCCCGAGGGGGCTCCGACGCAGTACGAGGAGATCATGTTCTCGCGCGGCAACGGCGACATCCGCCACGCGCCCGAGAGTATGCCGTGGTGGAATCCCCGCTACTGGCGCAAGAGGGTCTGGGCGGGCGTCGGCGTCGTCTTGCTCATCGTCATCGTCGTCGCCGTCGCCGTGGGCGTGACGCAGTCCAAGAAGAACAAGTATCCCGACTACTCGGCGCTTTCGTACAATCTGCAGGATACGTGTAAGTGGGCGTCGCGCTGATGGACCTAACGCTGCCGCTGTATCGTCTCGCTGACGATCGTCTCGACTAGATGGAGGAGAGACCTTCTTTGACCAGTTCCACTACATTACCGGCTGGGACAAAAGTAAGGCAATTTACAGAAGTGATATTGCGTGGGTTCGTGACTAACCAGGCCTCTGTAGCAAACGGATTTGTCCACTATGTGCCGCAGCCCCAAGCTCAGCAACTGGTAAGATTCGTCGTTGGATCAAGGTTATGACAGCCCGAACGGCGCACGCTAACCCGGAATCGCAGAATCTCACCTATGCTTCGCCAAGCACCGCTGTCGTCAAGGTCGACACAAGCGTCGGCCCGGGCTCTAACCCCGATGCCTCGACCGGCCGCTTCTCCGTCCGCCTTCAGTCTATCAAGACGTACAATAGCGGCCTCTTCATCTTCGACGTCAAGCACACCCCCTACGCCTGCGGCGCGTGGCCGGCCCTGTGGCTAGTCGACCCGTCGAACTGGCCCGACAATGGAGAGATCGACGTCATGGAGTCCATCAACCAGGGCAAGGACGGCAATCAGATGACGCTGCACAGCAGCAGCAGTTGCTCCATGGACGTCAAGCGCAAGCAGACGGGCGACTCGGTGCATGACAACTGCGACTCCACGGGCGGCAGCAGCAACAACGCGGGCTGCGGCGTCTCCGGCCCCTCCAGCTCCTTCGGCACGACCCTCAACTCGGACGGCGGTAGCATCATGGCCGTTGAGTGGCGTCAGGCCGGCATCCGCATGTGGCAATTTGCGCGCAACGCTGTTCCCGACGATGTCACGAGCAAGAAGCCCAACCCGGCCTCCTGGGGCACTGCGGCCGCCGACTTCCCCAGTACGAACTGCGACATCGGCTCGCACTTTCGCAACCAGTCCATCATCGTCAACATCGATCTTTGCGGCGACCTGGTCTACGGCAGCTGGGACAAGTCGGGATGTAAGTGCCACCACCGCAAACCGCTGGCGTGACAAAATGTCATATGCCGGAGATAATCAGAGCGAGCTAGCGAGCTAACCGAGAGGAACAGGCCCTGGGAACTGCACTGACCTCGTCGCCAACCAGCCAGATCTGTATAAGACTGCATACTGGGAATTTGGCTCCTTTGAGGTGTATCAGTCGTCTTGAGGGACGAGGACGTCTCGAGGATTGTTTGAGCACGGCTTGACTAGCCTACCTAGCAACAGGGCTATATCTTTTGGTCATATTTGCAAGCGTGGCGCCAAAGGAAAGGTAATTTTAAGGAAGAGACGACATGACGGGTACAGCGCTCAAATATGAAGTTGCAGAAGATATCTGTAATGCCACTTTCTCGTGGTATACATTAGTGAACAACTCTCCCGTGTTCCGACATCTCAACCAGAAAGCCTACGGATATCATCAACTCGGCATCTTCTGTTGGTGTTGGTGTTGCTGCGGCGCCGTCTTGCAGCCTCGCGCAAGGAGTCGTCGCTATCGTGATCCAGCCGACACGGTTAGCCTGCAAGGCGTGGGTTGTTTTCTTAACGCAGTTGATGCATTCTCTATCCTTCAGAAAGCCCCAACGCCAAGCCCCCGAGATGCCCACATGTACTATCCCGGAAAGACATAAATACTTGAACCATTAACGTGACGACGACTACCGCCACAAGCCTCCAGCTGCTGATTAAACTCCATCTAAGCAGATGTGTCAGGGCTTCAATCTGTGGCAACTGCTCCCCCTATCTCCGAATTCTGATCCCGGATCTGTTTTCGAGTTCTGAGATTCTCGCGTCATGGGGTTGGCGCCGAATATCCACGTGTATAGGTGTAGCATGAATAGCCTAAGGGCGGGTAGACAGGTGCATATGATGCCGGTGTTTACTTCAATAGTAGACCACCATACCAGGCTCCATTGATCCCAGGTCGGGTTTGTCGTGTTGGCGAATGTGGCCAATGAATGCATCCGAAGTATGGAGATGAGCGTGACACTATTGACCAAGGGGTTGCTGGTTAGAGGACTAAAACTGCCCAGGCGGGAACGGCAAGGTTGCTCTGCCAACTCGTAGGGGAAGACTTACAGAGCTCCAGTCATGAACATGATGGCAGCAAGCACCTTCTTCTTCCAATGAAGCTGGAGCTTGCGTATTTGAAACAGAGGAATCCCCAGCAGCCAGGCATCGACCGCAACACCAACCGCAGCGTTGACCCAGCCGGAAACGTTTACATTTATGCAGTGGCCCTGGACGTCGCTGCCGTAACGGGTCCAGTAATACTCCGTCGGAGAGCACTGGACGACGTCTTTGATGACGAATGCGATCCCGAACATTGCTTGGAAACCGACGGTTACCCAAAGCAGGATTCGCGTCCCCTGGCCTGGGAATATGGCCAGGTAGAAGAGCGAGAGGGCCACCTTGACGAGCGCCATCAGCGCAACGTAGAGGACCTCGCATATGAGGAAGAAGAGGGCAAAGTCAACGAGCTCGGGGGGCTCCAGGGCCCAGACGTCCTTGCCCAGGCCGTTGGCCGTCAGGCCGAACGACAGGACGACGAGGCTCGGAAGGCCGACGACAAGCGTCGCCAGGATGACCCAGTCATCGGAGCTGAGGCGCTTCCTGCTGCTGAGGAACAACTTGAAGAAGAGGCGCACGATGGCAATGCCGCCAGTAGTCAGGCCGAGGGCAACGTTCATGACGTTGAATCGCGTCGCCTCGCTCCTATCCATCGGTGCCTGGCACGCGATCTCGACGATTCTCCTCGACGCTGAGGACATACCCTCCGGTTAGCTACCGGGTTCGGTACGTCCAAGACCATGGAACAACGTACAGATTGCCTCATAAAAGGTACATGAGTCGAAACTACATTGCATGATTTCGTCGCTCGATATTTTCTCGCAGATGCATGCTGTGTCGGACGCGGAGCACACCCGCGAAAGGCAGTCGAGCTACAACAGCAGGCTCGGTCAGTCACAGATCATATGCATGATAGATGGGAAATGCCGCGATTACGCAAGAGAGCCCAGACGGCGAAGGGGAGCAGGAGTCTCACAGCACATGAAGGCACCGTGGTAAAGTTTGTAGTTGCAAGCCCAGCTTCTGTTGAGAAGGCCGCCATAGAACACGGCAACCGCGCCGCCGCCACGAGGAGGAGTGCCGGTTTGAACATCTCGGCAAAGCCTTGTCCTACAGCTCATGCCTCGCGTATCCGTACACGTCATCGACAAGAAGGGGATGGGTGGGTTGACCGTCATCCGTCGTCTACACCGAGAGAGAGCGGCTCTGGACACGCGAGCCCGGGGTGAAGGCTGGGCAGCCATGTTATACATATTTTGCGTCCAGATCTGTCGCTACATTGACGGGGGAGCTGCACCCTCTCGGTACATTGCTTGGCCGACCTCCTTGACCTGTCATTCAAGTCGTGAAGACTTGACACTTGACGACCGGGGAACGGGCACGGCTCACCTTGGGCCGCGGCCGCACAGACGCAGATGTCCGGACCCCGTGGCCGCACATGCCGGAAGGGCTGCGGCGCAGAGTCGGCCAGCGTGTGTTTGGGTTCTGTTGGCGCCCTCGGCCTCGCAGGTCTTTCACCAGATCGGGACGGGGTTGCGAGGGCGTGGGTGTGGAGGTGGCTTGGATCCAGTGCGCGCACGTACCGCTCGCGCTCCTTCGCCAACCTCAGCTGGGGTGGCATCGCGAATCGCGGGAAGGCTTATTACTGGTCGTTGACGGTTTGTCGAGACATGCAGCTAAAAAGCGCTGCTGGGGTGTCGTCTTGACGTTTGCAATCCGTCATACCTCGTTTATTGACAGATGCGAATACCCTTTTGCGATGTTCTTAGGTCTTGATCCATCCATCCATACATGTACGAGCAAGGCCTGTGATAACCAACATTTTGACTCGCTGAGTGCTCTTTGGCACTGTTCATTGGCTCAAGCTCAATACTTTCGGTAGCCAAGGACTGGTCAATCCAAGGTTTCACCAAGAGGGAGGGTCAAGGGTTCCAGCTAGTCAGGGTATCCTGACCCTTGCTGCAACAATGAAGCCGGCCCCCCACACAACAGCAACGAAAGGAGCCGGCGACAAACGGTTCGGCCCGGATTTGCGCAGACATGTATATCACAGACTGAAGCAACTCCTATGGGCGGCGCTCCATTGGTTGCCGGCAAAATCTTGGTACTTTCATCGACGAACCGTGCGCTGGAGAGATCCGTCTCTTATACGACCTTATCGACGGAGGAGATGCCGCTACTTGCTGCGGACAGGCACGCAGAACATTTTCGTGATGTCGAAATGTACCATTCTTCGGACGCGTACTCATAGAACTCAAACGTTCGGCTGGAGAGTTGCTGAGACCGCCACAATGGTCGCAGCTGGTCATGAACCCCTGGAGCCGCCTGACACCGCGAAGGCACCCACGATTGAGGACGCCCCATCGGAGTCGGCAGGTCGGCCTGCGAAGCTCCGAAGGCCGAGCGGTGCCGAGTCGCCATCACTGGCGATCAAGACTGTGTTAGAGCTAAATGGACGGGCCGTTCACGAGCCACACGTTCACACTCGTCCGCGGGCGTTGCCGTCACGAAACGGCAACTTGACGTTGCAGTGAAGTCACGTTGAAACGACGGATTCGTCAGATGCTGCACGTAAGAGTGTCGGTGTCAAGGGTGCGAAGCTGCTAACCTCGCAGTATGCACATTGTATGTAGTTCAAAAGCCTTGTATACACGTACCCCGTCTTGTCCAGCTCTCAAGCCACGAGCCATCGAAATGCAAAGTGGGGAGATGTCGTCTCCCAACGCCAGATCCAAATGCTTTATATGTCATCCCAAAAAACGCCGGCAATGTCAAGACTCTAGCCATTCTCTTCGTACACAGGGCCCCGGCCGTCCAACGGCGAGCATCTACTCGTCCTTGGGTTGCCGCATATACGCGTCGATGGCCGCGCTGAAGGCAGCAAAGGCAACGCACCCGCCGGCGACGGCCTGCGGGCCTGCGTTCTTGGCCAGGATGCCGCCCGTCAGGCATCCGGCCGCGACGCCGTTGCCGAGGTCATTCTTGGCGCGCAGGCCCTCGATGCCGCACTCGATGCCCGAGAAGAGCGCGCCGACCTTGCCGAAGTTCTTGGCCATGGAGTAGGAGCGCGTGCCCATGTCCTTGAAGCCGACCTTGAGCTGCTGTCGCAGCGGCATGGATGATATGTTCTGCCCGGCGGCATTGGTGACGGGGCTGCCAAAGGGGGTATCGTAGGACATCTGCGCAACTCGCCGGTTAGTCGTCAATGTCGCGAGGCTCATCGTGAAGAGGAGGTATCGGGAGAGGAGAACGCACAGAGGCCATGAACATGCCGAAAAGACCGCCCATGCCAAAACCCATGACACCGGACATAACGGACTTTCCCATGCACGACTCCATCGCGGCTTGGATCTGGGCATCGCAGAGTTAGCTTTCGGCCAGGCGCACTTAAAAGGGGACCATCGTGGTGGGACGAACGGCCTTGACGTTGGGGTCCTGCGAGCCCGGCGGGGCGGCGCCGCCAGCCGGTGTACCTGACGGAAAGCTCATGATTGTGTGGGTGTGTCGCAGACGCAGTCGGGGGTTTGGTCGATGGCTGTCGCAAAGGTGCGTTCTTAGAGATGCGAACCACTTGGCTGCGAGAGTCGCGAAGATGCGCAGACTGAATTATTTCTGCCGCGCTTCACCGCTTTTCGGTGGCCCCGGCCCCACTGTGCCGGCTCGGCGCGGAGACCCTCTTCGGTTTTTGGGGATGGGCATAAAGATGCAAGTAAGCCCCGCAGTCAGGGTCATACTACCAGCCGTGCAACAGATGCATTGGAGTTGGTGAGCACGTGGAACTGAAGTATCCCCTCATTCCATGCCATGCAAAAGCGACCTGGCAGGACGAGGTCGGGAGCACAGTGCCTGCCAGCCTGAATACCGTACCTACCTGTGGGTGTTATTTTGAGCTGGTCCTCGTACTGTGGTTCTCACGCTCCAGATCGACGCTATCTACATCGCCATAATACTATCTATGTGTCACGTCAAAGTTTGTCAATGAATGTCGGCAGTCATGCATGTCGGCGCTCCATGAGATACAGCTCAGGTGCGGTCATGCTGCATGTGATCTGGACGTCAACCTGAACAGCGACTGGAACTTGACGAGGAACTGGCAGAACCTGCCTTATCAATTAAAACGGCATCTATGGTGTGCATTTTTATCCTTGCAGTATGTAGCTATAGTCCAGTCATTGTTGGCTGATCAACTACGACTGCCATGTTTCGCGTAGGGCCTCCAGGCTGTAAGGGTATTTGGCAAGTTGGAACTGGGACAAGAGCGCAGGCTGTTCCGTATTGCGGCCTGCTTTTGGAACGCAAAAATATGATAGTGGGAGTGGCTGTTGCATGGCTGTACGTACAGCGTGGGTTTCGCGTAGGTAGGTATGCTCTTATTATGAGTACAGGCCAGAAAAAATTCGCCGCCTTGTGGAACACACTTTCCACAGTCCTGAAGAAGTAGCAATTCCAACAGTCAACGTCTGGACATTCAAGGGGGTCTTTATTACGATCAATCGGGCGAGAAGTGTGTCTGTGCTACGATTGATGACATGCGGGCTGGCTTCCATTCTCGTCCTTCAGATTTTGAGGCATAGAGTCGAGAAAAACACCGAATTCGTGAGCAAATGCATTTTAAAATCTGCATATTGAATGGCTTAGGTATAGCAGTTGTCGTTGCTGAATTCAAAAATTCTCCAGTCTAATTACATGATACGCAGGTTCCTCGTAAGGATGAGCCCTAGAGATGTTGGTGAGCTATCAACTTGAATGCGCCAACCAGCTGGACAAGGGTAGTAGACTCGGTAATAAACGGTGGAAACTCACTCTTTCAGCGCAATGACGGCCTTCTTGGCAACGTCTTCACCCTCGCATAGTGCCTCGACGCGAACCTCGGGTGTCTCTTCCAGGCTGCCGACTTTCCCGATATGTGGGTTGGCGGAGTCTCCAGGTCGGAATTGACCCGTGCCCACCGTAGACCAACAGCATTCTGTGTAGTTTCCGGGGCCAGGGTAGCGGCCCGCACCCGCCTTGAAGATGGCATTCTTGCAAGCTAGAACCGCAGATGGTGGTGCATAAAAGATGAGACTGAAGCGAGCAACACTAGCAGATGCCATTTTGCACTGACCGTGTCGACAAGGCGGGGGAGGTCTTGAGTCTGCTATGAAGTACGTTGCATGGAGCCTGAACGCGGTGCAGGAATCGGCCCGGGAGGTATTTATACCGGCTAAAGCGCGGAGACTCGTAGTCTCGCTACTGAGTACAGATGTCGAACGGACCCGCTCTTTACCTGTATACAAACTACCGGCCTGGAAAGCGTTATACGCGTCGATGAGTCAATGGTTTCAAGGCATGTCTACTGTGGGCGGGAGGAAGCGAAATGAATGGCACAACGGGGCCGTCAGCATTTTCACTTGGAAAATGCCCCTGTCGGTCGCATTGCATGCCTCAAGCGAAAGTCGAACTAGCCCTTGGGTAGCTTGCACCTCCTGGCTCCAGGGGTACATATTTCGTACAGCACCGCCTCGCTGATTCTGTTGAAGTTACTACCTCTACACGTCTCATCAGTGTCCTGGAAACTGCAATCTGGACAGTTCGCCTTCCTGCCCGCTGATCATAAATGCTTCAAACAACAACGCCTGCGCATGAGTTTGCTATGTCTTCGGGAATTAAATTTCGAGATTTGACGATGGAGCATTCCAAAGCGAAGGCAAATCTGGACCATCTGCCCACGGAACTTTTCCTCCCAATCCTCACTCGCCTTCCTGATCTTGCATCCCTTGACAGTCTTCTTCGAGCATCTCCTACAGCATATCGTGTATTCGAATTTTACGCTATTGAGATCACAGAAGCCGTCTTAGCTTCTGGATATATATGCGGCCATATCCGAATTATTTTCCGCATTATTGCTCTACTCCGCTCGGGAACCTTCCCAATCCGAGGCCTTAGAGAGTTCCACCAACGGGTTATCGCGGATGCTATGAGATATCCTTCTCGTGTACGCAAGTCTCCGGCAGGATTCGCCCCAGAACAGTTAGATAGTAGCACCAGGCCGGCTATTATACGAAGTATCCTAGCAACGGCTCGACATATTACTTGGGCTTCATTGAACTGTCTCACCGTCTATCTCACCAACTTCAGAACCCTTAGGCCAGAACATCCTATCGACCCGAAGAAGTTTATAACCTCTAAGCAGGCGAGGTGGCCGTCCCATTTTCTAGAGGATATAACCCCTTGGGAATCTAGACCTCCAGGCAAAAAGGTCGAGATTCACGACGTCGGTGCGCCATCGTGGACCGAGGAGCAACGGGTTATGCGTGCCTTCTGGCGTCTTCAGCTCATCATCGATTTGAAAGTTGCTGCTAGGAGATGCACGCTAGATTGGTCAGAGGAAGACCTCGACACTCTCAAGGAAGCTACCGCAGTTTGCATCCCTGACCAAAACCATTTTCGTGCTTCTCACCTCACACACCCCGCACCCTACTCGAAACGGTGCTCCAGGTTAAATTTCTATCATTCTAAAGTGCATGAAATCCCATATGATCAGCACTACGGGGGTCCTCCTGAACATGCAGAGATTATCTCTATTATCGGCTATATCAGAGAACTATATGGGACAAAAGCAGCGCATGATATAGCAGACGGCGAGCTATCCCTTACAGAACTACAAGGGCTCAAAGAGGTGCAACGGGCATGGCCACCCCCTGGGCCCAAGGGGAAAGAATGGTTTGAACTCGTTCACCCGTCAAAGGGTACCCACTACTATCTGACCATAGGTATACCCGCTTGCTATCTTGGGTTCGAGGCGTTTAGATCTTATGGCGTGGCATTTTGGTCCGAGCAGAGGATGTGCGGCTACGGCCTCTATCCGACAAACTCTTCGCCATACCAGTCTCATATTGAATATGCATGGCGGAGTATTCTTAGACCTGATGATAATGAACGAATAGACCAAAAAATGAGGGAGAAAAAGTAGCTTTCTGATTACAAGTGGTAGAGGGGGGTGCTCGTAATGGTATTAGTTCAGTCGGTATGGTCATTGCTCTTAACGAAATTAACAAATGACAAAGTATACTTACTTCGAAGTGCACTTAAGTACTAATAAACTATTCTCTTATATAAAGATTTCTACTTCGCCATTCACTTCTTTGGTTCTTTACGACCTAATACCCAGTGATTATACACCGACGGCGGCCGAGCACACAGCCTGTTGTAGGCAAGATAATGGGGTTACCTAGGGACGGAGGTAGAAAGAATACCCTGGTATATTATGTGATAATATACCTATAGTATAGTTAGGTAGATTGTAAGTATAACCTAGGGGATCTACCTAGATTGTAGGGTAGTAATTATAACCTATATAATCTAGTAAATTAACAAAGAGCTAGATAAAGGTATAAAGTATAGTTAATAATAGAGAATGTAGCTACACCGTAAGTAATCCATCTACACAATTTACTCAGATATTTAAAGGTGAGCTACGTGGTACCCGTTGAGATGTAAATGAAGAGAACGTAGCGTTATGTCAATAGACTGGTAGCCCGCGGTGCCGCCCCGGGCACTTGTCTTGACCGGCTGGACTTAAAATTAGACATACCAATGCCGAGCTCGGCTCATGGAACGGCAAAAATATCACTGGACATGACATGGCTCAGCATACGGCTAGAACGGACTCTAATGACAAGGATCCGCAGGCTGTGGCCAGCTGTGCTGTGGCTAGCTGAGCTGTGGCCGGCTGAGCTGCGTCCAAATCCATTTCGAGAAGAATGCATCGCTGGCTTTTCTCGACTGATCACTTTCACTTTGTCGTGTCACAACTCTTTCCCGGCCTTGCCGGTCAACCGGTCTGCTGCCAAGCCTCGCAAGAGCGACATGGACAGCGCAGGGTGGTGGTCAGCACTACTGCACAACTACGAATCTGGCGCGCGGTGCGCGGCGAATGAGCTCGGTGCAAAATCGACATTGAAAGAAGAATTGAGTGTCTCAACAGCCCGATATATCCCTCTAGCGGTTGTGTGATGCGCGTGTATTCTAGGATATTTCGCATATACAAAGAGAATACTGTTGTTAGAGTTCTAAGAAGTCCCACGAATTCATGTTCAGAGGGAATATTCTATTCTACGTGACATCTGCGGAGTACAAAGGACGCAGCAGAAGCAATTGATTGTGGCTGTGTGTGACGCCCTAGGACATGCCCAGCTTGGGAGTATGAGGAAAGCTGGAAGCACAAATGGGGAACTGATCTGCAACCAACTTCTGCAACTACTTCGATATTGATGCGGGAAACCTCTCTGCTCATGCTGTCGCTCTGGCACGCTTTCAGGCCACTTTGCAATTGATAAGAGCCACGACTGGGTAAAGTGTGAATTGAAGTATAAAGGCATCGCCAGCCCACAAGCTCACTCTCTCGAAATCCACCTTCTTCAACCCTCAGTGAGCCCTTCAACATATCTACACTTTTAATCCAACCCAAAAATCACAACAATGGTGGTGAGTACTTAGCGAATACATATTAAAGCCTGATGATCCACTGATATAAGACACGGAAGAATTTGAACGATAACCATGGCGAGGCCATCTGGTCAAACCCGGAGTTTTGGTACAAAATTATGCTCGCCGATGGAAGTGAGCTCGGGCTTGGTGACAGGTATTCCGGTGGGCCAGTGTCTGAGAAAAATGAGCGAACTCTACTCAAAGCCGTGCCAGCCGGCCAGGGTATGGTTTTCCGCTATCAGAGGTTCGACGGTGACAACCGCGCGAACCAAGGTTGGCCCATCGGTGATAAGGGCTATCTTCGCGGCCTACAGGTGAAGGCTGATGGCACTGAAGTGATTATGAACATGAGTCTGTCGTGGGAGCCGCCTAAGCTTTGCATGTACAACGACAACAACAACTACGGCATCTTGGCTGAGCAATTGCCTGGCAATCGAACAGCCCTGTATGCTTACAACAGGCACGGCACGCTTTGTGGGCTCAGAGTCACTCCAGATGGCATCATTATTGCCCATGAAAGTACTCACGCCCTGGCTCTCGACTGCGAGTTTGTGAAAGTTGGGACTGGGAGATTCAAGGGACTTTTCTGAAGAACATTGTTGACCTCATCTAATGAGCTCGCTTCGTTCGACAAGCTCGAATCAGCATAGTGTATTGAAAATTTGATGATTTGCTTTGCGGGCTCGCTTTTAATGACCAAACGTAAACCAGCGCCAGTGCAGAACGGCGTGGTGAATAACGCTGACGGGGCATACCAATTCTCAACCCTCGCAGGATCTTTCTATTTCCCAAGTAATTCAATGCGTTCTGGACACCACCGTAGCGACTACTGGTGAGTCGGAAGACATAAGCCCTTGAGAATGCGCGGAGTATAAGTTTACGTCGTGGCCCAAGTTCCGGGTCTAAAGAGGCAGCGGTAGGCCATACGGTAACCAAGAATATGGCAAACGCTGAACACCGCATTCCTGCAAAACACTGCCTCTAGGTCACTAATATGGTAGTTCTCTGCGGCGCATTTTTGTGGCTCTGCTGTTGCTGCGCGGTCTAATGTGAGTTTCATATCCGAGAGAACGAGCAAATGGTGATCGAAACTTTGCTTCCAGCATTTCAAATGTCTTTCAGGACCATTAAGATACTGGGCATCCTCGCGGAATGGGCAGCCAGCGGGGCATCTGAGTGGCCCACATTGCTTGAAGGAATACCTATACTTGTGCACCATTGATATGTTATTGGCCATGTACGTTTTGCAGTTTGTTGGACTGCCTGGTGAGGTTATCTTCCACCGACAATGGCAATGAGCGACAATTTCAATGACAACTAGCCGGTCCGCGTGAATCCCATGCTTGAGCACGAGTACTCACTCGGAAGGGTTGGCTGTGCCTCCCGGCAGCTTGCGCGCCTGTTGGTTTAATCATCCATACCTAAGGTAGCCCGGTACCTCTTTTTGGGGGGAAGTTTTTAACGGCGGTAATAAGAGCTATGCACACGGAGTACGGAGTACTGAGTAATTCAACGAGGAACGCATTGACGAATTTTGCCCCTCCTGGTGCTAGTCAAAATAGCAGATCCTCTTGCCAAATAACTAACGGAAGTTGACCGAATGAATGGTATTTAAGTAGTGACAGTCAACCGTTCGGAGTGCGAGTAGTGCTCGTGCACCTCAAATTTTCTCTTCAGCTTTCTCTGCACAGACAGCGCAACCTAAACCGGTTCATTCGGGTTCCTACACCTTGATAATTTGCACATCTAGCGCTCGCGTGCCCCGACAATCTACCCTGCCACACAAATCTTCCTACTCTCCGGGACTAATTTGAAAGCATGGTCAACCTAACTTGCCCTTCTGATGCTATCCCTGATGACTTGCCTCTTCCCAAACACATCAGTTACGCCGTCGTCCCGAGCCAAACGGCACCCGATGACTGGATGAGACATTGCTGCGACCCGAGTCCCGTGCAAGTCATTCAATATTGCTGGGAATGGTGTGAGCTTCCCGATAATCTTACCAAACAAGGACAGGACGCAGTGGCGGAGCAATTCCAAACTTGCTCAGAGGTGACGGTGCGCAATCTCAATCACTCCAGCGCAATCAAGGTTCATATATCCAAGGCGCCAGTCGAGCATCCTAGCTACAAGATTACGCTTCTTGCCATTCTTATTGCGTTTCTTCTGTTGGTTTGACCAAACAGGATTGGGATCACGATGGCAATCAAGTTTGCTAGTCATTTGTGTACGTAGGCAAGGACGATACGAGCAATCCACAGTCAGGCTGCTGAATACATTATTAGGATGTGGTGGGTATTCGTTTAAGTCTAATGGTTTGAATGGGATATTTGACAAGTATGCTGATTCCAGAATGAATATTAGGCGATGGGACGTTTATGTTATTGTGAGGTAATTACTAGCAAGTACAATATAACTATCTATGTTGTTCAAGGCATCTCCAAGCAAAGAAAACTACCTTGAGCAGACAAATACACCACATGTGCTACTCGTTGAGAGCAACCTTTGATTAGCGATATCAATGAGTTCCTCGATCTGGCGACTGAAGTCTAGTATTCACAACGCCGCACCCTACACCGAAGCCGCACCCTACACCGAAGTGGGTGCATGTCCTGAGAAATTAATAATGTGTTTCTCAAGAACGGTTGCATGGGAGGTAGCCATTATTTTGCAAAATAGCTCAGGTATATTTAGGCCTAGATATAACAATAGGCGTTTTCTGCGTCGATACACTAGTTATGTGACCTCGCTCATGCCGTCGCCAAACCTCGCATTCCAAAGTGCAGCAGAACGCCGAGAAGATCATCTGCAAATTTAGCAGCAGGTTAATTCATAGTCTGACTTGCATTACGACAAAGCTTCGTGCCTAAATCTTCATAGGTTCCATGTGGACAGCTAGGCTGAACGGCTGAAGTGCCGTTATACCTCCCGTGCACACAGTCCCTAGTCGCTCAAATGCCCTACACATATGCTTTACATCTGACTCAACGTAGTTATGGCCGAGAAAGTGGCTGTAGTGTGTTGAGATCAAGGTCATATCTCCGAAGCACATGATTTAAAAAGTGATAAGCATTATAAATCTAGTATGAGTATATTACAGTATGTATTGAGTCAAACAGGAGCCTACTTTCAGGCCATACGTAAATCGATAATAAATATATTAGTTGAGGGAATTAGATATAATTACAGAAAGCCTACTCTAAAATATGCCCGGTTTGAGGGGCGGTGAGTTGATGCGAATTGATCAAGCGGGCTAACAGGTTGGCTTTGCCGTACTTCCGACATTCAAGGGAAGGTGGGAGCAGGTTTGTGGGACCAACACCGGGCTATGCACAAATTCTTTCCCCACAATCTACGGAGTGCATGCACATGTAAGCCCCGACCAACGATATAAAGAGACACTAAAGACGAAAACCTGTCACTATTGTTTCTAACTCAACGCTGCCCCGTTAGGTGCACCATAATACCCCTGGTTTCTCCCATCTCTTCTCAACATGAAGCATCCTCTAGGTCAACACTTTGCTATCCAGCCGCCTATATTGTTTGATGCCACCCCGTCCTCGCTCAAGGAAGATGCCGAAAGGCTCATCGCCATCACAATTACTACATGGGACACGATAGTTACTCGGATAGTAGCGGAGGATGCCACTTTCCAAAATACCATCGTGCCCATTATCCAGGATGAGAATGCCAAGTCGCAGAAGCAGCGTGTTTGTAGGTGAAATCGCTTGTAGGGTAACGTCCCTCTACTACTTGAGCTCCTAACCCGAGTCTTTGATTCAGTCAACTTTTACGCATCTACCTCTCCATCAAAAGCCCTGCGAGATACGTCAAGCGCGGTTAGCCGGCGTTTCAATGACGCCGAGATCGAGCTATACTCGCGCCAAGATATGTTTTTGCGGGTAGATCAAGTGCTGCAAAAGCAAGAGAAGCAGCTCGGACCATCCCTAGATGCCGAATCTCTCTATTACCTGCAAAAGTTTCATCGGCGTTTCCTCCAGAATGGCTGCGGCATCGCCGAAGATGGCCAAAGGAATGGGTTTAAGGCCAAGATGAAGCGTCTCGGCGACCTGGTTCAACAATGCAATACTAACCTGAATGAAGATAGTTCTGGAACCTGGCTTAGGCTGGATGAATTGGAAGGAACTCCGCAATCGCTCATCAGTCGACTAAAGCAAGGAGAAGGCGAAAACTCAGATCAGCTGTGGCTACCAACTAAATTACCGTTCACCAGTCCGGCTATCACTAACGCAAGAAGTGAGGCTACGCGAAAGCGGATATATTACGCCATCCAGAATAGGATGAAAATGAACGTTCCACTATTCCAAGAGATCATCCTTCTGCGTGACGAAACAGCACGGATGCTAGGATATGCCGACCACGCTACGCTGAAAACAGCGGACAAGATGATGCAGACTCCGCAAGCAGTGAACGTGCTGCTGTCGGATATTCGCACAGCTATTGCTCCCTTAGCAACAGAAGACATTGAGGAGCTTCTAGAACTGAAACGGGACGAAGCCAAGTCAGAAGGTGCCAACGCAGACGAACTCTATTTTTGGGATCTATCCTACTACTCAACACGGCGCAGCGAGAAAGAGAGGCAACAAGATTCGTCTATTTCGCAGTATTTTGAACTCAATACCACTTTGACGAAGCTACTACAGATGTTTGAGCACCTCTTTGGGGTACGTTTTCGGCGGATAGACGTTCGACGGCGAGAGGTGGCCGATAGCTCGCTTGTCTGGCATCAGGACGTCCAAATGTACTCTGCCTGGAACGTTGATGATCCCGATGAAGCATTCCTTGGATATGCTTACCTAGACTTTTTTCCTCGGGATGGGAAATATAGCCAC
The DNA here is from genome assembly GCA_024340005.1 of Tolypocladium tropicale. Classification (NCBI taxonomy): domain Eukaryota; kingdom Fungi; phylum Ascomycota; class Sordariomycetes; order Hypocreales; family Ophiocordycipitaceae; genus Tolypocladium; species Tolypocladium tropicale. The sequence goes on along the minus strand of JALHBU010000155.1, from coordinate 346,654 downwards.
GCAGGACAGTACTCTCTACAGCAGGTAAGCTCCCGCAACCCCGTCCACCGAGCCTCGTGATTCGAACATCATTTTAGGGATTTGAAAGGGCAGATGGGAGCCGGTTCTACCCATCCTCCGCATTAGTGATGAATTACGTTCCCCCAACCGACACTAGGCCGACGCTTCTAAGTCTAAACGAAGTGCGGAAATTGTTTCACGAGCTGGGTCATCTCCTACATTCCCTGTTTACGCAAACAAAGTACTCAGCTTTACATCACGTCGACCGAGATTTTGTCGAAGCACCGAGTATGATGTTCGAGCAGTTTTTCTGGGTGGAGCGCCATATTAAGGAAGTCTCGTTTCACTACTCCCATATTAACTCCAATATGATGGATGCGTGGAAACTGTCCGTGCAGGACCAGGATGGAGCTGATTCGCTCGAGATGCCTGTGCAATTGAGCGATAAAACTGTCCGCGAACTGGCCCGAACTCACCAGGGCAAGATTGTTCAGGATCAACTTAGCGACCTGTTCTTTGCCACTTACGATATGCTCGTTCACACGTCTGATTTGCGCGAGGCTCTAGAAATGCTCGATCTGACAGAGCTGTTCAACCACACTCGTTCAACCATCTACAACAAGAAGGTCCGTGGCGGGGAGGCTTTGGGCGAAGGGTGGAAATGGTCCTATGGCCAGACCATCTTTCGCAACATCCTAAATCGATATGACGCCGGATACTATAGCTATATACTGTGAGTTCCCGCGGAATCTTGCTTCCCGGGCCTTTTCTCTATACTGACAATAAGTAGGGGTAGGGTATTTGCTCTAGAAATCTTCGACACGGGATTCAAAGAGGACACCATGAGCCGCGAGGCGGGCCGAAGATATCGAGATATGGTGTTACGGCTTGGTGGGCGCCAGGCTGAAATGAAGACTCTCACGGACTATCTTGGCCATGCGCCGAGTACTCGTCCCTACTTTGCATGGCTGCAGGGCACAAGACAAGAAAATAGCTAACTTATGTACGCGATGGCATGCGAACTCTGCAATGAGCGAAGGACAAACTATGGAGAGCCATGGGGAGTGGCTCTGAAACCGGCGGCCGTCGAGGAGCGTGCGCAATGAGTTCTGCAAAAGTACCCGGACAAAAAAGTGATTGAATCCGTGACTCGTAGCAAAAAGCCCACCCATCATCACCGCTGGTATCGCGTGATTGGCCACCGCGGCTCAAGTTCTCTATATATGTTGTCTGCTCAACTCATGGCAAGGCCGTGATCGTCACCCAGTACTACAAGTCGCAGACTCACTTCGACTCGCCTCGCGCAAACGTTGTGCCTCGCTTCCTGCCCAAGACATAACTTATAGGGCCTATTCCGAAAAAGTCACGAAGCCAACACATTGTCATGGTTCAGCCATGACTAGCCAGCCGGCAGTCATATCAGATCTAGAGGCCAACAATGTCATCAATTGACCACATTAGTTCAAATCACAACCATGCGTAGGATCACTTAGACATACTCCATGTTCGTGAAGTTCTAACTTTCTCAAGGTCCCTTTGTCACGAGGGGTCGCCTCCCCGCTAACAGTTCAATCACATTCATAAGTCATATTCCGCTTCAGCATGCACATCTCGATTGTGATACCGGGGCCAAAAGCACAGCCAACGACGAAGTCTTTTACCTTCCCGCTAGGTGCGAGGTCGTCCATTTCCTTGTGTCGCAACCGGTTCAGGATGCTTATTATTGTGGCGGAGGAGCTGTTTCCGTGATTCGTATATATGTCTAACGAAGCCCGCATATGTTCAGGTGTAATGTCTACTGCTTTTGCAATGTCAGAGAGTATCTTTGCACCGCCAGGATGCAATGCCCAGTCGAATTTGTCGGCAGATCGGCCTGGCGAGAGAAGGCCCGGAAGAGACCCGATTAGCTCGTTGAATGCTGGAGTGACTGCTGCGGTTGCCACCTCTGGGACTCGAGATGTCAAGACAGCTTTCCATCCTAAACTTTGTTAGTACCTGATTTTACAGATGGAGAAGAAATATTTGGTAAACTGTACCTAAAGGATCAACATCGAATCCTAGCTCAGCTTCTGTACCCGGAAGCACTCGGTGGTTCCATCCCAGCAGCTCGTACGTTGGCTGCTTCCGCTGGCTCCCAATGCCATTACTTAGGATCAAGGAACTGGCGCAGTCGCTGAAGAGAACCACGCCTAGTCTGGGCTCTTGAAGTTCATGGATGCTATCGAGCTCGCTCCGCATAAGAGCACTTGATATTTCCAGTGCTACGACCAGTATTCGAGCCGGTCTTTTTCTAAAGCTTGACCCCAAAGCGAGGTTCGCGGCTGTTCGCAAGGAAGCCAATCCACCTGAGCACCCGACACCATGCAAGAGCACCTTTTCAACTTGATGGGTAATGCCCAATTCCTTGCATACAAAATGGTCGAAGCCAGGGTTAGCACTGTTAGTACACGTTGTGCTGACAACATGAGTGATCTGTGAAATATCGATTTCCGCTTCTGCGATTGCTTGACGGGCCGCTGTAACAGCGAGGGCAACGCCGTCTTTGAGGAATATCTCACAAAGCTGTGTTATCGATGGCGGCGTCGCCAGGTTTGCTAGAGGATGATCAATATTGACAATCACACTGCGTGTATTGATCCCTGTATTTGCATTAATGGCGAGGACTTTAGACATTCTATATGGGTCATGAGTCAGTCAGGTAAACAGCACGTTGATATGGAGGGCGTACGCTGGTGTTCTCGGATAGTGGCGCTTGCAAATAGTATTCAAGTCTTTGGGCAAAAGTTGATGCGGCGGGTACTTCACTCCAAGCCCTATAATAGATAGGCCGAGGTCACCAAACGTCTCCATAGCACCTGTCGATATCTTCGCATGATGTATAGACATGGTATGTGCAGAACGCGGCGAACGATCAAGCCAAAGACTAAATGGGTTCGGAAAGCAGTTATCTTAAGACGGGAGTTGCCAGGTGCGGGGAGTATCTCGATTTTAAAATTGGGAACGCCACGGGCGTTATAGTACCGTAATGAATGGTACAGACTGTAGGTCATTAGCTAGCTACCTTGGCTGCATATCAATGTCTCTAGCTGTCACGTGCCCAACAACCCGTGTACCTTGTGATAGCTTAGTATACCATCAATAGTCGTGGTTTTAGTGCTGACTGCCACGTCACAATGCTGTCGAATTCCAAAGACGACAGAAAGACTTGCCACATTAAGCATGGAGTTTGACAATAAGGATTTATGACTCGACAATGGGGTCAACGAAAGTCAAGCGTATAAGTCAACGAAGGAGAATCGCTGTTTGTATACAACACCTAGCGATAGATGAGCTTAGCAACGGGGCTGGCCTAATAGCGGCAAGGTCGCCTTAAGTGATCGGGGATGCTAACATCCCTGATGGGAGTCACACCTTCCTCCAGACTACAAGTGCATGGTAAGCTCGTTAGGAAATGATTCCTATTTTAAGAAAATGCTCAGATTGATCAGTAGCGACGTGGAATTACTCTAGGGCTAGGTAACGACTGTCTTTAATTAACTTCCATGTCCCAGTGGTCTCTGTCCTGGAGCGCCGCCCAACAGGAGCGCAAGTCGTGCTTCACCTGGCCGTGAAACGGAGCCGTTCTGGCCTTTCTGTTGGTTCGTAACAGCTAAATAGAATATTAGTATTCTTGATTCTTCTAGCATCTGGCGTGGCTTGCAGATGGTGGCACTTAGAGACCTCATAGCATGGCTGACATTAAGGTGGCGGTTGCGGCTGGCATTCACAATCGCCAAATTGCACACATCGCGTTTGCAGCAAGGCTGACGAACAGCTATGAAAACTTCTGCAACCGATGACCCCGTGGGGAGTGCAATGGCAAAGCTGCTCGCAAACTTGGTGCGTTATACCAACGCCGTTGCAGTTGTTGGCGAAGGTGCTGTCGCAAATGAAGTCAGAGGGAACTCTTTCAACCAGGATGTTATTGTTCATAGTGCGATCTTCCAATGGCGTTGCTCTTGAAAGGCGTATCAGAACGCCGACAGCAAAAAGTGTTGCGCCGCTGACCTTCATGGCAAGATGTGGTCGGTTTTATGGGAGGGATAGACTAGCGGGATGGTTTGAAGTATTGAGCACTTGTATCTGGTTCTGCTCTTGTATCGTCACGTCTCAACTTCAGCAAGCGTCGTTGTATTTATATCCTGCGCACACACATCGTTGCCCCATCATCAACCTACAATGTCACTATCTACAGTACGGTCACTATGCAGTCATCATGCAGAGTCAACATGCGATGTCATCCTTCCAAGCCTGCTTTCTCGTAAATAACGGACGGTCATTTCGGAGCCTACTGTATTTATCCCAGTCGATGCAGGCCAAAGAACTTTACACATACTCGTATGACATGGGAGGCATGGGAGGCAACCGCAAATCATTGTGTTGCTACAAGGGGCGGACAAAAGAACCAAAGAGTGTGGAGATGATCAACGACTGATCGTCGAAGCTCATGATAGCCATATGTCCAGATTTTCCCAATACGAGCAGGTCAATTGATACATACAGAGTCGTGCGCTAAGGCACAGGCTACAGGTTGAACTTTCCAGGATGAACTGAACCCTCTGATCATTCGAGGCTATTCGGATTAGCCAAGCTTGATCGATCGATGTGGGCGTGCACCCCCTAGGAACAGACAAGGACTACTCGTAAGTAACGTACGGGTATGTGCCAGTGCTAGGAATAAATCCTGCACCAAAGCGTTCCCATCATGAGCGCTGGTGGCATGAAATTTGGTCCTACCGGAAACATTACAGCATCCCCCTAAACCCTGCAGCACCGGAGCTTGGCTCCGGCCTTGAACATTTATCTAGCACCTCGAGCGGGGTAAGGTGCTGTAACCTTAATGCACGCGCATGGACCGCCGTGCAAGCTTATTCTTACACTGCCTCTTTCTTGTTTCCTTGGAATGAAACAGATACGTTCTATAGACGAAAGCCATGGGCCTAGATTGTACGTCAAATGACACATCTAGGCTCATCCGGGCACGAGTGTCTGTTTATTTACAGAACTGAGTTATGCTAGGTTACCCATCGGTCCTAGAGTGATAGGACCCGAAAGAAGCATTCACGACATGTTGCTGCGCGGGCACTACCTTATCAAGCTTATCCCGAGCTTTGTTCTAGAAACCCCACTCCTGCTCGCTGTTGCGGCGAAGTCGTGAGACCAGCATATGATGCAAAACCCATAGCTGTTGAACGGGCTAACAACAAATCAGTCGCTCTCTATCAATACAAGACCTATTGTTGATCTCCAAAACGAACATGTCTGAAGTACAGTTATCTTGAAGCCTCATACGAGAGTGAAGTATGGCCACAACACAAAGCGTAGTAGACTGATGGGACAGGTGTTCATGCCAGTTTGCGAAATTAGCGCGATACTGTCGATGGCGTGTGCAACGCCTTACCGGCCAGACCTTATTTCATTCAGGGGTATTGTTTCCAGAACCCATCACTATGCGTCAATCTACTTCATGACGATTGCGTTTGCCAGCCGTGAACCCATGCACCGTCCTCGCTCGACCAAGAAATAGAACCAGCACAGAAAAGCCACTGATAATCCAATCCGCTCATTTCCAGAAACGCCACCACGGCCGCTCCTCCCCGTTGGCTTCCTTTTTGCGAACCTGGTCTCTCCCTCGTATCCGCCAAAAGTATACGGGAATACCAGCAATCACAAACGCCACTACCGTGAGCGTTTGCAACGGTTGCGCAAACACCGCTCTGCTGAGAAGAAACAGGCTCACACAGCAGAAGATGATGGGCGTCGAGATCCATGTCTTGTAGGGCCGTTCCAGATGAGGCTCCTTGACACGCAGGATGATGAGCCCCAGCACCGTCAAGAAGTAGAAGGTATAGCCCGCGACACCGTAAAAGGTGACAAGCGTCCCGAACTCGCCAACGATGCAGTAGCCGGCAGTGAGAACCGCGTTAAGGATCAGTGCATACACGGGCGTGAAGAAGAGGCCCATGTCATCGTCCCCAAAGCAGCCACGCAGCTTCTTGGAGAACCAGCTTCGCGTGTGCAGCGTCGACAAACCGCCATCTTCCTTGCCGACGCCGATGCGTCCAAAGATGGCCGGGACATAGCCTTCCTTGCCCGCGACGTAGACGAGGCGGCTTGCGGTAAAGGTCGATGAGTTGAGCGCGCCGAAGCAGCTTGCGCTGACGATGAGCGCAATGACCAGCGCGCCGACGGGACCAAACACCTTGGACCCGAATGCGACGGCCACGGTGTTGGAACCGTTGATTGTGGCGATGGGAAGGACGAGAAAGTACGCCACGTTCGCCAGGACGTACGACAGAATAACGAGAGGCATAGCCGTGTGTATCACACGGGGTAGGTCTCGGCTCGGGTTGCGGAACTCTCCCACAACATAGTTGGTCTGCAGATATGCTCGTTAGCCACCGGAAATAAAGCCATATAACGCGGGTGTGGGCAGCTCACGTTATCCCACCCATCAAATGCCCACAAGCCGCCGTAAAGGGCGACTGCCCAGTTTGACAAGTCGAAGGACGTGTTTTCGAACCAGTTGTGCGTCTTCCAAGACACATCCTTTTCACCCTTGAAAGAATATCCCGTAATTGCCACCACAATGCCGGTAACTGTAACGCCTAACAATGCCACAAACTTCAAGAACATGAGCACATCATTGACCCGCGTGCCCAATCGCGTCGAGATGCAGTTCAGAAATGTCACCACGGCGATGCCAACGAGTGCGACCGATTTGTTGACCCAGGGGTTGACCGTCTCAGCCTCCGCGCCGATAATGGCCCGAACAAAGTATTCGCCCATGATGATGGAGATGATGGCCGCGCTGCCCGGTTTGAGGACCAGGACGGCTACCCAGGTAAATAGGAAGCCTGCAATCTCGCCGAATGTCTTGGCCAGATAGACCTGTGAACCGCCGTTGAGGGGGATGGCACCTCCCAACTCAGCATAGGAAGCTGCGCCGGTCCAGGCCAGAACACCTGCGACGACCCATACCACCAGTGCAGCGCCAGCTGATCCAACTTTGGAGCTCACCTGGCTCGGAGAGGAGAATATACCTGATCCAATGATCAATCCAACAATCAGTGACAAGCCGTTGAGGTATGTCAGCGTCTTGTGCTTCTCGAGCGACCCTGCTCCTAAGCCACCCCCGGGCCGCGCTGCCGAAGTGGGTGCTCCAATTGGCGCATAGCCGCCTGTCCCCGTTGTCGAGCTCAGTGGAAAGAGATTCCCCGCGAAGTCGAACGCGGATGAGAGCGAGTACGAGCGCCCGTGCATTCCCATCCTTCCCGCCGGGTTCCCGTCGTCGAGCGGGTCCTCCTCTTCTACCAACGACAGCCTCCGGGAGGACGAGATACTCGGCCGCGAGGATACTTCTGATACACCTCCATCGTTGGCCATGCTTGAGCTAGCCAGCGACGCAAGCTCTAAGGAGTCTCGCGTCTGCGACTGCACGCCGCCGCCGTAAGGGGCCATCGGGACGGGGGTCCCTTAGGGGAAGGCTCACGGTTCGAGCGGGGATGGCTGAAGGCCGAAATCGAAGTGGCAGGCGATGAGTTTCGGTCTCTAGAAGCAGCAGCCCATAGCGGCAAAGCAGTAGATGGGTGCGCGGAGAACGGGGGTATGGTCGATCGGACGGGGGTTCGCGTGACGTCGTGAGGAGAGGTGCTTGGTCTGCGGGCTGTTCGGTTTGTAAACGCTGATGCCAAGTTCTATACAAGCGCGATAGAAGATGCGTCGGAAGTACGCAAGCAATCACTCAGATCCTCGGGTGCAAGGCTGAAGCTGCTGCGGTTGTGGCCGGGAATGTAATGCAATAGGAGAAGATTGAGGAGACCGCTCAGGTTAGCAGCGGCGGCCCGTAATGAAAGTGACGATGGTTGACCTTGTTCCCTGCACTTGCCAATTCCCCCATTGGCCGCCCCAAGCCGACCAAGCGCCTTGACCCCTGCCTGTGCTTAGGTAACGGCCCAAGCCACAAGCCCCTCCGGACGGCATCTCAATCAACTCCATTCGTTATCAGCCACCTCACACCTGCTGCAGTCACTACGCATACAGGTCGACCAGCGAGGTGGGCATCGTTTCCGCCATGCCTTCCGACGACTATGCTGCCGTTGGCGGCGGCGCTTTGAGGATAAAGGGCGCCAAGGTGCAGAAGAAAAAGAAGAAGAAGGACAAGAGCGCCCTGGAGAAGCACCTCTCCGCAGACCAGGCTGTCAAGGACTCCGCCGACAAGCGGGCAAAGAGCGCGGGGTCGGAGGAAAAATCGGACGAAGAGGGCCCCGCGGTGCCAAAGACGGAGGCAGAGAGGCGGTACGAGGAGGTCAAGAAGAAGCGAGTAAGTCTGTCGAATGCGGCTTGTCTTCCGTGCACGGCTAACGAGCGCTCAGCTACTCGAAATCCAAGCCTCCGGTGCTCGACCAGAACTGCTCAAGACACACAAGGAGCGAGTCGAGGAGCTCAACACGTACCTCTCCAAGCTGAGCGAGCATCACGACATGCCCAAGATTGGGCCTGGCTAGTCGACAGCCTGGAAACAAAGCGACACGGCGGGCCTAGTGTGATGAATAGCGGAGTTGATGGCGTTTGGCTATACCCTCGAATTGATATATCAGTTTCTAGCTTCATGGCCACGTCATGGATTGATGCTAGGGCGGCATGATTGTGATGTTATAGCAATGGTTGACTTCTTATCCACGTGTAGACCGCATCGTGACAGAGACCGAAGGACCTCTCGCCATTTACAACTTCATTGTGCCAGAAGCGGCATGTAGGTAGTCCTGAAATACACGTGACTGTGCTTGCTTTGCTATGCTGTAACAGTTGTCCTCCTGCAAGTACCCGAAGCCCATTCCCATTACTGCAAATCCCTTGTGGTTGAGTACTTGCCCCAGTCTAAGCCTTTTCCTGCCCCTTGCGCAGCTGATGCTAAAACCCAGTCTATTTGGTCACCTGTCCCGATGACAAAGGAGAGTCGTTGGATCAAAAAACTTGATCCCAATTCGCAAAAACGATGCTGTTGCCAAAAACATAATGCAAGATTGGTGTTTTGAGAAAAACACGGGAGACAGAGCTCTGTTTCTTAGGCCAAGAAAACTGCTGCGGCCAAGGCGCCGGCTGCAACGGCTAGGCCGGCCTCGCTGTGCCTCTTCGGCGCGGCGTTTTGCAAGCCAGGGCTACTCGAGCCGCTCGGAGTGGGGGAAGGCACAACGGCAACCCAGGAAGTCGAGGTGATGGTGGTGGTGCCGCCGTTCGGCAAAGTCGTCGTAAGCGTCTTCCGAACTGCACTCGACGTAGTCACCTTGCCCGTCGTAATGGTCTCTTGACTTGACGTTGGGGAAGGAGTCGAGGTACTGGATACTGCATCATGGTTAGTCATAATTAAAAACAAGATGGCAATTCACTCCGCGTGTTTTATGCCTGGATGTCTCCGAACCCGGCCGCACTCGCGGGGGAATCCAACGAGAATCTGGTCAAGAGACGCAGCCCTCGCACGGTATCGATGCGTGCCCCCGTCCCTGGTCGATTGCACAAGACAATGACTACAACCGACATACCGGAAGTCTGCAATGTCGACGTCGACCGTGGTTGGACCGTCGTCGTGCTTGACCGTAGTGGCAGGGTCGACGAAGATAACAAAGAGGAGGAAGATCTATCTACTGGAAACGTACTGGAAGAAGAAGAGGTGGATACTGTAGCACTGGAAGAGGAAGAAGACTTGGAGCGAGATGGCTCGCTCGTCGTAGACGTACCAACGGAGGAGGTTGACGAGTGGGTAGTTGAGGGTGGCTTGCTGGTTGATGAGGTAGGGGTAGTTGATGGTGGCTGGGAAGATGTTGTCGACGTAGAGGAAGGCGTCTGGGACGTGCTGCTCGATTCAGTCGTGAGGCTGGAGCTGCTGGTGGACGAGGCGCTCGTGGTTGAGGTTGAGTGGCCTATCATCGTGGTCAGTCAGGTACGCACTAATGCAACTGGACAAGCTGTTGCGGCTGAAACTCACTTGTTGTCGATTCGGACGTAGTGGTACTGGTCGATTGGACGGTGGCACCACCAGGCGAAGTGGTGTTGCTGCCACCGCCTTCGGCCTGTCGCTTGGCCAGCTCAGCCAGGGTCGTAGCAAGACCGGGTTCCTCAGCACCGACGGCCTTGACGGCATCGCTGTCCGATTTATACACTCCGTGCTGGTACCGGTCCGGGAAGTAGGCGTGCAACAGCCTGTGAAGGAGATCCGGTGATGAGTCCTTGTCCAGGGCGGCCTTCACCTCATGGCCCGAGACGCCGTGGCCCATGTGCAGGCATCGTGCTGCCGCAGCATCCTTGGCCACGGCAAGACCCAGGCCCACGAACATGCCAACGACGATGGCCACAAGCAGCCGCCGGATGGGAGACATCTTTCGCTTTGGTTGAGGTTCCTGGGGTCCGTGTCCGTGTCCGTCGAGGGTGAAGGTAGCCTTGTCCTCTTTCTCAGTGCCCAGCAATCCAGCCTCCAGTCTGTGGTCACGCCCGCCGCGGACGGGGATGGGAGCCATGTTGTTGATATACAGGCCAAGTGCCGCCGATGGTCAAGCAGCTGCACGGCGTATGTATGTAGTGTTTGAAGAGGGACCCTGCAGAGCAGCTACGGGTAAAGGGGGCAAGTATCGACCTTGGCTGGTGGAGGCTGCAGGCCAAGGGAAGCGAAAAGCTGGCAAGAGCTGTTTTTAGTGGTCCATGTGCATCCGAGGGTGAGGTTCCGGGCGGAGACAGGGAAGAGGCGGCACAACGAAGGTTTAGATAGCCTGGCGGCCTATGATGTGAGAGGCTCGTCGGAGAGAGGAGAAGGGAGGAAAGGTGAGAGGAGAAGGAGGAGGGGGGGGTGCGGACGGGGCCGCTGGCAATCGCTTCGTCTGCGTTTGAGGTTGTAGCGTCACGAGCGACGGACGATGGTGGCACTGGGGTGGATTTTTGTCGACGACGGGGCCGACACGGGCAGGACGGCTTGGTGGCGGGACCGCAGAGCAGCTCCGTCGGCCAAGCCCAGCCGCGCGATTGTGCTTGTACGAGGTGCGATAGGCGGCGATGGAGTCGCTGGGTCGAACTTACGAGCACTCCCGGGCCCAGCCTCTGCGATTCCAGGTTCCCATCCATGTCGGGCAGCGCCTGGAAAGACTCTGCTGCAGCTCGGCCGGGGGTGGGGGGGATGGCAGACAGTGGAGCCGTGGTGCTCGTCTGGTGGTGCCGGGAGCCACTGAGCCGGCGGTTCAGCGGCCGTTCGATGTGGAAGCTCTCGGCGGTGACGCAGCTGGCAGGGAACGGGGTGGAGGAGACAAAAAAAGACGGGCGGCGGGTGGGACTTGGGAGCCCGTATCGCGCTGGCCGGGCAGAGCATGAACACAGCCCTTCACCGCCCCTGAAGGGGGCGCCACGAGCTGACAAGCCCGGCGCCCGCGCTGCCTTCTGCTGGCATCGGACGTCTCGTCTCTATCGACACGACAGCCCTCGCCAGGGCGCATCGAAACCCGGGAGGCGGCTCTGCAGCACCCCTGGCCGCGACGACGATGGAGGCTGGAGCAGCGGATCCAATGCGTTGTCTAGTGGCCCGTGGCCAGGATCATGGATCCTCTGGCGCCGGCTCCGCCGCTAGCAGAGCTCCGAACATCCTAGAGGGCTCTCGTCGGGCCCAGCAGAGCTAGAACAAGTCCGTGGAGCCTCCGGAGATCGCCTTCTTGGATTGCCGGGTGTCTTAAAAAAGATACGAAGGCTCAATTGAAAGGTACGAGCTCCGCGCTCGTAACCGCTGCGCACAGGCATCAACTTGCTCGTGCGGGCCTCCCGCCGGCGGCCTCGCGTGGCGAACTGCGGCAATGCCGTTTGTGAAACTCCAACGTGCAGCGAGCCCTCGTATTTGGCTTACGACCAGCCTCCGGCAAACTCGACGTCGACGTCGACGTCTGCACGCTGGCCCGTAACCGGAGCGGCTGCTCCTCCGCGAGCAATTGGTCCAAAGGCGCGGGCTAACGCAAGCTGATGCTTGGGTCCCGGTCTCAAAGCAAGCCCCAGCGCCGGATCCAACCCGAGACCACCACACCACCACCTCGGCCGTTAGCTGCAGGTGCCACTTCCCAAGACGAAGCAGATCTTCGACGAGATTGGCGAGCGACACTTGCGCCCCCAAGACGCGCTGGCGTCGCCGCGCCTCGTGTCGCAGCGGGCTGACACTCGCTGCGTAACGTATCCGGCAATTGGCAAAGCTGGCGATGGCTCATTTGTCCATGGGCTTACCACCGGCATTGCCCAGCGAGGGGATTCGCAACCACCGACCGCGCAGATTGGCTTCCTGCCGTCGGCATATCAACGGGATCCTCTCCCTGGCCATGGCTTGCTTGATATTGCGCGCTGACCTGACACTCGACAGACCACACCAGCCGCCGCCCGCACAGAACGCGTGGCCATCAGCTCCGACGCTGCCGGCCCTTGTTCTTGGTCCAAAGGTCACGGCAGTCTCTTCGTGAGGAGATACATCATTAGTCACAACGCCTCCGGCCAACAGGGCGATCTGGCGTAAATCACGCGTAGCTTGCACCCAGCCCAACAGCACATAGCCTTGTGGATGTTGCTCGTAGCTTTGCTAGGAGCTCGGAACTGGCGTACTTCTCCGCGCCGTGCTGGCTGGCCCGCCAATGGTGAATAGCCTTGTCCGCCTCGTCGCTCCAGACTAGCGACCGTTAAGGTTTCCTGGCTGCGAAACCTCGAGAGCTAGAGCTCGGCTCTAGCAGGACAAAAGGGCTCAACTTGAGCAAAGCAGCGCTATAAGATCGGTGATTTGTCGAACAATCCGGATTTGGCCTCATCCGGGGAGGTTGGCTGGTTTCTGATGACTCCGCGCGCCAACTGCTTTAGGAAGTGGACAATGAGGCCATAAACACCTGCACCGCATATGCAAGGTATTCTCCCGGCGTGCGTTGGGAAACGGGATCTTCAGCACTCGGCCAAGGCGCCTCTGACACTGCCTCGGCATTTCTGAGACTTCATGTTGTCTTTCCAAGAAGCCTGTGATCCCTGAATGGAACGCTCGACGGCTACGAACGGTGGGTTGTCGTCTTCTTGAAGGGGATGGCATGCCCCTTCAAGGAGGACTACACCGTCCTGGTTCGGGATTCATCAGACAATATTTTACCACACATTGCAGTCAATATTTGCAAGAAAAAAAATCGCCATCAAGCTGCCGCCGAGATGGCCGTGTGTGCTGTTGAGCAGTATGGCCAGCTCTGCCGCTGGCTACCTAATAAGCGTAAGTGCCTGGTTTGGTTGGTACGTCAGCTGAGCTCTAGACAGTACGTACTCCACGCCAACAACAGAACCTCCATCCCATCTTCAAGGAATGCTTGACAATGGTTCAAGCAAAATACCACATTCAAGAACAGTTACGCCTATGGAGATCTTTGCATTCTCGTCAATGAGTGAAATTCTGATAAAATCCTGCGCATTGAAGACAGCGCCTCGACAAGATGCAGCCTACGCGCCAAGTAAACGCACGTGATGATGCTACCTGGCTTCCTCCCAACAACCAGCCCACTTTCATGTGACAGCACGGTTCCGCCTGGCGTTCTCGATAGCTTCGTCGTTACCTCGACATTCGACTTTTCCGACACCCTCGATGCCACCTCTCCCTAAGCGCTGAAGTGGCCGGCCGAGGCTGCCTTCCCGTTGCCCACTTCGACCGACACCAGGCGCGGACGCCGCCCTCCCGCCGCCCTCCCTTGCGACAGCCACCATCAATGGTTTGCGCCGAACCAGGACAGCCGTCATGCCAGATCGCCTTGCTGTCGAGTCTGCAACGGCTCCGAGCCCCGACGACCATGACAGCCTCCGCGCCCTGAACCGATCGCCGCACCCGTACCACCACCAGAACGCCGAGCTCCCGCATCCCTCCGAGCGCTTTGTGCTTCTCAGCCATGACCGGGCGGCCGACAATGCCAAGTCGCACCTGTTGCCGACAGGGTTCCCAGCCTTCTCCAGCGAGTCTACGCCTGCTAGCGATAGCGGCACCGAGGCGGACGACGAACATATCCTCAAGGGGCTCCCCGCGCCAAAAGCCAAGCTGCACAAGGGCTTAAGAGGGCGCAATGAGGTCCCGTCTGGCGTTACCACGCCCATACCATCGCCGGCCGCCCTGAGTGACGAGCAAGCGCAAGCCGTGAGCGAAGCACTCTTTGCCAAGAAGAAGCTCGACAAGCGCCTTGCACTAGAGGCCGCGCGCCGAAACAGGGTGCTGGTGCGTCGAGCAACTGAAGCTGGCATTGTGGCAGCACTGGGGTACATGGTTCGATCGAACCGTCAAGTATCGCCGCTGTTTGACATTTGGCGCACAGGTCTGTGGCCCTCGCGGCTTTTCGCGTAACCCCATCTAATACCTTGCAGATTTTCAGCTTCTCGGACTGCTCTACGGGACCTTGCTGGCGCTCTACCCGCTGCGTGTCGTTGCGTGGGCGCATCGGCACCGCCAACCCTCGCGCCGGCTGCCTCTGAAGATTCCCTCAAACTTTGATCCCGCTCCGCTACTGTATCCGCCTACAATCACCATATTGGTGTCTCTTCTCGTCTCTGTCGGCAATCCGGCAGCCATTCTTCCAAGCGTCATTCTCAGCATTTGCTCGATACCTCAACCGTTAATACCAAAAGTCGACCTTAATGCGTCCTACGACACCGCGCACTGGGCATTATCATGCCTACCTTTATTATGGGGCTCAACAATACTGGATTCGTCCAAATTAAGTGCCATCTCTTCCTTCATGTCGGAGGAAACGGCCGTCTTGTTATACCCCTTGCACCAAACCCTCTGCATCGTCTTGCACCATCTCACGACGACTAGCCTCCTGACCGCCGAACTTCAGCTACTATCTATCGCGCTTATAAACATCTTGCTTTTGTCACGTTCGCCTCAAATGCAGGTTCTGAAAGCATTGCTCTGGGTTGGAGGACTGGGCATACTTGTATTTTGCGGTCCCGTCATCAGATGGGGGATCTCGCTTGCGCGAGTGCCAAAGTGGCGATTTCGAGGGCCCGTTGGCCTTCACAAGTACCGATTCTGGAAAGACGTTCGCAAGCTTTTCTCATGGCACGGGACAAGACGCGACGCTTTGGGACCAGCCACAACCGACAGCCACAACGACACAGCTTCCTCAGACGGAGAGGACGGCGAATCCCTCATTGTTGGCGGACCGATGAGGGTCAACACGATCGGATTCAACATTGATGTCCCTGCGATGGGAGACGGCATGTCTTCGGAAGTTACAGGGGTCCAAAATGGGGACGTCGGCGGTGTTGTGCGGCGCCATACATTGCCACATCCAGACAAGCTGCTCCGAAACGGCCCTACACATACACCCTCTGGAAGGAGAAAGAGGGCAACGTCGACATCCATGAGACCTTACTTCAAGCTAACCCAGGCGCAAGCAACCATGAAGAAATGGGTTTACGCCGCGTATGTCTACGTTGCCATGCTGGCGATTATTTTCATCGGCGTGCGCCTTCAGATACAGGAGTATGCTCTCCATGGCAACGAGCCCATTGGATGGGGCCTGGGATACGTGTTTGGAGATTGGTCACGTTTCCGATTCGAGGTGGTGAACGCTAATCTTGAGCGATGGATATGTTTGCCGCCGCTCTCGGACGCGGCGACCAAGCAATGTCACATGGGCTGGGTACAGCACATTCGGCACGACGACTTTGGCGAAGCAAACACAAGACTGATTCTCGGTGCCTACTGGCTCATCATTCTTGTCATCGGCTTGGTGGTCGTGTTCCAACTCAAGGAAACTTATGAGGTCGACACACGGCGGAAGGTGTTTCACTTCATGATGGTCGGCATGTTCCTGCCGGCAACATACGTTGACCCTACCTTCGCCTCCCTGGCGCTGTCTTTGGTGTTGGCTGTCTTCCTCATCCTGGATCTCCTCAGGGCCAGCCAGTTGCCGCCGCTCTCGAAGCCCATCGCGTCCTTTTTGGCCCCCTATGTCGATGGCAGAGACTTTCGCGGTCCTGTTGTTATTTCTCACATCTTTCTGCTGATCGGATGCGCGATTCCGCTTTGGTTGGCCCTCGCTGCACTGCCTCGGTCGGGAACGGGATACCTGGCCGGCTGGGAGGTCCCAACGAGAGACGCCAGCATGGTATCGGGTGTCATCTGCGTCGGCCTCGGCGACGCCGCCGCGTCCCTCATCGGGCGTCGCTACGGCCACCGCAAATGGCTCTGGGGTGGCGGCAAGAGCCTTGAAGGCAGCGCCGCGTTCACCGCTGTCGTTTTCGGCGGCCTCGTCGTTGCAGGCCTGTGGCAGCGAGTCGGCGGCTGGCCCACGACAGACGAGCCTGCCAGCGCCCTGGCCGGCGCCCGCAATGCCGGCGTTTGCGCGTCCATGGCTAGCCTGACGGAGGCCGTCCTGACAGGCGGAAATGATAACGTGATTGTGCCAGTGGTGCTCTGGACGTGTGTCAAGAGCCTAGGCATATAATTTGAGCATTGTTGAAGGCGTCAGGGTGGGTGTGATTACGAGCTTTGGGCATATATCTAGACTCTCTAGAATTGGGCGGTCTAGCGGTGTTTTGAATCAAGTTGACTGGACCTCTATGGGCTTGGCTCATCCGGTACAACTCACAACGACATGAAGCTTGTGCCAAAAGTGATGTGCACATGGTGAAGCATGGACTGCGTTGCACGGGCTAGTGTCGGTCGTGCACTGGTCTCTCAGATATCTCAAGTAGGCCACAACCAACGGTATATTGTACCTTTGGGGCTCCGCTCGCTCCTGTAAATGTCATGCACGCTCCATACTATAGAACATGTTGCTGTGTGCTCCTGTCCCCAACGCCAGTCACTATCCGCTTAATGCAAATCACGACATCAAATCCTCTAAAATGGCCTCCAGCTCGTCCTTTTGAAACGGTACGCTCAGTAACTCTGTCCCTATCGCGTCTTTGCGGCTCGTGATCATCTGATGGTCGTGAAATCTGCGTCATTGTTAGCAACTTCCGGTGTTGTCGGGGGATCGGGTGGACGAACTCTTTCAGCAGCGTTCGGAAGGCCATCTCCGAGCTGCAGATAAACTCCTCAACGGCCTTGTTGTAGACCATCCTGTATTCCACACCGGCGGGCTCATCGCTGACGTTGCCCTCCTCCTCCATTGCGATGAGGAGCTCGCTCACGAGCAGGCGGAACAGGTTCTTGGCATTCTCGGGCAGACTGCGCAGGACGAACGCGACGCCCTCCCGGCCATTAACGCGGCGGGCCGTGCGTCCAAGCAGCTCATGCACCTCGTCCACTACATCGAGCTCGACCGTGAAGGGCGCAAATGTGGTGCAGTCGTGAAAGGCAAAGTTGAAGGCGGAGCGCACGCCAATGTCCCAGAGAAGGGGGAAGTCAGGGGTGTCGGCCGAGCAGACGAGGTTCACCTGGGGGTGTGCGGCGAGCTGGGCGAGGATGGCCTGCATGCCCGGTTTCCGTAGCGGCGCCGCATCGATCGAGTTGACGATAATGGTCAGGGTAAGGTCGGTCGAGGAAAGCTGCGACGCGATGTTGCGGACCATGGCCGTGGGTACGGATGTCGGTATCCTGTGCTCTGGGTCTATCGCTTCTCCGATGCAGCTCAATATCTCTCGCATCGTCGTAGAGTGAGCATAGCCGTTGACAATGACCGTCTTTCTGATAGACCTCGCCAGAGGTTTGTCGTGCAGATGCTTCGCGAACTTGTGCAGCATCGCCCTCTTCGACCCGAAACCATACAGACAGACGCTGAACCCCTGTGACAGCTCGAAGGTCCATTGCGGAAAGGATTCGGCATGCAAGGACTCGAGGTACTCCACATCACCACTATGGCGATCCTTGTGCTCATGCAAGATGTTGAAATACTCGTCGTGGGTCAAGAGGCCCAGGTTGCTCAGCGTGTTATCCGAGGTCTTTGGACGGCCAGGCTTGTTGTGGACAAAGTACAACTCGTGAGGCGGGAGGTCCCTGGGCGGTGTAGGAGACTTGGCTTTTATGCGACGTCGCCGCTGGGGTGTTTTGGATGGTGTTGTTGCTTCGTCCGCTAAGCCGCCAGCCGCAGCGTCGCCGTCGACTGCCTCATCGTCTCCCGACCCATCAGCGCCATCGTCTTCAGCTTCGCTATCGTCGTAGATCTCCCGAACGAGGTTATCGTCATCTTGATCATTGTCGCTGTCGCCATTGCGCACCACGTTCTCAATCAAGGCTCTGGCACTCTTTCTTCGGGCGGATTGGTCTGCTGCTTGTCTCCGAGGGGTCGGGAGCGCCGATTCCGTCGTCTTGACCGGTGTCGTGAACGCCGGCGTGGATTTGGCTTTCGAATTGGGAGTCCCCGCCTGCGATGAGGCCTTCGGTGGACGGCCTCGCTTGCGCGGCGTCGTCTTGGGCGGTTCGGTCTCGTGGTTCTGCGTGACAACGACGACGTCTCCGTTCACAGCGCCACTCGCCTCGTCGCTGACGATGATCATGTCATTGTTCACTTCGACAGAATCTCGCCCGCCGTTCAGCGCCTCGGGTTGCGATGCCGAGCTTCGTCTTCGTTTGGACGGGGTTGCCTCGAGTTCAGGGTCTCCGTCGTCGTGGGGCCGTTTACGGAGGGAGCGCGATTCATGATTCTCCAGGGGGCTGTCCTGGATAGATGCCCTTCTAGCCATGGCTTCTGTCTCTCCAGCCAGCGCGGAGTGCTATGGGCGGGTTGAGAGCTCGGGCGTCGAGAGTAACGTGGTGCATTGAAGCCGCACCTCAATTCGCCCGAATATTCTCCACCCCTGTAGCGCGTCCAGACGCGTCCAGCTTTAATGGGCTCGGGCCATGTTCCAGGGAGCAACCGACGCTAATGCCACATGGGCATAGCTCGGGGGAGCCTCCCGTCACATCGGACTTCCAAAGCTCTGCCAGGCGTCCACCATCATCCATCAAATAGACAATCTAGGGTCCCTGCATTGGCCATTTGGCGGGATAGGGCAAAATGAACTTCAACCTCTCAGCGTCGTTGAACGTCACGAAGCTGTTTTTCAAGCCCAGCCTGTGTCTGCCCCATTATTCCGTGTCGACGTTCAACGACCTGCCCATACCTCTCGACAAAGGTCTGCTGAAGAATGGTCGAAAGTCCAACATCAAGGCCGTCGTGCTCGACAAGGACGACTGCTTCGCCTACCCGGATGCCAAAGAAGTCTATGAGCCTTACAAGGTACTGCGGCTAACCCAATCCCCTCTGGCGCATCTCGCTGACGGCTTCTAGCAACACTTTGAGAAGCTGAAAGCGGCGTATCCTGGACGCCGTTTGCTGGTCGTGTCCAACACGGCCGGTGCCACCAGCTGGGATACTGCATTGAAGCAGGCAGCAGAGGTGGAAAAGGGTACCGGAGTCTTCGTTCTCCCGCATTCCGTGAAGAAACCCGGGTGCGGACCCGAGATCATGGCCTACTTCAAGCAACACCCGGAGACGGGTGTCACTGACCCGTCGCACATCGCCGTTGTTGGCGATCGATTGATGACGGATGTCATGCTGGCCAACATGATGGGCGCGTGGGGTTTCTGGGTTCGGGACGGAGTTGTCCCCCTGAAGCAAAAGAGTCTCGTGAGTAGTTTGCCGATCTCCAACGCCGCCCGTGGCCTGACAAAGTGCAGTTCTCGAGAATGGAGCGGAACCTCGCCGACTTTCTCCTGTCAAAAGGGATCCAAGCTCCCGAGCCACACGCTCTTTCAAAGAATGAGTAAGAAATCGTTTCGTTTGCCAGTGAGGTCACGGGGTACGCGGGCCCCCTCGAGTCCGATGGCCATGTGAATGGGTGCCGTGAATCAGACGGCCCGGCCGACATCGGTAAATCTCGCCAACCTAGCATCCTCTCTCGCCAGGCAGCTGTCTTGGAACAGTTCTTCCCGATTCACTGCCAGTCGCGTCATCGTAATACGACATGGTCGTCGAGCCTGCCGCTGTCTATAAAACTTTCCTCCCAGACCTAGTTTTGCTCTCAGTTCCACAGCGACAATTACATCTCGGAAGAAGCAAACGACTGCACCTGGATAGCACCATCGAAAATTGGACCCAAGTAAAACAACGTCTCCCTCGGCAACCTACTTTCTCTTCGGCGGCTTCAGAAGGCTCTATTCTCGATCATCTGTTCGACAATTCTCAACAAAATGGGGGGCAAAACTTGGTCCAGACAGGAGGAGCTCTACTTTTGGCGTGTCGTCGTGCCTTTGTCTCCGAAGGCTGCTGTCCAAACTGGAAAGCCTCTTGACTGGGAGCAGCTGGCTCTGAACATGCAGCTGCATTTTGGGGCAAATGCCCGTCGACACTATACTAACTTGATGCTGTGTACGAATCCAAGCCTTTTTGTGAGAGTGGAAAGTCACTGACTGCTCCAGACGAACACTACTTCCAGAACGTCACTACGGGGCACAATTCGCCGAGGGCCTCTGACTTGGTCCTCGAACACCGGAAGCATCTCGGTATACTCGTCCTCGAGTGCCATTAACACCGAGTCTTGATCTGACATGGACACAGAGGCGCATGGCAAGAATCCAGATGAGGTTGCCCCTGGTGAGCGCAAGCCACGTACTCGACAATATGCGAAGAGAAAGAGGCCCGCCGGTCCTACCATTGCGACAAATAAACCGACATCTGTCGAAATCGGACAACAGCTCAAGAGAATGCAGACCAATGATTCAGCGAACGAGTCTACTGCACCGGCATCCGAATCTCGCATACGTTCCCGCCTGTTCCAGGCGCAGTTCGACGAGGGGCCTGTCCGCGCGTCAAACTCGCCGATGGAATCTGACGAGAGTGAACATGTACGAAGGGAGCTTTTTATCTCGCCTGCCATCGAGATGCCCACCCAAGCCGACACCAGCCAAAAAGGCTCTTGTACTGGCCGGTTGGCGACCACTCCGCAGAGCTACTCATACGGCACTACACCTAGCCATTTGCACGCCGTACGAGCCTTCTTCAACGACGTGGTCTGGAACGCTGGTACTGATTCAGGCTATGCCTCAGTTGCCACCTCAAGCCTCGGGGGCTCGCCCGCATCTGCCTCTGGCATCGGAAATGAGAACACTAACGCTGATGAAACTGCACATACGAGCGACTTGGCCATATAATGTACTGCGTTTCTTCATATTTCATGTTGCGAGATCAGCGCGCAGGCGTCTGCTGGGGCAGCTTCGTCACATACTGGGACATCTGATCGAAGGGAATCGGAGGCGCGATCAATTGTATATTTGGTCATCAGCTGCCATACCTTGTATATGTCGGTCGTTATGTGGAAACAGAGCTGCTTGGGAGGGGGTACACGTCTAGTCTGCGAAAGGAGCTGGTTTTCTCATGTGTCCCCCCGGTGTTGGACTCGTACTGGATTGCTTTGTGAGGGGGGGAGGTCAGAGACAGGCTAGATGTATCGAGAGTAACTCTGCAGAGTACGCTGAGCTTCTTGGTCCATACTGCAATCAACGGTGTAAGAACAAGCTCGCTCCGCACGTGAATGATAGCATGAAGATGAGAGCAACCTCGGTGCCAACAGAACCGGTTCATGTAAACCGTGGGAGCAACAGCGGCACGCCATTTCATCGTTCTACGTCACACATCGTGTGAGGTGTGCCTGAAGCCGGATTTATATTTAAGGTTCTTGTTAGGGTAGATTTTGGTCACACTTGATCTCTTGTCAACAAATTGACGCAGACCAGCGCCCGTTCTCGTCCTTAGAGAGATCACCACTTGGAAAATCAGGTTCAGTGCTGGATTGGCGAGTCGTGAGATCATTACTTCTCATCTGTGAAAAGGATAGGAATTGACGTGAAAGAAATCAAGGTTCAGCAGGAATACTTTGCGAGATCACTTGCTGGAAAGGCCGGTGTTCCATCCTATGGGCAGCTAAGCAGGGAGGGAATACGGCGATGATCAAGTTGCTGGAAGGTGCTGGGCTTGAAGAATAATGATGAAGCTGTGTAAGTGAAAGTGTCATATCGTGAGGGAGTTTCTGAAGCTTGTCCTTCCTTTGTCTTAAAGATATGGGAAGGTATTATTTCCAACAGCTGCCCTGACAATACCTTTGTAGCTTTTTTGAGTCTTCATCGCGATAAATTATACCATTCAACTCCTGGGGTTTGTTGCAATCTCGACTCTGACAGATCGCGGTCACGCAATGGAGCAACCATGCATTCGCGCTCACATTGCCCTTGGAGTCTTTAACTTGAGCCCACAGCACGTTACTTGCATGCGGAGGTAAGTACTGCATGGGCATCCGTGGCCGCCGGTCCCAACGTGCAAAGAAGCTGGTCAAGCCCTCGCGACCAACGACATCTTAACCTTGCTCGGGCGACACAATGATTTTCCGCAAGTATCCGTTCCCCTCAATGGCTGGCTTCTAATTCGCTATTGACTGGCTCGTAAGGCAGACATTTTCGCTCCTGGCAACCGTTGGCGGTTAGAGGCCCAATCAAAACGAACCTCTCAGCCGGCCCCGGAAGCCTCACATGCTGCATGTGCCCGCATTTCACAATATTGCACCAGTCTTAGGACGAGAAGTCGTCTCCAGAGGCTGCAAGAGCTCATGTGTCAGTTACGTCGGTTAGTTGTTGGTTGACCCCACGAGCCTTTAAATTCGTTGTAGTACCATGCCCACAAGCTTCCCTCCCAGGCCATCCCGCAACTCGGCGGAATCAGTCTCGTCTATTCTAATAAACTCATTCTGGCATGCTGGTGCTATGTCTCCTTGTTTGGACTTTGGCCTTTCCAGGCGCCGCCGCAGGCGACGACCTATCCGATTTCTCCAACAATTTGGCTCAGGACCTGGGCCCTCTTATTGCGCTGTTCGGCGAGCCTATGACAAGGCAATACCTTAGCGAGAGCACAACGTTTCTGGATTACTTCATTTTTGCTGTATGCCCATTAGGTATCATTACGGCGATTGTCTCTGTCATTCGAGTTTGCGGTCATTCTTCCCTTCGCGCCTTCATCGGCCGATCTCAAGAAGGGTACGGTGTTGTTGAGGCAGAGTTATGTACGTCCACAAGCCGCGACGTATGCGAACTGTACAACCACGGAGGCATTACCCGCGTCCTTGGCCAGCCCAATGTGCTCGAGCTTGTTTACGTTTCTCCCAAAGCCCAAGATGCATCACCAGGAGCCGAGAGACCTCGAATTTTTCTATTCCAGCACTATCTCCAGAAGATAGAAGAGCACGATTCCGAATGGAAGAGGCTCGACAGCTCGTCGTTCATGAGCAGTGACGCGAAACACGGTCGATTGGATGGATTCGCACCGAAACCGAATTTGTCTCTCAATATTGGGATCAAGCGACAGCCACTTTGGATATTTATACTCGTGGCGATGACTGGCACCATACTTCAAATCGGCGTTCTTTTGCTCGCCGGCTTTGGTGCTTGGACGCTGGACTTTAATCTCTTTCATCCAACGAATCCTGTGTACGAAGACTACGCACCACGCATGTTCATAGCTGGAACACTTCTCCTATGTGTAGGCATGTGGAGCTGCGCTGCTCTCATCGGCGAAACGACAGAGGAAGTTATTTACAAGCGACGGGGAAAGTCCTTTCCAATTGCGCAGCATAGCCGCTTACTTTGGCTCCAGCCTGGACCCCAAGTCATCGGTGACCAAAGCTTTGATCCCTTTGCGCATTTGGAAAGTCCCTCAAGGCCTTTACGGTACTGGATATCCTCGAGGAAAGGAGCAGTCAGCAGTACATTCGAGTGGCTCACTTTACTGGCCGCAATAAGCACCATTGTCGGCTATGTTTTGCAATTCATCGGCCTGCGCGGGCTGAAGGCCTGGGTCTCAATCGCCCAGCTGGCAACCACACTCATCATGAGTTTCTTACGTGGGCTTCTACGCATGCAGAGATTTGGTGACGATGACAACAGGTTGGCCAAAATGCCAGATTTGGTACCTGGACATGAGCTTGACTGGATGGCATTTGAGATTGCGCAGTCTGAATTTTCCAATTTGGACCAAAGCACTTCATTTAACATATACAGACGACTGTTAAGTTTCGTCGGTTGTTCCACCAAAGAAGCACCAATTGGTACCCCTGGGCGGCCTGATAGTCAACGCAAAGCATCTTACTTGTATATCACGGGGCAATATGCGGGAGCTACGAAATATTACGCCGAGGATTGCGAGATGGATGTGAATATCTCACAAAATTCATCACAAGCAGGGCAGGAGTCCCCGGATACTGCGGCTCACCTTCAAAAGCAGAAGACAGCGCCAAACCCTGAACGCCGCTTGGTCTCTGCCAGAGTACGTCTGGCTCACTTAACAGGGCATTTCCCATTTCAACAACTTGAACATTCAGAATATCAAAATTGGAAGGAAAATCTCGTTCGTGTCCGTACTAGAGCTAAGATGCTCGCTGCAGCTATCGAGGATGTGATCCAAAGCCTGATACCGAATGATGAAATTGGTTGTGAGCGGAAGAACATGGCACTCAGAATCAAAGCCATTGCTTCTTGTGGCTCAACAAGTGACTCTGGACCTAATGAACAGGAGGTGGTTGTTGTCGTAAAGGCACCAGCAAATATACATTCAACGCAAACCGGCTGGAAAGCCGATTCCGCACAAATTGAGGCTCTCTTAGGACTATGGATGTGGTCTCTCATATGCGATAAGCGTCTCGTTTGCGAAGATGAAAGCAGAAACCAGTACTCTACAGCCGATAAGCCCGGCAGTGAAGCAATGCAAATACTATATGCCAGCTACGATGATGACTCCTGGCAGGCACGCAAGACAGACATCGAAGATGAATTGAGCCTTTGGCTTGGGTCTTCAGCAATCCAGCTCCCCGAGTATATCCTCCACCTAGATAAGAAGGTGGCTGGTGGTAGCGGCGACCTTTGGGCATTCAAAGCTGGGACTACCAATGCTTTAGAGAAGCTGAACGATTCCCGATCGACCACGGACCAAATTCCAAGACGACTCTTTGGTTGGGATGCAGTATACAAATTGTTGGGGTTCAACCCTTACAATATGCAGTCGGGAGACCCATTACCTGTATCTGAGAGGCCTTGTGGCCGAATTCGCCTTAGGGTCCAATGCCGACCTCGAAGATACTCTCTGATAGACATGTGTACGCAAGAACTCTTTATGGCTTTTATTGGTTCTTTGTTGGGCTCCCAAGAAATCGTCATTCCGGTTTCCACAATCCAGGAATCTAATGGCAACATTCAACTGAGCAATCGGGCCGTCGATGACATCACAAAAGCATTCGTGGAAAGTGGCCTAGGCACACGCTCTGAAGCGCTCTTCTGCATCGTACCCTCATTAAGGGGGAAAGTATGCCTTTCTAGCAGCTCGATGGTTCTGGGGTTGGCTACCGGGGCTGACAGCTATCGGCGCCATGAGCAATGGGAGCGAGCCGAACGTTTACTAAGATGGGCTTGTCGAGTATACTCGGCACCTGGAAGCCGCACGTTGAGCCTCGGGCCCGATCGCAGGTCCGCTTTTGAGTTTGTGGTGCAGAAGACTGCGGAGCTTTATCGATGGTCGCTGACCAATGCACCGAGCATCAATAGACGGAGGTTTGCGCGTGAAGGCATGGACTGGATGTCGCGGTTTCTCCAGACAATCTACAATACAGAAAGCGACAACACAAACTTTGGGGCCAATATCGATTCTGAATCCAGAAATGAGATTCATTTCGTTAACGACATGATTGTGCGCTACAAAGATGTTATCAGGCTTGTCTTGGGAGACGACCATCCGCGGCCAAGTCTCACAAGCAGCCACCCCCTGGTTCAAGCTATTGGGGACCGCGAGCGGACCCGTGCATTGTACGAGCTGTGCTTCGTCAAAAACCAAGATTTCGGCTCAAAAGCGCTACAGGCCGCTCTCCCTCTTGCTGTCCGGAATGACTGGCCGGAGGTGGTAGAAGCCATTCTTGAGATGAAAGGCAGTCCTGACAGTCAGGATGACGGGGGCCGAACGGCAGCTTCATACTGCGCGGAGCTGGGACTTCTGTGGTATCTGCCAATCCTTGAGGAAAACGGGGCTTTTTTCGATAGAGTCGATAAAGCCGGACGAACACCTATGCACTGGGCAGCGCAGAGCGGGCAGAGCGCGGCTTGCAGCGCCCTTCTTAATTCGCAGCAAGTGGATCGGAGTGCAACGGATCGTGACGGGCATACACCACTATGGAACGCTCTCTTGAATTGCCATCTGGATATCATAGATTTGTTGCTCCTTGCTGGCGTCAGTGTGGAAGAAAGCGATGGAGGTGGCCAAGCACCCCTGTCTTCGGCTGCAGATCGCGGTCATGATGCCATCGCACAGAAACTGGTCAATTATGGCGCTGATGTCAATAATATTGATGCCGAAGGCCGAACTCCCCTTTATCGGGCAGCCATGAACGGGCATACTTCAACTGTCTCGATCTTAATCGACGCATGCGCTAAAGTCAACGTGGCCAACAGTCTTGGATGGACACCGTTATTGATGGCCGCAGAATGGGGCCATGAGGACATAGTCCGGAAGCTGCTAGAAGCAGGTGTTGATGTCGGTCAAGTGGACAATAGTGGTTATTGTCCTCTATCTCGCGCGGCCGAACGAGGTCGGTACACAATCGTTAAGCAACTACTCGCCAGCGGCGCTGAGATAAACAAACCCGGTTTCCAAAAAAGAGCGCCGCTGTCTTACGCAGCTGAGAAAGGCCATAAAGATGTGGTAGAGCTTCTTCTCGACAATGGCGCCGAGGTTGATCACGCCGATCGCTTTTCCCGAACGCCGCTACTCTGGGCATCCGAAAAAGGCCATGAGGCCATAGTGCGTCTCTTGCTGGACAAAGGAGCCGAAGTGAACTATACCAGGTACTCTAGCGCTACACCATTATATGCAGCAGCAGAAGATGGACACGTCAGTACAGTGAAGACAATCCTTGAAAGAGGCGCAAATGCCAATTATCGAGTTGGTAGCTATCTCCGCACGGCACTTTCTCGGTCTGCGGAAAGGGGCTTCGACGCTGTTGTAAAGCAGCTACTCCTTCACGGTGCCCAAATCGATTTAGAAGATAGCCACCAGCGCACAGCGCTATCCCGAGCTGCTGAGAAAGGGCGTGAAGCTGTTGTGCGCAATCTTCTTGATCATGGCGCAAATATCAATCATATTGACGATGGTGGCTATACGGCATTGACCTGGGCAGATAAAAACTGGCATGAGTCCATCGTAAAACTGCTGTTAGATAAGGGAGCCGTAGTAGTGGCACCAAGAGTTTGACGGATGTCAGAAGCATCTTCGAGATGCTATTATCATCTGGACAGATTGAAACATGGAACAAATGGTACCGAGAAGAAGGATCAGTTTTCCGAGGAAAAGTGTTGCATTAACATTTCGGAAGGATGCAGGGAACAAGATAATCAATGCAAGTCATCTCATACATTATTGCATTCTCTCATTCCTATACAAAAAGAGATTCGTCATTAATTTTCGTCATCTTACTTACGTTGGCCGTAAGCCTTGGTGGCGTAGTCGCCCTTGTGTACAATGAGATCCTCCGGGCGGTAGTCATGCCTGCCACTGAGGTAGCTGTCGAGAATGGACTTGACACCATCGGCGTAGCGCTTCTGGGCATCGAGAGAAGTGCCAGACATGTGGGGAACCATGGCGTTGCCACCGCCAAAGGGGTTCTTAGCCGTACGCAGCGGGTGGTCACCAGGCGCAGGTTGGGGGAACCAGACATCACCACCGTAGCCGGCGAGGTGTCCGTCCTTAAGAGCCTGGGCGACATCCTCCTTAACAACAATAGCGCCGCGAGCGGTGTTGATGAGGTACGAGCCTACATTTGCATCAGTAAGAGGAGCTTGCGCCATGGAGGCATGTTCCAAAGGAGAGGGGGCGTAGACCTACCCTTTTTCATGTGGGAAATAAGCTCCTTGTTGAACAAGCCCTTAGTCTTCTCGTGCAAGGGGCAGTTGATGGTGACGACATCGCATCTCTTCAGCATCTCCTCCAGCGAATCAACTCTCTTGCAGCCAATCTCCTCCTCCTTCTCTGGGGATAGTGGCTGGTAGTCGAAGTAGAGCAACTCTGCGCAGTCAAACGCCTTGAGACGACGGAGGACGCGCTCTCCGATGCGTCCAACAGCGACGGTACCCACAACCTTGCCCTCGAGATCATACTCTTGCTTGGCAACGGCAGCGACATCCCAGTCGCCACGCTCAACCTGCTCGTGAGCTGGGACGAAGTTGCGGATGAGGACCAGGATGGTCATGACAACGTGCTCAGCGACGGAGACGACGTTGCTGCCAGTGACCTCGGCGACAGTGACGCCACCGTTGGTCTTGTTGGCGGCATTGAGGTCGACGTGGTCTGAGCCAATACCGGCAGTGACGGCAAGCTTGAGTTTCTTGGCCTTGGCGAGGCGCTCAGCCGTCAGGTAGCCAGGGTGGAAACTGTTGAAGAGATATCGTCAGCAAGCATTCCCAGTACGGTATGTGAGAGGGCGACAGCGTCACTGTAACCTCGCCATCATGGTGACCGCGGGAGCACTTACGGAGTGGTGATGATGATCTCAGCGTCGACCAGCTCCTGGTCAAATTTGGAGTTCTCACCCTCCTTATCTGAGGTGGTAACGAGGGTATGACCCTGATCCTCGAGCCATTTGCGGATACCGAGCTCATTCTCTGTGGTGCCGAGAAGCTCAGGAACCTGTAGAACGGGCGGCCGGGGGCCGCGGTTGTTAGCCAGAGCTTCCAAGCCAAACAAAAAAAAAGATCGCTGCCAGCTGCATCCATTTCTGGAGTTCAATCCTCCCCCGCATTACGTATCACTTTGCCCCCGCGTTTGAAGGCGCAGGGGGGGCAGCAATGCAGCTAGGGAGGACGGGCATAAAGCTGGGAAAGGGAAGCTCGCTCGCAGAAGTCTAGACCCAGACCTTGGGACGTTGCCCCGAAACAAACACCAAATGCGCTAGAAGCGATCGAAGAGCGTACGGGGCGGACTAACCTGCTTGGCGTGTTCGCCACCGTCGTAGAGAAC
This sequence comes from Tolypocladium tropicale, assembly GCA_024340005.1. Lineage (NCBI taxonomy): Eukaryota > Fungi > Ascomycota > Sordariomycetes > Hypocreales > Ophiocordycipitaceae > Tolypocladium > Tolypocladium tropicale. Next base: position 317,624 of record JALHBU010000155.1, on the reverse strand, counting down.
GAGCAAAACTTTGACCTTTTCACGCGCTGTTGTCAGCGCTCGAATCGATGACGGCTGGAAGCGTGGCTGGACGGAGGGAGAGGTGGAGGAGAGCTTGTTGATGAATCCCGCCGCCCGAGACGCGGCTGGCCGGGTGGACGAGGCGGCGGAGCAAGTAGAGAAGAGGGCAGCTCGGGAAGCTAGGGGCAGAGAACGGGAAATGGGGCGAAAGGATACCATTATGGCGGTGTTTTAATTATTAGATGCGAGTGCTTTCTTTCGTCCAATTCAACCAGCAGTCGCGTTTCGGCTGGCGTGGCAAGATCGCGGTCGGGAGGATGACGAGTCGAAGCGGGCGAGCGCTTATAAGTGCGCTGCGGTATGGAAGGGAGGGGGGGAAGCTCAGTAAGCTGGGTATAGAATAGGAAGCTGGTCTCTCCGCGGTACGGATTCCAGGAAAGGCAAAAAGTCGTGAGGGAGAGGCAAGTCGTGTGTCATCGCTTTCCAGTTCGACGGTGTCCAGTGGCTGATATTTATGCTCCCCTCGCAGAGGCGGCGGCATTGGATCGTCAGCACTCATCTGCAGAACAACCCCTCAAACCCCTCTCCTGCAACTCCCACGATTCGTCCGTCCATCGAAGACCGAGCCTCGTCGCCCGGAGCTCCGTCGATACCCACCGGGGGGGATCAGGAGTCTCGCAGGGAGCTCGGCATTCCAGCCCCCCTAGATCCATGCCATCACCGTGACCTCACTAACACCCGTGGACGCCCCGGAGCGTGGCACAGCCGCCCCTCGCTAGGGACGGCGCAACACAGCGGACTAGAGCTCGTCCGCGGCGCTGTACCCTACCAATTGCAGTCAGCTAGCGCCCAGGCTGGGCGGCAACTGGCGGGTTCGTCGCGTGCGGCGTTCCACGCATGGGAGTATCTCGGCGTTCGGGGTTGCACAACCCAGCCGCCAGCTTGAAGCTTCCACATTTCCATGCAGATTGTGGAGCCTCGAGCCGTGTCGCTCCCGAATCGAGCGGGGTTGGGCGGGGAATGCCTGGCTTTGGCTTTGCCGTGTAAGAGCCAAGCTCCATGTACTCATACGCGGCCGGCCGCCAGCCAGTCGATTGACAAGAGGCAGGGCTCTTTGCATAATTGAAACTGGTGCAGTCTCCGAGCTGAGGCTCCAGACGGGTCCATTGTCTCGCCCGATTGCTGAGGAGGCAGCAGGCGAGAAACCTCCCATATCGTCCATTTTCGAGGGCCGAGCCGCCTCCGTGTCCACCCATGCTCAGGGTCCGGATCGGAACATTGTGCACGTACCCAGACCGCCTCCGAGCTTGGTCCATATGCCGTGCCAGAGAGTTCCTGCAGGGGAAATGGCGTCTCCACTATCTTCACTGTTCAGTCTCCTTATTTAACATGCCATGTCCGGGCTCCCGGGCCCACTCTTGTTGGGCGCCTCGGCGACGTCCGGAGCTTTGTCTGACGGTCAATATATCGATTCAAGCCTCAAAAAGTGGCAAGATAATGGATTATTTCTCTTCCGATGCTTCCCTGCGTCCGAGGGAGCATCTACAGCATCTACCACCCTCGAGCGATCTTTGTGTCGGTCTTGAGAAACTAGCATGTTGCAACCGATATGCTGAACTTTTGTTATTATTTTAAATGGAAAACTTATCAATTAGGCTTTCGTCTCAACGAGCGCATCTTGGCCTTCAGACTTGTTAAATTCGTCGACCACTTCTTTGGCTGCCTTGACAATTTCCAGACATCCCGGCGAGTCCGAGTGACAGCAGACCGAGACGTGGTAATTCTTTACAGGGAGAGGAACCCGATGGCCCGAGTCGCTAGTCACACTCTGCTCGTGAACTTGCTGCCACACGTGAGACTTGACATCCTCCGTCTTCCACGCCGACCTCTTGCGGTCGTGGATCAGAGAGCCATCCCGACGGTACCTGACGTCGCCGTAATACTCGGCCCAGAACTCGAGGTCGTATTCCATCGCGGCAAACTCCATCAGCGTGCCTGCAAGGCCAAAAACAGGTGTTCCTTTCGGAATGCCGGCGCACACGGCTTGTGCCACCGCGATGTCGCGTGTCATCATGGTGTAGAGGACACCATGAGGCTTGACGTGATGCAGCTCCAACCCCTCACGCTCGAGGAAGGCTTTCAGGGCACCAACTTGGTAGACGATGTTTGCCGTGTGTTCCTCGCTCGAAAGTTTCATCTCTCGACGACCGAAGCCCTGGACATCCGGGAGGCCAACGTGAGCGCCGACCTTGATGTTGTGGGCTTTGCAAAGCGCCACTGTCTGTGCCATGACGAGTGGATCACCAGCGCTGTATTGAACGTCAGAGTCAAGATCAGAGAGAGACTATCCATAGCACGTATGAAAAGATTCGACTCACTGGAATCCGCAGGCCACGTTGGCGATGTCGATGAACGGCAGCAACTCTACGTCCGGCCCACAGGCATAGTTGCCATAGGCATGTCCGAGGTCACAGCTGATCAAGACCTTGTGCTTGTTTCGAGTCATCGTCGTCTTGAACAAGTTAAGTCACCGCCAGAGGCACAGAACTTGTCACATCTTCCCTGTGATCAGGCAGAGGAACTTTGACGGGTGATATACTTGACCGTTTCGATGTGCTGCTGACGACTCCCATGCATGCCGACACGCAGGGGTGCCTCCTGGTCACACTGAGTTATGTCTGTATGTTGACCGATGCAACCATTAATTTTCAATTGACGAGTCAAATCCAGGAACTGACATCATCCGCCGAGCAGGAAGACGTGAATGGAGTGCTGGCCTATACCATGCCTATGCAGACTGGAGCACGGCCGGAGGCTGCAGCGGTCGGCACTTGAGCAACATTGCTTCAATACGACATGACAGCAGCATCGGTCTGTAGATGAACCAATCGCCTGGGCCTCCATTCGTGCAGGGCGTACACGCCATCTGTGGACATGTACGGAGACGAGGCGAGACAACAAACCATGCCGCCGCACGGCGTTAGCGTCCATGCAAAGAGTCGACACATGTCAATAAATATCCCGCTCTCCCGCCCGGCTGCATTTTATGAACAGAGATTCGTGTATGCAGTCTTTTCACTTGTTCGATGCAGCTCAAACGCCATGACCGGGCTCAACATGATCCCGGTTGCCAATTGGAATGGCAGTGCAGAGGTTTAATGCGCGTAAACTAGCGCAGAGTGAGTGGCTTGCGCTCATGAACCGTCTTCAGCTGACTCTTAACCTCATAAACCGGGCGTTCGCAGATACGTTGCATATGGCCAGTCCATTCCGAATGGGACGACGCCTCAGCACGTCATCGCCACCAGACGGATGAGGCATATCCGCTGCAAGAGAGCGCAAGGGCGGTGAAAGCTCGACTATCCGCATTATGGCACTATCTTGCCCTGTTATTATCACTTGTTTGTTCGTGAGTCTTGGCTAAAACAGTTCAAAGTCCGCACTGGATGAAAGCCGCTGGCATTGACTACGGCGCAGAAAGCATCAACCAGCCGGAAGGCAACAGGCTCGTTTTCAAAAACACAAGTGTAACCAGTCACTTTTGGGGGCATTCACATCTGCGGGGCAATGGCCAAAAGCAATCGGAGCATTCGGCTGAAGCACGTTGTACGCAAGCCTGCATCTCAGGTCGGGTACGCTGTAGCAGTATAGGCTGCGAGGGATCTCTCGACGCGGAAAAGGTCGCAGCATTGGTCGCCGCGAAGCAGCCACCTCGGGTGGTGGCTAAACGGAACAGCCATGTGCTGTAAAGACATTGGATTGCGCAAGATTCCACGCGGCACGGTCTCGATGCGCCCACCTTTGATGTCCGTCTTCAGATACTCATTTCTTGTTGTCAACTAATTGAAGCCCATGTCAATGAGGGGCGCTATGCGAAAGCGAGTTGACCGGCGTAAGCCTGTGACATGATTGAAAGGCTTCCGGAAGAGTGAAGTGAGATGGCGACTATACGGGAATGGTTGACTCTTCAAACACTCTGCAGACCAAGTCCAGCTCGATGAGAGTTATTACATAATTGCCTCCCGATTTGCTCGAGCTAATCGAGTAGCTCAATTGCATTTTTGGGAGCCCTATCAGACGAGATCTCATTGTCAAGGGCACCGGAAAGCCACGTACGCAGACCGTGGTGGTCAGTCGCGATGCAATTGCACGTACTCACCTCGCTGATCTTCTATTCAATTGATCGAGAGTACTCCGTATCTTAGGAATACTGGGCCTATCTCCACTCTTCTGCGGCGGCGAGTGAAACATTTCCATAGATTTCATTAACCAATGTCCACCTGCATAGGAGGTCGCTCTCTTGCACTGGGATATCTTGCTGACGGATTCTTACAGTCGCACCCACTGACCTTTCTCGAGATCAAGAAAAACGGTGCATGTACTCGTAAGGCTCAGAAAAATCCTCGTACAATGCACAAGAAAAAAAAATTTATCTGCCCTGAAGCATTTTTGATCTTAAGATACCAAGGGCAAAAAGAAAACCGCGTGGTTTCGCCCGGGCTCGAACCGGGGACCTTCTCGGTGTTAGCGAGAAATCATGACCAACTAGACCACGAAACCGAAGAGGAAAAAATGCAGCGTGGTTTCGCCCGGGCTCGAACCGGGGACCTTCTCGGTGTTAGCGAGAAATCATGACCAACTAGACCACGAAACCAAAGGAGCAGAAAACAACGTGGTTTCGCCCGGGCTCGAACCGGGGACCTTCTCGGTGTTAGCGAGAAATCATGACCAACTAGACCACGAAACCAGATGATTTGTTGGAAACCGACGAGGCTCAAGTGGTATATGAGCGCTTTTTGTGGGAGCGGGTCGCGATGCTAGCCCGGAGTGGGCTGGTTTGGGGGTCACGATTGCGGGTCGTCGGGCGGGTCGGTTAAGCTCCATGGCAGGGCTCGATCGCACTGTCGCACCAACGGACCGCCGACCTACCCTATAGACTATTGCACTGCAAAGAGAAAACGGCAAAACGTCACGACGAGCAAACGGGACAACAATAATCATTGCGTGGCGTGCTGTATAAAAAGATTAAAAATGCCACGGCCTGCTTTGACGATACGCATGCCTGAGTTCCGGGGCACAGCCATCAAAATGGCGCAGAGGTCTGAGCAGAGTCTAGCCCATGATTCCTCGCTCGTCCGAAATGGATGCATCCTCGGTGCAACGTGCCCCGAACATGGATGCAGCTTGGCAAGCCCAGCCTCGTGCAGCTGATGAGTAGTAGCATCAGACTCGCGTGGCGACTTGTTTCAGTAGCCATTACGAAGCACTCGTCTAAATGACCTCCCAAGTCAGCATACTCGCATCGTCAGCGCTGCCGGTAAACGTAGAATGCCACGGACCAGGGTGTGAGTTTGGGGCTAGCGGCCCGAAAGCCACTGGACCGGGGAGGCCTGGCCGCTGCAACGTTCAGGTGCCGGGCCGCCCGTTGCCTCTGCCGCCATCTGCCAACTCAAAATGCCTTCCCCCCAACTCTTCCTAGCCAGCGTCGCTTTCTCGTATCACCCAGCGATCTTTCTTCTCGCATCAGACGCATTGGTCTTGGCGCGCGGGGAGAACGGCCGCGCATCGAGCCGAATCCCCCGGCGGCGAGCAACACCCACGACTGTCCGTCCTCGGCCTCGGCTTAGGGGTGGAACTTGGACCATCAAAGCCGCTCCGAGCGCGGCTGGTGTGCACTCTCCAAGCGGCATTCCGTCGCTTGGGACCGGACTGCCTCTGCTCCTCTGGGCGCTTCTCGGCCGACCTGCCTACCTAGGCACCGACGAGTCGGAGCATTCGATGCCCTGGCGGCGTCAAGCTCCGTCTAGTGCCCTCTGAGCCAGCAGGTCGCCTCCACACGCCACAAACTCTGGTTCAATTGATTATCCGGGGAGCCTCACGCGGTGGCCGCGGGGGATCAGCGCTCGTGCGGAGGATGGCAGGACGGACGACCTCATATCTCCCTTGATCTGCATGGCTAGCCTTCACATGACCGGTGCCTCGTACGTGATGGCTCGGCGCCTTCCGTGTAGCAGCCCGTCGAGCTTGGAGCTTGGAGCTCGATGGGACCATCCGGCCGTCGCGATGCTGACGAAGATCCGGCAGCGACCGAGGCTCACTGTCACCCCAACAACTCCAACTCCGGTGCCAGAGGCGGGTCCCCTCTAACGTAGGGCCCTGCGTAGCCTCGCTGCCCCAAGTCTCGGCCCCGTGTGGCTTGTCCAGCCGGGTTGCCTGAACGGGCTGCACGTTGCGTCTTAGCCTCCCGCCCTAGACACGTTCCTCTCCGGAGAAGAGGGTGCGGTGCTGGACTGCTTCGATACGAGCTGACGGGACCTCGACCTGGAGGCGAGGCCGCATCAGCGTGCAGCACGACTGCGCCATCGCTCTTGTCCTCGCGAGAGCATCGCAACTCGGCATTGCCGGACTTACAGCGTCACGGGCGCAGCTGCCCAATGACGACATGTCGCTCGGCAGGTCAGCTCGTATCTCACTCTTCCCACCATCCCCCGCAGGGGACCTTCCGCTAGTAGCCGCTGAGCCTGCCTTAGGGCCCGCTGGCTGCCCTAGAGGCAGGCGCTAGGCCTTGTCTCCCAGCGCCGCTCCCCGCCTAGTGGGGGTTTGTGGGCTCTGTGATCGTCCTGTCTCCGCCTCCGCATTCGCAGATCCAGCGATTCCACGTCCATCCCGTCTTCACTCGGCTCCGCTGCCTCGTCTTTTCTCGCCCCAGCCACGCAGTTGTGCCGAGTTCGCCTCCTCCGCTGCGGTAAGACGAGTGCAACTGCCGGGTATAAGAAGTCGCGAAGCCTCCCGTGTCCTTTGGCATCCAGCTCATCGTCCCTCATCCTTGGAATTGCTGGCATCCAAACACCAACCAACATCTTCTGCCATCAATTTCTACCATCATCCTCCACCAGACTCACTCGAAGCACAATGATTGTCTCTGCGTTCACTCTGGGCCTTGCCGGCCTCGCTGCCGCCTCTCCCATCGCGGAGCGGCAGGCGAGCCCTCACTACCCCCCGACATCCCAGTCCAACGGCTTCCGCCTCGTCGTCAATGTCACCGACGCCAGCAAGGACTTCAACCCACCAATCCAGAACACCTACATTGCCAGCATCCACACTGGCGCCGGCCTCGCTCTCGTTGGCCAAATTTCCGGCACCCAGTACGCCCGCATCTTCTACCAGAACGGCACTGCCGAGGAGAAGCACCTCAATGAAGTCACCACCATCAGCGACAGTGGCACGCCCGCGTTCCCCTCGGGCCTCAAGCTGGTCGAGGACCCTGGATCTGAGACCATCTCCACAGCGCACCTCGACGCTGGACCGGGAACCAAGGGCGTGGGCATATCGAGCTTTCCCGAGCCATACGCCTTCCTGACGCCCGAGACTTACGCTGCCTGTAACGAGAGCTTGTCATACTACCAGGGCCAACATTTCATCATCATCAAGCAAGCGGCCACCACCGTGGACAGCAACGGCGGCATCCATGTCAACATTCCCGATGGCTGCGCTCCCGTCCGCCTGGTGCCCGAGTGCGCCCAGCTCAATGCCCTGCCCTCCGGCTCATACTCGAGCCACGAGTACGCCATCGAGGACCGCTGCTACGACGACGTCAAGTCCATCAAGTGGAGCGAGTACGGCCCCTAGATTGGCGGGCTGCCTTTGCTTTGTGGGGGCCACTTGGGATCGACTGGGCTCCTTTGTCTTGAATGGCGTGCGATGGGCTTCGGATAAGCAACGCGGGCGCAACGGAATCGGGTATAATATAGTGTTACGTGCGACGACCCCCTAATACAGCTTAATAATACTTCTCTTACACATGTACCACTCTGTCGATACCTGTAAGCGAATTCGGCGGCGACTGATCCGCCTTGGCCTGACAACACGAGGCAGCCCGGCTGCTCGCTTGTCCCTTTCAGTCCGTGTTCCGCAAGCAGCGCTCGATTTGGAAGCATGGCACTGTCGGAACGCCTCCCAGTCTTGAACTTGTGACGACCAACAACATCGATTGCTCCCCGAAGGATTCGGGTCACGATGACCAAATTGGTGTTGCTGCATTTACCGAATAGGGTGCTGCTGGAGCTGCTGCGATTCGCCCAAGCTGGCCACCACCCTGGTAGAGGTTACCCGCCGCAGGGTCCAGCGGTCCACCTGCTGATTGCGGCAACCTCGCATACCGGGGGACTGGCGCGACAGGGCCTAGGCCCCTCTGCCCTGGGTCAGTGGCTTGCGTCGTGCGGATACGGCATCCGCGCGCCTTGCGACATTGATATCCGAGGCGGTCACCGCGTCCCACTTGAGCTCAGCTCGTCACCCGTCTCCGCCTCGTCATCCTCGTCCAGCCTCTCCTCCACTACCTCCATCACCAGCACCGTCCCTCGCAGCTTCGCAACCCGCGCAATCACCGACAGCTCCTCCGCAACCATGACGAGACGCTCGCCCGGCATGCCCAGCCCGCACGCCTCGGTGCTCTCCCTGCGCCAGCGAGCTTCCCCTTCGCCCTCGCCGACGCCGACGCAGGCGCCGGCACCGGCCGCGCGGTCCAAGCACTTCGTCCTGGCCGACATGGACGGGCGTGCCTCGCGCGACAACCGCGCCTGCGCGAGCTGCATCGCCAAGCTGGCCCCCAGCGAGATCGGCCAGGTCAACTGGCACCTCACCGAGGACCAGACGTGCCGCCTGTGCCAGGTCGCCGCCTGCAAGCCCGAGGCCTTCACCAAGCCCTTCTGCGACTTCCTGCAGGAGAACCCGACCGTCTTCCACACCGTCGAATACTTCAAGCGGAAGCTCAACCACTCGGGCTTTCAAGAGGTACGTTGGCGGGCGCCCCGAGCTTGCTAGGGGAGTGTAGTCGGGGACGGGTGACGGACGAGGCTGACGCGACGACTTGACAGCTCCCTGCCCGTGAGTCATGGGCCGACAAGATCCAGCCCGGCGGCAAGTACTGGGTCACGCGCAACGGTAGCTCCATCATCGCCTTCGCCGTCGGCAAGGCCTACAAGCCCGGCAACGGCGTTGGCATGGTCGGCGGCCACATCGACGCCCTCACGGCCCGCCTCAAGCCCGTGAGCACCAAGCCCACCAAGGCCGGCTACCTCCAGCTCGGCGTCGCGCCCTACGCCGGCGGCCTGAACCACACCTGGTGGGACCGCGACCTCAGCATCGGCGGCCGTGTCATCGTCCGCGACGAGGCCTCGGGCAAGACCAGCGCCCGCCTCGTCAAGGTCGACTGGCCCATCGCCAAGATCCCCACGCTGGCGCCGCACTTTGGCGTCGGCATGTTCGGCCAGAACAACGCCGAGACGCAGGCCGTGCCCATCATCGGCCTCGAGAGCGCCGGCAGCCGTGACGCCGATGCCCAGCTCGGCCCCTCCAGCTCCTTCGTCAACACGCAGCCGCCCAGGCTGGTCAAGCTCATCGCCAAGCAGCTCGGCATCAGCTCCTACGGCTCGATCCTTAACTGGGAGCTCGAGCTCTATGACTCGCAGCCCGCGCAGACGTGCGGCATCGACCGCGAGTTCATCACGGCCGGCCGCATCGACGACAAGCTCTGCTCCTGGGCCGCCCTCATGGGCCTGCTCGCCGCCGACACCGACGGCGATTCTGAAGGCTACATCAAGCTCGTCGCCCTCTTCGACGACGAGGAGATCGGCTCGCTGCTCCGCCAGGGCGCCAAGGGCAACTTCCTGCCCCTCGTCGTCGAGCGCACCGTCGAGGCCCTCAACCCGTCCGCCTTCGGGCCGGGCCTCCTGGGCCAGACGTGGGCCCGGTCATTCCTCCTCTCGGCCGACGTCACCCACGCCGGCAACCCCAACTTCCTCGAGACGTACCTCGACGGGCACGTGCCGCAGCTCAACGTCGGCATCGCCATCGCCGGCGACAGCAACGGGCACATGACCACCGACGCCGTCTCCACCTCGGTCCTCCGCCGCGTCGCCGAGCTGTGCGGCGCCCGCGTCCAGAACTTCCAGATCCGCAATGACTCGCGCAGCGGCGGCACCATCGGGCCCTCGCTGTCGAGCGTCATGGGTGTCCGCGCCGCCGACGCGGGCCTCGCCCAGCTCAGCATGCATTCCATCCGCGCCACCACCGGCGCCCTCGACCCGGGCCTGGGCGTGCAGTTCTTCAAGGGCTTCCTGGAGAACTGGGAGAAGATTGACGGGGAGTGGGAGTACTAGAGAGGCGGGGGAATGGGGTTCGGCTGGCGTTTTTGAGAGCGACACGCAGGGACTCATGTAGAGATAGACGTGCATCTTTGAGGCGACTTGACGGATATCATCTTAGAACCGCGCTTTGAATCTTTATGCCATCGTCGCCAGGCTTCTGTTGGCCTCGACCTTGCTCTTTTCCCTTTTCCATGATGTCTTCTAACGAAATCTCTGCGACTACTCTATTGTCATGTATGCATGCGCACTCTCACTCTCTCCCTCCCATCTTACACCTCGTCATGCTCCCGACTCCTCGATCCATGCACATCCCTCACTTCCGTAAGTCTAGTGGCGTCCTCATCCTCGTCGTCCTCGTCATCATCGCTGTGGCCGTGCTCCTCCATCTCCCCAACATCCTCGTCCACGGTCTTCCGCTTCTTCTGAAAGTCCTGCTTGTGCGCCTCGGCCAAGATCTTGGAGAAGGTCCGCGCACTGCTCGTGTCGGTGCGGCGTCGCAGCGTCCCGAGCGTGCTCGCCACCGCCGTGGAGCTCACTGTCGACTGCGCCAGCTCCTGTCGCCGCCGCTGCTCCTCAGACTGCAGCATCGGGCTGGTGTCGCCGCTCGTGGCGTGGTCCATGAGTGGCTCGATGCGGTAGGGGAGCGGGACGTCGCGCGACGCCTTGTACTGGGATACGTTGGCGCAGTGCTCGTTCTCGACACGGAACAGAGCCCACATTCCTCGGCGGATAATTTCAAGAAGCGAGACGATAAAGGAGACAAGCGTCGAGTGCTGCGTGTCGTGGGTGAAGATGGGGTAGAAAATCCAAGAAAATCGCAGAATCGGATCGATTACCATTATGGAGTAGTAGGGCCAGCGAGTTTTGAGCGCCAGGATGTCGCGAAGACAGAAATGGCGTGAATGCGGCTGCAAGAGCGAAAAATCCATGAACAAGTCCCAAATCGCTGGGTCTCCGTCAGTACCTCTCGATAGTTGGGGAGGGGGGGAATACATACAGGTGTAGATGCTGTTGATGAAGGAAAAGGTTATGTACAGGGCGAGATTGGTGTTGGTGTTGTTGATTCGGTATAGTGAGAGGATCATGTACGATATGATGGTCATGAGATACTTCCCGGCGTTGACCAAGTGGGGGAAGATGTTGCCGGTGTCCCTGTAACGACGAAGACACTGCAAGAAACGCCAAATTGGCGGGAGCGTTATCAAGAAACCGAGCAGCCGCGAATGGTTGGAGTTGCATTGTACTGGGTTGTCCCACTGCGTAGCGTACAGGCAGAAGAATAATTCAATGTTCTATCCAGCCAGTCATCAGCGAGTTGGATTCAAAACGGGCTCGATATAGACTCACCGCCATGCAATAGGTCAGAGAACAGTACATGTCGCCGAGGAAAAAGTCGCGAAATTCCACAGGATATATACCGGCCAGCAGCAGGCGCCACTGTTCTTTCATTAGCGCCATCAACAGGCTGAACGAGCAGAAGAGGACTTACATGTGCGTAGACAAACCAGTGCCGGCTCTTGTGCGCCAGTACAGGTGCCGGCAAGAATATGATGACAGTCGTGATGCCGATCAGGATCACGGGGTAGTAGAGATACAGCCACTCGGGCCCGTACCTACTAAAGTTCATCCATATGAACACCCCAAACAGAAGAAGGAAGAAGCTCGGGAATTCGGAAAGCCGCCGCCAGTCGATGTGGCTTCTCGGTTCAAACTCGAAAATGAACGGATAGTTGACCTTGTTCTTCGACCAGATGAAGCAGTCTATGCAGAACAGCGCAAACAAGAGCAGCATGAGGAAGTAGCCTGCATATATCTGCAACAGATAGCTGGTGTGGCTGCGAAGCTGTGCGTCATCGGCGAACAGCAGCTGGGAGCCGTATATCAAGCCTTGGACCGTGAAGACGATGCCAGTGCCGATGAGGAAGCCGTTGAGGAAAGAGCTGCCGGATTCGTCCGTCGTCTTCTTCGAGAGGCTGCGCAGCTTGCCGGCAGCCAGCTTGTGGTTCCCGCGTTCAAAGTAGCGGGCGTAGAGGTCCTCCACTGCTTTGATGTGCCCATCCAGGACATCGCTGTTCACGAACCACGCCTTGCTGACCTTCTCGTTCATGTAGCGCAGCGGCGGCCGAGCGTTGGCCGCCTTGTCGTACTTCTTGTTCAGCTTCCGGAAGGCAGTGCGGTTCAGCATGGCATACGACTTGAGGAGTTCCAGACCACGGTAAAACTCCTGCAGTGCCAGCTTGAGCTTCCTCTTTGCGGTGCGGTAGGATACGTCGTGATCCGGTGGCCGTCGGCTATAGTCTCGTCTCGTCTCGCCGGATGCGCTCGGGGGTAGGTATGGCGTCCGTGGCATGCTCCGCAGGGCCTTGGAATTGGGCCCGGGAGGAAAGATTTTGGCACGAATGGGTTGAACCCATCCGTTCGTCTTATCGCCGCCGTTCTCGTGGCTCCTGTTCTGAAGGCCGTGTTCAGTCGACTCTTCCGCCTCTGCCATTTCTTGTATGCGTCGATTGCGCATCTCGTGGAGCTGCTCCTTCAAAAGAGTCAGACGCTGACCAGCCTGTTCCTCCTTAAGCTTGTAGAACGATTCGACTTTATCCAGCTCAGAATCCATGAAGTCGTAGAACTCGCGTTGCCTCTCGCGAACAAGGTCGAACTGCTGCGTCGTGCTGTCGGCTCTCGACGCGTGCGACAGTATGCGGCGGAGATGCGATGGTGACTCGGCAAAGGGCCCAGAGGTTGGCCGCCGCGGCATTGTCCCGTACTTTGGCGTCCCGGTATTGGTGACTGTCGGCACGGCAGCGGTGGTGACTCGTCGGGAGGCTGCGAAGCGGCTGAGGCTGCTTCGCATCGTGTCTGTGGGCCGCGACAGCTCAGGCGAGTCCGGCGGCGCTCGCATGGCCGGCCCCGGCAGTTCAAACTCGTTTCGCGCGTCATCTCGAGCTACAGGGCTGGTCGCAGGAGGTGTATGGACGAAACTGCCGTACTGGAGGTGGTTGCCTTCACCCGTCAGGGACTCGTCCTCCCTACCTTTGGGTCCAGGGATGGCCTGCCACTGTGACGGAGACAAGGTCGAATGATGCTGGGCGTCCGAAGAAGCAGGGATCGCAGAGTGTACCTCGCCAGAGGTGCGGTCGGCGTTGGCAGGTCGGAAGAAAGAAGGCGCGCGACCTCGCGGCGTGCGATTGATGGCCCGCGATACCGCCTTGACATACTTCTTGCCAGCCTTGTAGTTGAGGTACTTGATGCGCCATTCTGCAGGGTTGACGTCAGCGCGGCCGGCCCCAGAGACAATGCCTGCAGCATGCCAAACGTACCGGGCACGGCATCTCGCTCCAACTCCTTGGCGAACTTCATGGCTCGTTGCTCAGCTGCGGCGCAGTCTCTGCGGACTGAGCCTGCGTGTGCCGAGCTGCATACGGATGCAAAGCAAAGGCTCACTCACAGTCGGCGTCGTTGACTGCGAGTTCTGGTAATCCGAACGACTTCTCGATCGCCACGAACTGGCATGCAAAGTGTCGAGTGAAGGACTCGAGGGTCTGAGAAGACGGCCTCTCATGTGCTTCATTGCGAGAACGTGCTCGCCAGGACCCCACCTTCATTTCAACAGGGGCGAAACCCGGTTAGCGCCACGGCACTCGGCTCCGCGATGCAGCAGGACCGCTGTGACAGTTGACAAGCGCAACGTCATGACCCGCCAGTCCGGGCACTTAGCCGCGGGTTACCCTGTACCCGCGAACTTGCAGCCGCGCAGCTTCGTCCTGGGCTGTTGCAGATCCGCAGCCGATCCAATTCCAAGACGAAGTCGCGCGCGTGCGTGTATGTTTATGTCCTTGCATAATTGATGGCTGCCGCGCACGCGCACAACGTGTAGCAACGTTTCGCTTCACTGGTGAACCTTTTGAGTTCTCTCAGCCGTCATCATGCCGCGTTGCCTTGCTCATGGTATCAAATTGTATACGATCAAGCCAGCTGAAATCCTCACCTTCGCACTCCATCATGGTACGCCCAGGATCATAGGTGCATCACCGCAGGAACCATGCCCAGTTAGGTTGACGTGCCCATCAAGGTTTACCACGTCGCCCTTGACCATGGGACTTGCAATAGCCGCTATGTATGCCGATGCGACTTATACTGTGGATGTCTGCCACTATTCCGGACGTTTGCATCTATAGTCGGATGCATGCTGCATGACCAACCACCAACTAGGTGCCTCATGCACCGGAGCTCCTGCAACAGCGCCCCGGTCAGAAGCCCGCAGCCCATGCGCGCAGCAGCATTGCCGTGGATCTCATCATTACTCACTCCAGCTGGTCACTGCTCCTTTCTGTGGCCTTGTTGACGAAGATGCGTCAAAAAGTGTGTTGCACAGACTCACATCTAGTTGCCGCCGGCTCACTGCTTCGTTGGGGAGGCACCTACTTCTTCGTATGTGGCATTTACCCTCCTTGCGGTGGACAAATTTTGTCTCTGCAAAACGCTGCCTCAGGAAAACCGGCGTTTGCAGATATCACCTCTCGCTTCTCAACTGTCGAGCGGACAGCCAGAGGGACCTCGGCGATGGGGCAAGTAGAGGGACCAGAGGCACCAAGCTACAGAATTCAAGAGGCTTGGCCACATGAATTTCGGCCGAGTTGCTGGTCGATGATCTGTGTGCCCCCCCCTCGCTCTCCTTGTGGCTTCTGCACAATGCTTTCTACTAAGTGTCATGCTGAGCTTCACGCAGACTGGGAATTCTGTCTGTGATTCTGTTGTGAGTGGCTGTGGGCGTCTAGCACCCTTGATGAAGGTGATTACCCCGTCCGGCAACAACTAACAAGCAGAGTAAGCACGGATCCCGGCACATCCAACCGCGCCCGTGCGTCAGGTAGCAACGGCGCGAAGCGCTTCAGAAGGCCTAGGCGGCACGACGCAGCCGGTCATGGAATAGTCCAACAGGTCCACAGGGTTTCCGGCCTTGTATCACGGCGGCCCCCTGTGCGTGCCACCGAAGGGTGGAAGGTAGCAGTCCGAGAGCGCCGTGAAGGTTGAGCGGGGGAGAAAAGAGAAACAACAGGCCGGGTTGTGCGGAGGCGGGATGAGAGATTGCATCACGCCTTGGGCTGAGGCTTGCCGAAACCTTCCGGTCCCGCCGTTAGAGCCGAATTGCTGCGTCCGTCTCGAGAGGATGGCTGAAGAGCCAAATACCGCTTCTGGACTGGACGTCCGTGAATCGGGCGTGGAGCCTTCGAACTTGGAGGCGCTGACGGAGCTGTCGCGGTCGAACAGGGGTATGAGGCCGGGGTCCTGTCACTGCTACTGGAGCTTATCAACAGACGGCTCATGGTTTGAGCAGGGATGTGCTTGACGTCGACTTGGTTCCCCGCATGCCCGCCATCCCGCAAGAGCTTTCCTGTGCGTCGCTGGAGCAGATTGAGATTCAATTGCTTCATCGGGGAATGATTGCTGTCCGGTCCATTGGCCCATCGGGAATGCGGAATAATGATGTCGCTTCAGGGCAGTCTCGGCGCCACCCTGTTGTTCCTCGATCTTGTTCCTTGGCAGCGCCGCGCCGGCCGGACAAGCAAAACCTTGGCCCGCCACGTTCAGCAGCCGGAGCAGCCAAGCTACGCGCCTTCTGACCTGTGTGTTCTTTTGGGTTCTGGATGTTCGTACTCGCAACAGCCATGCTCGTAGCTGAGCGACCGGCCCGGACACCACGTCTTCTGATTCGCAACTCTGCGATATTACGCAGCTCGCTGCAGCCGCACAAGGTGCGCCCGGCATGGATAAAACGCCCGCGCTTCGTCGACGGACAGGAACAGGGATTCGAGCATGTGGCTGTGACAGTTTGGTGGATAGTGACGACCGCATGGAGAAACGACCACACGTTTTTCGTCAAGCAAGCGCATGAACTCAGGGCCAACAGATGTCGACCGGACGCTGCGTACCTAAGCGCCAGAGTCGATTTCCTACCAACGCTCGGCCGTTGAGCTGACAGCTCTTTCAGAGCACGGCAGCCCTGGCAGCGTAAGCGACATAGAGTAACGATGCCATCGTGCTATCGAACCGAGTCGCGCTAAACTGGCTGGAAACCTTCCCGAGCTTCAGGGCTAACGAGGCTTAATTACCGGGGCGGAGGTGGCCTTCCTATCTCCTCGAGGCTAGCAGGCCAAATCCGAACCCTGCCCTGCTTTCGGCATGCTGGAGAAACGAGGCATGTCATGACTGCCCGGCTGGAAAAGGCGCAAAAGCGGGCGGCAGTTGGCATCCATGTCCAATATTGGCTGGACGAGGTAAGTTCGGGCAGGTAAGCCGGCGTCGAGAGGATCGGGGGCCCTTGATGGGCCCGCTTCTGCACCGGGCTCACTGTGAGACGGGCGAAGCTCGAGCCAAGCGCTTGACTGGGGAAGACCGTCCGTTGCATCACGCAGAGACCAGGCGCGCGCAAAGACCGGTGATGGGATGGCGGAGGCAAGTCGGCCTCACCGGCGTGATGAAGCCTTCAGCTGAAGAAACAGCCACAGATAGGTCGACAACTCACTCACCGACATGCTTATCACCGTGGGCTGGCTGCCGCTCTGTCAACAAAACATGTGGTTGCCCGTGATTCGAAAGTTCGGGAGGCTTTCCTCAGGGCTGGCTCAAGCCTAGCGGGGAATGCGCAGGCCCGAGGCGCCCAGTCAGCCTCGCCCAGGCCAATCGCTCGAGGAGCCAGCGCCCAGCAACCTGTCACGGCCGCCACGGACTTGCATCCCCAGGTGGTACTCTCCAGCCGTGCCGTCCTGTAGGTTTCACCGGCACGTAGCCACCAGGTGCAGGGCAAGGCTTTAAACTGACCCTGGAGGAGGGAGGTGGGAGGATGCTCAGGCGAGCGCGCTTGTCTGACGGCACCGGTTTTTTGACGCACGTCCCAGGCTGCCATCGGCCGGCCATTGGCACGCTTCAAGGCAGTCTGGGGTCTCGCCCTGGATCATTGCATCACCGGAGTCTCGTCAGAGCGTCTCTTGTTGGACTGGCGTCTCTCGATCAGCCCATAATGCGTAAGATGCGGTTCGGCAAGAAATCCATGGTAAAGATATCTGGAGGGGTCGCATTTTGGCAAAGGGCCTTGTTGGTTACTGGCCCCCCGCCGCATCAGAGCCTCAAAAACAACCTACATAATAGCGCTCCTGATAGCGCAAGTTGGCGGGACGCTTGGCCAGCAACGAGCACGCCGTGCGGGTGAGTCTCGAGCGACTTGGTCGACTGCGCCCGTCAAGGTTTCGGAGCTTGCCCGGGCTTGCTGGCGCGAGGTCCGCAGTCTCGCACCTTGTATCTTCTTTGGTAGGCGCCTACGTAAGGTGCTCGTAAAGTTTGCGGAGGGCCCACCTGGTTGCCATGAGGCAGGAGTGTGCAATGCAGCACGCATGGAGCAGATCGCCGTCCAGGTACGACCGCGAAAAGAAGGCCGGCACGGGAAGAAAACAAACAAACAGCTTGAAATACATAGAGGGATTTACTGCTCCCGGTTCTTCTTGTTCGCTCAAACGCCGGACGCGAGCGTGCTGCCATGCCCATTAGGCGCGCGCCACCGCATTACATCACTCCCGCTAACGCGAAGACCCGCCCGTTCAGCTGGGCAAAGCGCTGGTGCTCCTTGGCCTCCGGCGGCTTCCCCCCCCGCTGTGCCCCCGTCCGTACTGGCCGCAGCGCCTGCGTAGCCCATGTGCGGAGTAGTCGTAGGCGGCCCTTCTTACTCGTAGAGGTACCTTACCTAGCCTATTACGCAGCGGCCAACCAGGTGGGGGTTCAAGGCCCTCTGGTGCGGCCGACAGCAGCTGGAGGGCTCGCTGAGACCTCCACCGATTGCCACGGAGGCCTACAGGCGGCGTCGGTACTCACGCCCGGCGGCCGGAATCGCCTGTTCTAGGCCCTCCCTGGACTGAAATCGGCCGAGTCTGCCCGCCTGCTGCCCCCATGCAACGTTCGCTCGCGCTGCTGGAGGGCTCTTCAGCCGCCTGCCGGCTAAGAACCACTACTTGGCTTACCACCCAATCGCTCATCAGCTCATCCCTCCCTCGCTCCCTCACACTTTTGCTTTTTGTCTCCTCAACAACATCGCAGCCCGTCGACACCCAACCTTTGGCGCACCTTTTCGCTGCAACCACAGCAGCGGTTTCGAGTCTTGCTCCGTGCCTGAGCCAATTTAACGCACCGCTGCGTGGACATCGCCTCCGCCTGTCGAAAATTCAATCGCACGCTCGCCCTGGCGCAGGACCGCCAGCACTGCCCGACGATTCTCCTCGCACGCACCCACCACCCGCAGGGACTCTCCCGTGCTCCCCGGAAATCGCGCGCTTTCACCCCAGCCGCACCCGACGGCGCCTTAGAGGACAGGGTGCGTGCTTAAAACGGACACCAGACGTCTCCTCTATCCGCGTACACCAAATCCTCTCCGACCATGCTCGAGCCACAAGCGAGAACGAGGCCAATTGACCAGACAAGCGCCTACGGCCACTCGCGCACGCGAACCACCTCGTCCAACATCTTTCCCGCCCATGGCCAGGCACCGGGCCCGATGTCCCTTCATCTATCCTCACAGCCCGGGCCGAACATGCAGTATTCGCGCCGCTCGCCCTCCGTCAACACTTTCAGCACAGCCTCGAGCATTCCGCCGCCAGCGGCCTATCGAACTTCGTCGACGACGGATCTTCGCCGCTCCATTTCGAGTCGGTCAGGAGGGGCTTCGGCGCAGCCAAACGGTTATGTGGCGCTCTTGCGCAAGCAAAAGGCAACCGTGTGGTGCGATCGCGCACAGTATGAAGATCCTCGGGTAGCTGCTCAACAACGTGCGGCGAAGATGCGCGCAAATCTGGAGGTTGTCGGGGGCAACCGTCCTCACGCCAGCGCTCGCACCAACACGGGAATCAGCACTACGGGCAAGGTTGCCGCCAAGATCCGGCATCACGGCAAGACGCCTGTCGTTGGATACGCACCGGGCGAGAACCACGTCGGCGTGGGTGGAGTGCCCATGCGCCTGAGTGCCACCGAGGTCGAGGGAGAGAGCAGCGAGGACGACGACGCAGCACAGGCCGCGGCCCGTCTGCATCACCGTAGGACCGGGAGCAGCGGACGCAGCAGCACTGGCAGCGGTCGTCGTGGCGTGGCTTACCGACCGCCGGGCGGCCCAAGCACGCAGGGCGGCCAGCGTTGGAGCCCAGGAGACACGCCCGAACGCGCGGGAAGCCTCATTGGCCAACAGGCAGAGGAGGTGACCAAGACGATGGACGACGCAGCCAGCGGCAAAGCTCGCAGCTCCAGGAGCGGAAGTAGCGCTGAACGCGCCGATGTCATCGGCGAGCTGGGCAGCGCGCCGAGGCTTGCCAGCAAGTCGCTCATGCACTCGGCCTTGACGCGCGAGAAGAGCGTCAAGACTGCCGAGGAGCTAAAGAGGAGGGGCAGCGTTGACGAGCGAACGGCAACCATGACTTCTGGACGCTTGTTCATTGCCAACCCTGATTGATGACCACCTTTGCGTCATAATAGTCCCTTTGGGCACCTTCTACGATACCCTCGCTGCAAACAACATTTTCCCCAACCATTGTTCGCTCGCTTTTCTATGAGCAAGTCACTTGATGCGGTTATAAGAGGGTTGGAGGGCCATTAGTTGCATTGACTTGGCGTTCGGGGATGAACATCACTTGTGAGACACAATCGCTTTGGGGTCTAGATACCATGATTTTGATAACGCTTTTGCTTATACGTTCGTTTGGTTTCTGTGGTTTGTGGAGAACCGGGCGGACCGAGGTTTCCGTCGGAGACGTGGGATTACTGCAGCAGCCACGAGAAAAGTGTACCTAATGACACGTCTGACACGGCAGCGCCGTTCGGACCGAATTGAAGAGCAATACGAGAAGCAACCTGAACGGCGTGAATTCTGCGAATACATTCCCGAAATGATGTGAGACTTTGGGGTGAAAGGTGACGGGCTTGATGGATAGCTCGTATCAGCCCTACCACCCAGGCTGGCGGTGGCAGAATCTCGACGCCGCTTTCTTATCTCGAAGGCCTCCAGCTGCCGACGAGACGCTGCCTGGGAGGTTTCGACGCGCATCAACCAGACCCTGCTGGAGCAGGTGCTATCGTCTGGCCCAGTCTTGCGTTGGTGCTCTACGGAGTACTCGCATTGTTACTCTGCCTCATGTCGTGATAGATCAATCTAAGCGGAGGCATCCCGAACTCGATGTGGGCTTGTCCTCGCAAGGTATTTACGCGCCAGGAGGCAGTGACGGAAGCCAAGCTCCCTCGTACCGACCGGCTCCTTCCTTAGCGCGGGGCAGCCTGGTGTGGCGGTGCCTGCCGCAGACCACTTCCGGCCTTTTGCCGGCAATTGGCAAGGGGTGACGCGCTACAGCCTGCAGCGTGCCTGCAAACGCGTCCCCTAATTGGAAAGGCCACCGCCAACTTCACGCGGAGCGCGTCTTCCCACTTTCACCCAGTCCGACCAACTCCGTTGCCTGAACCGCTCCCACTCTCTTCCCACCGCCATCGAGCCACGCAGGGTCCATTGAGGGCGAGACTGGCATCGACTGTTCCTCACGGGGCGCTGACTGAGCGTGGCCCATCGTCCCTGTTTTGTCTGTTTTGCCATCTCATCTGCTTCTTTCCATCGTTTGGTTGCGCATACCCCTCGCCTTCGACCCGTGCTGTCCGGGTTCCAACGCCGCTAAATGATCATACCTACTTATTTTCCGCTCTGAGGCCCTTCGATCGACTCAATCCTCGTGGGATCTTGGACGCTTGCACACACTAGCGATACTTTGCGATGCCGCTGTTCCAGATGGACCCAAATATCCAGGAGACGGAGTCCGCAGGTCGGAAGCGAAACCACGACGCATTCGCTGGCGAGTTGGTGAAGACGGAAGCGGATGTGGACTTGGAGATGCCTGGAGCCGCTATTCGACCAAGCGGAGACTCATGTAAGCGGTTCGGCATCGTCATATTCCAGCACTGTTGCTGACCCTTCCAGTACTCCCCCCCATTCCCCAGAACGGGCTCCAGTCCTCCCCAAATGGCTCGCCAGCCCTCAGCGACGCAGGCAGTAGCACTCCGGCGCGCAACTCCCCATCCCCACAGACCCCAACGAAAATGTCGCCGTCGCAGTCAGCCAGCAAACCGTCGACATCGAACGCTACTTCTGCGGCTAACGTAACGGCGGCAACCAAACCGGCAGCCAAACGCAGGAAGCTAACTGCGACAGAAAAAGCGGCTCGGGACCAAGAGGCGGCCGAGAAGAAAAGGGAAAGAGAGGAACAGGCTGCTGTCAGAGCAGTTGAGAAGGCAAAGCTGGAAGAGGAGAAAGCAGCAAGAGCTAAAGAGCGCGAAGAGCAAGCTGCCATCAGAGCAGCCGAAAAGGCGAAGCTAGACGAGGAAAAGGCTGCTCGTGCCAAGGAGCGCGAGGAGAAGCGAAAGAAGAAGGAAGAAGAGGAGCAGGCCAAGGCCGAGAAGAAACGCAAGAAAGAGGAAGAGCAAAGCAAGAAGGCCCGGTCACAGATGACGCTCGGTTCCTTTTTCAGCTTGCCAAAGTCCCCAAGGAAGACCACTGCCGAATCGGACGAAAGGGCTGGAAGCCCCAGCAAACCAGATGACACAAACCTGACATCAAAGCCAGTGCTCTCCGCTTATGAGAAGCTCTTTCAGCCTTTCTTCGTCAAGGATAGCACACGCTGGCACAGAACATCGGTTCAGATGGATGAAGAAACTCAAGAAGCCAAGTCGCGCATTCTCGACGAGTACATATGTGGCAAGCGGGTGCTAGAGAGCCAAACTGGGTCTTTTGATGCTGTGGATCTTCTCTGTCTGCCAAGCAAGCCGCCAAGGAGAGGCCGGTTGGATCATTCAGTCCGACATATCATCGAAACGGCTAATAAGGAGGCCGAGAATTCTGGCATCAGCAGTGGAAGCGCAGCCAAGGATCCCGCTCAGTTGGTGCGCAAGCGACTTGCCAAAGTGCCCATCAAGGTGATTGCGTTCTCGCAGGACGTTAGGCCGCCTTACTACGGCACCGTCACGCTCAAGCCGTTTACTCTGGGGCGAGAGAATATGTGCAGGGCGGCGCGCAGCTCGACCAGTCGACGACTGCCGCTCGACTACGATTATGATTCGGAGGCTGAATGGCAGGAGGAAGAAGGCGAGGATGTGGATATTGACGACGACGATGACGATGTGGATGACGAGGATGATATGGAGGGCTTTCTTGACGACTCCGAGGACGCGGGTCTGGCGCGACGGGTCTTCGCAAATACGATGGAGCCTGAGAGCACCGGCGTCTGCTTCGAGAATCAACATGGTCTGGGCCCCAACAGGACGGTTTACGAGCACAAGATGGAGTTCATTCACGGTAAGCCATTGTTCACTCTCGAAGGTCGACGAAAACGTACCATTTTCTGATCACTACCCGCAGCAGGCTTCGAGCGTACGTGGGGCATCGATCCTTGGTCGGCGCATTATTGGGAGTCGGAGCACAAGGCCAAGCTGGCCAAGGACGTTCAAACAAGTGAAACCGGAAACAAGATGGCGCCTCCTCCCACGCCAGTGAGCGCCTTTGCCGCTCTCAATGGGAACAAAACCACGACAGGAGCCGGAGCCATGAAGTTGGTCAAATCGGAACTCCTGAACGACGTAAAGCGGGCGATCCTCGACAACAAGGCTCTTTCCAAAGTGGGCATCATCGACTACATTTTCCATCAGTTTCGAGATAGCGTTTCGCGTGCGGAGGTGAAGAACACAATCGAGTTGGTCGCGGAGAAGAAGGGGGCAGGGCGGACGAAGGAGTGGGATCTCAAGCCAGGCCATGAGATCAAGCTTTAAAGGCGAGGAACGACGAGCAAAGGCCTTGTCGTAGCATGATTAAACGTTGTCATTTAGCGTAGGCGTGATTGGGCTTTTACAAGGGCTTGGGGGTCTACAAGTTAGAGAGCTTTTCCAGGTCCATAGAGTGGCTTGTGGTGGTCTAGGGACCACGGCGTGTTTCTTCAATTCATCTATTACCAGTAAAACGTTTTGGATCTTGACTCGCCCAAAACGCTGGTAGATTTGTGATGTCGTGACGCTCTGGCCTTGGTTTGTTGTTCGACGTGGTCGGGCCGCCAACACCATATGGAGCTGCAGGGGCTGAGGGCGTGAAATGCGCCGCAACGCGCTTGGCCCCCTGGGTGGCGGCGTCGACCTCCGGCGTGCCGAAAGCGGATTTTTGGGCCTTTGCATCACCACGACGCCATGCGCGAAACCCGACTTCAACTATTACCATTGTATTGAGGGGAATTGGCCGTCGGTGTGACGTCCTCCACATATCCTTTGAGACGAGATCTTTGCGCTTGGCGGAGCTCCGACACTCCTTTATCATTGAACTCGCGAGCCTGCTCCATCGCCGTCGAAAGAGCTGTTGCTTCAACGATCGATCCGATTTGCTGCCCCGAAGCTCGAGATGAGCTGGCGATCGACATTATAGCATTCTTCTTGGCTCGTTTCCGCAGGCTTAGCGCAGTGTTGCCACGCGACATGCGCGATCGCCTGGCATGGAGGATCCATGGGGCGACCCGTGGACGGCGGAAACACCATCGAAGCTTGACGTGCCTGCTGCACCGCGCCAGGCACATTTCGCGGCGGTAGACAGCAATAGTAGCCCTCGACGGGTATCGCCGGATGGCACATCGCCATGGAACGACGACGACAACGACAATACCTGGGGCGGATGGAATGACGCGGGCGCCGGCAAGGAGAGTCCTGGCTGGGGGCTGAGTCCCGGGTTGAAGCCGCTCGGGGGTGTGTCGACATCGAAGCAGCCGTCGCCGGATCCCTGGGGAGGATTGGGGACGGCAGAGGAGCAAAATATAGAGGGAAAGAGACGGGATGAGACGATCACCGACTCGGCAATCAGCTTCGGCGAGGATGAAGCCCGCCCAGACAATGATACGCCTCTAGAGGCGCATGAAGAGCTGCCCAAGGTGCTTGTCGAAAGTGATATGGATGTCTGGGGCGCGGAAGGACCGATACTCGAAGAAGCAGCGGCGACGCCCCCAGCCATGGACATCGACCGATCCGCGTCGCCTGATGCCATCCCCGGACCACCCATCGGAGCTCCAGTTCGGCCTGAAGCCGACCGAAAGCCATCCAAAGTTCAGGAGCTGGTGGAGATGTACGATGGTATTTCGAAGAAGGGCATCGCGTCAACGGAAGTGTTGGGTTCCGCGACGTTGGGCTCCTCGAAGAAACACTCAGCGTCGGAAGCGTCGCATGAAGATTCGGCGTCAGAGGTATCCGAGGTATCCGAGGTCGAGCCCACGGATATCCAGCGAGAGCAGCTTGTGGAGGAGGTTTCGAACTATCTGGCGGAGGAAAGCACAAACGATGAAGCATCCCTTGATCCTCAAGTTGCGGATGGAGCCGAGAGAACCGTCGCATCAGATCACCAAGAGGACGGCACAACACAACAACAAAAACCAAAGCCGCCCCAGATTCCATTCCCGATTGACTTCTCCATTCTGGACGAACTCTTCCCATCTACCCCAGCCACGTCCACGAAGCCAGAGCTTGTACCTGATGTCATCATCGACGACTCCTTCAGAACCGTCTCCGAGCGCAAAGCCTGGTATCACGTCTCCCGTTCCGGCTCCATCCGGCAGCACAATAGCGGCAGCGACGAGGGCTACGTACGCATCCGCTGGGCCGGCTCGCAGATGCGCGAGCAGACACATAAGATCGTGCGACGGTGGATGGAGGAGGACTCAATCGGCGGGCGTGTAGTGCTGGGACGCAGGCTTGGTGTCGGCGGCGCGAGCATGTTCAACTGGGACTCGGAGGCTCCGCCCGTGGAAATCGACAAACTGCTGAAAAAGAAGGAGATTGGCCATTCAAGGCAGGCCTCAGCAGGTGCCGCCAGCTCGGGCGCGGCATTTGGCTGGAGCAACGCTTTGCCCGCGTCGCCTACGGTGGCTTCTACGCCTGCTCCCAAGGAATCTTCCCCCAAAGACTCATCTCGCTCTGAGAGTAAACCTTCCGTCCCGGAGCCGCCGGTTTCTCTGCAAATACCAGGGCCACCGAAGCCCGCGCCGCCAACGGATGCTTTACGAATTACCAGTGCTCCTCTGCAAATGCTCGCGGTGCCAGAAACGAGTCCCAACGAACTCGGCGAGGAAGACGATGACGACTGGGGAGAGATGGTGTCTTCGCCAACTAATGCGTCGAACTCGTTTGTCATGCCGCCCTTGGGTCCGATGGATGGAGATGCGACGATAGACAATGGTGGCCATCGATCGAGCCAAGACGATGCTTCTGATGCGGCGAGCGAAACTAGCACGACGCACGATACGCTACTCGGCAACCAAGACGGGCTGGGCGACGGCCTGGCCTCCTGGGGCGTTGCGGAGGCGCAAACGCCGCCGGGACTACAGGGGACACAGCCATCATCATTTTCACAACTAATGCCTGATGACTCCGCCGATTCCTCGGCGGGACCTACTTCATCACATTCTCCCACCTCCGGCTCCGACGTCACTATGAAAAAGCCAACGAAATTGGCACAGGTGGCGCCCGAGCCAAGGTCTTCTCAAGATGACGAGCTTATTTCCACCATCCTGCGCGACCTTCCGAATTTATCGTACATGCTGCAGTAAGCATTCTCTAATTGGAGCAGATTTTAACGGCTTTGGGAGCTTGAGCGGTATAGGGCTTTGTTCTGCGACGGCTCGTTTGGATGAGGACATGCGGACACGGCCGTTGCTCGGTTTTAAGATAGCGACTTGAGGAGTTGTATAATAGCTGTACAGGCATTACTGGCGTTGGATATCAATCGTATCAAGACGAGCTGTGCATTTGAAGCTGCCTTTTGATCCAACACCGCAAACATGGAATTCTGAGGGAGTGGTGATTCAGTAGTAATTGCCTGGATGCGCTGAAGCGCAGTTGTACTGCCCAAACACACTCCTTGTCTGTCCCACATTACCGATGAGTTCACCTACAAGCACATTCGAATCTCGGCCTGCCATGGTTCGGCCCGGAAATCTTACCGGCTCTTTGGATTTCTTGCAAAAGCCTTAGCTGCCGGTTTCATTCTTCAATAGTCTTGCATCCGCAAGCACGCCACCGGGATTCTTGGTGGCCTCATGGCCGCGCGTAGATCCGCTTCCTCTGTTCCAGGCAAGCTTCGCAATAGTTACTCTCGCTTCTGGGAAGATATTTTATCTCTGTTACCTCTCCCTTTGCACAGTTCCCTCTTCGTCGATTCCGACGCGTCCTGGCATCCCGACACATGGGCTGCTGATACGTGTGGTGGTAGTATTTGAATGGACATCCTGGTGTCCGACAGTGCACCCACCAGTCGATATTTATGCACATCTTTGGATGGGAGGGGCTGAGAGCGAATATATTCTTCGAAACGGAACTTCTGAAGTCGTAAGAACCATATCCGCACTTTGGTGGCTTGAGAGAGAGAACACGGTATGCAGGCAAAGGGGCTCGATACTTTTGTAGTGGATGCAGACTTCTGTAGTAGCAAGGTGAATCAGTTTTTATGCAAACATCATTTGCCGGAGCAGCTCGCTGATGGACGTTTGCATTAGACTATGGCGACTACTTGTCAGTGGCACACATTGTGGCTGATTCAGCTACTTTGCGACTTTGGACGAGAGCGAACTAGGGTGCACTGAGGGCCAGCATCTGGCTCCTGGAAACGCATGCAGTGAATATCACTATTAAATTTAATACTGAGCGCTCGTATTCTGCATCTCATCCCAATTCCACAATCTGAATCCCGAACAGCCATCTATGCCAGACGCCTCTGTCGAACATGCAGCCGACCCCCTTTGCCGCTGAGCTTCATTCCGAATCTGTTTCAGCAAAAGAGTTGCGATCGTAGTCTGCAGAAGCCGCCGACTTGCGGTATATCCGGTCGACTACGCGTCGGGAATAAAAGCCTTCTCCAGCTCATTGTATTTCGACATGATTTGCTTCAGTTTCTCCAGAGGCAGTGCCTCCACGGTACGGTTCATGTAACCGGTCATCGTCTCAGCCATGCAGAGCGCATTATATATCGCTTCCTCGGCAGCGTCGGCAGCAGCTTCGAACAAGCCGTTGATCGACTGGTCGTCAACAAAGTTTCCTTCCAACACGCGGGGCTTGAAAGCGTCAGGGCGCCGCTTGCCGACAGGTGTCTTTACCGGTACCTCGTTGCCGGTCGAGAAAGCGAGGAAGATGTCTCCCGAGGGGTTGTGCCCGTATCCACCAACGCGGGCCAGCCCGACGGTCGCTCGTCTGGCGAGGCGCTGTAGTTGAACCGGATGCAGAGGCGCGTCCGTAGCCAGAATGATGATGATCGACCCGTCTTTGGTGTCCTTCGCAGCATCATACTCGGACTTCTTGGCAGCTTCTGCGGCATTTCGTTTCGCTTCCTCAGCCAGGATTCGCCCCACGGGAACGCCAGAGATGCGAAGATGGTCCATGCGGCCATAGTTGGCCTGCACCAGAGCTCCGACTGTGTAAGAACTGCCATCTTCAGCGGGAACGACTCGGCTGCTAGTTCCAGTGCCGCCCTTGAAGCCCTGGCACATCATGGCAGTCCCACCACCGACGTTGCCTTCAGGAACTGGATCACTAGAAGCATTCGTCAAGCTGTCGAACACGTGCTCGGGCGTGATAGGGAATTGACGAAGGTCGTTCAGGTAGCCATCGTATGTCTCCGCCACAAGAGGGAGAATAAACCAGTCAACCCCAGACTCTCCTTGCCCGTAGTGATGGATAGCATATTTGTTGATGCCAGTGCAGCCAGTGCCAACCGCAAAGGTGTTTGTGATGAGGATGGGCGAGTGAAGCAACCCCGTTTCCTCTATCCAATGAGTACCGGTCATCTCACCCGAGCCGTTGAATCGGAAGACACCCGCATGGCAAGCGTGATGAAACCAATCCTTTCGAGGGACGATGGCCGTCACACCGGTGTTGACGGATCCATCTTCGCTCCGAATCGTCGTAGTATGAGCCAGAACCCCTGGTACGTCGGTGATGCCATTTTTGGGACCGGGCTTCCAGGCACCGAGGTAAACATCGGGAACAATGTCTCGAAGACGCCCTCTCGGTGTGTTATTGGTTGAATGTGCTGTGGAGGACATTTTACCCGCAGTATAAATTTGTGGCTATTCGGGTTTGTTTTCAAGGCAATATGAGCGTGCCAAGAGAGAGTGGTGTTTGTGTTACATAGGTTCTCTGTGAAACGCCGAGTTTATCAATTCACACAATCCGTAAGCATGGACGTCAGCAATTACGAGTGCTTCCCCGCAAATGACTCACCGCTACGACACACGCTAACAACAGTGATATTGTCTGATGGATCCAACTTCATTAGTTCGTCTCATATTACGGTCTATATTGACCGCCAAATACGGAGTAGTTAGCCCCTCCGCATGAAATGTTCCGACCCATGCACAAACACCACGAAACCGGGGCGATGGATTCAAGGTTATGAGCCAGCAGCTGCGGCGCAGCATTGCAGGAGCCAACTCAGCTTCAAGCAACCATGGCAGAAGATGGCATTGCCCACCTGGACGACAAGAGGCGAACGCTGGGGTAGCTTGGCGTGGGCCGCAAGAGTCTTGTCAACTCACACAGCCCGTCAGGCAAGGTCATACCCTTCATGCTCAACGACGAGTTGCGCTCGCTGTACAAGCGTGCTGCAGAGGACAAGAAATAGAACACTCTTGCAGAGCGGAATCGCGTCTTGGGCAGGATACCGCCGGGCGGCTTGGTACCAGGTACCCAAGCCTACACGAGAACATGGGGTGTTCCGATCAATAGTTGCTTCCCTGCTGCGATAGCTGGCAGCGACCCCTTATGTATTTTCGTGTTCTTTGCTCAACAGTCTTCAATTCGTCCATGACTATTGTACTGCACATGTATACCATGATCAACTCCGCGCGCGAGATGCTGCTGTGTCATAGGCAAAGGAACTCACTCGATGTTACCTCAGGGCCGTGTCTCTCTTGCCTTATGACAAGGTGAAAGAAGCGCAAGAGGAAGTATATGAAAGAGTAAGTGCTGTTAGTTTCGGCTCGATTATACTCTCATCAGGTAGTACTGAAACCACGAGCGGCGGCGTGCTTCACAGTGCACTGGAGACCGTCTAACGACATCTGCAGAGCGGATTCGTCGCAGGAAATATGTACGTGCCCCATGATAGCACAGACGCGAATATGTCAGGCTTAAGGGCTTTGAAAATTGCCTGCATTCAGTCTACAATCCAGTACTGAACGTGTTACGATGTTCTACGGCCGTTCGAGGCACGTGTAAACTGTCTAGGGTACATTCCATACCTACTATCGCTTTATCGTTGAACTGAGCCGATAGCGCTCTCATTCTTCCGTGCGAAGCCAGATGGCGTTCGTTATTATCCGGAGCACAAGCTAGGAAGCTGGCTGTTAATTACTAATAATCAATCATACCCAATAGCCGCCCAAGGAAACTATATTCGGTGCGTGCCTGCGATGGCGCGACAGATGTCATGCCAACGTCATGAGGGGTCGCCGGCACCCACGAGACGTCTTCGCCACGAGTCAGCAGCCACGGCCGCCAGCTGTGAAATACAACTCGGGCCATCCAGTCACCCATACTTGCACTTCCGATTGTTCCTTAAATCACAACCACACGAACAAGTTCAACTAACAAAGCTCTGACCATGTCCACGGCTTCTGCAAAGGCAAAAGCAAAGCTGGAGGCTGTCCTGGCCGCGGCCAAAGGGGACAGTTCCTCTTGTAAGCTCGTCTTCCCTGCTTTGACAGAGAGATAACTCGTGCGAGCAACCCGTCCAGACCCGTCAAACCGAGTTTGTGTCACGCGGCACCCTTCCTCCGGAGGCTGCGAGATTGTTAATTCCGTCACGCGCCGTGGGAGCTCAAGCAGCCAAACGTCCAACGACGGCCGGATCCAGACTATGTTTAAGAGCTGGTCGAAAACGACTGCCTTCTGAAAAGCCCCCCAGCTTGCAAGTCTCGGCGTCGAAGCGACACAGTTTGGCACTTCGTACCAGATTGGTTCCGGGGCTCGTTTGAAGCCCAACGAGTCAGGACATATAGTATTCGCTTCCACCTGGGTGTCAAAGCCGTCGAATATCGCTGCGTTTCAATTAAAAAGCTCAAAGTTCCTTTTTAGAGGACATATCAAAAGAGTGTGTGATTTGCTATGCCCAAAGACTGTATCGAGTCTCAATCCCCACCCTTGCCGGCCAGTAGGAGCATATCCGTGGTGATGCATCTCACCCTGCAGAACCAAAAGCCTTTCAGGTGAACGGTAATACATCTTCGGCCTGATGAGTGCGATTGGGGAATCCTGGGTTGTTCTGCTCTCCGCGCGCCGGAGACGTTCCCTTCCCGCTCTGCTTCAGAACATGAAAACTGTCATCGATGGCTTGGTTACCAATGACTTTGAGGGCATCAGGGAGCCTGCAAAACCATCTTCCCCGGCCTTGTCTCGCAGGCTGATGTGCCTTCGGCTTTTTGAATTGTTCCTGCCAGGTTAAGTCGAGTATTGTCCATCATCTTGCGTTCGTGCTCGTGTCAGCTATATATAGCCAATGGGGGCCAGCTAATGGTCAACATAAAGAGAGCATGTTCGCCCTGCAGAATGCAGGTCAGCAGAGCGCCCCCATCCAATACGTATCAGCACCCTGACGTATGAAAGGCGTATGCATGATTAGCCAATATACCAGCTCGCGATGCTCTAAAATGTCAGCAGCCAAACGTGAGTGCCATTGACGTTAGCATCTTCATGTAATGAGCCAAAAGCAGAGCGGCTGTATGAGAGCAACCTCTTAAGTCGGTGTTGACCATAAAGCTAGAGGCGGACTGCCACTATGTATATCTATCCATCGATCGAGGGGGCGTAATAAAATAGCGCTTATTGCCTTGCTGCTTCGCTGCAATACCTGCTGCAGTACCACCTTGCCTCCGTGCAGTTTACTAGTTCATTTAAGCGCCTTGTGTTGTCTGCCTCATGCTCTGGCCAACACGTAAATTTTGGCCCCAAATAGCCATGCGATGAGTGAAGCAATTGCCTATTCTCAAGCAGGACCGCGAAAATGAAGCCTGCTTGTTTTCCCCAACCTCAATTTCGCTCCTCGTTGCCGTCACCGAAGCTTCAGACTCGTTTTGAGCCTCGCCGTCCCACGAGTGTTCCGGCTATATTGCTATTCGGAAAGCCGCCGTGGCTCTAGGTACCTGATAAAGCTGGCTGGGGGAACACACCTGTCACGCACCGACCGAGACTGTGAAAAGACATGCAAGAATCAACCGCCTTACAGTCTACGGAGAAAGAAGCGGTATTATATCCCAGCCCGAGGACGACATTTCTGCAAAAATGGCGCCTGCGGATCTTGATAGCCACGTTGGCGTTTCTCGCCATCATTGGAGCAGTTGCGGCCGGCGTTATCGCCGCGACGAAGTCTTCACACCATGACAGTAACGTCACGAACAGCCCTACCCACACTCCGTCTCCGCCAGACACCTCGACAGCACCGACTCTGCTCAGACAGAAATCTGCCCTCGCCGCAACGGGTTGGAGAATGAGTGGCACGAGCAATATTCAGCTCTTCTATCAGGGTAAAGATAACTTTGTGTACTACTGCGGCTGGGACTCAGGTTACCGTAGCTGGAGCACCCCGACCAAAGTGGCCATAGGAGCAGCGCCTGACACTCCCATGGCTGCTTCACTCATTTTCCGACAATCTGGTCAGGATGTAAGTAGGCTTTGCTTTTGAACCGGCAGCCTATGCTTATCATGAGCGATCGTACTGACGAGACGTCGGCGAGAAGGGGCGCCCACCAAGCCCCCAAGTCGAGTTTTTCTACAGAAACACCTCAAGCTACGTCAGCGGGGAGAATTTTCAGTCTGTATTTCCCGACGGCTTAAAAGATAGTATCGAGAATTACACTTTCATCATGGGCGGTGGATCTCGTCTGGCTGCGTACTGGCCAGTCGTGGTCTATCAGACAAAGACGTCCGAGCTTGAGATGATCTGGTACAACCCCAATACCATCAGCTACAATAAAAAACCTGAGTCGTTGTCTGCATTGTCGGCCATCGGAAGCCCCAATACGCCAATAGTTGTGCTACCACTGCGAGCGCAACACCCGACCGGCAACCGTACCACTGCGGCAGACCTGAAGCTTCTCTATCGTAGGGACGACGGCAAGGTTTATGAGCTTAATAGATGGGCAAACGGAACAGTCACAAAAAACAACGGTATGCCCCGATCTTTCTGGTGGAACTTCTCGAAAGCTACGGGATGTTATTGACTGTCGCTGACCAAACCGAACCTAAATAGCACTCCCCGGTTTTACAATTAGTTCCAAAGCATCGCTTGCTGGGTTTTCAACCGCCAGAGCCGACGATGACTCGGGAGCACTGAGTACATATGCACTGTATCAAGCCGATAATGGCGCAATCATGTACAGCGTTGACACGGACACGTCCGGGTGGCAGAATCCCAAGACCGACTCCGTGTTCAACGGCGCTGACAACCCGACAAACCTGGCCTGCGTCACCGCCGCGGCCAGTACTAACCCTGATGTACCGTTGACTTCGGCTTCGGAGTTGAGTCGATGCTACTTCCAGAAACGTGGAAATATTGTAGAGGTGCATTATGATGGATTGAAGTGGAGCACGCTTGGAGAGATACCCTTGCCTTGATGAGCCAGTGGTTAACTCTAGAGATTATATAGAACATTTAGCATTGAATTTTGAGCTTAGAGATTGAATGTGGGCTGGGATGGTTTCGTACATCAGGAAATATCCCGAGATTGGTGCTTGGATAATCTTGAAAACGGCACCGACCAAGGGGTTTAGTACCGCAGTTCGGGATTCGCTTGACAACCGCAGCATTTGTATTTTATTCCCCAATACAGACGGCGAGGCGTTTGATCTTCAAAATTGCATGATGAACAAATTGTCATGCGAGATGAGCTTCAGATCTAAGCGTTTAAACGGGAAAAGAATTCTTCTTATGGTTGCCGGCCTTCAGAATTTTATCACGCCAATTCACCACTTGATAAGGTGATGTTGATAAAAGGCAGGGATACTGGACTAGAAGCAAAAAGTTGAGTTGCCACCCATGACAGCTAAAACGAAATCATGGCGATCGTCCGCAGGACCATGCCGAATCGTCGCGCGATATTAATCTCCTTTGTATCTTCGAGTGGACAATACTCTCCAAACGAGAGGTCATCGTACGGATTGCATTCAAGCAAGAAACAAGCAAAAGGCAAATTGGGATAGAAGCAGCGTACGAACTGCAAGGCGAAGCTGGGTGTCGTCTTCATGGTGACGGGCACCATATCCTCTATGAAGCACCAATCACGTAGAGCAAACGCTGGGGCGGGTTTCAAACCCCGGGAGCGCGTTCTGCGTTTCCTGCATTATATCCACCATTTTTGCTTTGATTTAATCCCTCACCTTTGCTAAGGAGTTGGATTCAGGCCAGAGCGGTATAATTAAGTCGTTGGTCGAGGTTGTCGACCAACAGAGTCAAATTAGCCAACTATGAAGTGCCTTTGCCGCCGACCCCACCAGTCACAAAAGACTCGCATGGGTGTACGGTAACATGGCAACTCCGTACGGCAAGGCAACTGTGCTCCTGAAGCTGCCCTCAACGCCTTGCCGGCTTGCAGGGCGCCGCCACAGGGTTTGGTGCCAATCGGCTCCGTGGAATTTGAGCCGCTGGCGGCGGACACGGCTGGTTTATGCAGGGGTTTGGCCAACCGACACGCGTTTAGCGATACCAAATATTTGTCCGGCTTTTGCTTGGGATAGAAGTACTGGCAGACTCTCCAGTGACAGGGCATCGCGAATACATCATTCTTAACCCAAGTTGGCCCATGCTTCAAGTAATCCAAAGGTGGCGGCGGCTGGCTTTGAGTGGAACCCTTCCATACCTGCGGTCTTACAATAGCTCAAGGGAGGACCTCTGTCGACCGACATGGTCCGGGAGCCTCGGGCTTCTCCCTTTCTGAACACGCGACTTGCTTCTCGCGCGACTCCGAGTAATTACTGCCGCACCTTTTAGCGACTGCATTCTCCAGCCTCTATGCGCGAGGCCCGACTCCAAGCCAGCCCACACAAATCGTTGGGCCGATCGTCCTATACGAAAACGACAGGCGGGAGTTGCGTTAGACTGTGACGGACACTTTCCGCTACGACCATCAGGAATGCGTTGAAGCATAACGAAGAGACGCTCCTCTCTCCCGTTCTTCCTCTGTCTTGACCAACACCCTTTTTACTTTTCGACTGCGTCTCTTCACAGCCAAGCGACGTGACTATCCATCTCTTCAGTCATTCGCGCGACCCGTTCTGAATATAGCTGCCCTGGCTATAAACTGATCGGAACGATACACCGTATTCTTGGTTCTGCACAGCGATCCAGTATGTGCGGTGCAGATGACGACAGGAATATGCGGCGCGTTGCTGACAAGTCATAGATTGCCAGCTCTTGCACAGTTGATCCTCCCCAAATGTTACGCGCACGAGGCGCTTGGGAGCGAGTTGCCGGGCGCGTCCTCGTCCTGGCCGCCATTCTACTACTCCTCTACCGAACACTTCCAACGCTCCCTGATCGGATAGTTACCTGGTCACGATGGAGGACCCGTCACAATGCGTACGTGTTTTACGCTACCCAAGACGATTACGCTTGCTCCGCTGCAGTCAATATACATCGGCTACGACACGTCTTCAACACAAGATATCGGATCATTGTCCTGGTGTCGAGCGGCGTATCAGAGGAATACCGCTCCATCTTCAGTGAGCTGGGGGCGCAGGTATTTGAAGAAGCACCGCCGCCTCTTGCTCCAGGAAGCGTCGAGTACTACGAAGGTTGCCTTCTCAAAATGCTAGCGTTCAAGCTTCATGAGCTAGACCCCTCAGTAAGGCGAGTACTCACTCTTGACGCTGATCAACTTGTCGTCAAGAACATCGATTCTATTTTCGACAGCCCCTCTGCGGATATAGCTACACCTGCGGCATACTGGATAGCAAATACCACACTGTCTAGCACCTGCATGCTCATTGAGCCCAGTCCGAGGCTCTGGGGCCAGGTTCGAGAGGCTATTGCGTCCGTCGCCCCTGACAAGTACGACATGGACATCATCAATGAACAATTCAAGGACTCTGCATATCGACTCCCAGGAAGCTACGCCGCCGTCAACAGTCACTGGGAAGATCGAAATGTCCCTACCTGGTTCAAGGCAAATCGAAGCGTATCTTTCAACCCTGGCGAGGCATCCCGTCCTGCCTCAGACGAGGAGCTTGAGGAGCTCTATTCTCAGTCTCACGTTATACACTTCTACGCAATAGCGAAGCCGTGGTCGATGAAGACCATCGAAGCCAAAAATAAAAGACCTAATGCCCACCCACTCTTGTTTCAGCAATGGGCAGAATGGCGATCCACTGCGTCGCAGTTGTGTCCTGGCGATCGAACTGACGTTGCATGACGGGATAGAATGATATAGACTCCGCTACAAGGCGACGAGCGTTAGCTTTAATGACTGCATCATAATAATATGTTGGTGTTTCCCAGCATAGCTTATTGTGTCTCTCTCGAGGCACTCAGGCACTCCTCAGGCGCTGCTTAGGTTAAGTGGTGACGGCTCAGGGACATGGCGAGAAAAGTCTTGATACCGAGGTTCGTGTTGCATACTGGGCGCGTGTCATGCCTCGTGAATCCTGAGCCTTCGCTTCCTGATCACATCGCGGATTGTGTGGATGCCGGCCCAGGCTCTTCGACCTGAAGCGCCTTGAACCACTGAAGCTTAACCGTCTGGGAGAGATGTGGGGTTCGTAACCTGCCAAGCCAGCTTACTACTGCGGAAGAGTTACGAACGAGCAATTGAAGGGAGAATACTCGTAATTTAGGGGGCCTGAGAGCTATTTAAAATTGGCGAAAGATCGATATCAGCCCACTAATTGCAAATTGATTGCTGATAGTGCTACATGTGAGACATTACGATACCTCTCTTGCCTCTATCGTCGGCGAATTCTCTCGGCATGCAGTTGGTTTCCACCTATGATCTGGTACCCACAAGCTTCAAGCCTTACCGCTGCCCATGGGGTGGGATGTCAGGTTATATCCATAGTCGTAATAATATATATGCCTCATTTATTGGGGGGAGAACGAACAGCAGAGGCCGAGCGCAGAGACAGACAAGGACGATTGGACTGTGCGGTCCAAGGGACATTCGTATAAGTCTTCCCCACTCCCATAGAAAATGGGGAAGGGGAGGAAAGGGAGGAAGGGCAATGCCTAGAACGAGGCCTCGAGCACGTCACTTCATTCTGGGAAAACAGTATGAGCAAAATCCGTTGAAGAATATGTTTTGTTATGCTATCTAACCACAAGAGCTCTAAACCTGGTTCTGTAGACCGTTGTAGCAAAATCGCTCCAGGGGAGAAAATTATGTCTAAACGTGAGGAGCATTTCGGTGCACGTCCCGGACAAAACGATGAGAACTAGGAGCTATCAGATTTTATCGGGCTCTATGGTTCCTTGCGTCTCGTCGCTTTCCGGTCTTCTCACTTGACACGTTGGTCGCACTGACGCAGCGCATCGTGCGGGCCCTCAGCTTAGACCACATGCTCGGCCAGAGGGAATTCCTTGATTAAGCCATGGAAAAACTTGCCAAGGCTGTCTATTCATGAGGGACCATCTGATCACAGCGCTTTGTCCTGAAAAATGCGGCTGGGCATGGCCCAACTGGTGATGAAGGGGGATTCTGCTTGGCTGCCCAGACGAAATATTGTGTAAGTGTTATCGCAAACCGCATTCTATCTTTGCCACATTATGATTCCACCGTGAGAAGCTCATACTACGGAAGAATGAATACGAGTCCAATTACAAGTGCTTCGAAGCGGTTCTTCTGCTTCAAAAACGATATATATATCTGCAGCTTTCGCCCCAACATACAACTCTTTACCAGCACACTCCAGTGTAACATTCGAGTACTACATCTGACTACAACATTTTTCGAATCATCCATCTTAAAACGCCTCTTCCGTCAACATGCGTTACGCAATCGTTTTCTCTGCCGCGGTCGGTCTCGCCATGGCCACCCAGGCTCCGTCTCCCGCGAAAGCTCATCCCGTCGACGACGACGAAGGCATTCGATACAAGAGGGATGATGGAGCTATGCTCCAGCCGCGTGTACTCGGTGGCGCCGGCGGCGTCTACACCGAAGGATGGCACCCGACCGAAAAAGAATGCTGTGAAGCAGGAAACGGAGATCTTTCGATGAAATTGCACTGCTTGTTTCCGCAGAGGAGGCAGGAGCCGAAATCCGTCGAAGTAGCGAGGGATGACAAACTTGAACTGACGCAGGCCATGATTGATGCCCTGCCGGCTTGTATCGACGACTTTCCGAAGTTCACACTCGATACACCGATTCCGAAAAATGGCAAACTGCTGATGGCACCGTTGAATGGCATGAACGATATAGTCAGCGTGGACTTCTTTGGGGACCACTGGAAGGAGGATTTCTTGATGTTTCAGATGGAAGGCTCGGACTATAAATTTATAGTTTGCAAGTAAGACGGCATCTGTGAGGGTATGGAGGTTTTCTGGCATCAGAACATGATGTCTGTTTTTCCTCTAATACAGGTAGCTTCGATGACTGATAGCAAAAGGATGAACTTCTTGGGGGCGACGTTTCAGTCATGGGGCAAGCTCAGCCATCTCCATATGCAATTAATATTTATAAAACTTTTAATGCAAATGTCTCAGCGCCCAACTCCTCCGGTTAAAGATGGCTCTCTTATGCCAATCCGTTGATTCAATCCTCCTGGTGCTCCGCCTCGTCATGCAACTTCTCTTTCGGCGGCTTCACAAACAACAGCGCGACAAATGCGATGGTGCACAAAAGGGCAATGTAGAACCACGGCAAGCCCGTCCAGACGCCCTTCCTCTGCAGCCCCTGATCGAAGAACCACGCCAGCGCCGGCCCGCCGATGAAAGAACCCAGAATCTCAACCATGCCGATCAGTGCGTATAGCCTGGAGGTGTACTCTGCATCGACGTAGTGTGAGACGGTTGCACGCGCCAGAGGGCTATCGGCAGCTCCGAATGTCCCGATGAAGAGACCTATCAGGAAGAGGACGATATTGTGGCTGAACCCTTCAATGACTGCGCCAAAGATGATGATGAGGGTTGAGACCTGCGTCAAAAACAAGTCTTTTCCAAAAACGGTGAACCGAAACCGCGG
This sequence comes from Tolypocladium tropicale, assembly GCA_024340005.1. NCBI lineage: Eukaryota > Fungi > Ascomycota > Sordariomycetes > Hypocreales > Ophiocordycipitaceae > Tolypocladium > Tolypocladium tropicale. The sequence continues at coordinate 279,238 of JALHBU010000155.1, read as the reverse complement.
AGACATGAGGACCTTGGATACCTTGGGCAAAGCCAGTAGGACGATGAGGTTGAGAACACCGAGCGGCGATAGCAGGAAACTGGTCTTGGCGAGCCGCCACCCAAAATGCTTGCTGATGTATTGCACAAGCGTGGACGTGTACGCCGTGAACCGTGCGCTCTGAAAGAGGAATGTAAGCAGCACAAGCGGGATGTTGACGTTGCGGATCATGCGAACGGAATGGGCCAGGTCGTGAAGCCCGTGGCTAATGTGTCGCTTTAGTTCGACAAAAAGCGACTGATCCTTCTTTCGGTGACCCTTGGGCTCGTCGTCGATATGAAGCGTCTCCGGGATGAAGAAGAAGACGCTGAGCATAAACGGGGTGATGACCAGGACGACGTAAATGGGTACCCATGGGCCGTACTTTTCCATGAGGGCACCAGCGAACAAGGGGCCGACAAGTCCGCCGGCAGTTGCGCCAAAGGTGAGGTAGAGAAAGCTGGCAGCTCTAAGATATGGTCAGTATCTGCGTAAGTCGGCGGCCGCCACGGAAGAGGACTCACTTTTCCTTCTCGGCGCTCACGTCGGCGGCCATGGCATACAGAGTAGCCAGCAACACGGGGACTCCGCCACCGAAGAGAAGGATGACGGAGCCCGTCATGAGGAGATACGGGTTGCTCCGGATCTGGGTCTGTAGCGTGCCGAGCATGAACGGGGTGAATGCGAAGGAGACGGCGAGGCCACCGTAGGCCAGCACAGCGGTTGGCTTGCGGCCGACACGATCCGCCATCAGACCGTACGGAAAGGTGACCAGCAGCGCTGCAGACGGGGCGTCAGCATCACAACCCACCAGCAAGCCGAGGACGATGACTCACTGATGATTGAGTTGAAGAGGCCCAGCCAGCCCAACAAAAAGGCCAGACGCGACTGAACCTCGTCCCCCTTGCACTTCATCTCATCGATGATGTCGGGTGAGTCGTCGCCCAGGACGGCGTGGCACACCGAGTCCTCGATGAGGCGGTAGATGGGGATGAGGATGAGCATGCCGCTCGAGGTGATGCAGAACTTCATGGTGGCGGCGAGGAAGACGATGGTGCCGGCCGTCTTGGCCTGCCATGGCTTGGCCTTGATGCGCGGCCGGGGCGACTGCGGCTCGTCCTGCGGCTCGTGCTCGTGCTCGTCGAGCAGAGGAGCGTCCTCGGACACGTCCAGCTCGACGTTCGACATGGTGAGGTCCTGCGCTGCAATGCTCTGGCCATGAAGCGAGGAGCCGACACGGTTTGAGACGACGAGGGCAGCTGGGTCCAGAAATAGGCAAATCGGCTCGAGAGCGTTGTAGAAGCTGACGAGGCCGCGGCAGGCTAGTACTCTGGGCTCAGCCTTAGCCGCACCGTATCGGTCGGATGCGAGTCAAAAACGAGAACACGGTCCCGACCAAGTGGGTTTCATCGCCGCAACAGCGTGCAGATCCACGGGCTGCTCCGCTGCGGCGGACGCGGCTCTATTGCAAGCTCCAGCTGCCGCGTATTACCGCTACGAGCATCGATATCGTGCTGGAGAAGAAACAACATGCGAAACCAGCTCCCGTGGATACCTATGCAGGCGACCGAAGGCCCTCTGCCCAGCCGAGTACAGGCTTGGACAACGCCGTTGCTGACGCGCCAGCCGCGCGGCTCCGACTTCCTACGTACCTAAAGTGCCCAGCTTTCATGCACGACGGACACCCCAAACCATTGCTCCGTCCATTGTGTTTGCCTCGTTGCCTGTTGATGACGATGCACGACGACGTTGGATGCCCTGTCGTAGGCCCGGGATGCTGCGTCCTATGAGAGGCGGAGCTTTAGTAATGTCCGTCAGCGAGCACTGCCGGCTTGGACAGGGCGGGCAGCAACCTAACCTGGAAGCTTGGCAGCGCCGCCGCAGCTCTCGAGGCGCACGTACTCGTACAACTCGACATGTTCCGCCCCCATGCGCTCCCCTCCCTCGATCATGCAAATCGTCCGATATTGGATTCCTCGTCACCGTGCGCAAGGGACAGCCCCCGTCGCCTCAGAACCACGAGGGAGCCGCTGTCGTCCCTGCGCGCGGCGTGGAGCTCAGTGCAGCTAGCTGCCACAGGCGCGCAAGCCACTGACGAGCACCAGCCGCGTCGAACCGCTACCCCACCATCCCACCAGCCCGGGATGAAGCTCTCCCTTCGCAACGCCCTTCGCCCCTCGTCGTAGGAACCAACATATCGGCACGATGACCTCCCAGTCCCTGCGCATCGGCTACGTGCCGGAGCACTTCTCCACCCCGCTGCACTTTGCCCAGAAGCACTATGGCCTGGACGCCTTCCTGATCCCCTTCCCCTCGGGCACCGGCCACATGGTCACGGCCCTCCGCGAGGGCGAGATTGACGTCGGCATCGGCCTGACCGAGGGGTGGATCGCGGGGCTCGGCAAGGAGGGTGTCGAGGGCGACGGGGGATACCGCCTGGTCGGCACCTACGTTGAGACGCCGCTCTGTACGTGAAGGATCCTCGGAGAAGAGCCCGCTCATACCGAAGCCATCCCCCATCACGAGGGTGCTAACCACGACACACGCAGGCTGGGCCATCTCGACCGGCGCCAAGCGCCCCGAGATCATCTCCGTCAACTCGCTCAAGGGCGGCAAGATCGGTGTTTCGCGCATCGGCTCCGGCAGCTACGTCATGGGCTTCGTGCTCGCCGACCAGCTTGGCTGGCTCTCCTCGCCCTCGCAGAAGCCCTTCGCCGACACCGTCGTGCTCAACAACTTCGACAACCTGCGCGCCGCCGTCAACTCGGGCGAGGCCGACTTCTTCATGTGGGAGCACTTCACGTCCAAGAAGCACTACGACGCGGGCGAGATTCGCCGCCTCGGCGAGATCTACACGCCCTGGAGCAGCTGGAAGATTGTCGCGTCGACGGCGCTGGCGCCGCGGGACGGGGCCGTCGACGCCCGGGTCAGGGAGCTGTTCGAGAAGCTGGATCGCGGCGTGCGGCACTTCAACGAGAATAAGGAGGAGGCCGTCCAGTACATCTCGACCCGGCTGGGGTATACGGAGCCCGACGCCCGGGAGTGGCTGAAGACGGTGCAGTTCCCGTCCAAGACGGAGGGCGTGAAGCCTCAGGTTGTGTCCGACTGCGTGGCTATTCTGCGAAAGGCCGGGGTCTTGGTCGAGGGCAAAGGGATGGAGCCCGAGGCCATGGTGGTGAAGTCGTAGGGGAAAGTGGTCATATGACAAACAGCATCGCAAGAGCTGCTCTCTCTGCCCTTTCACGACGTGCAGCCAGGACGCGACTCCCTCTCTCACAGTGTGTTGATCGATCTGAGCCTCGCACTTCGGAAGCCACTCCTGCCAATGTCTAGCTTCATCGACGCCAAGCTCTTGGCCAAGCTTTCGGCCATGTCCGCGGGATCCGGGCGACGACGGGCTGGCTCGACGGATCGCCGCGCGTCCTCGGAAACCCGCTCTGCAGGCAGTCGTATTTGTAGAGCCTCCACGGACCACGACGGCAGCGGATGGCAGCAATAGATGCACGAAGGAAGCTTTACATTGTGACAGTCCTTGCATGTGAGACTCGACATGTAGACCTCCGCCACGTAGAACAAGAGCACGGCCAATTGGGCGCCTCGTTTCCATCACACGCCAGCACGGACGCTAACTCGGACTGGGCGGAAGCCTCCAGGGCTCGGTTCGCTGCCGTGGCCCGCTCTGGGTGTCACCCGCAAGCCCCTGGCGCCTCCGGGGTTGGACAGAGGGGGGCCCCCAGGGCCCTTCCAGCAGGCCCGGCCGTCGCGCCAGCAAAAGTCAAAACGCGCGGCTTGAGACAGCACCCGCTCCCACCCGTCCAACCGACACCTGGACCTCTCTTCACCCTCCAACGTCCTCCATGGGGTAAATTATCCATCACCGACATCTTGGTGTTGTTGTCGCCTCGGCACTGTCATTCGTTTCCCCTGCTGCGCAAACTTCGACGTTCCGCGACCCGACGCTCGAGCCCTGCGTGGAATGCCATCGACTGCTCGAATGCCCAACCCCGGCTTGTCATCCGCGTTGGGAGTCAAGCCCGCGACCGCCGGTGACCCGTGATCGATGGATTCGCCGGAAGGGCGGCGCCTCAGCGAGGCCATGACCGCCAATCCGTTCGAGGTGGAGCGGCGACGCTTCTCCGTCGAAGCTGCCGACCTGGCCGCGTCGACCGGGTGCACGCAGACGCACACGCAGACGCCTTCGTCTGCGCAGGGGGGCATCCGCGCGAGGATGGGACTTGCGGGAGTGGCCAGGCGGACGCTGGGCATCTGCCTCCTGCTGGTGACTGTGTTTCTGTGGACTCTGTCCAACTTTCTAGCGAGTGTGAGGGCGCGCTGCCTATGCTCTGTTACGTCCGACGTGCTGACCTGGCCCTGCAGTTCATCTTCTCCGATCACACCTACGACAAGCCCTTCTTCCTCGTCTACGTCAACACATCCTTCTTCGCGTTATCCTTGCTACCGATGTTTGTAAAATACATGCTCAAGAACGGGGTTCGGGGAGCACGGCACGACTTGGCACAACTGTGGCACAACCGCCAGCACGGAGGCCTGCACGCGAAGCTGGCGACGGAAGACGAGGACGAGTCGACGGGCGAGAGCCTGCTGGTGAACGACGACGGCGGCCTGGAGCCCAGCCCGAGTCCCGACGAGAGACTCAGCTTCCGCGAGACGGCCATCCTGAGCCTGGAGTTCTGCATGCTGTGGTTCATCGCCAACTACTTTGCATCGGCATGCCTCGAGTTCACGAGCGTCGCCAGCGTTACCATCCTGACATCGACGAGCAGCGTGTGGACGCTCATCTTTTGCGCCATGTTCCGCGTCGAGCCCTTTTCCGTCCGCAAGCTCATTGGCGTCATGGCATCGCTGGTTGGCATCGTGCTCATCTCGACAGTGGACCTGTCGGGCAAGAGCGACGAAAATCGAGGCTCGTTCCCGCACAAGTCGCCTGGGCAGATTGCCATCGGCGACTCCATGGCGTTCTTCAGCGCCGTCGTTTACGGCATGTACGTTACGGTGATGAAGCGGCGGGTCGGCAACGAGGATAAGGTGGACATGAGGCTGTTCTTTGGCCTGGTTGGCGTCTTCAACATGGTGTTCCTCTGGCCGCTATTCTTCATACTAAACTGGACCAAGATTGAGCCGGTAGGTCTTTCTCCGCGCTTTGGCGTCGGACAGAAGCTGACGTCCCTGCAGTTTGAGATGCCACCGACGAGCAAGATCTGGATGATCATCATTGTGAGCCTCACCCTTGATACAGGACGAAAGATTCATATGCTGACCGAGGGCAGATCAACTCGCTGTCGTCATTTGTCAGCGATATATCGTGGGCGTTCGCCATGTTGCTTACCACGCCGTTGGTCGTGACGGTTGGACTCTCACTGACGATCCCCCTGTCCTTGGTTGGCGAGATGATCCAGTACGGACAGTACTCGAGTTTCGTCTACTGGATCGGGGCGGCGGTCGTGTTTGTGTCGTTTGTGTTTATCAACAAGGAGAGTCACGAGGACGGTGACGCGAGGAAGGACTCGGATGAGTCTGCCGTTGCAGGGACCGCTGCCGCATAGACGAGATGCATCTAATGATTTGGCTGGCACACATGGCGTTGGCGTTGAGGATATCTAGGCCCTCCACTGGAATGAATTGAAGCGATTTACAGCGACGCCTTGGCCATGGTGAGGCAGATGAGAATGATGCAGTTGGTCAAGCACACGATCATCAAGTAAAGCAAACAACGAGACTCGCATAGCATCTTAGACATGCATGAGGGACGACAATGCTTGCCTGAATCCGAGGGGAATGAATCACAACGAGTGTCGTTGGCCATGGCTGTTGGGCGGCGGTCGATGATGCCGCCATGCGGAACGGGTGGTGCATGGACTTGCCCAGCCCAACCTGCCAGCGAATGCGTGAGGATACTGACTGAGACGCTGGGGGCCTGCAACAGATCTGCCAACCGCAGATGGGTGAGACGCTGCGAGCCGACGGCTGGTCATTCAACCGCAGGCGACTGAGAAAACGCGAGATCGTAGCGGATATCCCAGCCACAGACAGATGAGTGAGAAGACGTGAGATGGCAGCGGATATCCCAACCACAGAGTCAGCCGTTGCCAGCCAACAGCAGCTCAACCAACCACAGATGACTGAGACGACATGAGATCATGGCGGACATGTCAACCGCAGTTAATGCACCTGATCGGCCGCGTTGCAGACGGGATCAGCGCACAGCTGAGCGCCCGCGTAGCACGAGCAAGCTTCAACAGCAGAGCAGCGCATGCTGCCGTGACGGCAATGCTGCGTGGCAGACATCTGCGCTCAGCACCGCCGTCACGTCGCACAAGATGCCCATCCTTGCCGGCCACGACATTGTTGCATTTTCCCATCCGCAGGGACCCTCGCACCCGCAGAGCGGGGATCCCGCGGGGGGGAATAGACTGCACATACAGACGAGCTACTGCAAGAACGGGAGCGGCGACGAACCTACGGATGCAGTAGCAAACAGCTGCCAACGGTCATGTTTGCTCTTCCGTTGCGCTGGCGCCAACCAGCGGCTGGGTGCCAGTGGGCTGCTCCGGGCCGTAGGGGGGGAGTCGGCGCGTGGCGCACGCGGGTGCATTTAAGCGGTGGTCTGTGGGTGAGGTGGTGGTGCAGGCTCCCTGTTGACCCCATTTACTCCGTACTCCTGTCGTCTCTTCCCGTGCATGCACTGCGTTCCTCCGCTAGCATCTGCGAAGTTGGAAAGACGCAAGAGGGTATTTTCTCAGTAACACGAGGCATGGCGCAAGACGACGAAGGGACTCAAGATCCGCGCTATTGAACCGGAAGACGATGTTGCATGTGGTCAACGAGCTGTCCAATCCGGAAGGATGGAGCACGTCGGCGCCAGTCCATTGGCCGGAGACAATGGTCGCACAAAGACAAAGAGGAAAAACGCAGGTGGCTTGACGACCCAAAGGGGCTGCATTGTTGTCATGGCGAAGCTCGCGTCCGTCGTGTAAGTCGGCACATGACGACGCCATCAAGCAACGGGCGTCACAAAGAGGTCTGCTTATGCCGACGTGATCAACTAGGCTCCTCGCATATTCGTAGGGGGAAACATGAGAAAGTCGGACGGAACTCTGGGGTCGTTCTGCCTGGACGAAAGGGCCTGCCATCTCACTTGCAGTGCTCTTCCTCAACCTCGCCATAAGTTGACGGCATGGACCGTACTCTCTCATGAGCTGCTGTTGGCCCATGCTGACACGTTTCCAGGCGGGGCAATTCCCGTTTACCAAAAGAAAACTGCCCCCCTGGAGCCTGTGCATTCTCCTAGATTACGCGTTGGGCAAAGGCACCTGGGACGCCGACTAGTTCTCGACTACGGAAGCGATACGCCACCAAATCCCCGATCGCTAGCGGGCGTGACACAAAACCGGGAAACTGGATTCTTAGCGGCAAAAATTCTCCCCTTTGCGCCCCCCGAGACAAGTCATGCAGCGGGTCGGGCGTGCTCGCTGGCCTGGCGCGGGATGGACGGCCGTTGCTGGATTGGCATGCCCGGGCCGGACGGGCCAGGCACCTGACTGACTGCCCGCTCAGCCATCGCGACAAGTCGGCTCCCGTCGCCTGACATGCTCGAAGTCGATTACCCTTGCGTACAAAAGCCGCCCGCGATCCTACCCTACTGTCCAGGACTCCACGAGGCACACCATCCCCGGATCAGGAAGCGCGTCCCTAGGTAGCTACCCTCAGCTTTGACGTGGGGCGTGTCCAGGCTCCAAACCCAGGGTCCTGGAGACGACAGGTGACGACGACAAAACGCCTCGAGCTGCACGGCATCCCATGGAGAGCATCCCATGAAGAGCTTTGGGCATCTTTGGCAAGGTACTCGTGACTGGAAAGAAACCCCTGCGCGGCCGCTGCAGTTGAGCGCAGCTCGCTCAGTCGTGCTTCTGAGCCGTTGATATTGGTCCTTCCTCCTCGAACTGCCGTTCCCTATCCCGCATACTCCTTCCGCAACCCAGCTTCCTTGTCTCTCTTACAAATCAACTTCTTCTCCGCGCTGCAAATTCCAGGCTCTGGGCACATCAACCTCTTCCCTACGATATCCCTCAGACCCCGACCTCGCTCCTCATCAATATCCCTACACCTATAAGGCTTCTCTCGACCGCCCTGGTGACCTACAACAGGGAGGGACATGCTCCTATTGCAGCCGATATCCCATCCAGCCTCACCTCATGGAGTCCTTCCGTGAAGACCGGCCGCTGGCCGAGTCCATCGCCATCGCCACGCGGGGAATCCACGCAAGGCTTAACAAGCTCATCATTGCGCGTCTACCCCTTGCGCTGCCTCCTCGCGCCGCCGACCCGGCGCTTTACTTGTCCGGACTCCTGCACATCACGCCCGTATACACGGCCTTTGAAGAGGCTTGGCGGGACGTACTCGACACGCCGCAGCGTTCGGTCTCCACGGGCAATATTCCCGATGGCTTCGACCCCGAGTTCCCCCTCCTGGAGAGCGGCAGCCTGCCGAAGCACCAGGACACCGGACTACACAAACCAGCCGTGTGCGGCCGCCTGCACTCCATGCTGGAACGCTTGTACCTCCCCAAGCTGATGCGATCAGATCGACTGCGAGAGGACATACAAGCAATGACCGGATGGCCCGCTCACATCGTCGAGGAGCAGTTGCAGACCATCCGCAAGACCGGGCACCTCTCCAAGTTCGTCAGTCACATCCAACGAGCCGTCATGAACAAGCCGCACGTCCTCTTGGCCTATTCATATATCATGTTCATGGCCCTTTTCGCCGGCGGCCGGTTCATCAGAGCAACCCTCGAGTCCGCTGGGAAGGAGTTCTGGGGCACGGAGCCCTCGCCCGTGAAGCCGACATGGCGCGCGTCCCTGAGACACACGGCGACAGAGGAGGAACTGAACGCCGACTCTTCCCCCATGCGCTTCATGCCCTTGAACTTTTTCCACTTCGACACGCCGCTGGACGGCGAGGACCTGAGGCGCGAGTACAAGCAGCGGCTGTCTGACTCGGAGGCGCTGCTGACTCCGCGGGAGAAGCGCGATATCGTGCAGGAGGCCATTTGCATCTTCGAAAACGTCACCCTACTGGTGGCCCAGCTGGACATGGTCTGCGAGCCGGACGAGGATGAGCACGCCTCCGAGGGCGCAGACTCGCTGACGTCGCTCGCCGACCTCCTCCGGAGTCCGATCGCCAGTCGTTTCCGGGACAGCGTCGCCGTCACCAAGGAGCGGAGGGACCGAAACTCGTCCAAGCAGCCATCCACCCACCAAGACCGCTGCCCAATGGCCAGGGCGGCTCCCGGCTGGTCCACCACAAGTTCCAGCAACGGTTCCGCCGAGGCCCCCTACGCGACCTCGGAGCCGCCAGCCAGCGAGGAGAACCCGCGCCCATCGCCGGATGCTGGCATCAGGCTCTGTCCAGCGATGACCAAGTCCATCATCTTCGACAAGACGCCTTCCCCCCATGCCCGTCGCGGCAAGGAGGAATCGCGTGATTCCGGCGTCGACCTCGCCGACAGCTTCAAGCTGGCGTCGAAGCGGCTGCAGGGAGCCAACGTGACGAATTGGGTGGTGACGGTATCCTTCGGGGCCATCTGCCTCGGGGCTATGCTGATGGGCCGACGGGGTGCCGCCGAAGACCTTGCATGAGAGACGAACGTGTTATTCGCAGCGTGGCGTGGAGTTTGGCCGGAAGCCTGGGCAGAACGTGATGAAACATTTTTGCATGGCGGACCTTGATTTTGTTGGTAACGAAGCACCTGGAACATCCGCTTTAGAGCAGCATGCGCGAGATTGCATACATCTGTGAGCAGTACTCGGCGATGTGAGGAGTTGAAGGACTCGAAGCAGACGGGCGGAGGAGTGAGCACATATGACAGCATAGCACATTGAGTAATGCTACATTATACCCTTCATCACGGCATGCTTTTAGCCTGGCATGAAAGACATCTTATTCCCAACGCTACGCTATTCCTTCCCAAGTGATGCAAAGATGACGCCCATGCCGCTTCGCCGGCATACCCATCAACGCCATGGTTTAAGCCTGTCTCGTTTTCTCTCCCCTGGTTCAAAGAAAAAAGGGTATCCGCAGCACAAAACATCAATCATCAAGACTCATCAAAGTCCCAGTCATCGCCGACGTCAGCCCATCCGGCCAAGTGCCTCTCGCCTCCGAACTCGCCCACCTGCCGTAGGTGCCTCGCGCGGTCTGCGTCCGGCTGCCACTGCCGGACGATGTAGTCGTCCGACGCCGTGACGAGCTCACCGCGGTGCGACCACGTCAGCGTCGTGACCTCGCGGCTGTGGCCGCGGATCAGGGGCGTGCCGCCGCGGAACATGGGGATCGGGGATGACGACGGCGAGGGGCCCGAGGGCGTGAATGAGGATGAGAGGAATGATTGCGAGAGCGGCGCGGTGTCGTGGGGGATGTGCTCGCGCTGGGCCCAGGCGGCGCGCATGTACCGCTCGTCGGTTGGGAAGAGCATAGCGCAGCCGTCAGAGCTGCCTACGGCCAGGAGTTCTGCGTTGGAGTCGTCGCTGCGACGGATGGCGCACTTGACGTAGAAGGAGCCCACGCGAAACTTGTCGTGCTTGAAGCCGTACAAGGGTCCGAGGCCCTCGACGCCGGCGGGCCTTCGCTTGGTTGCGTTGTCAAGGAGCTCGGGTGCGTGGCCGAGGATCAGATGGTTGGTCGAGTAGGCGTACACGGTGCTGTCCTTGCAGACGGCGTACAGGCGAGAGGCGTCGGTGCTGAGGGCCATGGACGTGATGCCGTACGAGCGCCACGCGTGGGTGATGGGCTCGGGAGTCACGGCCATGGGGGTCTCCTCGGCCTGGCGCCGAGGCTTGATGTAGCGCGTGTCCCACAGCTTGATGGAGGCGTTCGCTTCAGACCCCGTGAGCAAGAGGTGTTGTCGGTGCGCGGGGAGCCACTGTATGGCTGTGACCGAGGCCGAGGTCGTGTTGCCCTGGACAGTGCGTTCATGGGCGTTGTCGATTGTGTTGACCGTCCTGCCGGCAACCGGATGCAGGCTGGTGTCTCGCCGAGTCAGATAGCGGTCGGCGGAGAAGCACTGCACCGGTAGAGAGGAGCATCGCAAATCCCATATCTGCACCCGTCCCGCTCTATCTGATGTGGCGAGCACGTTTCCATTGTGCTGGCCTGGTTGGAAGGCGACCTGCCGGAGTGAGTCCCAATGCCCCTCTCCCAGCTCAATGGCGATGCTCTCGGTGACCGTGTCGATGATCTTACCAGATCGGTCACCGCAAGCGCTTGCCATGCGAAGGTCGTCCTCCGAGAAGTCCAAGTCCATGACGGCATTGTCATGGATCTTGATGTTGGTGGCCACCTTGTCCTCGTTGGCTTCGCCCTTGGCCGTCTTGAAGATTCGCACATAGCCCTGCTCATCACCGATTGCCGTTACGGGAAATTTGTGGCAGCTTGCGAGGCTGAATGGTATGGCGGTGCCCTGTCCGTCAAATGGTACGCAGTGGTAGACGTCGGAGCTGTCGCTGTAAAAGGAGGCAGTGACCCTCCTGGGGTCGCATGCGGGAAAGGCAAGGAACTCTTTGCCGGTGTGGGACGAGAAGCCGTGTTCTCGATCAAGTAAATGCGACTCGAAGCCACGGTTGCAAAATTTCCGAATCGGTTGGGGCACGTAACCTTGAAGTGACTATAACACGCAGGTTAGTCCGCGGAATAAGACGAAAACATTTGAGCGAGGTGAGACTACCTACCGTTGATGTCCTGTTATCGGCCGGGGCGAATTCCTGTGTGAGGGATGGCGGCTTTTGATGCAAGCTCTGAACTCCTCTACGACTAGATTTGAAGAATTGGCTCTATAACACTGTCAGCAACATGTCTTATCAATCTGCCACGGAACGGTGAGCAATACCAGGGTTGCAGAACGTCGATCGCTTATGGATTCTCGTTCTTCGGCCATATTGTCAAGTACGTCTCGAGCTGGAGGCAGGAGATAGTCCTCGTTACCCCAACGCAAGTGGAGGTTTGGTATGTGTGCTGCCTCTTGGAGAGTTCCTCTCCGTCTTTTTATGACCGGTCCTGGCTGTTCTTGGCATTTCCTCTTGTCGGCATCGGCATCGGCATCGGCATCCGTGCTCCCCAATCGCTCCAGAGGCGAGGAGGGGCAATTCGGGTCTGAGCTCAACAGATCGCCAGTTATGGATTGTGGTGACAGAAGCTGGCGGTTGACGGCCGCAGAGTTCATAACTCCCAGCGTCGTCCGACTCGCATGAGGTTGAAAAGACCGCGGGGTGAAGAATCTCCGGAACCTTCTGGGCGTCACCGAAGGTACACGCTTCTCTTTTCGTTGGCTGGATCTCGTAGGCGATAAGAAGGAATTTGCCGGTGACAACTCTGAGGACCTCGGGCTCGAGGGGTCCGCATTGGCGGCAGGCGAGCTCTGGCGCTGCATCGCGCCCGCGGGTGGAAGCTGGAACCCGGCAAGTCGAGTCGGCGTGCAGGAGTTGAGTCGCGCTCGAGGACCTGAGTTTATTGGAGGTGGGAGATTCGTATATGGTCGGCCATGAACATTCTGTGCGGCAAAGAAGGTATACCAAAGACAAACGCAAAAAGAGGCGAAGGAAAGCAGAATTCGACTACAGGCGGTGGGGGAGTCGTGGTCGTGGTCGAGGTCGAGGCTGGGGGTGGAGATGGGGTCGAGCAGACGCGCTCGTGTTGACGCGGAGCGTGTAAATGGATTCGTGCCGCGTTCGTTCCTGCGGCAGGCGGCACACGACGTCTAGCTGCTGGCGGCTAGCGTTGCGGCGACGGCACAGCGCTAGAGCCGCCTTCCCGTCCACTAAAAGAGGCGCCCGTGGTGCAGCCTCTGTGTGGCTCCGGGCCGGCGAGGCTCGTGTGGCGCAAGAGGCAAGCCCCTCCGAAGAAGCCCGGTTAAGACACTTGAGCTCGCGCATACGAGTATCGCAAGAACTCCCAGTTGCTTGATCGCTGGGAAAACAACTTGGAAGGTTCTTCTCCCAAGAATTTTACAAAAGAGCCAGCAATGACAGAGAACCTGCCTATGCTAACGAGCTTTATGACAATGGCCTGTTCCCTATTGGTGCTCGCGATGGACAAGGTACCTCAAGTACGAAGTACCTTGCTCGTTCGCGAACGGCTGGCCATGCTCTCCTGCACGCATCAAATACCTTTCCCATTCAGCCCTAAAATCAAAGATATTGCATCCAGGTATAAACACGTACTGTCACTGCATGGCCTTTTCCTATTCCATGTTGCCCGCCCAGTCAGCGCCATGCTGAAATGTCGGCCCAGCGTTCGTGCCTTAAGTCCATGCACGGTTGACCAGTCGTAGCTGGACGTCGCGCGCGAGTCACGCAACGGCCAGCGCCACACCTTACGCACTCGACTGGAGCTATGGTGTCATCATTCGCAGTGATTCAGAGTCCCACACCTTCACGCACTCGACGACTGCTCGCTTCAAACCTCTCGTTGCACTCTCGCTCTTTCAGCACCAACAGCCGATTGTTACGTTGTCCATCTGGTACTTTCCGCGATACTTCCCGCGACGAAAGCATTTAATCAATCATTCGCCGCCGCTGCCATGTGCCGCTTCCTGGTACGTCGTCCTCGATGGCGGCTCTCCGAAGTCGGGCGCATCCGGCTGACGTCTCATCTAGGTTTACAAAGGCAGCGACGAGATACTCTTGTCCAAGCTGATTCTCGACCCGACACACTCGATTCTCAAGCAGTCGTTTGATTCTCGGTTACGTCTTGTACGACTCCACGCACGCACCGTTGGTCTCGCGACACACTCGCTGACATCAAGCTTCCTCTACAGGACACGAGACGAGGCCAGAACAACGCCGATGGCTTCGGCATCGGCTTCTATACCGACCCCAAACTGGGCTCCGCGCCCTGCCTCTTCACATCGACGATCCCGGCGTGGAACTGCACCAATCTCCAACGCATAGCCTCGAAGACTGCATCCAGGCTGATATTCGGACATGTTCGCGCCACCACCGAAGGCTCCCTGAGCGAGGACAATTGCCACCCATTTACGCATGGCAGCCTCATGTGGATGCACAACGGCGGGCTCGGTGGCTGGAAATACATCAAGAGGAGACTCGGCAGCCGTCTGGCGGACAAGTGGTACCTGGGCGTCAAGGGCGGCACGGACAGCGAGTGGGCCTTCGCGCTCTTCCTCGATACCCTCGAGCGCCTGGGCCATGACCCGAGCTCGTGCCCCGAGAAGGGATTTGGGCCTGCCGTTTTACGAAAAGCCATTCAGCAGACCATTGCGCAGATCAACGAGATGACGGACTCGATACCTCAAGACATCCTACAGAGCGAGGATGTCGACACGAGGAGCTTGCTCAATTTTGCCGTCACGGATGGGCACAGCGTCATCTGCACAAGGTACATCAGCAGCTCCAAGGACGAGGCGGCTAGCTTGTACTACTCCTCCGGTACGCAGTGGGTGACGAAGACCGCGGACCCGAACGACAGGCAGTACCAGATGGAGCGGAAGGACAAGGGTGCCGATATCGTGCTTGTGGCGAGCGAGCCGCTGACATTTGAAAGGGGTAAGAAGCCGACTACAAGGGGAATACCCATGACCGATTGCGAGCCGATAGCTGACTTGCTTCAGAAAACTGGGTAAATGTTCCGACCAACTCCATTTTGACGATTGATCGACAGACCGTCACGGTCCATCCGATCCTGGACAAGTATTACGAACGCGATCCGTACCACGTGCGGTCTAGCGCTTTTGTACAAGCCAAGGGCTTGGTTTCGAACGAGAAGGCGCTGAGCGGCTCCCCGAGCCCGGCAAACGAGCCTCCCCAGTCCTTCGACGGATACCGCAAGCTGGCAGCGCAGTCCATTTGCTCCCGCAGCCTCAGCCCGGATCTCGCTCGCCGTTCACTGACGCCGGTGTCTGCGCGAGACTCTAATGCTTCCTTTCGATGAGACCGAGCTTTTATTCGGCCACTACACCAATGGCGTTGTCGTAAACCCCGGTTGAGTTTGGGAGGGGGCTGTTTCGGCTGCTCGAGGACAGCAGGCGTTGTCTTTGCAGGCTTTCCCACGGAGTTCAGGTTCATGGAAGCGCATCATAGCGTGCTGGGCACGCATATCTTCTTCTCAGGCTGGGCATGCGGAGACTCTCGGCGCAACCGGACTGTGTATTTTCGGAAACAGACCAAGGGTTCCTTGAACAGAAAGGCAGACCTCTCGCGGCTGAAATTGAAACATTCTGTCAACGGCATGCGTGCCCTCGACTTGCGTGATACGGTATGGAGGCGTGCATGATAAATGGCTGCTAAAGGGCGAACAACGAAGCCTCGCAAGACACCGTGGCTTCCTGAATTGCGGCATCCACGACTACCCACTGGCAAACCACCGCTCACGGACAAGCCCAATGTGGGCACGGCAAGAGCGATATGACCTGGACGAGTGGCCTTGACCGCACCCTGCTATCCACGTTCAATGGCCGGGACTGGACCACACCTGCTGGCACTGCCGTTGCCACGCCGACGCTTGTGTTGAAGGAAGGCATCATACGACTTTGAATTCAATGTTAGATCCGCGACGGGAAATGGCTTTCCAGGTCACCATGCAGCCTTAACACAGCAATAACGAGGTCGCAAACCGCACAGCTATATCGGCATCGGTCATCAATCGGAGCATCACAGGCACACATTACTCATATCTACCTTTTGTACCTGGTCCAAAACACGATGCCCTGCGGGATCTCCATTATTCGCTACGGAGAGTGCAAGCACAGCATGCTCCTCAAGGTCGGCTGCACAGTTGGGTGCGGCGACGACGATATTTGCGGACCGCAGGAGCAGCAGTCGATGGTGGTCACACTCTACGACGGCCCATGCGAGGAGTGCCACACCTACCGCGCAAGAATGGACCTCGACGCCGTCACCGATGAGTGGAACCGTCGGGTGGCAGAGGCATACACCAAGGACGCGAAGCTCGGCCCCAAGCAAGACCCGATAGTCACCGCGATGCGCGACCGAGAGAACTGGGAGAAGGGGGAGGAGGCGAAGAGGCGCCTGGAGCAGGTCAAGAAGATCCTCTGGGTGACCAACTGGACGCACCAGTACGGTCAAGCAGCATTCAAGGTGCTGTACGAAGTGGATGACCAACGCCCGGTGACGGAGATGCAGGAGCCACAGCCGCAGGAGCGAAAGCCGCAGGAGCCAGAGCCGCAGGAGCCAGAGCCGCAGGAGCCAGAGCCGCAGGAGTCAGAGACGCAGGAGCCAGAGCCGCAAGCTGGGTAGCGACAAGATGCGGGCCCTGCTGCAGGCACGCACGATGAAGCAGAAGAGGAGCAAGGCCAAGGCGACGACGAGCAGCAATCCGGCGACGAGGACATCAACGGTTCGCCTACGCGCACAGCCGCGGAGCAAGCCGAGGAGTTCAACCTCCTCATGGAGCAAGCCGAGGAATTCAACAATCTCATAGATCAAATACTTCTGCTCGCAGAAACTGAGGACGAACCATCAGAAGCTGTGGACGAATCACCAGAAGCTATGGACGAATCACCTGAAGCTATGGACGAATCACCAGAAGCTATGGACGAATCACCTGAAGCTATGGATGAATCGACAGAAGCTATGGATGAATCGCCAGACAGCGACGAGCTATCTGACGGCGACGAGCGAACCGACAGCGACGAGCGAACCGTCAGCGACGAGCAATCCGATAGCGACGAGCAATCCGACGAGCAGGAAGCTCCGGCTCCCAAGTCCAAGGTGAATGAGTAGGAACTATACTGGGGACGGATCTACGAGCTGCGCAGGCTACTGCCGGCAAGCCTTCACGTCATGTCGGACGCGCTGAGGGACGGGCGCGAGCTGCGAGAGGCGCGAGCCGCGCAGCAACCAAAGAGCAGCCGGGCCGGCGAGACGAGCTCCACCACCAGGCCGTCGACACCGTCACCCGATGCGCGTCAAAAGGGCAAAGGCAAAGAACCCGCCAAGTACTATAACCCTAACTTGGTGGGCGCGTGAGCTGCGAACAGCCGACGGACGGGGCGGGCCTTTTGGTGGTGCGCGATGGCGGCAAGGGCGAGGTCCGACGGCGAAGAGCGACGCGGTGTGCGATGGGGAGGAGCGTGAGCAGCAGCGGGCTGGGCCGTTTCAACTGCCGGCATCGGCTACCCGCCTCAAGTGCCGGGCCCTGAAGACGCCCGCGGGCCAGGTGAGAGAGCCGGGAAGAGGGCCGCAGGATAGCAGGCTTGGATGGCAGCGTCCCGCGTCATCTGGCCGGGCGAGGCTACGAGGTTTCACCTTGATTGCCCTCCCTACTCTAGACCACACCCGCTTGGACTGGGTGCGGAGAAGGCTGGGCAGAGATTTGGAGTAGTTGGGGCGGCACTTGGCTTTCGTGGCAATGAATGTGGTGGGTGGATGGTAGAAGCGGCGGCGTGTGCGAGGATCGTGGGCCGCAGTGTACGAGTATCAGTACAAGGCAATCATTACAAGGCAGTCCCCAAGGCGACGCAGTTCGACGTCCATTGCCGTTGCCGTTTGACGTGGAGGCAAAGGGCGGGACATGCCATTCTTTCGTATAAAGGCATTCTCGTAGTCTAAACTGCTGCTCCAGCCTCCAATCACACGCGCAGGACGTGTGACGAGGCTGCCTACGAGTGCGCTCGCACCAAGAGGAAGTCGGCGGCAACGGCGGCAGCTATCAACGGAGAACGCTTCCTCGCTCTGGCTCGAACCGCCGCTTCTGCATGACTCTGCAGTCGTTCGTTCGCGCGGGTGCAGGAGAAGTCGACGACGGTGCCTGACGCTGCAGCCCTGCAGCCGTCGGTCGCGCGAAAGGTAAGTTCCATAGACGAGAGAAGGGGGTGTGGTGGTTCCCCCCCGGGGAGGGGGGCGTGGGCTGCCGCACCGCCGGTTCGCAGCGTCGCAGCGGAACCTGGGCCTGGGGCAGAAGTCGCCGCTGCACCTGGCTGTATTACCGAGCGCAAGGGCAGGAAAGAAAAAATGTCGCCATCGAGGATGGGGGTTGCGACTGTGACGTAGCCAGCGAAGCCGTTGGCAGGTAGAGGGTCGAGCAGCAGGCCTCGGGTGGCTCGGGAATTGGGCTGGGTGTGTGGCCCCGGCGGGCGGCATTGGTCTCGAAACTGGCAATTACAAGTTGGGGTTGGTCGTCGTCGAACTGCAAAGCGTATATGAACATGGGGCAGGATATGGCAGGGGGAGAGATGGGCGAAGGGCTGCCAAAAGCACGAGTTGGACAAAAGGACCGTACATGTCGACCTAAAGATAGGGGAGGGGGCACTGATAAGCTCGCGTAGCGCCGTGGGGACCACCTAGCTCAGGTTCTTCATCGGCGCACACGCCGAGGAAGGCCCATCCACCCACTGCGGCTCCATGCCTTGGCTGGGCCCCAGAACCTAAGGTAGCGTCCAGCGCGGCCAGTCCAGAACCTCGGTCGTCTCGCATGGGGCCAGCGGGCCTCGGACGGCCCCGGGGCCCCGGCGGTGTGGGCGGGCGGGCGGGCGTGCGTTCTCGACGACGATGGACGACGACGACGAAGTCCGCCGGCGGGTGCGCGGCGGGCTGGTTGCACGGCGTCGACGGCGCTCGCGTACGCCGTGCACGTGAGTGGATGCAGGCGGCGGCGCGTGGCGGCAGTCCGGGGAAGTAAGTAGGTGCTCTTGGAGCCCTGGCAATCAATCCATCAGTGTCCGTTGCGCTTCCAAGGCAGGCATCTATCTAAGGCATTCAGTCGCCGTTCATCATGGTGGACTGACAGACAGACAGGCAGACGCCGAGCTGCAGGAACAGCCGCCCGCCCAGCGCGGATCCGGCGCTCCCCCGCGCACCAATGCCACGGCTAGCGCCTCAGCCTCTCCCGCGACGCCAGGAACGAGCCAGCAGCGAGCGCAGAGGGCAAAAGAAAGATATCCACCTCACCTAGCTTACTTCGCCCCTCCGAACTGCGTCAACGCCAACTAGCATCTTAGTCGAGCACACTCGCCACGCAGACACCGGATGAACGGCCTGCCTGCCAAACGCGCTGCTGCTGCTGCTGCGAGGCGAATTGCGTCTGGACCGGCTGCCCCATTCGGTGGGGGCTGGAGGGGGGTGCTATCGCGATTTCCCCCCAGCGTCAGTCGCTCGGCAGCCGGTGTCTCGACTCTTCGGGGCTCCGTCATCCCATATCAGCATGGAGGCAAAGCGCACAGAAACAGACGAGGTGTCCGCGCATTTCCACGTGCCGCCACGCCTCTCTCGCCGTTTCCATGTCCTTCGTCTGCTTCCACGCGGCTGTCTGGGACCCCCCCTGGACGCCGATCGCGATGCGTACCCATCCAGGGTCCAGCCCCTGGGTAATCATTCAATCGCAGCAATGAGCAGCAGGCCGCGCTCCGGCGCACGAGACGGATTGACGGAGCAGACAGGCATCTGTTGCGCACCGAGGGCCGTCGCGGACGACGAGTCGAGTTGGAGTCACGGGAGGGCGTCTGGGAGCGCCTTCGCCTGTCTCCCTAGCCTGGTGGGGGTGGGCGTGTCCGTAGTCGACGGCCTCGCCTGCGCTGGGGGTTCGCAGGACGGGAGCCTCAGCCCCGACTCTGACTGACGGACTGACTAACTAACTGACCCCGTGTGTCGTCGTGGCCCATGTGCTCGCCTCCAAGTTACTCCCCCGCGCCACGGATGTCATCGTTGACCGGCAGCTGCTTCGTGCAAGCTCGCGCCGAATCGGTGCCGGCCGGCAGTGTCACCTGCTCGGGCTGTCTCCCCGCGAGTGCGAGTACGAGTATTCGTAATACTAGTCTGTAACGTACGGAGTAGTCCAAACCTCGTACTCCGTAACTACTCCGTACATACCTCGCCCATATCGATGTGCACGTATCCACGGCGGCTCTCGCGCACGAGCGGATTCGTCTGATCCCCCTTTCCTCACATCGGCACCGTCCTGACCCACGTAGAGCTTAAACGCAGTTCGCAAATCGTGCCCGTTGATCCAGCCCGCCATGGCCCTCGCCACGCCCATCTTGCCTGCAGGTTCCCGGCCTGGCCGGCGCGCATCGCTTTCCCCGCCGTTCGTGTGGCGGTCAGGCACGCCCGTCACGACAAGCCACATCGCCCATCTCATGCCCCCTGGCCCTGTGGTCATTCGCAATGGCTTCCTGCAGCCTTTCCTCCTCGACTCCACGTACCTACCAAGTAATATCATGGATCCCGTCGTCGTTACCTTGGGCACCCCCCTCGCAGACGCGCGACGCGCAAGGCCCCGAGCTCGTCATCCTCATCGTCATCGGCAAGTCCCGTGAGCACATGCTCGTCCCGGCCCGACGCCAGCAGCAGCAGCCAGAGCCCTCTCGAGTTCCTGCGAGCACCTAACAGGCTTGACCCCGGCCCCGTGGCGCCTATACCACAGCGGCCTTTAAGTCCCGCAACAGGCGCCCCTCAGCCACGCCGCAATCCCTCCGCCCCCCGCTGACCTCGGCCCAATCAGCGCCCGCTTGGCGTCCGGACTGGGGTGCCGAACCGGCGACGGTCGAGAAACTCGGTCGGCTCCGCGCCGATCAAAGCTTGGCCTGCTTGCCTCGGTCGACCACACGCTCATCCTCCTGTGCTCCATCGCCTCTCAATAATTCCTGCCTGCCTGCGAGCGCGTCGCCCCCCGTCCGTCGGCGTGCATGCTGGTTTCTGCGCCTTGGTGTCTGTCGTCTTGCTTAGCCGCCAGGCTTCAATCTCCGTGCCCTCGTCCGATCCGGCCAACTAACCGTGCCTCTTCTTGGTGATGTCGGCTGACAGCTGACGCCGCCCGCCACTTGGCCCGCCATGCAGTCCCTATCGCGCTGCATCAACCCCATACCACCCAACATGCCTGTTTTTGGCAGGACCCTGGACGCGCCGTAAGCGAGTCGTGTCCCCCCTCCTCTGCCTTAGTTGTTCGTTCGCGTCGCTGTCGTTGCACTCATACTAATCATGACTGCATCTCTCTCGAGTCATCCCTGCCTTGATTGAACAATTCTCCGGTGGAGATGGTTGTCCCCGATAACGTTTCCCCTCAGAGCCGCCAAGGCCTCCACCTGCTCTTGCTTAATCTCGTCCAAGGTCGCTGCCGACGAGATGACGCCGTCAGAATGAGCCAACTCGCGCCGCCTTGCATTCTCCGGCTGCTTCTTGCAATACTTCGCACCCTCCCCCGTCGCCCCGTCGAAGCACACACCCTGCCAGCCTGGTACTACCCGAGGTGCATGCCGGTGTACGAGTACTCCCTATACCCTCGTACGCTGGGCCCTGAATACACTCCAACTTGGCCCGCCATCTTGTGACCATGCGGGGCCATGAGGTGACCCCTCTTCTTGCCCCGGGGTGCGCCCCAGACTGGCAGAGATGCTGTGTCACGTCCGTCACGCCCCCCTGCTGCATAGCCGATCACTGTCAAGCCATCTTCTTGCCTTGAATATGTCTTCATTCACATCATCCTCGTCTTCGTGATTGGGGTGTCATCTAACAAGCATGTGCTTCCGTGATACAATCAAGCCTCGCCCGCCTTCACCCAGTCGTAGAAATGCTGAGCCCCAGAGTACAGAAAATATCGTCAAAGTCCTACAACCCCCCATCGCTTCGTATGCCCAAATGCCCAGACTGAAGATCCTCCATGTTTGGCCCCCTCCAACCTCGACCTGCCCATTGACCCCGTGTCCACCATGGCTCCGCCCAATGCAAAAGTAAAACCCAATTCGTAATCCCTCCCAGTATGTTCGTTGCTCCCTACCCGCCAATGACTGCCGCAGTGTGCAAGGTTCTGAGCGTGTGTGTGTGTATGTGTCATCTGTACCGAGTATACGTCCATGCTGTGTCGTCTCTTTCATCAAACATTCCTTTGCCGCGGTCAAAACATGATCCACTCTGCCTCGACACCGGGGCCCCCGAAGCACTTGGCCCAGTTGAAGGGCCCGCGGCAGCCTGCCATTTTGGCCGCTTGCCGGTGGTTTCGCAGCTCCGCCCCGCTCTTGAAGTCGCCTGCCCAGAGTTTCTCGAGGATGTCCAGAGCCGACAAGTTGTTCATGTAGCCCGATCGGCTCATGATGTCGCGGCACTTGGTCCGCACGATATTCTGCTGCAGCTCGTTGACGCACTCTGAGCCAGCCACGAACAAGGGCCACAGCAGGAACTTCTCCGCGGTGCTGCCCGAGTCGAGGCTCGTTGTGTAGTAGACCACCTGGCTCACGAGGTTCTGGAAGTTGGTGTGGCTCGATGGCGTGCTCGGACCCGCCAGGCGCTCCGTGTACAGCAACGCGGCATAGCGGAAGGCCTCTGACAGGGATCCCAAATCACGAATCTGCGCCGGGCTAGGCGACCCTGGCAGCGACGCTGCCACGGCCGCCGCGTCGAATTGCCAGTTCTGCAGCGCCAGGCGGGCGCTCTTCCACTCTCGCCAGAAGAGGGCCCGGCGGTCATCAAAGGCGGCTGACGTGCACATGGCTGACGCCAGAATCTCGTCGTCATCCAGCGTCGTACCAAATCCATTGCCGTCAAATCGGTGGCTTGGCATTTGATACATGTCGCCCAGCTGCTGGCCCTGCATGCCGCCCATGCCGTCTCTGTACGACTGACTCGCTGGCGATGAAGACAGCCCTTGCGATTGGGAGGGTTCCGAGCTCCGACGAGGCGACGAAGCCATGTTCTGGACGGGGCGGTGTTGTGAGAGGAGGTTCAGGCGACCCAGCTTGCTAATCGTCCTAAACAGCTCCCGCTCGCAGCCGACAAGGTTTTCAGCGCCGAGTGGGAGCAATGGGGCGCCACCGACGCCGTCGTTGGCTCCCGAGGCCAGTTGAGCCTCTCTGTCGTTGATGCTAGCTGAAATAGCATCGAAGTAGGTGAAAAGGGCCTCGATCCATGCCGACTCGCGAGCTGGTCCGAATCTCTCACTTCGCATCGCGAGGATCTTTTTGACGCCCGCGAACTGGGTATGGAACTTGGCCACGCCTGATTCTACCATGCGGTAGTGGCATAGCAGCAGAATCGTAGCGAGCACCGAATCGTACGTAGACTTCACGGGGTCGTTCAACTGTTCGTTTAGGAGGTTGACGGCGAGGTTTCGGTGTTGAAATTCCTCAGCAAGAGCAGGGTCGTCTGGTTGCGCATCGCCCAGGTTGTCGATGGCGTGTTTCTCGGCTACGAGCCTCTCCCACAGCTCCTTGGTGTCGTGGCCCAGACTAAGCTTTCGCTTCATGCGAAGGTTGCAAGCAGATAGTGCACAAATCGCGTGTTGCAGGCTGTTGCTGTTGGTAGCAAGCTGGAGTATGTGATCCCGGAAAGGGTTGCGTGGACCGTCGATGTAGACCATGGAAGGGGCAATTGTGTTTTTATAGTAGTCCATAAAGAAGGGCATCCTGGAAACGAGCTCCGGGCTGACGCGCAGTGAATCACCTCCGCGTGAAGCGGGCCAACGAGGTTGTGCGTGTTCAGATCGCGGCGACTGAAGGCCATCCTCGCGTCCATGTGTCGACGCCGTCCAGATGTGGCCAGAAGAGTTGGGACTGGTGCTGTATGTGCCGGCTTGAGGAACACCTGCTGCCTCATTAGAATGGGAAGGCTGGACAAGGCGCCATGTGATGCTCACTGAGGCTGTCACACTCCCGCATTATTTTGTGGTCCAGGTGCGCGTCGAAAGGGTCCAGGTGAGAGGTGAGGCTTGAGCTCGGTTCCGAGGGGGCATAGACGAGGCCTGGACATGACGTTGGCGCGCGGCTATGATCCAACACGAGAGACGAGGGAGGGCTTTGCGGCACGGGAGAGTTCTGGTGTGCCGAGTAGTTGTCGTACATGACTGTCGCGCCGCCCCCAAAAGGCATCTCGTCCCGAGAATACGACTGACTGAGGGGCGAGAGATAGTCGGCATCGCTGACGGAATCCACCGACGAGGAGAGGCCGTCGGTGATCAGAGGCAGAGGAAATTTCGAGTACTTGGGTGTTGCGTCCGGGGAGTGAACCATGCTCGAGGAATAGTGGACGCTGCCCCAGCTGCCGTGGTGCACGGCCGATGAGCTCTCCGGGTGAGACATGGAGAGATAGTCGTAGCCTGGCGCAGGATACGGAGTCGTGGGCGCCGATCCGGATACGTGAGACATGGACGGGATATCGATGGGGCCGCGATGATGCGGCCTCCGGGGATCTTCATGCTCGCTCCAATGGGTTGCCATGACGGGCACGGTCGAATTGGACCGCGAACGACTCAGGGGAGACTTCTTGGGCTCGCGGGACACGGGAGGCGACTTTGCAATGGGCAAAGACAGGCCTCGAAGCTTGCCACGGCTGGCGACGCCGACACCCCAGGTCAGCTGGGTCTTGTAACCAGAGCATTCGTTGCCAATCTCAAGACATTGGGAGCAGTACGGCCTTCGGCGATCGCACTTGATGTTTCGCTTGGAGCAGGTAAAGCAGTCGTCCGAGGCGCCGCCGGCAGGGGCACGTCTTCTGCGCTTCCGGACAGCTGCGGCATCCTTGACAGACACCGTCTGGTGAGACAGAGCAGCAGTCATTGCCACAGTTGAAGAGAGGCCAATAACAGGCCGATAGAGGTGGCGAGTGCTCCAGGTAGTTGATGCAGAACGCTGGAACGCGCACCAGTAGTTCTATCGAGCAACTGTAGGTGCTTCTTGGATGTGACGCTGGAGTGGAACGTTCTGCAGTAGAAGATGGGGAAGGATAATGGAGGATCCCAGGACAGGTTGAGGGGCTGGCAAGTTGGGTGACTGCAATCACAAGAGAAAGAGAGAAAAAGAGAAGCGTCTTCTGAAGTCTCGTGGACAGAGGGGAAACGGGCGCAAAGACGGTTATGTATATGGAGGGCAGTGGCGTGCAGAAGACCGGATTCCGTTTGATAGGGACGGACGGTCACGGAATGGGCTGGCTGGCTAGCCCAGTCGCGGTCGCCTGCGCCGCCAAGGGGGGGTGTCTTCTCCGTAGCTCCAACATGCTCGTAGACGTACTCCCAACGTCGGCAACCCGGTGGTGTGGTATGCCTGCCTGTGAAGTGGACGGTACCATGCGCGTACCATCACAGCTCGGGACGGTGGGTTATCTGGAGAAATTGTGGGAGGGGGGTGTCCGCCATGACCGGCTGCTAGTAGCTGCTGATTGGAGTCGCCCGAGAGCGTGTGAGGAGGAGATCGGCGGGGAGACCGTCGGACGGAGGGTCTGATGGCGCCTCAGTTGGAGACCCCTGCCCCGCGAGGGGCGTTGAACGTTAACGAGGGACTCGTACTCGGCTAAAAAAAAAGATCTAGTTGCTTCATAGCTTGAGCCGTCAAGCGCGGCGTGTTGGCGTTCATCCGGCGGCCGCGGGCAAGCGGCGAGCTCAGCGCAACGACACGCAAAGACGTAGTCGTAGCTTGCTCGTCCCGGCCGGGTAGGAGGCGAACCCAAGGGGTGGTGTGTCTGCATACTCGTAGTCGCTCGACGGAGAGAGCGCGCGACGATGAGCGATGGTCGATGGGATGTGGGCGCGTACAGAGATGTGGAGGCGAGTTGGGACAGTGTGGATAGCACCCGATGGGGGTGGGAAGTCGAAGGGGATGGGAGGGTGCGCCGCCGCTCGGGGAGTGTCGTGATGAAAAATTGGAGGCTCCCATGCCCATGCCAGTTGGGGTCGGCCCTGAGCCTCGAGGCTGGGGCACCCAGGGGGGCGTTGTACCCGCGCCCACCACACTGGTCGAGCCCCATTGATCAAGCTCGGCCTGATCCCAGGTCAGGTACCCTTTCCTGGCCCTGGCAATCTGTTGCCAGCCACCCTACCCCCGGCCAGCCCTCCTCATGCCTACCAAACCTCGCCAGATATCAGCAGACGCGGCGGGCGCAGCGGTTGGCGGGCCTGGGCTGCCATCTCATGTATATGGCTCTTTTGCCGTGTGAGTGTGTGTGTGCGTTGTGAGTGTGGTGTGAGTGTGCGAGAGCGTGTAATCCCAATGCACGTCACGCGGGCGTCTGCGCGGGACGGGAACGTTTCTTTTGTGGCCCGTGATAAACGCGGGAGCGAGTCACCAATTGGTGATGACAGGTGACGGACTGTGAGCACGCACTGCCCGTGAGGTGCCTGTCGATGGTTCCCCCAAGCATGCCTCAAGTCTTGCTGTATTAGTCCGGCCTTGCCCACCTCTCCCACTTGGCTCCCCGTCGGTGTCCTCGGCTTGCTCAAGCTCTCTCTCGTCCGATCTCGTCAGTCACCTGAATGCGCTAACAAGCAGGCACGCAAGCACGCAAGCAAGCGAGCCTGTCCTGGTGGCAATCTCCATCCCGGAGACATTCCGTTGGCAAACAGGATGATTAAATTGCGGCAATGGGAGCGAAGACCGACCCCGGCTCCGACGACCGTTGTCTCCGTGTTAAATTCAGGACGCCTGGGGCTCTTGACGTGCTCCAAGTACCTTGGAGCGAAGGAGGGGACGCGCTAACAGAGTCAAGACTGGCCCGGCACCACTACCCTTCGGCGTCTAGCGTGCGGCCTGCCTAGCTTCAGGTCCTTTTGCAAACCCACCCGAGCAGCCCACCCTGAGCGGGTGTGCTGGGGACGCTAAGACGCAGGTTGGTGATGCATCTGCCGCCGTGACCCTGTCAGTCCCGTCTGCATTTCCTGGGGTCGAGGGTGAATCACGAGCCAATCTGCGGGGAGCGTCTACCTCGCTGCGTGTGTGATGCAGCTTGCTCAGCCGGTACTGCAATAGCATTGCGTTTCAAGAAGAGATTGTCCCTGCGGTGCGCTGGCTTTTCTGGAATCGAGCTGCTAGTCATGTGATGACGGCACGGCGTGAGCCGCAACGAAACTGGGCTTCTCGCATCCCCCCGTGAGCCGCTCCCCGGTGTTATCGTCCCGGCCCTCCGGCGTCAGCAGGGGTGGCTTCCAGAGCCTCCCCTGCCACAACGCGATCTGGGCACCAGACATGTCGTCGGAGTGGTTGCGCGTGCGGATTCGGACTACTCCGTACAGATGCTGCGCTGCATGGTGCACTCGGCGCGCGATATCCCTCGCAGATTCAGCTGGCTCCATCATGAGCCCACTCCAGCGTTATCAAGCCTTTGTGCTTCGATGCAGGCGCCGGCGGTCGCGAGAAAGGTTAGTATGTCTGAATGCCCCGGAGCATGGGTCGTGGATTGCGAAATGTGGTTGGGCTCGACCTCGTTATCTCTCCCAGGGACCGAAAGTTCCATGGGCTTGCAGGCATGAAATGCCGGACAAGGCACGGCGAGGTGGCACACACTCACACCGACCCCAGGAACCGTTATCACCGACCCGTGGGCGGCACCCTGGAAGCCACTTTGGGGAAGCCATTTGCGAGGACCTTCGTGTCTGTTGGTGCGACAGACCATTCAGGGACGAAATCGAGGCGATAGACACTTCCATTTGATCGTGCTCGTTGTCGCTGTCTGGGTCTCTGCCACCAATCTCGAAGATCGCGGCTTGAGTCTGGGCCTTGCCATCAAAGCCGCGAGAGCATGGCGCCCTTCGTCTGTGGAGTGCTTGACGGTTACCCAGTACTCAGTACCCGCACTGGCATTGGCGCGGACGCGGGCCCGAGTAGGCTGCCGCTTCACCTCGAAGTTCGTAGGAGGCTTGCGAGGCGCTCCGCCAGCCACAATGGTTGCAGCAGCCACCGCGCCCCAAACCTTGGAAGCTTCCACGCAGCCTTCCTCACAAGGCACACCAGTCGCGAGAGCGCGTGGGCGGTGTGCGGATGTGGACGGGGAGGGGGACGGAGATATAATGGAGATGGAGATTCGGACGCTAGGTGTTGGAGAAGGCCCCCAATCGACTAGTATCGCCGGCAGTGTCCGCGACTCCGTGGAATGGTGGTGGCGGCGGATGGACATGCTGGTGGTGGTGGTGGTTGTGGTGGTGGTGCGAGGTCGTCCGGCAAGATGAGGCACGCTGCTCCTCCGAGGCTTCCATTCATGCTGGTTGCCCTCGGTTCCTTCCTGCCCAGTTCGTCCAGGCACAGACGAGGAAGCAGCCACTTCGCAGCCCTGCCCGACTTCCACCGACCGATACGGTGTACACGTACGAGTACTCGTACTTGATGCCTTAGGTCGCGGGCACTATCCCCACCTCGGGCCCCTACTCTCTCACGCCTCGGGCCTCCCCTGAATCCAGATACGATATTATTATTTTTTTTGTTTTTCTCCCAAACAGTATCAAGCTCCGTGCACCTGCATCATCAACCTCATTCCTTTGGGCAACGAAACGCCGGCGCTGCACACGCCACAGCGGCATCACTCGAGCCTGAGGTGCGCGGGGCTGCGCAGTTCCCGCTCGCTCCGCTCTCCACGGCTGCTCTGCGCAAGGACCTCTCGATGCTACGGAGTACATGCCTTGGCGCTGTCGTGCTGCAGCAGCAGAGCAAAGTCCGGGGGAAGAAGCGAGCAAGCCATTGGTCACGATGCACCTCGCAGCACCTTAGCCTGAACGCCTGCCTACAACGAATGTCCCAGCGATGATCTCATCGGCCTCTCCATGCATTCACCGACACACTGCCTTTTTCTGCCAAAGTGCAGCCATGATGGCACCTCCAACAGCTGTCAGCTGCCTCTGTGGGCTGCCTTCCACATCTGTCCGCCAGACTCCAGGGTGCACTCGCGCTCCACCGAGAAGGCTTGAGCTTGACGGATATCACAAGCCCTCGGCAGAGGAAGAGTAAGCGCCCGAGGGCTTGCTTGGCGAAACGTCTCCGCCTCTCGGCTGGCCATTCGCTTTTGACGGGTCACAATCAAATGGAGTCGGGAAGCGCTGCTGAACGTGCTAGTGGCGTTGATCGAAAGTGCCCCGAGCCCGCTCGCACCTCCATCGGCGCCTTACAAGCCACAGGTTCAAGGGTTGCAAGGCGAGAGCATGATAATACGAGGAATCCATGCTGAGCGGGGGGTCTTTTCTGGCGTCTTATCGAACCACTCAGGCTCATCAAGATACCCAGCTTGAAAATCTATCAAGACCGGTTCCACGCCGCGGAAAAAAGGAAGGGGAATAAGACACGAAGTGGTAAGCATCCAATGGCTAGCCTGGTCAATGACAAACAAGGCACCAAGGGGTTCACACCCCTCAGATCGTGGCCTGCGTGTCTCACATCCTCACCGAGATCACGCTTCTTCTAGAAGCCCAGCCCTCATGTGCCTGTAGGCGACGATTCGTTCGTTGAGCTGCCTTGTCCTATCATTCTCATCACAACGCCGGCGACCCACACCGCGCTTTCTCCAATAACCGACACATCCCAGAAGAGCAGCGTGTTCTATTGGGGTAGATGGCGCTTCGTGAGAGCTGAAGCCAAGAGAATTGGACCGTCGAAAGCCAAGGTTCTCTCACATGTGAATCCAACAATATTTCCTTTCCATTGGTATTCACCGATGCTATCCGCTCAACAGCCGGTCCCCCATACCTGAACGACCGCTGCTCACGAGGCGCAAGGATCGATCCTTCTGGTTCCTCACAAGTTGTCTTGAAGAGTTCTTTTGGACTTTCACTAGGTGTCGATACCGGCAGGGGAAAATTGATCGCGCATCAGCTGCGCTCTGAAACGAAAAGCCCCAGCGAGTGTCCTGGGTGGCCGCCCCAGAAGTTCAGCTCACTCAGCCTCGCAACTTGATGAATGTTCCAGCGTCAAGTGAGGCTTCAGCGATTATGGCATTACGAGTGGCAAAATCCTGGTCAGTACAGGGCATCTGCAATCATTGCCGTGTGAGAAGAAAAGGTTCCAGGAGCCGCGATTCCAGCGGTCAACCATCCACGGACAAGGCTCATGGTGCCAGGCAAGCCTGGGCTCAACGTCGCGTCTATGATACGAGGCCCCCATATTCTACGTCAATTGGTCCTGACTCCTGAGGTTCCTGAGACAAGGATCCGATACGGAGGCTTGCCTAACGGATGAATCCGTCATACTCGACAGCGATACGAAAGCAATAACTCCATATCGTAGGATGACTACGGCTCCGATTCAAGCCATGCCCCCGCCCAGGGTTGATCAAAAAGTCCTCCGTCGCATCCAGGGAGGTATTTAGCGGACAAAAAGCAGATTGCAGGATGTGCTCGGAGAGTATACTACAAGACGCAAGGCGTAGACAACATGGTCAATCTGGACGCGTCTCAGCCAAGTAGTTCGCGGGGACTAACGTGCGCCCGCAGCGATGCACCTTTGCCTGATCTCTGATCAGGCCTCTTCGTTTCTGCTCTATGATGTTTCGGGCCTGGTCTGGGCAGGCCAAGCAATGCCACGATCAGCCACAAAAGCTTGGCCGTGATGATCCGTGCGCTCTGCTACTAAGAGCCTGTTCCCAGCAAGTCAGTCCACTTTGGGCGCTCTTCTCCTGGTGACGAAGAGTGAGGGACAAGGCTATCCTGCTTTACGCGTCGGCGACGCTCAATTGCGCGACGCACCGACGCCACGCGCAGAAAGGTCGGAACGGCCAGCCCAGCGAGGGGAGCGATGTCTAAGCCACTAGCTTAACAAAAATTCCTTCCAAGCCTGGCCTAGTGTCTCCGTGTAAGTCGTGGCTTGGGGGAATGGGCGAATTGCTGTTGAGCTCCCGGCCAGGGCCTCGGAACGTCGGTCTTTGTTATACATCTACCCTTACGAGTAGAGGCTTGCAGGCAAGCAAGTCCGTTTTCGCACCCAGCTGACCATTTCTCGACGCTGGCTGGGCAGGGCCCGCTGCCGTCTGCCGGAGAGTCGTCGATTGCCACCGCCTCATCACAGGCATTTGCCCGAGGCAGATGCGGTTGGTGCAAGCCACCATCGGCGCCGAAACGGCGAGGCTCACAGGACGGAACCCAGCTTGGGCAAGCTTGTTTTCCCCACAGATCTCTGCATGCCCCCAAGCGCCTGTTGATGAAGTGCTTCTTGATTGAACATGATTACGGCCTTGGGGGGCGAGGCATCCGCAGAGCTTTGTCGACACACGAGCATGCAGGGCATTTTAAAGTATTCATGCATGAACGATGCCTCAGGATATATCATCGTTTGAGCATCGGCCGTAAGGGAGGTATCTAGGGGCCAACTTCGCCCAACTCCGCCCGCGACAACCGTGGTGGTGAAGGGGTGCTGGGAACCTTGATATAGCATCGGTATGCCTCGCCTTGTGCCGGCATCAAAAGCAGCGGAAGCCGCCCCCCCGCAAAATTCGGAATTGGGCCCGCCAGTCCAAGGCGCTGAAGAAATCAGCACTATAACGTACGTATGACACATTGGTATGTTGCACCCAACCCTTCTGCCCGTGTCGCGGCCGCACCGCGACTGCAACCACAAAAATGACGGCGTGGGGTCTGAGTTGCGATGTCGTCGTCTTCGGTTGCTGACTACGTCGCTCGCACCGGTCACAATGGCCGCCCGTGGGCAAGATACCGGTAACGAATTGTCGTGACGATATGTCTGGGCTTCTCGATCCGCCTAGCACCTCTGGTACCAGAAAACCGGCCATACATACTACGTTGCACCTTGACGAGTAGTTTGTCACGGACCGAACCGACGGTCGCTATCGCGGGAATTATCGTGCCTTCAACGCTGTGGTGGCCGACGGACCCCGTTTAGTTGGCGGTGTCTTCAACGGAGGCCGGTCCATGAGCATTGCGGACGAGGCTCAAGGAATCGTCATCGGGCTCTTGTTGACTGCACCCCTTCCCGGGTGTGCGTTCAGCAAACGCCCAGCCTACGACAGCAATCCGACTGCGTGGTCGCGTTCGTGTTGAGCATTGCGAGACGCTGTACTCCCTGAAAGCACCCCGTCCGAGATAGTTCCTGGTCGGCTGCATGCTTCCCCAGACAAGGGCCTCTGTCGCCTGACACACGTTTTCCCCGCAAAGATGGGCCCCTCGGCAGCCCCTCCCCCATATCCATGGCGACTTGGCCGCATCGACCCGAGGCATCCTGGTTGCGCCAACAATTTTTGAAGACGCGGTCCAAGGATTGGCTGATCGGGCGTTGTTAGCGCCGAGCTACGTTGTTGAGGGGACGTGCATTCATCATTGGAGGACGAAGTGATTCGTTCTGCCTGGCTGCGGCCCAGCGCGTTGATGGAGGAGCGAACGATCCGGGAAGATTTAGCCGTCGGGCACGTTTGCTGATGTGGTCAGGCCTTGAGCAGTGGAAAAGCTTATTGCGCAAGGTTCAACCCGGTTCTCCGCGCCAGGAACGGGGCGGTAGAGTTCGAAATCACACCACAGCCAAGCCGATCGTCGACGGAGTACTCAGATCCGCCAGGGCAACGAATCCTCAGCCGACGAGAACAGGTACAGCGTATCGGCGTAGAAGGCGTCTTGCCCCAAGCCGACGTGTAGCAAGCTACTCTTTCCGGCGATAAGGTCGGCAAACTCTCCGCGTTGCACGACATGAAAATCCCAGCTATAGGGAGCATCCGTGCTCGGCACGTGGAGAAGTGCGGCATCCCCACGGGGTCGGACCCCAGTTCTGCTGCCGTGTCATCGACAGTTTGCAAGATGCATTGCTTAAGACGACGGCGACATGACTGTGTTCCACCTGCTCTTCACCTGCAGCTGGCACGACCTTCAATGGGCGACGGGTACTTCGTACAAGGACTAACGTAAGTTACTGCTCGCCGGGAGATGACAGGGGCGGCACCGAGGGAACCGCGCTGAGATGCAACCCCCGCCCTGCAGCAGCAAAAGTTCCTGTCCGCCCATGCGGCACAGGACAATGGATGCGCCGAGAACAAAGAGTGCATCAATACCACAGTACGATCCGCGGAGTGGCATACGGGACTGCTCCGAGAGAGGTGGCAGCCCCATACTCGCCAGCCACGCCTACCTCGACTTGCAAAGTATCACCGTGGAGTGGCACGACTGCTACAGTACTCCGTACGTTTGGTCAATATGCAGCGAGCTTGGGAGCACGAGTATGTGCTGGCATACCACAAGGGCTGGCCGTCCCCCTGGGTCAGTCCCACGCCCTTCTGCGTTGTGCCCGGTGTGCGCAAGGCTGTCCTTGTCGAGAAGCTGCTATTCTTCCCCGCGTGTTGCCCGCCTCTCCCCCACGATGATCCCTCCCGACAACAGTATCGTCGTCATCCATGGTCTCCTCACGACCGCCACTGACATGGGGGTGTAGCCCTCGCAACGCCCCTGGCATATCGTCCGATGCAGGTGTTGTTGGCAACTACACCAGAAACAGCAAGCTCCCTGATCTGCCCGCGTATCCATGCAGGACCGTCTTGTTCACATTCAACCAAGTTTCGTTGGCAGCCTCCCCAACCATCTTCGTCCGGGGGACTTGCGACCCAACCGCCGCCATCTCCTGCGAAGCTAAGCACGACACAGACACATCATCTCTAGGCCGAGAGTAGCCTTCAACAGCCTGGACGCCGATCTGACTACTCATACGCTCCTCGCTCTGGTTAAGTTGCTGACGCCAGGGTCATGATTGAACGACGGGTAAGCTGGAGCAATTCTCAAACTCCGGGGCCCCCTTCAGCGGTGTGCTGGTTGAGTCAAAGCTCGCCGAAGGTTGGCTGTGTGCATCGAGGAGGTTCCGATGGCAGCCGTTGTCTTGTAGACGAAGCCCAGGTCGTCTGTGTCGCCTCTCTACTAGCATCAGCACCACGCCGCCTGGACATGAAGGTCTGAGCCCTGTCGATCTCGGCCGAGGATACTCCAACGATCCCTTGTTCTCGACCTAGGCCCCGACTTCCTGGATTGCGGGCGTTATCACTTAGGCCCACGGACTTCCCCGTCACAAACTAATCTTGGTCCATCGCAGAGACCGGCGCTGCATTGTCAGCTGAAGAACGAGACTCAGGCTATGCATCGGCAGCGGAGCCCCCCGCAAGGGTGAGGATGGCATTTGCGCTGCCGGCCGAATTGAAAGCCTCCTCTCCTTCCCTTCTCGTGATGGCACCGTCTCCCTTGTGCGCCAGTATACGAGCCTTCAGATAGCCCCATCCGATAAGCCACAAAGCACTGAAGAGTATCGTGCTTGCAAGGCTCTGTCGCCGTTCGGCATTTGCACGGCCAGGAGCAGAGCCGGAGTGGACGGAGAGGTCTTGGCCACTTTACCTACCGGCGATGCCCCGGAACGCCAGGATCGCGGAGAAGGCGATGAGGTAGTATTGCAGATAGAGGAAAACCACTTGGGGAAGGTATGGACGCCCTGTTTCGTCGGAGAGCGTTGCCCAGTTCGAAAATTAGATGGGGGGTTCCATGCTGAAGCCTGCACTCACTAACATTTAGCTCCGTTAGGATGGTCTGGATTCCTTGGGAAGATCCCCCTCGGGTGCACGGAGAGCATGTGCCGTATGATTCTCGGGCAAAATGCAGGATTACGGGACTGCCATCGTGGCGACGGCGAGACTCTCACGTTGGCCTCTGCGGGCCATCATCCGCTAAGTTGTCTCAGTCTGGTCTGGTGTTGAGAAGATGAGACTGTAGGAGCCTGATCAAGATGACCACCTTGGCTAAAGCGTGGTCCTGATATCCTCAGGAGCTTCAGGAGCTGCTCTGGCTCTGCTATCAAGGCCAGCGATATACTTGACCTACAACGAGCCTCGTCGTGGAAGGCTCTGCGACGAGGCTTTCAATTTTTTCAGATTCATCCCTGACTGGTTTCGCTTTTCTGGCTCAGTGGCTCGCCTAGTGGCCAGCTATCCAAGGGTTGCCAGACCTTGGAATTGATGATGTGAATCGGCCAACCGAGGCTCGGGTCAGTACTTTTGTCCGAACCTTCAGCCGGTGTGAACCGCTGGGCTGCTCATCGGCCGGCTCTGCCGTGACCCATGGAGAGACTACGCCGCCGGATCAATATCTGGCTGACGGACTGTGGCGTTGCCAGCAGTGATGGCCAGGCACGGTCCATTGGCAGTTACGCTGATGGTTGACGTGGGCGTCTGTGGCATGACGAAAGCTGCATTTTCCTTCAAGGCAGACGAGGACTGCCGCAGTGGCCACAGCATCTAATTCGGCATCTACAGCCGTCTTAAGTTCGCGGCTTCATGATCTGAAGCGCTTTCAATCCCTCCACGAGCCTCTGATAGAACCAGCAGGCAGTTGAGCTTGTATTTCAGGTATCGCCACACTATAGGCGGAGCTGTGTGCAACGTAAGGCAATTTGAGCGTTCCAACCCTTCCAAAGGACGAATTGGACTCGAATCGCATTGGTTACGAGGTAGATCGGATGTCCGCCGCCAATGTCCGAGGCAATATGCTTGTGCGCAATGAGCAAAGAACTTAAGAATAAGCATCACATGGCGTCAATACGTGTATGTAGGTAACATATTCTAGACGACTTGGAGGTTTGATGGTCGGTCCGATATTTACATTGCAACAGACTGCCCTGGTGGAAGATGAGGCTTGTCATCAGTATCCCAAACGCCGTCAAATGCGGCATATTGCCCGTGCTACAAAAGCCGAAATGGCCAAAACATATTTCCATTGAGACGAAACGCAGCTAGAATCCGCTTATCATCTAATAAACATCTAATACTGCTCTACAGCTACATCGTCTCTCTCTGAGACGGGCTCTTGACTGCGATATGATTGCGGTGCTACTCAGTTCGTGGTGAACGGAAGGAGGAGTTATACCTTGTTGATCTAAGGAATATCTACGCGGCCATATCCTCAGTATCATTCATCGACATGCCGCAAAGCGTATTCACCGTGCTTCGGTGTGGGAATCCGTTGCATTTAGAGAATACGGCAACTTCAGGATCTTTCGAACCCCTGGAAGTTGAGCATATTGAATGGACTACCCACTTGTTTGCAGTTCGATGCGAAACAATCTGTCTCTCATTAGACTGTAAAGAGTGAGCAAAGAAAATTCCTCCTTCGGCTGATGGAAATCCAAAGGTCTTACAATTGAGTTGACTGTAGGGTATATACCCCAATGGAGATGGCATGAAGCCTACTCTAGGCACAACTAAAAGGATAAAGTCCGCGGTGAATCTCATGCCAAGTAAATGGGCGCCTCACCACGGGTTATTTGCAAGTAATGTTTCACATTCAAGCAACTGCATCAAGCGTAGAGACCAGAAACAAAGAAGTATAATCGTCCCTATTTGCGGAGTCTAGAGAGAAATATATTTGAAGAATGAACAAAATTTTGCCGCCCAACCTTCACAATTCGTTGAATCGGTGCTTTGTATGCAATTAGAGATTGTCTCCAGATATCCAATTCCATCCTCTTTCAGTGGTCACCTGCAAATCTTACGAGTCGCTCAAATGGCAACCACAGCCAGAGCAGCCATGACTAGAACGGCAACACTCGGGGCCCGCCACTCGACGGCGCCAGCAGTTGCCGCTGTCTGGCTGGGCGCCCCAGAGCCGCAGTTGGTGCAAGCGGAGGCTTTGACCTTGGTAGCGGTGCTGATGGTGCTCAGGGTGGAGTTATTGGACGGGAGAAGAGTGGGAGAGGCCACCTGGTCCCGAGTCGTCGAAAGATCAGAGCTTTGGGTTCCAGAAACCTGGATCGCAGGAGTCGGCACGACGGTGGGCATGTCACAGCCGGAGCAACCGGGGACAGGCGTGGGCTCAGGTCCCGGTGTGATGGGAAGGATGGTGACGACATGGGCAGTGGTGATGGTTTGGCCACTGGTGCAGCCGTGCTCGCCGTTGCCGCAGGTGTGAGTCTGGGGAATAGTCCAGGTAGCTGTAGACTCGGGGCACAAATAAGTCGTCGAGGTGATGATCTCTGTAGTGACACGGTCCTTCTCACAGGATCCCTTGCCGTGGCAGTCGCTGATCGTGTGCGTATTGGTGGTTGTAAAGACGGACGTAATGCTGGGCGCGGGAGCCGACGTAGCAGTGGGCTCCTGAGTGCTGCTGCCCTGGCCTGGGCACCATGTCGTCGTGTCGGTGATGGTTTCGGTGGTAACTGAGCCGACCGGGCAGTCGGTCACATACGGAGGGCACGAGGTAATCGTGTAGGTCGTCTGCGTGGTGAAAGTGGACGTGTAGGTGGCAGGTACAGTGGTATTCTGCCATTTTGAGGTCATCACAGGCTCAGAAATCGTGACAGTTGGCATAGAGATCGTGCTGGTACCATCAGTCCTTGAAAGGATGGTGCTGTTGCTCGACTGGGCGACCATGGATCCAGCAGAGGTCGAAGTCGTGGCCACGGTGGATGATGAGAAACTCTCCGTTGAGGGAGCCGTAGCGGAGGTGGAAGACGTGGCCGTGGGTTGGCCGCAGTCGCCAGTGATAGAAGGGACAGCATCGGGCCCCTTGCCGATGGCGACGAGATTGGAACCGCAGTCCTCGTTGTTAGCAAGATGGATATTGCGGTTGTCCTGGTCGTATACGACGTAGGCGGCGCGCAGGAAAGTGTCACCGAGGACGTGAATCTCTGTCAGATGCACTGTCAGTATACTTCCCTCCGTGAATATGTACCAAATGCCCAAGTTTCCCGACTGAAGGGCACATGTAGCCAAGCTTACTTTCATCAGAGATAACGCCGAGGACACAGATGCCATAAGTGGGCTGGTGCCAGATGAAGTCGTTGTACGGGACTTGGATGACGGTCTCGCCAAACTTAAAGTCGATGTGGCCCTTGGAGTCACTGGCAGGCCTGTCGCAAGGAACTCGGTAAAGTTCGGAGCCCTTCGGCGGAGGCGTGGCATCCGGGAAAGCGGCCAGGATCTTGTCGAAGATGGCCGGGGGCATGGCGCTCACGGTGTAGCCGCTGTCGAGGAGGACGGCCTGGCCGTTGGGCTGGTCAAAGATTTCGGCAACGGTCCCGTCGCCCTTGGTGACGCTGATGCCGTCGAGGTAGATCCAGTAGCGGGTGTAGCCGTCGGGGGACGATGCGGCCGGGATGATGGGGCGCTTCTCCAGCTTGCCGGAAAACTTCTTGGTGTCGATGCCGCCGAATACGACCGAGCCGCGCTTGCTCTCGATGGAGCGGATGTCCAGGGAGAACGCACGGCTGTTGGTGAAGCCTTGCTTGGCCAAGTTGTCGAGGACCAAAGGGTACTCGTTGTCCCAGCCTTTCAGGCTAGGCCCGGCGCCCATGATGCCGGTGACGGCGAACTGGGAGTCAGTAGCAACACCAAAGATCTGCTGGCTAATCTTGGCAGCTATTCATACGAGCTTCTGTTAGCATCATTCGGCTGGCGGTGAGGTCTTTGTTTGTTCCGCTCAACATGACAACTCAACTTACAGCCAACTTGGACATAGTCGTAGCCATACTCGAGCTTGGCATACCCAGTGCCGTAACGGATATTTCCAGGCTTGTGTAGGTCATTAAAAGTCTGGGAGCCGTTGAAGCGGCCAAAGGACTCGCAGAATTTGGGGTCCGTGGACTTGCTGCACACGGGGTTCACCCACAACTCGCTGGAGCCGGTGTCGAAGTTGACGCTGACGGCCTGCGGCGGGGTGCCGATGTCGATCTGGATGGAGTAGAAGAAGCCCGTCTTCTGCGGGCTCAGAGCTACGTCGTTCTGACGCCGGAAGACGTTGTCTTTGGGCGGAGCGCCCTGGGAGACGGTGATTGGATAACGGATCAGGCCGGGTTCCTGAACCATGTGGTTGTCGGCTGGGAGATCCAAAAGAGCGTGGGCCGCAAGGGGCAATGCCGCGAGGGGCAAGAGAGTGGACAGCATGGTGAGCCGCGTGTGTAAGATGTCCGCCGGCGTAAAGAGTGACCGGCAAACACACACGATTACTGGTGCCTAGCAGAAACAGTAATCCAAAAATGAAGGGCTGCCGAAGGAATCAACGGCACAAGGATAATAACAACTGGGTACAGGAGAGAAAGTAAAGTGTCAGTACCAGCAAGGCTGGGCCATCACAGAAGTAACTAATGGCTATATAACCATGCTCCTCGCAAAAGCTCGTGTAGATCACTAAGCCATGCGGCCTCCGAATGACATCTAGTTCCTCGGCCTTACCTGTTACAGTCTTCGAGAGACTGAACATAGTTTGTAAACGAGAGCACTGAGTGGTACCGCCGCGCCGAGGTGGATTCGTGGGGATGCCCTGATGGGGACACCAACGACGTAGTGTGCTTGCCGCAGCGGACTGTTAGTAGAAAGGACGGGGTCGCCGGTATCCATCTCGGCTCAGCTGCGCTGCAGGTTGGGGAGCTGGGGAGGAGGGCGTGCTAGCGGAAATGAAGAGCGGCAGACGGGCGATCCGCCCGATAAACTTGGTCGCTTGAGCACAGACGGGGTGGCGGCTCGGTGTTTGAGGTCGTTTCCTCTAGCAGAAATCGTCGCTCTGAGATCTACAACTTTGTGTTATGCCGTTTCTCTCAAGGCTCATCAGGTTCCCTGTCTCAATCTTCAGCAAGTTTGGTCCCACGGTGAAGCAAGGTTTCGTCTTTGCTGCGAGTCTGAATAAGCTTATCACTGAAGCATGCGTGTTAGTGAAATCTTTGGTGCCTGTTCCCCTGCATTTCATTACTTGCCAATTTCTTCGCCCGCTTCTGTTGCGTCACTCAGAGACATGCGGCCAATGGTAAGCCGGAATGCAGTGGGATCTCAGTGGCACAGTTTTGCGGAGGAAGACCGGGGTCGGCCCAACAATCACAGTGAAGGAGATCAACCCTGTAAATATCACAAACGTAGGGCCGAAGGGGCAGTCTTTCGCGAGTTGCCGCCGTCTTGGCCATTTATGGCCGCGAACACGAGAAAACGGAGCTTGCCTATCTATCGTATTCTCAGCCCTACAACGGAGCCAGCACTTCCCGGAGGAACCTTGAAGCCATACAGCTCCTTCCGGGACCGTGGATCGCGGAATTTCACGGACTCAATACCTAGACTATGACTGCGGATGTGACGGTGGGCTGCGAATGCACAGTGTCAGCTGTTCTGTAAAGCCCAGTAACACTGATGCTCAGTTCATGAACACGGCGGCCACGCATGCTGGCATTGCGGCCCAGAAAGCCAAGTCTTGGCGAACGCCTGGTGCCGGTTCAACGTTAGCTTTTGGTTTAGTTCGGGGGATTGTCGGCGCCGGTGGGCTTCGTCAGAACCGTTTTCATCGCGATCGACAGGAGAATTCAGGAAGCGCATAAAGCGGTGGAGTAGCACACTCTCAGAGTAGAGACATTATTCAAGAGCATCCTGAGGCAAAAGTGGTTTGTTGCAGCGCCTAAGAGCCTCAGCCCTACCTCCGGGCGCAAGTCTTGAATTGCACAGTTATTCAACATCCCTGAAACAAGCTTATCGTCAATTGACTCAGATCTCGAGGTTTAAGCTGCCTGCCGGCACTAGCGAATCACGCTTAAACTAGTTTTGCTGAGCTTGATAACCACGTCAGACGGCCGGTAGCCAAACTCAACTCGACGGAGACGAGGGTCCATTGAGCTGATGAGACGGAGAGCATGACGCAAGCGGGCAAGGAGCTGATACTGCACCACTTCGTGTTGAGAGCAAACGCGCATGTATTACTAGAAACTTGCGAACCAGGGCTGCCGTCGCGTATAAGTCTGATGGCTGGAGTGTAGAAGGAGGGAAGGCTTGGCAATCACGCAAAGCGACGCTGCAAAACGTGTGAGCGAGTCCAAGCATCTACTTCTCCGTGTTTCTCCCTGGTCATGGCCACCAAGCAACCGCAAGCTGCTTCCATATGCCTGCAGAGCCTGCGCTGAAGCTCAGCCATCGGTTTTCGTTTACCGGCAAAGTCACGCCGTGATGGGTTTCGCAGATCCCTTTCGATACGTCAAGTGTCATTTTGAGTAAGTCTGTTGGTCGAGAACGTGGTTGCAAGAATGAGCTCCGTATAGCCAGAAGAAATCAAGTCACGTTCCTCAAAGCCTCATGGGCTTGGACTTGATTTCGTTGCTAATACGGGCGGGGTGGGATGGTAACGTATTGATCGGGAACAAAGCTGCCTCAACGCGGCTTTCGGAACATGGGCACTCGGGAATGTTGGGACAGGTTCTTGGAGCAAGCTTGAATTCAAATGAAAGGAATAGAGGTATCTCTGCAATGTCATTATACCCAACAGCCCTCCGCCCATCGATTTTTTTCTCGCGGCTCAACCGCTTTGTCGATTCCCCTACTGCTTCTTCTCCAGCTCTTCGAGAATGTGCTTCTCGAGAGCGTCGGGCTTGGTGTTGCTGGCCCATCGGCCCTTGACGCTGCCGTCGCGGCCGACGAGGAACTTCTCAAAGTTCCACTTGACGCGCTTGAGGCCCATCAGGCCGGGCTTCTCCGTCTTGAGCCACGTGTAGAGGGGGCTGGCGCCGTCGCCGTTGACGTCGATCTTCTTCATGATGGGGAAGCTGACGCCGTAGTTGATCTGGCAGAAGTTCTGGATCTCGTCGTCGGTGCCGGGCTCCTGGGAGCCGAACTGGTTGCAGGGGAAGCCGAGCACGACGAAGTCGTCCGGGTGCTTGGCCTTGACGTCCTTGTACAGCTTCTCGAGACCCTCGTACTGGGGGGTGAAGCCGCACTTGGAGGCCGTGTTGACGATGAGGACGACCTTGCCCTTGTAGTCGGCGAGGGGGACCTCTTGACCGCGCTCTACGCAGGAGACGGTGCCGTTAGCTGGGGGTGATGCGGGCAAGGGACTGGAAGGGGGGTTTCCATCATCGACACGTACTGTCCAGCGGCTTGAAGTCGTAGAAGCTTGTAGCGGAAGACATGGTGGCAAAGGCGCGCGGCGGTGCGTGACTGGAGAGAGGAGAGGGAGCAGTTGGTGGTCGAAACAAGGGACGGCTTGTGGTGTGCAGAAGAGAAGAGCTTCGGGAGAAACGGATAGATTGCGATGGCAGCACAGCTCGAGCCCTGGTGGCGCAAGACACTGCGTGATGACAAATGACGATGCGAGGCATGGGGAGCTTGGCGCCAGGCAGGGCGGAGGGCAGGGGCAGATAGCTAGATGTCAAGCTCCAGGTCCAACCAATTGCCCCTAGGTAGGTGCTGTTCGAGGGGTCAAGAGCCTCGGCATCCGGGCGAATCTTCCCAACAGCTCAACGTCCGCGCCGCAGTGAGGCCCGGCGGACGGTGCCCCTACGAGTAAGGCAAGGTGAGGTGACCTATAGCGGTCTTAGCGCGAGATGGCGCGGCAGAAGCCCCTGCCGGGCCTGAGCCGCGGTTCATCAGCGGGGGGGGCCTTGCCGGCTTCTGGATGGATCGGTACAGCGATCTGGCCACAGGGGGGTGCTAGAGGCTGAAAGCGGCACCGTGAACGCTGCTGCGACACGGAGCATCCGTTGAAGCCCGCTTCGATGGATGGGGAAAAGGAAAAATCACTGCTGAAATCCATTCATAATGCCATGTGCGAATGAGGTTTTTCCGACACTAGGTAGCTTTGGATATGCGGTTGAAGTGATGAAGCACCCGTGCTGTTGTTTGGGCAACTGGTCCCTTACCCGGTGCCGCTTTTCGCTGGCGCACCCCGGCTTTTCCGTGTCGGCCGACGGCCGCCCAAGTACTCCGTAGCTAGACCAGGACCAGGCCACCAGGCCGCCAGGTACGGCGTTACGGGTACGGATACAGGCCGCCGGTACCTCGATGAGGGGCAACGGTCAATGATGCCGCAGACTCCGGCCCAGCTCGCGAGACATCAGACCATCCGACAGACGACGAGCAATGCGGGCCGCGTCACTGCCGTTTGATCGAGGCCACGACACATGCTCCCCGGCCGCTTCCATGCGTCCTGTGCCCGCTGCCGCCCGTCCGGCTCTTGCTTGAGGCAGACCCGCGTCCGCTCGTCGAAACCCCGCTTGCGTCATCGGCGCGGCTAGCGTTGGCACCGCCCTTCTTGCTTGCCCGAGCTCCTACGGAGACAGAGCGCACGTACTGTAGCTCGTCCAAGCGCGCGAGCCACCATGGACGCGAAACGCAACATTGTCATTGTCGGTAGGTCGCCGTCGTGCCCCGGCGGTCAGGGCTGCCGCTCTCGGCCAGAAGTACAAGTCCGGCGCTAACGGCCGTGCCGCAGGCGGCGGCATCATCGGATGCACGACGGCTTACTACCTCACCCGCCATCCCAAGTTCAACCCGGAACTGCACACCATCACCCTGCTTGAGGCAGCCCCTACCATCGCAGCTGGAGCCTCCGGTAAAGCCGGCGGCCTGCTCGCCCTGTGGGCCTACCCGGACTGCCTCGTCCCGCTGTCGTACAAGCTGCACGCGGAGCTGGCGGCCGAGCACGACGGAGCACGGAAATGGGGGTACCGCAAATTGACCTGCGGTAGCTTCGAGGCCACCGTTTCCCGGCAACGCATCGACGAGCTGCAGCGCGCCACGGACGAGGGCAAGCCGTGGGAGAAGCTGCCCAAGCAGGATGGCGCCGCTCAGGAGCTCCTCGAGGCTGGCGCGCTGCCGGAGGACCTGGACTGGGTTGATAGGGATTCCATCACGGGCTGGGCAGAGATGGGCGGCCCAGGGACTACCGAGACGTCCCAGGTTCATCCCTTGCACTTCACCAGCTCGATCGGCGAGCTGGCGCAAAGGGCTGGTGTCGAGCTGAGGACGCACGCCAAGGTCACCAAGCTGGTCACCTCAAAGTCGGGGGTGCACAAGGTCGAGTACCTGGACAGGCAAGCAAACGAGGCGAGAGAAATCGACGATGTGACGGATATCGTCGTCACTGCAGGTCCGTGGACCGGGCGCTTGCTGCCGCGATCCAAAGTCGAAGGCTTGCGGGCGCACAGCGTCGTGTACGAGGCTGAAGTCAGCCCCTACGCCGTCTTCACCGACATACAGCTGCCATTGGGCTTCGTCCCCGAACACCGTGCCAAGTTGGGCCAGAAACGGATGCACAAGGGGTCCGTTGACCCCGAAATCTACGCGAGGCCGTTTGGAGAGGTTTATGCGTGCGGTAGGCAACAACTCTCCCAAACATATACATCCCTTGCATGACTGACGTTTGCGCAGG
This sequence comes from Tolypocladium tropicale, assembly GCA_024340005.1. Lineage (NCBI taxonomy): Eukaryota > Fungi > Ascomycota > Sordariomycetes > Hypocreales > Ophiocordycipitaceae > Tolypocladium > Tolypocladium tropicale. Next base: position 235,423 of record JALHBU010000155.1, on the reverse strand, counting down.
CGAGCCGGATACCACCATTCCCCTGCCCGAGACGGCGGACGAGGTGCAGCACGACGTGGCCCAGTGCGACGACATCATCTCCTACATCGCCACCATCAGCCCCGTCCTCAGCGCCGCGCCCGTCAAGGCGAAGCAGGCGTGCTATCTGCCCCGGCACATGCGGTTCGGCCAGGAGAGCGGTCCGTTGCTGGGCAAGACGAGCGTGGCCGGGCTGTGGGTCGCGGCCGGCCACACGTGCTGGGGCATCCAGAACGGTCCCGGCACGGGCAAGCTCATGTCCGAGTACATCTTTGACGGCGTAGCCAAGAGCGCAAACGTGGACAAGCTCGACCCGAGGCGGTTCAAGGTGTGAGGCAGCGTTGGCACATTAGACGATGGTGGGCAGATGCGCATGAATGGCTCAATGAACAAATAAATTGGGATTTACGGAGGTCTTATTAAGGAAGCTCTGTATCTCACCGGATGACTTTCGACCTCGTACTACCATACCAAAAGCACCGCAGCAAACTCGTATTGCGTTCTTGGTCATGGCATGGGGCAGTTACCATTGACTGAACCAGGCCAAGCAGGGAATTTGTCACCTCCACAGAGCCTGTGCCAGATATCAAGCGCTACTGCACCAAATTCAGCCACAGAAGCAAAACAAAAAATATCAATCAATCAATCAATCAAGTATTATCAAGCCTTGAAGTAAATCGGGAACAGTTGGCACTCGCAGCGGGACTGCCATCATCAGGAACTACTTCCAGCCTAGCGCCACCGAGCGTTATCGATAAGCAACCAATAAGAAAATTTGGGGCGACGACCATCTTCACCACCCGCGAGCCGCCCGCCATCACTACTCTCCCATCCAGAAACCAACACCTTTTCCCCCATTCCCGACTCACATCTCACACAATGGGTCGCGAACTCCAGAAGAAGAAGCGGCGGTCCATGCGCCAGCCCGTCCGGCCTAAGGCCTCGGGCAAAAAGATTCTCAACCCGCGAGGCAACAGCGTCATCGCCAAGAACTGGTACGGCCGCCTCGATTGATCCCCCGTGACGGGGAGCATGCAAAACTGACGGAATATCCGCATCCTGCAGGGACAAGAAGGAGACGCTCGCGCAAAACTACCGTCGCCTCGGCCTCGTGGCCCGCCTCAAGGCCCCCACGGGCGGCACGGAGCGGAAGCTCGCCAGCACGACGGGCACGACGGCCCGCATCTCGCCCAACGACCCCTTCGCCATCACGACGGTCGGCGAGGCCATCGTCTCTGAGGCCAAAGTCGAGCGCGACGCCGACGGCAAGATCATTCGCGTGCTGGGCCGCCACGCCGAGAACCCGCTCAACGACCCGCTCGCGGCCCTCGACTCCGACTCCGAGTCGGACGGCGAGGCTGAAGACGGCGAGGAATGGGGCGGCATCGCCGAGGCCGAGGCGCAGGCCGGCGACGCGACCGACGTGGTGCGCTCGCTCATCGAGGAGTCGCACAACGCGGCGCCCAGCAAGCCGCGGCACCAGAGCGAGGGCGAGCGCGAGTGGCTCGAGCGGCTCGTGGCCAGGCACGGCGACGACACGCGCGCCATGGCCCGCGACGCCAAGCTGAACCCCATGCAGCAGACGGCGGCGGACATTGCCAAGAGGATCAAGAAGATGAACGCGGCGTAGGCTTCGGCGATGGGACGGCATCTGAAACGGCGTTGGGGAGTCTTTTTAACACTTGATGTTCACGGGGCACTCGAAACGAGGCGCGGCCATTAGATGGGTATACAGAAAAATTCAATTTGCATAACCAGACCAGAACAGACCAGACCATCCGTCTATATACACTCCCATGTACTTGGTATTTCCGCAGCCGCTGCCCAAGTGATCCAGTTCCTCAACGCCGGAGACGGCATGTATAGCCATGCAGCCAGTGGTCTCTACAACTGCGCGCCAAACAAAGTCGCTTTTCCCGAGGGTCCAAAAATATGCCTACAGTCATAGCTCCATGTCCTTGCCCCGGGTTCATACCCGGACGCGGTCGTAGTTGCCGGCCGGGAACGACGCCGGCTCGTCGGCGTAGTGGCCGTGCGGCGCACCACCAGCCGCTCCACCCGACGAGTACTCCGTCTCCGTGTTGAAGAGGTCGTTGTTGCGCGGCGGGAGCGCCCCGTAGCGGTTGGGGTCCTCGTCGTCGGCGCTGTAGGGGTTCGCGTGGCCGTAGCGGCCGCCCTCGGCGTAGTCGCTGCCCATGGCGTCGTGGTCGTCCATGTTGACGCGCTCGTAGGCCTCCTCGTCGTGCGGGGCCATGGAGAAGGCTGCCTTGTCGGGGTCGATGTTGGCGTTGTCGCCGCCGCGGATCTTGCGCGAGTCGTAGCCGGGGAGGTTGCCGTGGAACTTGAAGTACTGAAGCGTGTACGCGCTGACGAGTGTCGAGGCGAAGAAGAGGAGACTGGCAGGGGAGACGGGGTCAGCTTCGAGTATATCTTGGAGAGGGAGTGGTCAACGCACGTGATGAAGACGCCGAGGCCGACAATGGCCTTGCTGACGTTGCACCTCTCGCCGCACTGGTCGGCCGTGTTGTACGCGGCCTGGGTCGCGAAAGCCGACAGCCAGATGACGGTGAAGAGGACGTCAACGGCCATCATGGCATGCGGCTCGGCGAAGCGGCGGGTTCTGGAGAACCTGGGCGTCATGACGAGGTAGATCCAGGCGGGGATGGAGAGGAAGCACTGCAATGCCGAGTCAGACAACGGATGAGCGCTTGCGACGGGCGCGCGAAAATGCATACCACGGAGAAGGTCCAGGCATTGTTGCCCACGATCTTGGCGTCCTTTGCCACGAAGACGGCAATCTCCAGGCACCAGAGGACGAAGGACAGGACGACCTGGGCCGAGTGCAGCCCCAGCTTGACGCCGGGGACGTAGTCGGGATCCCACTCGGGCATGGCTGGAGGCGGCGATGTCGGCGGGCGGCGAGGTGTCGAGCGATAGTCTCAGGAGAAATCTGCAGGAGCAATGTCGCCGGCGCAGGGGTGGGAAGGGCGAAGATGCTCGGGTTCGGTGTCGTCGTCGCCAGTCAAAGTCGTCGTCGTCGTCGTCTTCGGGGGGTGTGGATCTCTGGAGCGAACACGAAGAGCAGAGGAAGGCTCAAGCTTGGCAAGAAAGCTGGTCGGGTGCGACGAAGAACCGGTCGTGCGCAGTCGTACAAGCCGTCACGGGTGCTGCTGCTCTGCGATGACGGGAAAATACGGCACAAGACGAGAGTGAGAGAGCTGGAGAGAGACGATGTTGTTTGTCGAGGGCTCGATTGCGATGTGGTTCAGCCGCAGATCCGGCTCGTGGCAGATTTCCTCGGAGCAGCACCAGCACCAGGCAACCCAGCAACAGCGGCCGCCTACTAATAATAGCGGCCCGGCGGCGGGACGGCGTCAGGCGTCGTGGACGCTGCGGCAACGGATGGAGCTGCCGCCAAGCCCCATGCGCGACGACGGGGTGGGCTTGGGCCATCCAGGCTGCGTGGTTGGCTGGCTGGGGCCTGGCCGAGGCGTCGGGTCGTTGCCCATCCAGCCTGGCTGCGCCCCTGGACACTGGGCTCGGCCATGGCCGGCCAATGGCTGACGCGCCGTTGCTGTGCTGAGGTGAGGCGTCGTTGCGCCCAGGGCTTCGGCTCCGCTAGCCGCCTCGCGCTAGCTGCGGGACGTTGACGTTGCTGCTGTCGTCGTCATCAGGCGGTGTTCGTCGATCGCACGCGAGCCACAACAATCGGATTGTCATGACGATACCAGCCGCTGTCGGAAGTGCCTACTCCGAACTCCGTACACGCAGGCTTACATGAGCACGAGCGATGGATGCCTGGAATGCAAATCACCTGACGGAGCACCAGCACAATCACGAGAGCCTAAGTACCTAGGCATCATGCACCTCAGGTCCTTTATTTTATACGTTGTGTCTTTTAACGGCTCTATGGATATGCATCTATTGGGAGCCCACATAAGGCGCAAATAAAGCAATGCCGCTCGCTGGCTCATCATGCAGAACCCAAAAACCTCCTGCTCCTTCTTCCCCATCTCGGCGGCACTCATCGGCGCCTACAATTCCATGACGCCCCTCATCGTCCACCAAACCGTGGCGGTCGCATGTAAAGTGGCCGTACATTTTGCGGTGCCTAAACTCGCTCTCAATTGTCCCATGTTCTCACACGGCACGAGCATAACGTTAAATTCCCTCCATGTTGCGTACGGGCAAGTCGGTGACGGCACTCTCATTACCGCCTCTCCAGGTTCGCGTGGAGCGTGTGCTGCCGCATCATGGACACGCAGAACAGCGCCCCGATGGCCATGACGAGCAACGTCAGCCACACGCCCTTGAATGCTTCCATGAACGAGTCGATGACGCCGTCGTACCAGCCCTCGGGGAGGTGCTTCAACTCGCCCAAGTCGTTTCGGATGCGCTTAATCTCCTCGGCGGCGCCTGGGTAGTCGCCGAATCGATCCCACAGCTGCGCCTTGAGAATGTTCTGGTACACGGCAGAGCCGATGGTCACACCGACAGTGCCGCCGAGGCTGCGCGCCAAATCTAGGAACATGGTCAGTGAATGGCCCCCCGCGGGCGCCAGGTAGAATTTCAACGTACATGTGGCAGACGTGATGACGGCCTGCTGCGAGTGATCGACTGCCGCGATGCACGCCAGCAGCGTGATGGTCAGCATGGCGCCGTAGCCTCCACCCACAAAGAAGATGGCCACTGCAGTCAGCCAGAGCGGGCTGTCTCTGCCCTTGATCGCAAAGAGGATGATGCCGAGCAGCAGGGTGGTGACGCTTGTGACGCCTAGCCCCACGTAGCGACCCGTCCTCTTCATGAGGTACCCAGCCCCCACGGAAAATATCGAGACACCGACAGGAGAGGGCAGGATCTTGAGGCCGGCGCCTGTGACGGAGTCGCCGAGAACTTGAAGGTACAGAGGGATGTAGAAAAGTCCCGCCAGGATCACCATGGTGCAAAGCATGTTGCAGACGCAAGCAGAGAGCACGGTACGGTCGAGGAGGAGCCTGACCGGGATGATGGGCTGGACGGCCCGGCTCTCCCACCAGACGAAGCCAGCGAAGGTGACGACGGAGAGCGGGATGGTGGTCAGTGGCAGCGGGTGCGTCCAGGGAACCTGGTTGCCGCCGGAGTTGAGACCCAGCAAGAGCAGCACGAGGAAGGACGAGGTGAGGAAGACGCCCATGAAGTCGATGCGCGCGAGGTACGACTTATCGGACTGCTTGGGCGGCACCTTGACGAGGATGGCGACGGCGACGGCCGAGACCAGGGCGGGCGGGACCTGGACGAGGAACGCCAGCCGCCAGCCCATCTTGGTGTGGTCGTTGATGAGGCCGCCGAAGACGCCGCCCAGCATGGCGCCAGAGCCGTAGCACACGTTGCCGATGCCCTGGACCAGGCCCCTCTGGCGCAGCGGAATCAGGTCGGACCCAAGGAACGTCGAGATGCTCATCAGGCCGCCGCCTCCGATGCCTGCGACGACGCGGCCGAGGATCATGACGTACTCGTCCCGCGCCAGGCCGCAGATGAGGTTGCCGGCGGCGAAGAGGACGTTGCTGAAGACCAGGCCCGGCCCGCGGCCAAAGATGTCCGTCAGCCGGCCCGACACGGGCTGGCAGGCGGCGTTGGAGATGAGGTAGGCGGTGGCGAGCCATGACAGCAGGCTGAGCGACTGGAACTCGCTGGCGATGGGCGCCGAGAGGGTCGCGATGATGGTGGAGTCGATGGCGCCGAGGAAGACGCCCAGCCACGACGTGCCTATGATGAGGGCCAGCCGCGCAAAGGACATCTCCTTGGCCAGCACGGTCCTCTCATCGTCATCGTCCGTCTGCTGGGCAGCTACCGCGCCTTGCGGGAAGCCGTTCCCCGAGAGAACGCCGTTGGTGCCGCCGCGTGCACCCAGGAGAGGCGTCCGCTCCGAGGAGCTGGCGGGCTGGGCGAATTCCTCATCCGCCCGGCGCAGGGTGCCGTTGCCATCTCCAGCCATGGTCCGTCGCGACTCGTCTGTGTCCGACGATGGGTTGATAGCAAGAGCGTAAGCGGCGCAGACGACGGCTGCGGTGACGGCGTCGTTTATAAAGTTCACTCCGTGGAAGGAAATGGCTGAGTAATGAGAGATTGCGGGTGCCCGTCGTATTTCCTCCGCCCTCCGCGGCTAACCCACTACGACACGGGCCCTGGGGTAGCGTCTGCGAAGCCGCCTTCTCCGCACTCGGCGCTCGGCGCTGGCGCGAATCCCATCCCCGGGTAGCCGACGCCACATCGACGACATTGCAGCGCGAAAGCGGCCAAGACACGCTGGGTGAGCGTGGGAGAGACCAATCATGCCGGTGCTAAAGCAAAAACCGGTGAGGGCTGATGTTGCCACGCATATCAAACAACTCCTACTCGCACATCTCACTATTACCGGTCCGCTCCAATTGGGCGACAAAGGCAGGACTATGGGGATGCTTCAATGTTGCGAAGGGAATATTTGCCGACCATCGGCTACTCGTAGTGGAGGGAGGCTGCCTCCGCAGCCGCCTAACTACACCGCAGACCATCACAGGCTCTTCTCAACCTCCATCACCTCCCGAATCCCCTCCTCAATAGCCTCGACCCTCGCCGGAGCCAGCCTCGTGAGCGGCCGCCGCGGATACCCGCCGTAGCCGTAGTAGCTCTGGAGGGCCTGCTTGGTCCCCGCGATGGCCGACTTGGTGAGCGGCCAGTCGCCGCGGCTGAGCACCTTCTGCAGCGCCTCGGCCTCGTCCCGCTTGCCCTCAGCAAAGAGGTTCCAGACGCGCGCGCACACCTTGGGCATGACGTTGGCGCCGCCGGCGATGATGCCGCTGCCGCCGCTGACGAGCGTCTGCAGCGTGAAGTCGCACATGCCGCCAAAGGCCATGTAGCCGGAGCCGTCCTTGAAGGGCGTCCGGGCGTCGGCGCCCTGGGCCACGCGCGTCAGCTTGCCCGTGTTGCCGCAGGTGAACTTGGTGCCGACGATGTTGGGGTGCCGCGCCAGGGCGAGGAGCACGTCGCTGTCGAGGTCGACGCCCGCCACGGCGCCGGGGTAGTTGTAGACGACGACGGGCAGGGGGCTCGCATCGGCGACGGCCGAGTAGTAGCCCTTGATGGCCGCCTCGTCGACCTGGGCGCGGTAGTACGACGGCGGCAGCAGCAGGGCGTAGTCGGCGCCGGCGCCGGCGGCGAGGCGGCACAGCTCGACGGTGCCGCGGACGCTGCCCTCGGTGGCGCCGACGATGATGGGCGTCGAGGCGAAGCCGGCCTCGTCGAGGGCCTCGCGGGTGGCGCGGGTGACGGCCAGCTTCTCGTCGCGCGTGCAGTGGACCGCCTCGCCGTTGGAGCCCATGGTGACGAGGCCGACGAGGCCGGCGCGGACGAGGCGCTGGGCGTGCTTCTTGATGGTGGGGATGTCGAGGTCCTCGGTCTCCGGGTCGAAGAAGGTCATGGTCGGCGCGTAGATGCCGCAGGGGAGCGGGCGGCGAGGCGGCGCGGCAGCCATGGTTGAGGGCTCGGTGCTCGATGCTCACTTACACGATGGAGCGGCGCTGGGCGGAGTGGGAACCGGGGGGTGGTTCAATTTGAGCACGGACAGGTACCCGTAATGTAGACTCGTCCGATGGACCCTGGTTCAGAAGAGAGGCACGTTCGAGAGGACATTTCTCTGGTGAACCTAGGCTATTGCGAGCTCGAAAACGGCGGAAAGCTTATTATATACGGACCCTTGGGATGCAACGGCACTCGCATGAGGGGGCTCTCGGTCCAATGTCCGGCGACGGAGAAGCGGGCGCCGCTCGTCGTGGGGGAGCCGCAGGGATCCCGAAGGGGCAGTGATGGCTGCTGCCGATGGGGCTCAATTCACCCGAAGGGCCGTGAGGTCATCCTCTTCTAATTAGGCATCGGTAGAATTTGATTCCATGTCGGGTAAGGCAGTCTGAATAGCTCGATCACGAGGGGACGCATGCCAGCATTTCTAGCCATATATAGGTCTGGTACTCCTTACTTGGAGATTCATTTACCGTCGAGAAAGGAAACGCGACATGGTCCGCCGAAGATTGCCGTATGAAGCAATCCGGGGCCTTTGTCAGATGGTAGGGGAACAAGGACGGCGGGGAGAAATCGCGCCACTGAGACGCCACGGCGGGCGTTGACATCCGACGGGACTGGCGCTCGTGCTGTGCGTGACTGCTTGCCCCCGATGTCTCGCCGGTAGGAGAAGACACAGGAGTGAGCTCTTTTTTTATTCATAACTATTTTGGTGAATGGCTAGGTGATATAGTGCGGCACTGCGACTCCTTCACATTTACCATTCCAAACGGTCCTGTCATTTGCCGGTGTTGCAATGGGCGGTCAAACGTGTAAGTCGGCGACGACGACGACGAACGGTGACGCGTAAGGAGCTCCATTGGTAACCTATCTCGGGTAATAATAATTATAGTGTATTCTCGTTGAAATAAGGATGGAGCACACCCAGCAGTTGTGAAGTTCAACTTCTTCATGAACGGGTGTGTTGCATGCATCGGCAATTGAGCTCACGTCCCACGTCCCCAGCTCTTGCCCCGCCTGCCCCTCAATTCCCGACCCTGGCTTGGAGGGGTGAGCTTTCATACTTCACCTCAAGAGAGCTTCGAAATCTCATACATACATCAAAGCCATCCCGTCTGTTCAGTGCCAATTCAAGTTCTGTCCCTCTCACTCTCTTATTTACGTCGGCCCCCGGTGACGCGAGCTTCACTCTTCACTTCACATCTCCTCATACAAAGTACCCGTGCTCTGCTCTGAGCTCGCCAGCCAGACCGCCCATCATGGAGCCCCTCAACGTGCTGATGGTCAGTCGAAGCAGCCCTTCAACGACCAATCTCTCCCCCGAACCCTAGACTGACGCGCGCAGATCGGCACCGGCGAGTACACCACCGGCTTCGTCGGCGGCGGCGCCTCCGGGTCGGACAAGAAGGTCGGTGTCGTCGGCCTTACCCTCTTTGACCTGCGGCGGCGCGGCAAGGTCAGCCAGCTGGGCATGGTCGGCGTCAACGGCACCAAGTTTCCCGCTATCCGTGCGTTTTCCCCCTTCTTACCTATCCCCTGACGAGTCGATGGCACTCGCAGGTTACCAATGTTACGTGTGAGCGGCGGCGGCGGCTAACGCAGCGGGCAGGCGAGCACCTCCGCAAGAACATCACGCAGGCCTACAACGGCCTCGACACGTCCTTCGCCTCGTTCCCGGCCGACGACGCCACCGACCCGGACGCCTACAAGGCCGCCATCGACGCCCTGCGGCCCGGCGACGCCATCACCGTCTTCACGCCCGACCCGACGCACTACCCCATCGCGCGCTACGCCATCGAGCGCGGCGTCCACGTGCTGCTCACCAAGCCCGCCGTCAAGAGCCTCGCCGACCACCAGGAGCTGCTGCGCCTCGCCCGTGCCAAGGGCGTCTACGTCTTCGTCGAGCACCACAAGCGCTTCGACCCGGCCTACTCGGACGCGCGCTTCCGCGCCCGCTCGCTCGGCGACTTCAACTACTTCTACGCCTACATGTCGCAGCCCAAGTACCAGCTCGAGACGTTCAAGTCGTGGGCGGGGCGCGAGTCGGACATCTCGTACTACCTCAACAGCCACCACGTCGACGTCTGCGATTCCATGGTCCAGCAGCTGGGCTACCGCCCCGTCAAGGTGTCGGCCTCGTCGTCCAAGGGTGTCGCCACGTCTCTTGGCTGCGTCGACGAGACCGAGGACACCATCACGCTGATGGTGACGTGGCAGCGCGAGGGCGACGCCGCCAAGCGCGCCGTCGGCGTCTACACGGCCTCGTGGACGGCGCCCGAGCGCGCGGGCGTGCACACGAACCAGTACTTCCACTACCTGGCGTCGGGCGGCGAGATCCGCGTCGACCAGGCGCGACGCGGCTACGACGTGGCCGACGACTCGGCCGGCCAGCTGCAGTGGTTCAACCCCTTCTACATGCGCTACGCGCCCGACGAGGACGGCAACTTCAACGGCCAGACGGGCTACGGCTACATCTCGCTCGAGAAGTTTGTCGACGGCTGCCGCGCCGTCAACGCGGGCACCATGAAGCCCGCGGATCTGGACGCCAAGGGCCTGCCGACGCTGGGCAACACGGTCGCCACGACGGCCATCCTCGAGGCGGGCAGGCGGAGCATCGACGAGGGCAGGGAGGTGGGCATCGTGGTCGAGGGCGGCGAGTGGAAGCTGGTGTAGCGGAGGGGTTGTCGTTCTGTTGAGAGGAGTATTTTTGTAACAGGCGAAAATGGCGAGGAGTTGGAAATCGGGAGCGGATATGTTGCCAGACGCATCATTGAGTCGTCGAAGATCCGGATAAGCCAGAGTCGGCATGAGGACATCTCACCACACGGAACGATCTGCTGTTACTGATACGGAGCCGGTCAAACAGGTTTCAGTGGCATGTTCTCGAATGAAAATATATAATAGTCGCCTTTTTCGTGCAGGAATAAAATGAAATCGATCCCATTACTTGCGTGTCGTCGACGACTTACACCAACCTCAAAATGTGGACCCGCAAAATCGACCAACATCGAAACCTCAAAATCTGAACCTCACCTCACCTTCTTCACGACTTACACGCACAACCACCACTCACCATGACATCCCCTCCCCCATCTTCATCGCCCCCCTCGAGCAGCCAACCCCTCCACACGGACCTCATCTTCCCCTCGCAGCCGTCGCTGTCGACGCTCCTCGGCACGCTCAAGCGGTCCACGCTCAGCATCCACAACCGCCTGGCGAGCATCCGCGCCGACGCGCAGTTCGTGGCCCGCGCCGCCGCCGCGCTCGCCCCCGCCACCGGTTCCGGCGCGCAGCAGCAGCAGGGAGATGGGGCGCGGCCGCGGCGCACGAGGCCGCTCGTGGCCAACGAGCGCTGCGGCAGCTGGTACGTGCCGCCGGCGGACAAGGCGGCCAGCGCGTACTTTAAGAGCACCGATGGGCACGAGCGGGCGTGGAAGTTTAGCACGCGGAGGCTGAACCTGCATCTCGTGGACATGATTGAAGAGAATGACGGGTAGGTGGCCCTTGCTGGATTTTCTTGCTCGCTCATGTTGCTACTGAGTGAGCGAGTAAGTGAAGGGGTGAGTGAGTGACAGTATACTAATAAGCAATCTCGCAGCGTCATCATCGTCGACTCTACCCGCCGCGGAAAACGCAAGTCTCCCTCAACACACCTCTCGTTTCTTTCAAGTCGTGCTAACTTCGTACCCCAGGCATGCCCGACGCCCTCTCCACCACCATCCCCGTCTGGTGCGCCGTGCTCAACCGCGTCCTCCTCCCCGACCACCCGCTGTCCCAGCACCTCTTCCTCCCGCCTCACCTCCTCCCCAGCACGCACGCCCAGGTGGCCGCCCTGCTGCCCTCCTTCGTCGACGCCCTGCGCGCCATCGACCTCGCCCTGCCTACCTCGCTGACCAAGCCCCTGCGCCCCCTATGGGTCACCCCGGACTCGGCCCTCGAGCGCGACGATGACGACGACCCGGGCGCCGCCCTCTTCGACGACTACCGCCCCGTCATCTGCTGCACCGCCAGCCGGCGCGTCGTCGGCAGCGAGGTCGACGAGCGAGGGTACGTGCAGGGCGCCGGCGACGACACCGAGAACTGGGCCTGCGGCCTCACGCCCCCCGTCTTCTGGGCCCACGTCGACGAGCTGCTCGCCGCCCCGGAGGCCGACCTCCCGGAGCTGATAGCGCGGCTCGTCGCCCAGCACGACTCGTCGAGGACAGACGCCTCGCCGGCTTCTTACAAGCGCCTCACGCCCCAGATATCCGTCTGCCCCCTGCCCCTGAGCCCGCCCACCGCGCCGACGACCTGCCACATCACCCTCACCGCGGCCTCGACGCCCAAGGACACATGGCTCAAGTCCCCGACGCACCTGGAAGCCGGTCTGGGCAAGAGCAAGACGGCCAGCCGCAACCTGCGCACCGCCCTGCCCGAGATCTGCGCCTTTGCCGCCAGGTTCCTCGAGAAGGAGGAGCCCGCGAGCGACGGCCCGCGGCAGATCCTGGTGGCGTGCGACTCTGGCAAGGATGTTTCGGTCGGCGCGGCGCTGGCTCTGTCGTGCTATCTCTTCGACGACGGCGGTCGTTTCCGCGTTCCTGGTGGGGACGTGTCGTTTACCAAGACGCTCGTCAAGACGCGGCTGGGCGCCATCATGACGGCGTATCCAGAGGCGAATCCCAGCCGGCAGACGCTGCAGAGCGTCAACAGCTTCTTGATGGACTGGCGGAATTGAGAGGCAATCACTGTTGATGCTGATTTAAAATAAAAAGGATACAATTAATCAGTCAAGAACATTTCAAAGGGCTCTCATTTCGTCGTATCTCTCTACGCTGCCTTGTTGCAGTCGGGCCGTTCCAAAAAGAATCAAGCCAGACGCGGTGACTCTTTCCGTCCAAGCTCAGCATTGGCCTCGGCTCCGTCAGCGCCCTACTTTTTTTCTCCCCTAGACGACGCCAGCCTCAATCTTCTTCAATATGCCCGGGAACTCAGCCCAGTCCCTCATGATGATGACGGCACCGGCATCGGTGAGCACCTTCTCCATCTCGAGCTTCTTGTTGTCGGCATAAGGCCCCACGTAGCCGACGACCTTGATGCCGGCCCGGGTGCCGCTCAGCGTGCCGCTCTTGCTGTCCTCGATGGCGACGCTCTCCTGAGCCGTCCTGCCGAGCGTCTTGAGGGCGTGGAGGTAGATGGCCGGGTCGGGCTTGCTGGTGGGCTGGTCGAGGCTGGTGGCGGCCGAGAAGATGACGTCGCCCTGGAAGTACTTGTCCTGGCCGACCTTCTCAACCGAGGCGCGCACGCGGCGGAGGGCCGACGAGGACACGACGGAGAGGAGGTGCTTCTTGGAGGCCTCGAGGGCGGCGAGCTGGGCGTCGACGCCGGGACAGGGGCGCAGCGAGGCCTTGAGCTTGGCGATGACGGCGTCCTCCTCCATGCGGACGTACTTCTCCATGTCCTCGGGGCTGATCTCGATGGGGTACTGCTTCTGCAGCGTCGTGAGCATGCCGCGGAAGTTCTGGCCGACGAACTCCTGGATCAGCGTCTCGCCCGTGAAGCGCTTGTCGAGGCCGCGCTCGGCGCAGATCTTGTTGATGAGGTCGGCGCAGGCCTCGAAGGCCAGCTCCTCGGAGAGGACGAGCGTGTTGTCGCAGTCGAAGAGGAGGGTGGTGATCTGCAATGGCCGTGGTCAGTCATCCCATGTCTCCGGCATACGTCGTCGATCAACCAGGGGGTGAAAGGGGCTTGTCAGGTACGAGACGGGAAGCATACTTGCGGCATCTTGATGGTGATTGCAGAGCAAAATGGCCAGACTTTGGCTTGGGACGAGATGGTGTAGAAGGGAGAAGCCTCGGTGAGGGATGGAAGAAGTCGGAGCGAGTTGAAGGGAGGACCATAGAAGTTGCTTTTTGCTGCTTGTGGCGGGGGGGGCTGGCGTCGAGGAAACGAGGTCAGTCGGAGGGAAGATGCGTCCAGGGACAGCGAGACCCGCCACTTCCTGCAGAGACGAGACGGCAGCAAATCACGAGCACAGGCAATCAGAACCAATCCATCCACCAAAACAACACGTTCCCCAGCTGCCGCCGGCCTCGGTGCAACGCATCTCTGCCCATTGCCTCCCCCCGAGGCGCGTCGAGCCCGTTAATTCCGTCGCGCCCGTCACTTCCCCCTCTCCCCCGGAGGCAAGCAACCACAAGCCTTACGGACGGGCGGCGTGGCTACGCTACCAGCTATCTACCCCTCCCCCTCCTGTCGTCATGGCATCCACCCTGCCGTGGGCCACCAACCAAGGGCACGGGCAAGGGTGCCAACATCTCCGTGCTTCGTCCGCCGCCGTCCTTCTCCGTAAGGTACTCGTACGCCGTCCTCGGGACACCTGAACCAATCACGCGAAGTCCCATCTCTTCTCATTCTCCCAGCACCGCCATTCCGCTTCCTTTGTCTCGCTGATCTCCTACGGGACAGCCCGCGTCCTACGAGTAACCCTCCGGGTGCTGAGCTCGCCGAGGTGGGTCAGCGGGCACCAGCTGCGGAGCTTATGCACCTGCGGAAGCATCATCCACGTATATCGTGGGCCGGGGTCGGCTAACTGGGTAGCAGCAGCTGGATGGTGCGCTACGAGTACTCGTACGCGAGGAGTTGCCTCTGCCGAGGGCACGCTGGAAGGGGTGGTCAGCGTCGACAGGTTTCATGCTCCAACTTATATCGCTTGTTGCTCGTGCGAGCGGAGAGTGTCACGTTAGTACTAGTTCGCCAGTGCGACATGATATGCCGCTTCTCACAAGGCGTCTACGAGTACAACACCACACCACCGTAGACCAATTTCATTCTCGTAAATGCCTTCCCATTACCCGCACAGAAATGCTATACTGTATGCCACAAGCCACGAGTGCCGACTCATCGCAAAAATCATGATCCTCAACGCCTTACACCATCTCGGTGCTTCCCTGAACAATCATCGTCATCGTCGTCATCGTCACGGCTCAACAGCTCGGCCAACGTCCTCCGCCAGCGACACCAATAGCTCGAAGCTTCCTTACACCTTTCAGCCCAGCAATTTCGGATTATCGCCCCAGCCAGGTCCTCCAAGCTTCGCATTTACAGAATCTCCCGCAACTGTTGCTTTTGGGCCGCAGTCAGGCTTGACGGGAAGTTGACCTTGTACTTGATCACGAAGTCGCCGCGCTGGCCTGGCTTCTTGGTCATGGGCATGCCCAGGCCGGGGTACCGGTCTTCGCTTCCCGGCTGCGTGGGCCCGCTCTTGTCCAGGTTGAGCTGCCTGCCCTCGATTGTCGTCACGGTCCGCTTCCATCCCGTCAACGCCTCCTTCAGATCCAAAGATACCGTGTGCACGATGTCGTTGTCCTCGCGCTTGAACAGCGGATGTTCCTTCTGTTAGACATTATTAGCATCCTGAGTCTTTGCCATATCCACGGGTTCGGGGCTGCTTACCTCCTCGACGATGAAATGCAGGTCCTGGCGACCGCCCTCCACTTGGTCGCCGACGCCGTTGAACTTAATCTTCGATCCCTTCTTCAGGCCGGGCTTGATGGGAACCTCCAGAATCTGATCCGTTTGTACCCGCTTGCCCGACTCGTCGAATGTCTTGCGCTTAATCTTCATCTTCTTCGTGACGCCGTTAAACAGCTCCTCGAGGGTCAACGGCAACGGTCGCTCCACGGTCGTAATCTCGGGCGTGGGCTCGCGTTTTCTGGGATCGCTGAACCCGGACGTCCTCATCCGGGGGCGGCCAGACCGTGCGCCGCCTGGTGCGCCGCCAAAGGAAGAGAAGATGTCGGGGAAGTCTTCGTCGTCCCCGCCTCGCATCCCGCTGCCTCCTTGTTGGCGCATAAACTCGGCAAAGATATCTTCGGGGTTGTTGAAGCTGAAGGTGCTGCCGCCTGGGCCGCCGCCGCCGCTGGTGCTGAAGTGGAACGTCCGCGCGCCTCCGCCGCCAGGCATGCCGCCGCCGCCGCCAAAGTCGAAGCCGCCGAAGCCGCCGGGCATGCCTCCCGCGTAGGGGTTGCCGCCAGCAGCGCCATCAGGCGGGGGAGCGGCGCCGCCGCGAAGCAGGAACTCGAGGCCATACTGGTCGTAGATCTTGCGCTTCTCGGGATCGGACAGAATCTCGTACGCCTGGGAGCACTCCTTGAACTTCTCCGACGCGTTGGGGTTGTCCTTGTTCTTATCCGGGTGCCATTTCAGGGCTGCCTTTCTGTGAACGAATGATGGTTAGCTTCAGGTTTCGTGACACGTGCGGTTCGGATATCGAGGAGGCAAATCAAGTCGAGGCTAGACCACAAACACCTTGCTGTCCAGCTGCGGAGTGGCGAGCTCGGCCCGCCCCGAAAGTCCGCGTGTGGGTGTAAGCAAATCATAGAAATATAAGACATACCTGTAGCCCTTCTTGATCTCATCCTGCGAAGCCTCGGGCTTGATGGAGAGGGTGTCGTAAAGCTTCGTCTCCTTGACCATGGTGAGCAACCAGTCGCGTACTGGGACGCAGGTCTAGCGTGTCTCGGTGTGATGGTGTAGCAAGTTGAGTCTCAGCGCAGTCTCGCTGCCGAGGGTATCGTGTGCGCTGCGTGCTATTTGTGCGAAGTTGCAGGAAGCAAGAAAATGGCTGAGGTGTGTCGGGACAACGTCGTGAGGTGATGGAGTGACGGAGGGAGACGGCGAGTGGTTGGCACGTGTGGGGGGCCCGTATCCGGCCACTGTGGGAGCTTGTGGAAGATTCGGCGGGCTCCAGAAACAGGTGATGGGCCCCTATGACGCACCGACCAGCCAAGCCCGCGGCCGGCCAGAGCAGTCCGGCAAGCGATTGTGCGAGGCCGAGTATGGGGACAATAGCGAACATGCGCTGTTCACCTCGTTCGGAGATTGAAAAACAGCATTGACGGCTGTGCGACGAGGGAGCGAGGCATTGAGACACGCGTTGCCCAATGTCGACGCTGTCGAAGCATGAGCCCAACCAAGCCGATCCCCCCGCCTATGACGACCGACAAAAATGGCGGGGTCGGCACCTAGCCAGAGCCCACAGCGGGGTTCCATGGCGCGCTGGGCCGTCATCAGGCCGTACTCCGGCGCATTGCACCACCGCTTTCATCGTCCGATGCCTCACCGCAAGAAATCACCGCAGGGGACCCGTGTCCGTAACTCGATGCAAGCCATTTTGCTCCCATCACAGCCGGACAGGCCGTACCTTCTGCGCCGCCATCCGCTACGGCCCGTCAGTGCAAACCCTTCAGCGCTCGAGCACTATCACTGCGCACAGAACCTTCTAGAAGCTTCCGTCCCAAGTAGCTGTGGCAGCGACGCCACTGTGCTACCCTAGACCTGTCGACATGAACGCCAACAACAGCAGCAAGGCGATGACTTGCGGCGACGTTTTCAAAACTAAAGAAAAAATGCATCGCCTTTGAATAAGAGAAGAGCACAATGCAAGTAAGGGGTATACAACGGCGCCTTGCCGCTGTAGTAGTGTGAAAGCCCTTTCCGCTGCGCTCTATTCGCGTCCAGCAGGGTACGCCGCCAGCCATCACATTACGCTGCCAAAGCAGAAGCCGTCACTCACAATGCGTAGCTCTTCTATTCATAGCAGGGTCAGCCAATTCACCGCACACAGTCATAGTAGCACCAGCAAGCACACATTCATCGACGCAAGCATAATAACAGCACACCTATCCTGTTCATCTGTATAATGCAACGCTCCTTTCGCCTAGACGCCTGGCTGTGTAGCCGCTGTGGTCGACAGAAGGGTACAATAAGCTCTTTCGAAGAAACCATAATGACTCAACGAGTGTTGATTACTGCTGTCCATTCCTCCCGCTCCCAGTGTGCCTGTGCCTATCCCTCACAACAAGCGAATCTAGTCGAAAACAGTATCTGTCAACTCTTTCGCTTCGAGGGCTCTTGCAAGTCTATTCGTTGTGGCCCGAGATGCCCGCATCAGTTCCGCCCGATTTACCCTCCCTCCGGCTCGTGCTTGGAGTTGCAGCCACAAAAGCCGGAGGCCGAGCGCGCTCCTCCATCTCAGGAGCTCCGCCTTTGGAATCTTCAGAGACGCCAGTCGTCCGTGGCTCTCGGATGTGAGCAGCGCCAATAGCGTCATCGTCCTCGGCCGGTAATGTGTTTGGCGTGAGCGTGGCCGATGTATCCTCCACGTGCGCAGGCTGCTGACTGAGCGATACTGACCCAGGCATGTCAGGCCGTTCTGGCGTTGACCCAATGTCGACGCCGCTGATGGCCTCGAGCTCCTGCTCAGACGTGCCTGCTCCCTCCGCGGCCGCGATCTCTTGCCCATCGCCAAAGGGGTTGTCGAAACCGCTCCTATCATCGCTGCCGATGGAAGCTCGGTTGCTGTCCATGGAATCTATGCTATCTGCCCGGTGCTTTCTCTTAGAAGGAGAGATGGGATCGGCCATCGTTGGAATCCTAGTCTCTGAGGCTTCAGCCTTTTGCCTGTTAAGCTCCTGGCGGAATGCCTTATTCTCCGCCCGTACGAAGCGTTCCAATGGCGCAGAGAGTGGTTCTCGCGTAGCATTCAACGCATCTTCAGTGGCGTAAACGAGTAGAGGAGCCTTGGTCTCCTGCCACATGTCGCGGAAAACGCGCTCCTTCTCGACTTTCTGTATATTTCGCCTTAGTGGACCGCTGGAATAACCGCGAGGGGGACGGTATTTCTTACCTCGACCTGAACCGGCTTCTCATCCTTGGGCAGATATGCGAGTCTCCACCACTGATCCAGAGGCTTTGGCTCGTCGTCCAGTTGTATCAGGTCCGCATCGGAGCGCTGGCAGACATACACAATGTCCGGTTGAGTCGCCACGCCGCGGAGTAGATACTTTTTGCACGTCATGGGTTCTGGTCGGCCGGGTTTGTTGGGTACGGTGAGAAGTCTACCGAGGAAGCGCTGCTGGGCGCTCGCCCTTTCCCGCTGCATGTTGATCGCTGCAATCAAGTCAGCCCGAGGCGTTTTCCTGTCCGAGTCAGCGGCCTTACCTTTCAGCCTCAACTCCATATCATTGAGCATCCTTTGCGACAGCTGCAGCACATCCTCCACGGTGCGAGAGTGGCTCTGCTCCTCTTCGCTCATCCGGCAAGGGGCTGCGCGGTAGTCTGGGTATCTGTCCGTGTCGAAGCCCGACTCTTGCATCCCTCGGAATCTCCCGCGGCCCTCCAGGTACTGGCGGTACATCGTCCACTGGTTAATAATCTTGTGGACGATTTGGTTCTTGTCGTGCATTTGCTGGTTCATGTTATTCTTGTACTCGTAAATCCTCCTTTCCTGCTGGGCAAGGCCTTCGAGGGTCTTCTTGGTTTCGATCCATCCCTGCTGTATTCGTCGGGCCTCGTCCTTCCGGCTAGCGAGGTATTTTTCAGGGTAGAACTCTTCGGGTATCTCAATGCAGTCTTCGGGGCCGTCGCCACCCATCTTAATGGTCAAGACCTCGCCCATTTCTTTGAACATGGCCATCCTAGAGTCCTCGTTCATCTCGGCCCAGGACAGCGCATCGCTCCACATGACGTGGTCCAGAGACTCATACAGTGTCTTGATCTGAAGAAAGTCGCCGCGCATGTGCTCCACCTCCAACAGGCCAAACTTGGCCTCTTCGTCTCCAAGGTCGTCCCCCAACACTGACGTTAGAGCGGCAACTTGAGAAAGAGGCTTGATGAGTTCGGTTCCCTGCTCGGCAAGAGTCTCGTAAAACTGCTTTTCGGGTCCCATGTCTGAGGAAAACGGCATCAGGTCTGCAAGCACACTGACGGCTCCGTAGCTGCGCTCGGTCGAGTCGAGGAAGGCCATGAGCCGATGAATTTCCTCTTCACAGACTGGCGCCACATCATGCCGTTCACCCCACAGCACCTCGCCAGACTGCAGCTTGGCCAGAGCCTCTGGTGACAGGATTTCCCGGCCCTTCCACCACTCACTGTTGAACCCATACGATGGTGCGGGCGTGCCAAGCCGGAGCAAGATGTTGCGAGCTAGCGGGATCTCGTGGAGAATAGTGATGAGGCTTCCTAAGCGATGCCAACCGCTTGAGGTTGGGCCCTGAATCAGGAATGCCGGCGCACCTGAGGCTCTCTTCCGAGCGTCTGGGGCGGGCGCGCCGGCAGCCTGATGTTCGGTGGGCACCATGGCCCAGTTGCTCTGATCGTAGTCGTTGCGGTTCGCTGGGCCAAAGTAAGGCACCGAAGTCGATGAATCTAAAACGCCGGACTCTTGTTCGGGAAGAGTAATGCCGGCTTCCTGAGCCGATTCCCGCAACGCTCGCTGCATGTCTTCGTCTTCTCGAGAGTGGGCGTTCGACCCGCCTGTGACGTTCAATATTAGACCCCCTCCTCGTGCCAGGACGGACAGAAATACCGGCAACATCTCCTCCAGCAGTCCATTCCACCATCCTGCCCAGCGGCGATCGATCGTTGGACCGTGAGGGAGGCCTCGAAGGAGCAGCCGGCCCGTAGCCTTCTGGAGGAGGCGTAACACCCTGTATAACGTCGTTCTGCCCCATGGATTCGATATGAAATGCTGCAACAGTCAGCTTCTTGCTGGCGATGGCCAGGCAGCCGACACGTACATATTCCAGTATGGTTGTCGGAGCCATCTCTATCGGCCGAAAACATGCTGTCGTTCCAGACTTGCGTGTACTTTTGTCGAAACTAGGTCGTCGTCAGCCGGGTGCGAGTGCTAACTTGAGCTGGACAGGGTCTTTGGTACGCTTGAAGGGTTATCAAAGTACTGCATCACAACGGCCTCAACATTGCCGCTGTTGTTCTATGACGCGAACATGTTAGCAGAGCTTGCCCGCATTTGGCGAGACGCAGCCGAACCTTGAGAGCCTGGACGACCATGGAGCGGTCATCGTGAGGATCGAGACTGGCAAAGTCAATAACCTGACTGATCTCGTCCTCGGACGGCTCCTTGGAGGCCATGGTGACGTGCTTCAGGCCTCTCGCTGCCAATGCATCGACGTTGCGGGCGTCGCGCTGGGTCGGCTCGTCGCGGAGGTCTGGAGCTGCGAGAGTTGGATCGGGGCGTCCGAGGGTCGAAGCACAGACGTTGGGAGTGCCGTGTTTGAAAACAATGATAGGAAAGCCGTGGCTATGGTGAGGTTCGGCCGGCCAAGAAAGGGGAGCAATGTTGCGATGCCGCGTCACGATGCAAGGTCGCGGAAGCTGGCGGCAGCAAGCTCGTAGTGCCCGTCACAGTGGAGGTCAAGCGCCGTTGGCATGAGGTCCGACTGCCGCTGCGCTGCGTAGAGGTATAAGGTAAGGGTCGCGGCTGATAAGATAAAGCCCGCCTCAGCCGGCTGTGACGTACCCCCAGCGCTGGCGACAGGCGCAGTCTGCAATGGTTCAGAGGCCCTCCCAAATAGGTACCTATGCTCATCAAGGCCACTTCAGGCGCTTCGCAGTCACAGCCACAGAGAATTTTGAGAATGAATTAACCGTCTTCGCTAAAGTCTCTTGCTTCAGAAACACAAATGCCCCGGCAGGTCAACGTTGGACGGGTCCGCCCACTCCCAATTTCGCCTGACGTGTTCCCTGCTGCGAAAGTTGCAGCCGCCGTTTGTCCAGGCACTCTCTATTAGACTGACGAGAAAAAAGGTCATGCTTCAAATAACCATGAAATCAGAGTCCTAATATGCTAAGAGCGGTGCCGAATCTACAGAGGCAGCCTTGAAAGAAAGGCCATGATGCCTCGCCCACCAAGGCATAACCACGCCATCGTAAACGCCCGAAAGACTTGCGCTATGCAGTGTTGTGTACTGTGTATGTATGTGGGACGTCAGAAACCTTGTCGTCCCAGCATGGATGGATAACCACGCAGAATTGCCGTGAATGACGCCTCCGCGCCGCAGGCCCCGTCGTCATTCTTTGACCTCCTCGTCGAGATCGTCGTCGTCGTCGTCTTCCTCTTCAAAGTCGCCCATGTCCTCGTCACTGTCGCTGCCGCCAAAGTCTTCCTCCTCGTCTGTCATGTTCCAGAAATCGACGTCATCATCGGCTTGTTTCTGTGGCGCGGGCGCCAACTGAGCCGGCGTGGGCATAATGACGCCATCCGGGACATCCTTTTGCGACTGAGCAACCACCTGCTTGGCCAGAGAATCGTATTGTTGGCGATCATCTCTATACAGGACGCTGGCATCGACGTTCGCAGCCGAGTTGATCTCGGGGTCGTCCATCAGAAGGAGGACGGACCGCAGGACAGACTCGACGCCGTGCAGAACGTTCCAGCGCTCGCTCGCCAGCTCGCCAGACTGCTCATCATCTCCGGGCCTGTGTAGAATGGAAATGCATAGATTGCCGTCGGTGTACACGTTGGGATGGACTATATTCCTGGTGAGGAAGCGGAAGGTGGGAGGCTGGTAGGGGTAGTCGGGGGAGAATTTCATCTCGGCCTGTCAGAGGTATGTGTCAGAACAATTCTTCGAGCTGATCCTGGAATTCTCGCACTCACTCTGAGGTACGCTCCGTGCCAGACACTATCCGGGTTCACGACCCAGAGCCCTAGTTTCCAGCGCAAAATGTTGGCTTCGTCCGTCTTTAGCAGGCAAGTTAGCATCCTGTTGAGCAGTGGCCTTCCCCAGGTCCATGGAGGGTACTTGCCTCGATGTGTACCCATTTCTCCTTCTGGAGAGGTATCAACTCCTGCATGAGCCGCTTCTGCGCCATGATGATGGCTTGTTCGTTTGCCCCAAGAACCACTGCTTGGCGGCTTTTGAAGACTACCTTCGCGGTAGACCACAGCTGACGAGGGCCAAGCGTGTTGGAGGTGTCGAGATGCTTAGGCGGATTGCGGTTCAGAGGGCGGCCCCAGCGGCTCGAGGCTGCTGCGAATAGTCAAGGCGTCGGCTCGCACACGGGATGAAAGACGAGTCGGGGCGCTTCGAAGGTGATGAGGGTGCAGGCAGCGCTTGACAGGGGACACAATGCGAGAAAGAGGACAAGGGAGAGCGGAGGAGCGTGGTTGGAAGGGGCTCAGAGGCGCGCAAGCCGCAGCGTTGGTCGAGTACAGACAGAACGTCGTGCCCTGCGTCTGTAGGAGGATGGATGAAGCGGAACAGCGGGAGGCACAACGGCGACGGTTGGCGATGCGTTGGTCAGCGGGCAGAGACGGGCGAGAGTGACGGCATCAGGTGGTCCGCCGCCGCCGCCCGTCGCAGATGACTGATGCCGGGGCACCTGCAGGGCCTGTCTTGGGCGCTAAGGCGGGGACCGTGGCAGCCGGCGCAAGCCCAGGCCCGCCTCGATGCGCCCCTCCCCCGGCGGCAGCGGCGGGCGGCTAGCTGCGTTGCACGCCTACGAAAACGGACTTGACGCCCCTAGTGCCACTCCCAGCCCGCCACAGTGTACCGACTGCCGCCTGATCGCCAAATCGCCTCTCCGTGGCGCCTCGTGGTGAAGCGCTGTAGAGCACTTCCAAAAATCGGCGACGGAGCAGTTGCTCGAGTACAGAAACAGGGCCCGCTTGGGCTCATGGCCGCTGGCAACTAGCATCCGTGCATTGTTGCCAGCGTGCCACGGCTTCGAACATACGGCGACGGTTCAGCGTTGCCTGCGTGTCGGCCCATCCTCGTCATGAGTCGTGGGCCACCGAGTTTGGCGCCCTGACTCGTTCCACCGCAGCGGGCGGCAGCCCCGACAAGGCTACCTAATACCTACTGTACCAGTAGGTTCCTTACTCATCGCATCGGGCTGGACAGCGACAGCTGAACCCAAACCCCGTTGGGGCACGCTTCGCCAGGCGCGCAGCCCAGTCCCGAGGACTTTGCCCGTGAACTTGCTGAGACGTCCGGTGTCGGGTCACACCCGTGCTGCAATCTCACTCCCCTTCCTCCTCGGCATGGCCCGTCGGGCCCTTGTCAGATGGTGGTGTCCAGCGTGGATCCGCTGTCGACCCAGCTGTTCGGAACTCGATATTGTTTCAGACATTCCTATCCCGGGGCATGCTCGTCTCGCCTGGTCCATCGTCGACTCCTGCCCGATGAGCAGCTCTTCCCAACGGCCAGAGTCTCCTCCATGGTCTCCTAAGATACTTGGACGAGCAGGCTTCCTGTCGCTGATCATTTCAATGCACACTGCCATGTCCAGCCGCCTCATCAGTCAAATAAACCACTTGACGCGTCCATCTGCAAGGTAATCTGGCAAGCCTGGATTGTGGGTGACACCGCGTCACTCTTCACCGAGACATCGAAAATTCATTTACAATCCATTTGTCTTCTACTGATATCTCAGAGATGACACGCTAAGCAAAGCCCCGGCAAGGTGTATCTTGGCCGGAGACGTGTCTTCCCAGCATTGCACAATCATCAATTGCGCAAAACGGACCCCTGACATGGCCCTCTGGCGGCCCGCTGCGGGTATCGGCCCCAGTCTTTGAGGCTCATCTACGTGCCTTTAGCTGCCCAAGTCGTAGTACAAGCAAGTTCCAGTCCTGAAGTTGTAGATGAATGAGTGCCGAGGACCGTTCTTCCTCTCGTACGTGCAACGCCACGTGTCGAGCTGGTCGTGCAGCTCCTGCACGTACTTCTTCTCCGAGGTCGTGACCGCGTGCTCGACTCTTCTCCAGCTCTCATAGTCCGATATCTTGGTCCCTCTGATGAGATCCATGACCTGGTCCGTCGTCTCCACAGCCAGAATCGGCCCATCCAAGAATGATCGTACCAAAGTCGATGCGCTAACATGTGCCTGCTCCACGACGGTGCGTCGGTTGAACTTCTTGCTCCTCGTTTGGGCTACCAGCACCTTGACGTCCTGCTCGTGGCCCTTGTCGCCGCTCATGCTAGAAGACTCGGCCTGGGAAGTGCTGGTTCTCTGCTTTACAATCGCCTTCGAGTCCCGGTCGCGAATCTGCGGTCGAAGCCACGTCAACAGCTGCGAGGCGGGGATGTCAACGTCCGCAACGTCATTTCTGCCCATGGTTTTGATCTTCAGCATCGAGTCTTGTTTGATGATGATAATCCACGAGTACGATTCGTCTCTGTGCTTCAAGAGCAAGTCTTCGGGGGACCTCGCGTCCTTGGCAAGCTCCGCGCTGATGTCATGCGACCAAAGCGACTGCAAAAGCTCGACGCCCATGGATCTGAGCAGCGTGCCATCGAAGCTTGCCACCAGAGCATCGCACTGGTGTTGCACTACGTTAGCAAGGCATATGCCGGGGTAACATTCCTGGGAAACCTACTCTGTGCTTGGAGAACATGTTGCTGCTGCCTGTCTCGTCTTCGGTCTTTTTCAGGAACGATTTGCCTCCGGATTTGGGCGTTCTTGCGAGCTTCTCCCACGCCAGATTGAAGCCGACAGCATGCCGTTCATCATACCGACCACCAATCTTTGGCCGATGCTCTTTGATCAGGTGGTCATACCGACCGCCGGCAGCGAAGACGTCCTTGGACACCTTTCTGTCGTTGACGCAGGAGAATAGCAGGCCACCAAGACAAAAGTCTTCCCTGATGCTATGGAGAGGGTTGACATAGATCTTTGTGGAGACGCCGAAGCGCTTGGTATACTCGACAACCTCTTTGATGTGGGCAATCGTCGGCGAGGCACGTTGGTACATATCGGTGCCTTCAAAGAGCTTGCTGAGTTTGGAAAAGGCTTTGTTGGGGGTATCTGCCTGCATGTCAACAATCTTCCATCACGTCGCGGAGCTAATCATTTGTATTCGTACCTCGAAAATCAAATCGCGAGAGCTCGTCGACGCTGGTAGCCGATATACCCACCGTCGGTGAGCGCAGCTCCATTCTTATCTTCTGCCAGGTGAAGCTGTGTATATTCAGTTTCGTCAAGACCTCAGATGCAGCTCTTCTGCACGTTGCAGGGATACCGCAATGCTCGTAGATGAGCTGCAAAAGGTCTGAATGCCCTATGTGGAAGCACATCGGGCCGGCTGACAAGGACGGAAATGACATGACGATCTCGTCCAGGACCTTCAGGACTTCCGCTTCCTTCAGGGCTAGGTCCAAGGTGTCGTGGGAGACAATGTCAAAGTCAACTTCCCCAAACATCTGTGGCTGCCCCGTGTCTTTCTTGTCCCGGTATGCGTGCCCAAACGTGTACGTCCGTTGCAGGGTGGTGGGATTCTTGGCAACCAGACGCGCCAGTCCCATCGTCAGGTCGAAAGGCAGCTGAAGCACCGTACCATTTGGGTCTAGAAGTTGAAAAACGCTATCTCCGTAATGTGCTGACTTTGGATAGATGGAGCTGCGGTTTGCCTCCACGGCCCCATGTCGACGGAAGATTGATGTAAGGACATCTTTCGCAATGCTCTGGTTATGCAACTCTGCAGGGCTTGGACTGCTTGCTAGCATGTCCCAGGCGTAGTCCTTCGTGGGCTCAACTGGTCGTCCGAACAGCGTGCTGAGCATTTTGCCATAGTACGGGGAGCTGGGGTCCGACAACCCTGCCAGGGTGCGTCGTATGGTTTCGCTTTCCATCTGGACCGGCAGCTTACCACTCTTCAGCAGATCGGCGCTAGATGGCCTCTCCTTTGGGCTGTGATTGACAAGGGAGAGCACGATCTCGGTCTGCGTCTTCTCGGCTGGCTTGAAGTCCGACGGGAGAACGGGCTGCGGGCGCCGAAGCTGGCCGATGACATCTGCTTTTTGCATCCCTAGCATTGGCTGATAGCACATCTCGAAGAAAATGATTCCAAGGGAGTACATCTAGGTAGATCAGTGCCCGCCCCCGGAATGCGCAAAATGCGGGTTAGGGCTCCGACTCACATCAACTTTGGTGCTATACATGCCATCCGCGGCCGACCTCACTTCCGGTGCAGAGTAGTATGCGGTGCCGATGCTTCTCGTCATGTCGTCCGTCTCAAGACTGTTGGCAGCGACTTTATCCACCGAGAATTGGCCACTTGTGGCGAGGCCAAAGTCTCCGATCTTGACGTTGTCTGCGCCGTCTATACTGCTGCTAATGAAGATATTTTCAGGCTTCAAGTCTCGGTGAACGATGCTCAGCCCGTGAATGTGCGCCAATCCCTCGAGAATCTGACGGAAGAGGCGCCAGATCTCGGGTGTGTTTTTGAAGAGGTTACGCGAGATAAGGTCTCGCAATGTCTACACTCGGTGAGAAATCTGGATGCCAGGGACGCATTCGGAAAGACTTACTCGTTTCTCGCAGTACTCCATGGAGATGTACATGACCGTACGATAGTGCCTCTGAAATCTGGCGCGGCGTTGCAAGGCACCTTGCCTATCCTTGTCGGGAGACATGACGCGGTTACCGATAGCATCGCCAGCCATGGAACTTTCCCCGTCGTCGTCGGACTCGTCGTCATCTTCGTCTTCGTCGCTTTCATCCTCGTCATAGCCATAGTCCACGGGGGCATTCGACGACATGAAATCGAGTCCACCGGTGCTTGTGGCGAACTGGATGTCAATGCCTGCCGATCCTACATCTCCGGTGTCTTCCGTAAAGTCATCCGTGGAGGTTTCGCCCTCGGTGTCGGTCAGGTCAGGGACTTCCTCGACCCAAGTATTGTAGTAGCGCACCACCGCCGGATGGCTGAGCTGCGAGAGCAAGCGTACTTCCTTGAGAATCTCGGTCAAGCTAGCCTGTGATCGTTGGGTGATTTTCTTGATGGCATAGATCTGGCCGTCCAGCTTCTTTCGCGCCTTGACAACCTCGCCAAACCCACCCTTACCCAAACGACCTTCCTCCACAAAGTCTTCTGTGTATCGCGATACTGTCACGCTTCGATTCATAGACTCTCGCCTCATCCTGGTGGCAAATCCCTGCAGTGAAGTCATTGACGGCTGTGCGGATAAGATAACCGAGGAGTCTTCGACAAGCACTGGGGCGTCTGTGGCCAAGAACTCGCTGGAGCCCAGCTCAAATGCTCGCGGCCGTTTCTGCTTGTCTTCCTTGAAGAATCTGCTCACAAGCTCGTGCAGAGACTGAGATAGCGAGAGCGAGTCCATGAGGTTCCTTGGAGACGAGTATTTCTGGAACACGTCGAGGCCAAAGATCATCTGTACGAAGACAACGCCAAACTCCCATATATCAGTCTTGTATGTGTATTGCGGCTTCGAGGCTGCGGCAATTTCTGGGGGGAGCCAGTATGCTGATTTGGCAGAGTTGAAGCCGGGGAGGCTTTGCGTCCGAGCAGTGGCGCTGTGTATCTCCCGTTGGTACCAGGCGTCAGATATCTTTGGCACAACCTCACCGGTTGACTCTCTGAACAGAAGAATATTGCCAGGGTGTAAATCCTGGTGCGCTATGTTCTTGTTGTGTAGGAAGCTCAGCGCATCGAGCAGATCCCTCGTCCAAGACCGCACTTTGCCAACCTCGAGATGGCCCGCAAGCTCCAGCAGCTCTTCCAAGGACCCTTTGTCAGCCATGGGAGTCAATATTCTCACAGTCCAGGTGTTCATCGCTGCTGGGTCGCTACGAAGTCCGCTCTCAACCTTGAAGTCCAGCACGTCGACCAGGTGGCGATGCTGGATCTTTTTGGTAGACTTGATGTCTTGAAGACGGGACTCGACAGACTGCAGTTGCTTCTTAAATTCTTTGGGGTCCTTTCCGTTTGATCGTAAGATGGCCTCCTTGAGGGCCATCGTTTGGCTGCTTTGTCCGTTGACGAGCACCGGACGCACGGTGTAGACGGTGGACACCTGACCCTTGCGAGGATCGCATTTTCCAGAAACTGATCGGAACGTGAGGACGTTGCCAGCTTTATCGGTGGTGTCGCAAAACTGGTCGAAGTCGATTTGCTCAATATCAGAGCCCGTGCTCGCGGTAGGCTTGGCTGGTCCATCAGCTCGACGACTGAGCCGGGATTCTTTGGCCTTTTGCCTTTGACGGTTGAGCTGCTGCTGCAGCATTTCTGACATGACTCTTTCTTCCTCCTTGACCTCTTCCTGCTTCTTGAGTTCCGCCTGCTCCTTCTGGCGTTGAGCTAGTTCGGCAACGTTCGCCTCGTGGCGCTCTCGCTCCTCCTCGAGAGAAGGGAGCTGTTTGCCCGTCGCTTTCGCCTGCGCTGCGTCTTCCAAGATGTCTCGAATGCCCTCCACAATTTGATCAACCATCTCCTGCTCGTCTTTGGCAAAGATCTTGGGCTGTGTCTCCACAAACTTCTGGACCTTGAACTGAGTCGCCTCTCGCATGTGCTCAAGACCCTTGACGGTGAGCAGGGGTGGCGACTTGGGGTAGGTCGCCGTCAACACAAAGCCAACAGTCACGGCGAAGTCGCTGTCGGTCGACGCCTTGATATGAATATCAAACGACGGCTCGGTTTTCTGGCTGTCGGTGAGCATTGTGACTCAGGGCGGATCCCAAGGCAAGAAGAGCAAGTACCTTCCACGCACTATGCGCATCGCCATGCTTCACAAAGTCGTCGCCGTATATGGCTTCAAGAGCCAGCAGCTCGTTCTCCTGCAGCTCCTCGTACTCGATCTTGGTGGTTGCGTCGGGGGTGGTGGGCTTGAGGCCCGGAAAGCTAGAGTCATCTTGCTTGTGAGATAAATTGAGCGGCTTCTTCCACGGCCCGGGTGCTCGCCACGCCATGGTTGCGTGAGTCCCAGGTAAGTGCCACAGCCAAGGCTGCGACGCTTACGCCGAAGAAGCCATGGTAGCTGAGATTCTGGTGGATTCTGGTGAACGACGTTGAGTGCAGAAGATGAAGCCTTGTGTGAAACGAGCCCGCCACTCCAAGCTAGAATTTATGGCGGGGTAGCTCGAGGAGAGCTGGAGAGTCCAAGCGGTGGAGCGCCTTGTTGCAGCGACCCGACGCTTGTCCCTTCAGCTGAGGTCGGGCCTGAAGGTGCTCGAACAGCGCCCCGCCGTTATCAGCAGTGTCGGGCTGCTAGTTTGGCGGTGTCGAAGACCCCGCAGTGCCGGCGGGGGAGCCTCGCAGTGGGGAGATTCACTGAAGCCGGCCGCCCCAGGGCTGAGGCAAGCTCCACTACGAGGTCGAGCGGCGCCAGCGGCGGCCGAGCGAACTTCTTATCGATAGGGTCCTTGCAGTAGCAACTGGACGACACCTGATTCGGTCGCGGCTCCACCGACGCTTGCAGGACGGGAAAGTAAACAAATCCCCAAACCGCGGCACGCCTTACTAGGTAGTGCGTCACGGCAGCGCTCGCCCTCTCTACATGCCGACCAAAGCAGCTTTGCATTTGGCAGGCTACATTTCGGAAAGACTATCTTGATTTCGGTCGCCTTGGCCTCGAGACAGCATGCTTGGGTGGATGTTGCGGCGGGGCGAGAACGCGCCAGACGCGGATGCTGGAGGTATCACATCCATTGACAGGACTGCGAGCGGTCGCGATTTCGGCTCAACTGACATGGCGCTTGGCATAGATACAACCCAGTTAGATCAACCTGACACGCCAGCGCCGGTGTTCGCAGCTCGGGCCTTTAAGAGCGCGTTATTCGGGACGCCAGCACCCGCGACGGGAGAGACTCGAAGCAGCCAGGACAGGCCGGCAAAGAGGAGGGGCACGGCAACATTGGAGCGAGGATCAGGAACGCCTTCCAAGCCTCAAGGTATCCTCCTCACACCGGGGACCGGCACCTCGCGGCGAAAGCGTGTCTCATTCGGTCACGACATCACTGTGACATCCAAGGCTGGCTCCAAGACCGACAAGGTGTCAGCAAAGGATGGGGACAACAGTCGGCGAACGCGTATCGCGGAAGCTCTCGCGAACTCGCGACAAAAAGTAGACCTTGGAGCAGGCAATCAGGCCGACACGCTGGCGACCGCGGCCAACAACTCCGACGACGAATGGGAGGAGGAAGACGATGACGACTTCGCCGCCGCTGACATTACTCTGGATTTGAACGAGCCTCATTCGCAATCCGGTCGATATTGGAAAGAAGAGTTTGAAAAGTATCATCAAGAAGCCAAAGCAGAGATGGAGAAACTTCTCAAGTATAAGCAGCTTGCAAAGTCCTATGCTCAGCAAAAGGATGCGGAGGCCATTCAGCTTGCCGAACGGCTCAGGGATGAACAGCAGCGGGTCATCAAGATGGAGAAGAAGATTGCGCAGAACGCTTCACAAATCGTGTTGAAACATCGACAATCATCCGACGACGAACCCACGGAGCTGCTTGCGAAGCTGACCAAGCAGACGACTCTGGCGGCCCAGTATCGCCATCGTGTCCAGGAGTTGGAAGACGAACTTGATACATTCCTACGCCAGAAAGCAGGGGATGACGATGCCAAGGGGCAGCGGCGGAGACAGACGGCGGCGTCACCCACAACGCAGAAAACCTTGCTTGACACGCAGCGGGAACTTCGTCGAGCTCGGGCCCAGCTGAAGGATCTCGAGTCGCTCCGCGAAGAGATATCGGCTTTGAAAACCCGCGTGCGGGTTGCCGAGGCACAAGCAACCAGGGCAAACAAGGACGAGATCGAATTCACAGGGGGGAGCAGAGCTCGTGACCTACGAGCCCAGTTGAAGCAGGCAAAGGAGGAGTCCATGAAAAAGGACGAGGAGATCTTACAGCTCAAAAGAGACTTTGAGGCTTTCAGGAAGGAGAGCGAGGTCCACGATGCAGACACCAAGGCCGTGCTGGAACGAGCCCACACCAAGATATCCGATCTTAAGAAGGAGATCAAGAATCTCAAGGCCGCGGGCTCCGATCGAGCTCGACCAAGCAGCTGGCATGCCGGCCCTGAAGCGGAGCAAGAGACGGAGAGTAGCGCAAAGGCAGATGAGCCATCCAAGCATCCAGTCGCCAGAGGCCTGAGCCGAAGGAAGTTTGCCTCGGTAGACCATGGGGGCGATTACATCTACGATGCCGAGGCTCCTGGTGCACAGACTCGAAGTCTACGAGAAAAGTTCCAGGACGATGCAATATTGGGAGTCAAGAGTGCCACCAGGACCTTTTCAGAGCGACCAACCCTCGACAAGCCTAAGTGGCAGCCGTTCGTCCCAAGGTCGCCGAGGAATAGGGCCTATCTTGGCGAAGACCTGGAGAGACGCATTCGCAACGGCGGCGCGACTCCCGCGGCTACCAAAACCAAGACCCTGACAGCTCCTGATCTACCATTCTTGGTGGATGCCGTGTCGACCCGCGATTCGTCGGAGAAACCTAGGCGCAACGGCGAAGTCGACCTGCTGCAAGACCGCTTCGCACGCCTGGGCGGGCCGGACGCCAACGCGAACAGCAACAGGATCAACAGCTCCATGGTCGGCAACACGTCCAAGAGCGCGATCCCGCCAGAGCGCCGGGCGGCAGCGCTTGCGCGGATTGAGCAGCGCCTGGCGGAGAAGAAGCAGCGATCTGGCAGAGCCCAGAGACGCAAAGGCCACGACAAGGAGAATGTGCGGCCGTGAGGTGCGCGTCACGCGAACAGTTCGTTAAGGGTATTTTCAAGCATGGAGTTCAGGACTATTGCCACGAGTATTGTCAAGGATGGTTGTATCGTGTAACTTATTGTACCGGGATGGAGGGTCGCACAGGATGCCATGTGATGTTGTTTTAAGCTTAACCCTGGACGGAAACGTCGATGCATAACGGAGTCCCCCGCGTGGATTGTGCCCATCCAGCCCGCTCCCGCCAACGTTCGTAGCGGCGCCGCCCGCCCGCCCGCCCGCTTAAGATGGGCGCCTAAGTCCTCCATTCCTCTTCCTCTCCCCATGGCGCCCGAACAATGGCGTCGTCGAAGCAGGCAGCATTCGACTCCCACGATGCGCTCCGCGACGAGATAGAGGAGCTCGAGGCCCGTCTGCGCGAGGCCAAGGCCCGCCTCCGCGCTGCGGCCGGCCATGACCGACCTTCGGCGCCCGCCGCCGCTGCTGATGCCGCGCTGGCACGGCCATGTTAGTTCCCCAAGACATTCCCGCCTGGACCATAGCACGAGCCTGACATCTTCGCAGCAGCACCGCCGGCGACGTCTGCGGCGCACTTCCTGCTCCTGCTCGCGGACTCGGCGCTGCCCGTCGGCGCCTTCGCCTTCAGCAGCGGCCTCGAGTCGTACCTCGCGCACAGCCCGCGCGGCGTCACCTTCTCGTGCTTCCTGCCCCTGTCACTGTCGTCGTTTGGCGCCAGCACGCTGCCCTTCGTGCTCGCCGCGCACCGCGACCCGTCGGCGCTGCCGAGCCTCGACGACCAGCTCGACGCCGCCGTCGTGTGCACCGTCGGCCGCCGCGCCAGCGTCGCCCAGGGCCGCGCCCTGCTGAGCATCTGGGAGCGCTCGTTCCGCCCCTCGCTGCCCCGCGACGCCGACGTGCAGGTCTTGAGGGACTTCTCCGCCCAGCTCAAGGCCTGCGGCGGCGGCGACGACGACGTCCCGCCGCTGGTGTCGGCGCACCTGGGCCCGCTGTTCGGGGCCATCTGCGCCGTTGTCGGGCTCGGGCTGCGGCAGACGGCCTACGTCTTTATGCTGGGCCACGTGAAGGCGCTGATATCGGCGGCGGTGCGGGCCAGCGTCTTCGGGCCCTACCAGGCGCAAAAGGTGCTGGCGGGCGAGCAGGTGCAGCGCATGATTGACTCCATCATTGACAGGGAGTGGGAGACGCGCGTCGAAGAGGCCGGTCAGAGCGTGCCCGTCATGGACCTGTGGATCGGACGGCACGAGCTTTTGTATTCGAGGATCTTCAATAGCTGAACAGCTTGCGTAGCCCAGCGTTCAATTCATATGGTATCATTATTGTACGTTGAAAACGGACCCCTTCTATGTACAGTTCCCGTCCCTACACCTACTCATCGTCGCTGTCGCTGTCGTATGCCACCAGCGGTCCCGCCGCAGCCGCTGCTGCTTTTGGCTTCGAGCTTACGGACACCTTGGCCTTGTTGAGAGCCGCAAGAGTGCTGCCCGAGAAGATGCCCGATCCTTGACTCTCCGGCTGACCTGTTTGTGGCGCTTCTGCCCCGTTTTCTGACGAAGGCTCCCCGTTCTCAATCATTGCGCGTTCTTGATACTCCACCTGGTAGCCCTCACGTCCGACTGGATTGACGGCCTGGGCACCCCGAGCAAAGTGTACTTCGTCCGGTGCCTCGTAGCCCTCGAGGCCGTAGCCGCTCTCAATCTTTCTCCGCTTCCTCGCCTCGGGATCTTTGCCCTCGATCTCGGCCACAAAGGCGGCAGGCAGAGCTCTCCGGATAGCTTCGGCGGCTTGTTCCTCGACTCTCCTCGCTTCTCGTGCTTGCGCCATGGGGTTGGGGTCGGCCGTCGCCCATCTGACGTTCAAGGTCTCGTCGTTGTCCAAGGCCTGATGCGCCATGGCCTCTCTCGCAAACTGCGCGTTTGCTTCGTTGGTATATGTGATGAAGCCCACGCCCCTAGAGTTCAATACGCGAACTACTTGTGTCAGTGTGTACGATAAGAAGAGGGTACACATGTTACTTACTGCGCTCGATCTGCCCCCACTCAGCAAAGTGGCGAGCCACAATCTCCTCGATGTCATCCGTTACGTGTATCCGTCCGACGTAGATGGTTCTGTTCTGCCTCATGAAGCTACCGACACCACCCATGTCGTCTCTGTAGTCGGAGAACTTCTCCCGGCCGAAGCAGTCGACGTTGGGGCTGAACATGTCGTACGTGGTGGGCAGGCGGTGGAGGTTTTCGCAGTCCTGGCCCTTGGGGCATAGACCTCTGGCAAAGCGCAGACAGAAGTAGCTTCCAGGTGTATTATCCGCCCTGGTGAAGCCTGCATCGTTCGCGATGTTGCAGCGCCCCTTGGCTTGGGTCTGTTGGTAGGCTTCCCTGTCGCCGCCAGACCACTTGTTGTACCAGATATTGTAGATGGTGCCGGTCTGGGGCGGAGGTTCGGAGGTGACGGCATCAGGGTCGGCCTGGACTCTGGCAGGGCGCTTCTTCTTGCGAATGATCTTCTTGACGGTCTTCTTTGTCGGCGCGGCGACTTCGGTGTTTGTTGTCGCGAGAGCCATGTCCTGGCCATCCTGCTCGGCGACCGGCGCCGTCGCAACCTGCTCTTCGTTGTCGGCCATGTTTCGTTCGCCAAAGATGCGGCCGCTGTGATCTGTGTGGCGAGCGGGCTGAAGTTTGCGAGGCGAGGTTGTCGGCTGGCAATAGACGCGACCGGCAGCCAATACGACGAGACTGGGCGGGAAAAGTTCCTGGGAAACCAGTGCTAGCGGTTCGGCGTAAATGGCAGGCGGTGAGCAATCCTCCCGTAAGAAAAGCCCCACGTTGCGCGATTCTGCCCAGGTCCCCCCACCTGGTATCTCGAACTCGCCAGACTCGAAGCTTTGACCTGCGTCGACAACTGTACCCAGCGATTTACTCGTTAAAGACGGCACTGCCGTCTATAAAGAAAATTCGCCGAAGATGGTGAACATTACGGAGAAGATTAAGGAGTATGTTCCGTCCGGCGATGGTATGTCGGGCGCCGAAGCTGACGATTTCTCAGGATTGAGGATGAGATGAGGAAGACTCAAAGTAAGTCATCCATGGTTATCCATCGCCCTGTCGAGCCGTTCATGTCTCGTCCTTGCTTTGTGACACGCATCTTGGGCTCCCCGGGGCCTGATCGCATGCTGAATGGGGGATGGTGCGGCTGGGTGCGAGGAAGCTCCGGTTCCCCTCTCACCGTTCCACGGGCACATACCACCTCGAAGAGAACTGCGATGCTGACATTGTAATAGAAAATAAGGCAACAGGTACGAGAAAAGGGTTAGATTTGCGTCTGAATCTGGGTTTTACTAACAATGCCAAGAATATCACTTGGGACTGTTAAAAGGGTAAGCATCCCCTGCACTCGTCATCTTCTTGAGGAGGACCGCCTGGTCTGCGTTTGGGGCCATCCTGACATTCTGCAGAAAACTCGCTCGTCTTCGAGCTCAACTTCTAGAACCCGGGCCCGGGTCGGGAGGCGGCGGCGGTTCCGGCTTCGACGTCAGCAAGAGCGGCGACGCACGCATATCCCTAGTCGGTTTCCCGTCAGTCGGAAAGTCAACATTTCTGTCAAAAGTCACAAAAACGAGGTCTGAGGTTGCGTCCTATGCCTTCACCACGCTTACGGCCATCCCCGGTGTGCTCGAGTATGGCGGCGCCGAAATCCAGCTGCTCGATCTTCCTGGAATCATCGAGGGCGCTTCGGAGGGAAAGGGTCGCGGGCGACAGGTCATCTCAGCGGCAAAGACCAGTGACCTTATCTTGATGGTCCTGGACGCGACGAAAAAGGCAGAGCAACGGGCACTACTGGAGGCTGAACTGGAATCCGTGGGGATCCGGCTGAACCGTACGGCACCGTAAGGGCGCCCACTCACTCTCTCGGCTGATGTGACCGTTGTTCTAACGAGCGCAGTAACATTTACCTCAAGATCAAGACGGCGGGCGGAATGAAGATTACATTTCAGTCGCCCCCCAAGAATCTGGACGAAAAGATGCTGTACAACATCTTACGCGACTACAAGATCCTCAACTGCGAGGTGCTCGTCCGGGACGAGAACGCGACGGTGGACGACTTTATCGATGTCATCATGAAGGACCACCGCAAGTACATCAAGTGCTTGTACGTGTACAACAAGATCGACAGCGTGTCGCTCGACTTCCTCGACAACCTGGCGCGCGAGCCGCAGACGGTGGTGATGAGCTGCGAGTTAGACCTGGGCATCCAGGACGTGGTGGACCGGTGCTGGAAGGAGCTCAAGCTCATCCGCATCTACACCAAGCGCAAGGGCATCGAGCCGAACTTCGACGAGGCCTTGATCGTGCGGAGCAACAGCAGCATCGAGGACGTGTGCGACCGCATCCATCGCAACATGAAGGACACATTCAAGTACGCGCTGGTATGGGGCGCCAGCGCGAGGCACATACCGCAGCGGGTCGGGCTGAGCCACATGGTGTGTGACGAGGACGTCGTATACATTGTCAGCGCCTGGCGAGCATAGTTCACGGTGGTGGTGGGCCGTATGATTGTGAATACAAAGTGAAATTGACCATTTCTCGGTCCCTGGTCAAAGGACTACGCTGCTCGCCCCCGCGTCATTCTAGTAGTACGCGCAGTCGCCGCATGATATCATTACAACCCTTGCCTGCCCATCGTGCTTTGCGCACCGCGACAATTTGTGCCATGTCCCTGGAACGCCGATGCCCAATTTCCGCAAAAATATCCACCCGCGACGGGGGTTCCTGTCCATACTTTCCCGTGCCAGTGCGGGGGGCGAGGTATTATAAACAACAAGCGCACCCGGCTAACGAACGAAATGGCGAACCGCGGGAAGCCCACGGCCGCCGGAAAACAACAAGGACAATGTAGAGCTGTCCTGCTTAGGGCTTGGCGTCCCGGGCGCCCAGGGCGTTCTCGCCGGTGAGCTTCTTAGCGCTCGCCTGGGCGAAGAGCGACTTGGGCTTGACTCTGTGGAGGATGCTGCGTCAGCCCGCTGGCAACAGAAGAGGGGGGGGGGGAGCTGGGGGGATGGGGCGTCACTGACTTGGCGGCGTGCTTGTTGCGCAGGGCGTTGA
Source organism: Tolypocladium tropicale (assembly GCA_024340005.1). Lineage (NCBI taxonomy): Eukaryota > Fungi > Ascomycota > Sordariomycetes > Hypocreales > Ophiocordycipitaceae > Tolypocladium > Tolypocladium tropicale. The sequence continues at coordinate 198,507 of JALHBU010000155.1, read as the reverse complement.
TCTTGGCCGTGCAGGGGCTCATGATGCCGTCGGACGGCGACACGTATTTCTGAGAGCTATAGAGCTTGGTCAGAAACGCTGTAGAAGAGATCGTGAAGAGGCGAGCAGGGGGCGCGTACGTTTCCTCTGCCATCTTGGACTGAAAGACCTGACGGTGATACTCCATGCTCTTGACGTCCTTGACAGACGCCTCCTGCTGCTGCTCCGCCATGGCGGCGTTGACGTCCTTATCGCCGAGAATCTGGTTCGACATATTGGCCGCGGTGGTGCGTGATCGCTGAATGAAGGCTGGTATTGACCCTTTGTGCTCTCGACAGAGGCGGGTGCTGCAGAGTTTTGTTTATGGATTTGGCCGCGAAGAGGTGAACAGGCTGCGGTGTCAATGACGCGCTCGTGGGATGACGTCCGGCAGCTGGTGGGCTACTTGTAGTTGGAGGGACCCGCGTGAAGAAAATTGGTCGAGGCAAGGTCGAGCAAGCGAGCAATAGTGCAGCTGGTGAGTTGCGATCCCTGCTTGCCCAAGGTCGGCAAAGTAAACGAATCGGGTGGCCCGTCGGCGGGACAACGGGCAGGGGTGGAGGTGCTGGGTGCGCTAAGGATCCCCTGCTGTGGTGGGAATGTGGCAGGCCCCGGGGGGGAGCGAGCGCTGCTGTAGGCCGACCGCATTGATGACGCCCCCAGCAGAATTCACGCTGTAAACCTCCATCCCCACGTCGCCGGCCACTATGGGATCGACGGGACCAGCATGCCGCGTAAACACGCGCACAGGCCAGACATCGTCATGGCAATTTGTTGAGTCATACGTGTACGGGCACTCGTAAATGCCGGGTGTTCATGCCGTTGCACCTACTACAGCGGTGTGTTTGGCCGTCGAGCAGCGCTGGCCAACCGACTTGTGTCCCATCCATGATGTGCTTGACGATACCCGACATGATATACACTGCCCCCCGGTTGACGGCATCATATTTTCCTTCCCGTATACCCGTATTTCTCCTTACAATCGACACGAGAACAACAATAACAACAGCGGCGGCACCCACGCCTACAGGTTGGCATGGCGGATCCGCGTCCCCGGCTGCGCCGTCCGCGCGCCGTGCTGCTTCATCAGCTCCGCCGTCCGGGCCTGCTGCCGCTTGATGCGCTCCGTCGCCTCGCGGCCCCTCTTGTTCTCGTTGCGCCCCATCTGCTGCAGGTGCACCTCGTCGGGCCCGTCGGCCAGCCGCAGCGTGCGGATGCCCGCCCACATGTTGGCCAGCGGCGTGTCCTGGCAGACGCCCGCGCCGCCGAAGGCCTGGATGGCCCGGTCGATGACGGTCAGCGTCGTCGTGGGGATCAGCACCTTGGCCTGCGCGATCTCGCGCAGCGCGCGCTTGGGGCCCAGCTCGTCCATCTTGATGGCCGCGTTGAGCACGATGAGGCGCGCCGCGTCGATCTCGATGCGCGACCTGGCGATCCACTCGAGGATGACGCCGTGCTCGCGCAGCAGCTTGCCGAAGGGCTTCTTGCTCTCGTCGTTGACGCGCATTAGCATCCAGTCGAGCGCCACCTCGGACTGTCACGCGTTAGCTAGACGCTCATCCATCTCGGGAGGGTCAAGAACCTACCGCGCCGATGCTGCGCATCGCATGGTGAATCCGGCCCGGTCCCAGGCGGCCCTGGATGATCTCGAAGCCCCGGCCCTCGCCCAGCACCATGTTGCCCACCGGCACGCGGACGTTGGTGAAGGTGAGGTGGCCGTGCCCGTGCGGCGCGTCGTCGTAGCCGTAGACCTTGAGCATCCTCTCGATCTTGATGCCCGGGGTGCCCGCCGGCACCAGCACCACCGACTGCTGGCGGTACGGGTCCTTGTTGCCGGCGTCCGTCTTGCCCATGACGATGTAGATGGCGCAGCGCGGGTCGCCCGCGCCGCTCGACCACCACTTGGAGCCGTTGAGGACGTACTCGTCGCCGTCGCGCTTGATGTCGAGCTCGATGTTGGTCGCGTCCGACGAGGCCACGCCCGGCTCCGTCATGAGGAAGGCGGAGCGAATCTTACCGTCCATGAGCGGCTTGAGCCACTGCTCCTTTTGTGCGGCGTTTCCGTACTTGGCCAGCACCTCCATGTTGCCCGTGTCGGGCGCCGCGCAGTTGCACGCCTCGGAGGCGACGCGCGAGCGGCCCAGCCACTCGGCCATCAGCCCGTACTCGAGGTTGGTCCACCCGGGTGACTCGGCGTAGTGGCCCTTGGGCAGGAACATGTTCCAGAGCCCGAGCTTGCGCGCCTTGGCCTTGAGCTCCTCGATGATGGGCGGGTGGCTCTCCCACCGGGCATCGCCCTCGCCGATCTGCGCCTCGAGCACGGGGTCGGCGCTTGAGGGGGGAAGGGCATGTCAGTATATGTGTGGCGTGACGCTGCGTGAGCACGGTTGGAGGGCGACAAGGGAAGCTCACGGGACGCAGTCCTCCTCGACAAACTTGGCCACCACGTCAATCATCCTCTTTGCCTCATCGCTGACGCGATTCGCGACCTGGGATTCACTCGTTAGTATCGTTGCGGTCCGTCGTGCGGATGGGGGAGCTCATCGGCATCAACGTACGATGGCTGGTATCTTGGCCGACATGGCGAACGACTGTGAGTTGCAGGGCCGACAGAAACTGGTTAAGTGACAATTCGCTGTTGATAAAGAAAGCAGACCCGTTGAAAATACGAGATGAATGATGAGCAAACAAGGCGGAAGCGATGTATTTTATGAAGCCGCGTCTACACTCAATCCGCCGGATGAGCTGGGAGCGGAGCCGAGGTTGTTCGCCGGGCGGTGTTTCTACAGCGCCAGGGGACGGGGAGCTTCTAAGCCAAGCGCTCAAGCGGGGGATTCTGGGGTAAGCCGCCAGCCTCGGTCCCGGGTGGGGCGTTTCGCCGACGGCAACGCCCCCGAGCCTCGCCGCTACCCTGCAGCCACGGGAGCCTCGCCTCTCGACGGTGACATCGGCGCATTGTGGTCTGATGCGTGCGACGGTCACGGTAGCCCCTGAAGTCCACGTTGATTCCGTAGCCGGTGGCGCGTTCTCGGGCGTGCATTTGCGGCCTAGGAAGGCCAGAAGCCGTAGGTGCGCCGATGTTCGCTGTGTCTTTATGCATTGACACATAACGTTACAATGGTTTCAAGCAACAGTGATGTAGTCTCCGCGGCGAGACGGAAACGAGAAGGTTTGAAAGGCATTCCTTCCTTGCAAAAAACTTCTACGAATGTCACTATTCCCGTTCGACGACTGCCTGCCATTATGTGCTCCCTCTTCACGTTCTACAAGCTCGCCTACAACAAAACCGTGGCAAACACGCAACTTCGAATCAAAAATGCCATGTAAACACCTAAAACAAAAAGACAAGACTCGACTCTCGGTATTCTACACCCATGCGGTGACGCAACTCGGTCCGGTGAAGGGTATACTCTCTCTGGCGCAATTCCCAGCCGCTGCTGCCGGCTTGACTCAATCGCCTCGATGGCTCGCAGTCTCCGTGCCCTTTAGCAGGCGCACCCGTCTCGGTCATTGTCGATGTGGATGTTGATGGGGTCGTCAAAGTCTCCGCTAAATTCTTCCGACTCTTCCTGCGCCAGGGCGTTGCGTGCGATGACTGGTAAAGACGTTAGATATACCCGGACGCTGCTGCACCGGACAATGAACCTACCCTCGAATGCCTGATCAATGTTGATGGCCTCCTTGGCGCTCGTCTCGAAGTACGGGATATCGCCCTTGGACTGACAGAAGGTCATAGCCCTCTTGTTGGAGATCTGTGGTACGATCAGCCCTGACGATGCCTCAGGTCCCTGCGACTTGTATGCCTTACCACTCTCTTGCTCTCTTCGACATCAATCTTGTTGCCCAGGACGACCTGCAACCGTATCAGCATACCACACGCAGATGCGTCCGAGAACCGCGGATGTGCTCACAAATGGAAAGTTGGGAGGGTCCCGAGGCGAGGCCTGGATTAGGAACTCGTCTCTCCAGCTGTCGAGGGCATCGAAGCTCTTCGCGTTGTTGACGTCGTATACCAGTACGCAGCAGTCAGCGCCACGGTAAAACGCCACGCCCAACGACTGGAAACGCTCCTGTCCAGCAGTGTCCCAGAGCTACCGAAGCGTCAGCATCGCCCGACACGGCCGCACGCTTTCCTCGACGAGCGTCGTACCTGCATGGTGACTTGTCTGTCGTCTACCAGGACCTCTCGCGTCAGGAAGTCGGCGCCGATGGTCGCCTTGTAGCTCGCGCTGAATTTCTTGTTGACCTGCACCGGTAACTCGTCGTTAGATGCCTGCGTGACGTCGGGGTTGGAGGTTTAGAGCGAGCACGGGGCCGTACATATTGGTTCATCAAGCTGGTCTTGCCGACACCGCTGTCACCCAGGATGATGACCTATAGCCGACAAGTCTGTCAGAGTCGCTGCGTTCCCAGAAGCAAAAGCGATGGACGGCGCACCTTGAGGAGAACCTTCTTTCGCGAAGACATGTTGAGCTGTCGTCGGCCGCCGCTCTTGTCGATGACGCGATATGAAGGTACAACCAGGTCGCACCCGAGCACTGCGAGCTCGTCGGAGAAGGAGGCACGCGAGGTTGGTGGTGAATATGGCTGCCTGCGATCCCAGAAATCCTGTCAACGGGCGTCACGAGGCGGCGCGACAGGAACGGCTATGGCTGTGAGCACAGGTGTTGGAGGATGTTGTCGGTGGACCGTAATGAGCGCTGGCGCCGTCTCAGATCACTTGTCGCAGGCAGTCGTCGAGGTACCCGCTGCTCGTACGCTGTGGCTGGCGGTAGCCTCATATAACTCGGTGGGGCACTCATGCAAGTCCAGACCCCACGTGACGCTCTTGTCCAATGTCTGAGCGACGTCACCACATCCGGCGCAGGCACCAGCCTGCCTACCCTGCACAGTCCCGAGTCCCTGCGCACGGCAACCACCGCTAACGGCACGGCATCGCCCTGATGGCCCCCTCGCCGAAGCCCTTTGCGCTCCGCGATGGCGGATGACACTCTGCTCGACAAGGTCCACGAGCTGACGGACCTGGAGCTGGCTGTGCTTCTGTGCCTTATCAGCAGGGAACACGGCCTGCTGAGCACGCCGGTCCATGCCAGCGACGAGCTGGTCCAGGAGCTCAGACTAGTATGCCACCGCGCCGCGCGCTCTCGTCTTCGGAGTGCTTTCTAGCTCACGCGACACAGATAGCGAGCAGGACCTTTGGACTTGAGTGCTCCGTCGTCGATTGCACCCCGAACACCACTCTCGAAGACTTCGCATCCGCTCTGCTCTCCCACCCGAAGCCCTCTACGACCAGCCCATCCTTCATCACCCGGTCCGGGTCCTACTTCGCGGCGAGCACACAGCGCACGTCGCGCGGTTCAATTTCGCCTTTGACGGTCGTGGCACCTGCAGGTCGGATCGCCAACTGCGTCCTCGCCAAGAACCTCGACCGCGCGCCGAAGGCAGTCCAGATCCAGGCCCTCGAGCTGCTGCGCACCCGGCGCATCTTCACGCGTACATCTGTGCAGACCGCGCCGAAGCAATTCGTCTTCATACCGGTGCTTGAGGCGGAGAGCGGCGGAGCGGCCCACGTCACGGCCCACCTCAACGACTTCTTCTCGCTTGCGCATTGGCATGACCCTGAAGATGGGTTCGCCAATCTCGAAGACTTGGACGGCGGGGAGGCAGATGAGACGGCGTCGATGGGCAGTGTCGTTCAACGGAGCAAACACCTAGGCGATGTCATACCCAAAGCTCCGTTAATCTCAGAGTCGGTAAGCGTCTCCATCAAGACCCCGTAAACCCTTGGTTGCTAAGGCGGGCGTTTAGGAAATCAGCCGACTCGCGCAGCTGAGCCAGCAGGTGCAGGTCGACGTGGACGTGGTGCGATATCAGATGAATATCGTCTCCTTCCTCCGCATGCACCGCGCCGTAGCACAGGGCATCACGCCGGCGGCCACGAGGCATTTCGATAAGCTCATGCGATGTCTCGCCCCGTTACACAATCTTGACTACGTCACGCCTGCTCTCGTCGGGTTGGCAGCGCGAAAGATCTACCTCCACCGCATCCACATCACCGCGCCCGAAAGGGAGAGGAGCATGCAATGGGGCAGCAAGCTTGAAGCCGTGGAGGCCATGCTCGAAGACGTCGGCCCCGAAGAGGTCATTGAAGATGTCCTTGAAATGGTGACGGCGCCGCTGTAGGCGTCCATCGACTCTATTAAGTCTAATAAGATACTTATACGCTGCGACAAAACGCACTCTGCCGGGTACTTTGCTCATATGCAGTACCAGTGATCCAGACAGCATAGTCCAGACAATGCAGGCCATTTCTATAAAGGCGCACGTAGTGCTTGTCTTCTCATGCCTCTCTGAACAGACCGTGTGCGGCCAATAATAGGTCCGACTTGGGCCATGAGATATGCAAGGCAAGGTCCTTTGATGCAGGTCAAAAGGCTCGTAACTCCTTCTAAGAGAGCTGCTGGATCTTGCACTTCCAACCAGAGCCGGGAGACAACAGAGGCAGACTGGACATCGAGTTAGCTGACCGCGCACACACTCACATTGTTGCGAAAGGGACGTGTGCACTCACCTGGCACCAAGGCACCAACCCAGCTCGTTGCCCTTGATCTTCTTCGCAATCTTGACCTCTCGGTCAATCGGCATCTCGTACCCGCTGTGGAGCAAAGCCATCATGAAGTTCAAATCCAAGCAGTGCTCGGGACGGCCGTCGAGCTCATCCATGGCTTCGGGAATGCTGGTGAAGACGTCCCAGCCGTCTTTGCCCGTGCAAACCGTCTGCGCGAGGTCATGCAGTTCTCGGATCGTGAACGAGTCAGGCATGCCCAGAGGCTTGGTGCGGTCGTAGAAGTAGGAGAAGATGTACACGTCCTCTTTCGAAAAGGTTTTGGACAGCGAAGGCTGGTGGACGCCATTGAAAGAACAGGGGGCAAGTTTGCAGTCCTTGTCCTTGACCAGAATCTTCTCAGCCAAGTTTCGGCATTGGGCGGGAGCAGCGTGGGATGGACCGGTGAAGTTGAAGGTCCGTTCCTGGCCGTCAATCTCAACCTCTTTCTCCGTAGACATGCCGGGGGCGATGCAAGGGTGCACGATGGGCTTGCTCATCCAAGAAGTGCCGGTCTCCTTGGCGGCCATCTCTGAGACGAGCATCTTGTGGATAGACTTGCGAGCGGACATCAAGCCGTAGCCGAGATGAGAGTGCTGGTAAAGCTCGAACTTCTGGCCGCCAAAGTCGAGCGAGTACTTGTGGTCACCCTCGGCCAGCTTCTCAGGCATGCCCCCGTGCGAAGCTTCCTTAAACGTCGGCTCGAAGACAATCTGCGTGGAACCGCCGCCGAGGTCAAAGACAGCAGCGGTCTCGCTCTTGTCAGGTCCGCCAATCTTGCCGAGAAGGTAGTTGGTCGTGACCCAGGCATAGACGCCCTCGTCGGAGCCGTCCATGACCGCAACACCATTCTGCTCGGCCGAAACGACAGGGAAAGGGTAGTCTTGCTCGAGGTGACGCCGAACTTCGTTGAGGACGGCCTGCGACTTCTCGGGGCCCAGCAGGCGCAAACCGGCGGTAGCCTTGACAGCCACAGGGCTGCAGCCTTTCAGCTTTTCGGGAACGTTGTCCATGGCCACCTTCATCAGGGGATCAAGCGTCTTGGCGGCGGCAACCGGGTCGTCGCCGTAGTTGCTCAAGCCGCCGACCGTCTTCTCGGTCATCTTGAATTCCTCCTTTTCCAGTTCGGGAATGGGCCCGCAGTTGTTGAACTTGTAGACGTGGATTCGAGAACCCGTGCTGCCGGCGTCAATCATGAGGACATACTGGACAATGGGCTTGTCCTTGGAATAAGATCTCTGGCATCGGTCGGTTCCGTACGACGAGTCCGAAGGGACCTGGCCCTTGTTGCCGCCGGTGTAGGAAACTATGCACGTCAGTCTGCGATCTGAGTCTGGCATATCGGACGCGAACCGACTCACCGTCACTGCGGACTTCGATGCCGCGGGGCGACAGCCACCAGAACATCAGCATCACGCCGAATGCGATGGCGGCCGTCTTGATCCATCGCGTCTTCTGCGACTGCGACATCCAGGCTTCCTTCATGGTGGGAAGCAGCCCTTGGCTCCGGCTATTCGGTTTGTAGCGATCTGGCTTCTCGTAAGGGTCGCGGACAACGTGTTTCATCGGCAGCGACACCGATGTTCTTCGCATGAGGTCGCTGGAGGGAAACGCGATGCGGGACGGCGGGGAGGTGGAAGGTCTTCAAGGAGTGACGCCGCCGCGCATGTCACACGCGCAACGGGGGAAGAGAAGCAAGAATAAGCGAGTGAAGGCCGAACGGCTGATTAAAACGAGGTATCCGGGATGCAGGAAAGGAAATGGAGATGGCAGAAGGGCACAACGGAGGCGGCGGTGCGAGCGGTGAATCGCTGGCGAAGAAAATGAGATTTTGCAGTGCCGACGAATCAAGGCAGCGTGGCGGCTGCATCGAGAAGGGGCACAGCTCGATCCAGCACGCATCGCCGCCGTCTTCATTCCAGTGGCGTCGAGTCAGTGGAGCAGATGAGTGGGCCGCACCCAGCGAGCGCACCGGCTGGCAGCGACCTCCTAATTTTAGTGCTGCCGCCCCCTGATCTGGCGCTGTATGATGGATGGATCTTGCTGGTGCCCCGCCACCGGCTTTGTCATCGCCAGCGGGCGAGCATTCCACGTTATAGGGGCTTTGCCGCAGGAGCACGATTTCGAGGGGGGACCCTACGCGCAGTCGCGCGGCGTTGAGGGGTCTTTGGCGAGAATAAAAGTTCATGCTACGCCGAAGTATTCATTGCATGTGTGGTTATACTGTTACGTTGGCCGGATCTGTCGTGTAATGGGGCGGTCATGTGTGAAACAGACACAGCGTTGCTCAACTGTGCGTCCAGAAGCTTCGTCGACGTAGCCATCTGCTGCCTTGAACCTTCCACCCACCACACTATAACCCGGGGCCGCCGCCTCTCACTCCGCACATCCAACACTCCCTACTTCGTCCGTTCCCTGCCATTACTTGTACCTTGTGTCCATCTGCGAGCTCTACTATTAATATCAGTGTCACGTCCGTCTCCGTTCAGTTTCTGCCGCGAGATGGACGTCCGTCTACTGGTATACGACCTCTCTCGCGGCTTAGCCCGGCAGATGTCGGCGCCGCTGCTAGGTTTTCAGCTCGATGCCATATATCACACTTCCATAGAGCTGAGTGGGCGTGAGTACGTCTACGATGGCGGCATCATCGCCATCGCACCCGGCTCCTCCCACCTTGGCCAGCCCATGGAAAAGATCCATCTCGGCACGACGAACCTCCACATGGACATCATTGAAGAGTATCTGGATAGCATAAGACCCATATTCACAGTAGAAGTATGTGCCGTCAAGCCTCTTGCGAGGGCGACTAGCTGACGTTTGTCCCACAGGCATATGACCTGTTTCATCACAACTGCAACAACTTTACCGACTCCTTCTCCAACTTTCTCGTTGGGAAAGGTATCCCCAGCCACATCACCAGTATGCCGCAGGCCGTCATGGACTCTCCGCTGGGCCGTATGATTATGCCTCAACTTACTCAGGGGTTCAGCGCCGGCAGATCGAATGGCTCGATCCTCGGGCTCGAGCAGAGTGCCAAGCCAGTCGCATCAAATGGTCCAGGCCCGACCCAGAGAAATGTCAAGGTCGTGACCAGACAAGATGACCTATCTCACTTGCTGGACAGCGCAAAGCAATCGTGCGCAGTCATATTCTTCACCTCGGCGACGTGCCCACCCTGCAAGGTGCTGTACCCTGTATACGATGAATTGGCCGACGAGTACGGCGACAAGGCAACCTTCATCAAAATCGACATTTCTCAACCCCAAGCGACATCCATTGCCCAAAATTTTGCTGTTCGGGCCACGCCAACTTTCATCACCTTCCTGAAGGGCGAGCAGGAGAATGCATGGTCCGGAGCTGACCAAGCCAGCCTCAGAGGCAATGTTCGGCTCTTGGTGCAAATGGCGCATCCGATCCATCCTCACGAGAAGCTGCGGCTTCCGAGCTTCTCAAATCCCAGGGTCAAACCTGTCATGTACGCCAAGGTCCCCCCCTTGGCTAAACTGGCGGTAAAGATGGGAGAGGAACTGGCCAAGAAGCCCGAAGTCCAGGCCCTGACGCACTTCATTGAGTTACGAAATACTGTTGGCCCCGAGGACACTCTCATCCCCGACATGAGCCAATTGTCCGGCTTAGTGCAGGACTCGGTCGCGCAGCTACCAGGAGAGATTCTCTTTACCATTGTTGATCTCTTCAGGTGTGCCCTCGTGGACCCTCGAGTCAGCGGCTTCTTCGCAGAAGAGAAGGAGCACAAAACAGTCAGAGGCATCCTTGAATTCGTCAATGCACAAACCGACTGCCCGTATGCTCTCCGCCTCGTCACACTGCAGCTGAGCTGCAACTTGTTCTCTACCCCTCTATTTCCCGAGGAGATGCTGCGGAATGCCGCTCTCCGGACGCCGATAATTCAGCTCATATCGTCAAGTTTCCTGGACGACAGTCACAACAATGTCAGGGTCGCGGCGTCGTCTCTTCTGTTTAACCTAGCATTGGCAGACCGACAGTCTCGCGACAGCGACTCCAAAGACAAACTGCCGGAAGGCGATCAGGTTGAGCTGGCAGCGTCGGTTGTGGAGGCAATTAGCCAGGAGGACAAGTCGGTGGAAGCTCTACAAGGCATGTTGTCGGCGCTGGGCCACCTCGTGTACGGTGCCGATGTCGAGGGCGAGTTAGCCGATCTACTACGGGCGCTGGATGCGCAAGGGGCGATATCGGCGAAGCGGAAGGCTTTCCCAAAGGAGAAGTTGGTGGGCGAGGTTGCCGACGAGCTGCTCGGCAAGGGCTTCACGAGACCATGAATAGACTCGCAGTGCGTACCATGGCCGATAACCCTTCATTACCTGAGGTGTTGCATTCCCATCACCCTGTACATGGGTTTGTCGGCTGTAGGTTTTGATTGAATAGACTTGATCACCGCCGCTTTTGGAGGGAGCCGGAGTGAGCCTCTGGCGTATGCCCGAGTCGGAAAGGGCAATCCCTCATCTGTTCTCAATCCTTTGACATGATCCTTGGCATTTTTTCAGATTTCTTGCACACTGCCGGGTGAGGACGGATGAGCTTGCTAGAGAGAAAACGGGCGCTTGATCCCGGAGGCATTGATCGTCATACAATTTGTGTGGTTGAGACACTATATACTTCAAAGGTCTACCAATACAAGTCCGACTCTGATCAGCTGGCCTGGTTGAAAGGTGAAACACTTCAAGTGATAAAAAAGTCTCTCGATTCCAAGCATCCACGGATCGCACGAGTCGTCCTCCAACGTGAAACAAGTTCGCTCCTTCCATCAACACACGCAATGCCTTGATTGATGCCCACCTAGCTATGATGGAAAATCTGTGCGATGGTGTTAAAAGTCCTGGTTGTCTTTCCCATCATGCGCAAGTTATAGAGCCACATCGCCGTCACGACAATCATAAGCATGCAGCGATCCCCGAGCTCCCCGGACTGCGCACTGCCTAGCAGCTCGAGGGTGAAATATTTGCTCAGAGTCGTCCAGGGCGAGACCACATCTATCCTGGCAACAGTTTCACAGGCCATGTTTGCCTGCCCCTGACCATCAACGTCGTCGCCGCTGCCGCCGTTTCTCCCAGCAACAGACAAGGTGCTTCGACTCGCGCTGGAGAAGAAGCGAACCAGCTCAAAGACGCCTCTCTTGTCATTACCGTCCTTGTCCTTCTTAATCTTCCTCCACTCAAACCTTTCACGATGCCCCATCCTACCGACCTCGATGGAAAAGGTAAATGTGGCTCCGTGTTCTTTGGACGGTGCCCCGCGCATCCTTTCTGTATCCATGTCATCGTGATTCGGACCGGGGTCAAGCGCTGGTAATAGTATGACACTGCTGCTGCTGAAGGCGTACAGCCTGCCGGCCATCTGGGACTCGTACCCGGCCGCGGCGAGAATGGGATCTGCGATGCTCGGTCCGTTATGTAGGGTGTAGCCGGGCCGTGTCCCCAGAGGTGCCTTGCCACTGAAGCCCGTGTGGATTTCGACATGAAAGAGCTTCTCATCTGGTTTATTTGCGTCAGAGATGTTGAAGCTTTTCAAGTGTTTCGCCGTGGTGTGTGCATTGATGGCCAAGGGAAACGCGCGGTAAGGAGAGCACGAGGTGGAGATATGAGTTGCGGCCTGAGCATTGCGAGACTCCGATGGCGCTTCATCACTCTGTCCTTTCGCGTGTGGTAGTGGACTTGCACCATCTTCAACCACTTCCTGAGTGATTTCTGTGTCCATCCCGCTTATGCTGCCGTGCGACGAGAAGATGCTAGAGAGAAAAGTGATGGGCGATGTAATTTGAAGTTATTGTACGGAATATAGAGTACGAGCATGATGATTGATTGCTGCAAGGGTTGCGAGGATCCTAGTTCGTTATATCTGTCGAACGTGCTTGCGGTTCTCATGGGCAGCCCTTTGTTATGTTGTTGGTCGGCACACAGATCAACATACCTGTGATGTCACTTTGCGTGGTATTGGTAGCCCAACACATGGGGCGCTTTAAAGGGATATTCCCCACAGCAACTGCAGCCTCGCTCTGTGCCGTTTGTTCCGATTCTATCACACTATGCCATCGGGGACGGATACTTGAATGTTGTCGCCTTGTTTATTCTACGCTTATGCCGTCACCTATGATTCCCGCGCAAGTGAGCGGCCGGCGGTACAGGCTGGACTGCAGCGTCTCACACCGGTGATCTGTTAGTCCTTGGGCATGCTTGTAGTTGAGTCTCAGATTTTAATAAGTCTCACGCTAATGTCTCAAAAGCTGCTGACCTCTGTAGCTTGGAGGAACATACACGAGAGAGTATTGCCAGGACGGAGCCAGACAGAAAAAGACGGCCGCTACCCAAATATAGCCCAGCAATCGTGCTAGAAAGCTATCCTTCGGCCAGAATTTCCGCCCCAGCATGCGTTCAGGTACCGTCTCGGCCAAGCACAGCACACAGTTGGAGAGGAAGAATCGAAACTCTTGTGCAGCATTGGACTTTCCTATCGTGATCGAGTTGATCGTCGCATGACAGGTGGCGGATAGCGAGAACATCCAAAACGCACGCAACGCTTTAAGCAGGGGCCTTCGTGTGGGCCGCTCGCCTGGCTCTTCCGCCGAGCCGTAGACGAGCGAAAGCGGCATGTAAGTTTCGAACGGAGCCACGTGAAGGCGATGCCAGAATGCACCCCAGAAGCGTCGGAGCGAGTATGCCTCTGCAAGGGGTCCATACAGCGGTGGCCATTCTTCCGGTCGATCCCAACGCAGGATGGATACAAAAAAGAGAGCAAACAAGTCGTGCGCACCCGTAAGGACTGCATACGTAACCCACATCCACTGAAAAGACATTACTGCCCTCAGACACAAATCGCTCTGCGTCGTAGACGGCAAGATTCCTCTTTTTGATGGCGCAAAGTACTGCATCGTAATGTTCTGAGCTTGAAGCACCCTCGACGCGAGTGCAACGACCAGGCGGTGCACTACCCATAGGGTTGCGACGCGGATCAATCTCTGTGAGGCGAATGAGGAGCCATCTTGGCTTTTCGGATAGTGGCTGGCAAGGGGCAGCCTGCGTATGTTACTCCAGACCCGATACAAGGCCCTCATGCGTTCAACGAAGGGCATTTGCCACAGTCGAAGAACCTTGCGCTCTACACAGAGAACTGATACCGTATGCACGGTGCTGTATACAACAAAAGGTGTCAAGATGACATGACGAGGGGTGCGTCTTATTCCACTTTCGAGGTAGGCAGGAAGGGCAATGCTGAGGACGTGCAAGGTGCTCCAAGCGTTCCGCCCATACCCCGGGGCTCGTTGGATGGCAAGACAGAAAAACAAGGTTGCCAGAGCGAACCAGGACAGAGGGTTGGAGGCAATATTCAGATCCATCGTTGAGGAGTCTTTTGAAAGATGTTGCAAAGCAATGAGGCGGGTAATGCCTTGAATGGCGGTATAACAATATTCATTCCCTTTCTCCCAACATCGACTTGACTTCTACAGCTCACTCGTACTTGAGCATTGTCCGGGTCAGGGTGCGGAATGTTTCGGGCAAATTGCAACATCGTTTGGCTAATAACGCGTAGGAACGATTACGCCTAGGCAACATTCACGGCTTGCATATGTCGTTGCCTTGTGGGAGCTGCAAGACACCACAATGTCTCTGATTGTTAATTGTTCGTAGGCGATATTGCCAGTTTTCGCCTTGCGAGGCTGCCTCTTGCCCGACGGAGCTGAGACGTTCATTTGGACTGTTGGTTCCAGGTGCTCGGGTAATCGTCAACGGTTTCACCGAGGACGCACCGATTTGCTGTGAGGGCTGCATGACTACGGCTGTCCGACACAGGCCCTGGGATCCGTCAGCTTGTTGGTTGTTCTTGTAGGATCTCGCATGACTTGCTGCTATAACGTTTGCTGTTACTTGTGTGGGCTGTTGTAGGATCTTGTAGATTTGTTGGTCGTGCTTGGGCGATATCACCAACGATTACCCTTTACGGTAGTACCGCTGACTCCGAGAGTTGTAGGACTACGATAATTCGGCACAACTCGCGGGCTCCTTCGGGTTGTTAGTTGTGTTTGGGCAATCCTCAGCGGCTTGCCACCGTGAGGCTGGGCGGTTGCCTTGCGGGATTGGGGGGCAATGGTAAAGGACGCTTCCTGCGGCAAGATTGCTCCTTCGAAGCTCAGAATGCGACTGGAAATGGGCGGATTCCTTTCTTGGAGGCAATGCACACGAGCCGTGGCATAATTATACCCGACGTCAGCGCATTGCACCAACGCGTTGTATCACAGTCTCAAATCAACCCAGACGAAGGCTGACCAGCATATCGAGCTTCTGCAGACAGTTTAATGGCATCTAAGCCAGGTAAATCAGCTAATGATGACTCGCGCCTGAACGAGGAGGACGATAATGCGGCAAGTCGCTGCCATCGAAGAGGATTCGTGCTGCGGCTCGGCGGCTCTGACATCACAGCGCGGCTTCGAGGCTCCTCCTGTGCTTGATTCTGACATACAGAGACCTGTGAAACACGGCCGAGTAAATCCTTCGCCGAAAAGCTATAAGCGAGATGACGAGGGGCGGCATCTTATCATGCCGCGGTGCCGTCATCATGAAGTATGTCTTTCAAACTAACAATGTCCATCCCCGAATGAGTTATCCGTATGAACATTCTCGGGTTGCGTTGATTTTGAGACTCAAGATACACGTAGGTCGGCATGGCACTTGAAAAGTATATAAGACTTCTCTGCTGCCGCTATGAAAATGCTTTGAATAGGCCATCATTGCAATCATACAAGGTACAACATAACGCCAGCCACGACATCACAAATAGTCTCACAACAACATCACTTCTTACTCTATTTATCAACTATGCCCTTCCTTATAATTGCCGACATCATCACCCTGACGGGACTTGGAGGTGCCATCGGAGGCTCCGTCGCGCATTGGTGCTCTGGGCACCCGGGCCCTGGCTGTGCCGAAAGGCGTGACTTGCTCGACGCGAACTTCATGCCACGAGCATTGTTTGGACGCGAGGATGTCGGTCCTTGCAACGTCCCGATGTACAACTTTTACCAGTGCCACGATCAAGTTGAGGCGCAGACCGTACAAATCACGAGCTCGGTTCCTGACGACGGCGGTAAGTTGCCAATGTATGAACATCACGTACCGTGAGAATTGCGACTAAATTGTCGCCAGTGGCCCAGTTTGACAACGTCCCACCGGCTTGCATGGATCTGGCCAGCGTCCTCGCCGGCTCTTGCGATGGCGATGACCCCCGCCCTACCCCTTGCGGCTCGGCCTGCCTTCAGTACACTGGGCTGTCCGATGACCAGATGCAAAGCCTTTCCAACGCCCTCAACAATTAAGGACCATTTGCCCGACTTCCACTGCCATAGAGCTTACGAGTGAGTCGTTAGCGGGCAGTTGGGAGCAAGGATGTACGGACGACATGTTGGAGCCGTTCGCTGTTTTCTTTTCTTTATGCGCACCAGCCTCCCGAGAAGCATGCAAGGCAGGCACTCTTTTATCAAAAGACCATTACAGATCCACGGTGTCTCTGCTATGTGATGGGGTTGACTATACGCGTGTATGTGGTAGGAGATGGCCAGAGCCCTCCTAGCACTATATTAACCTTATAACTCAACCATTGTTAATTTTGCGATAGTCGTGTCGCGGTATAAGCCGGCAAACACCATGACAGGAGAAGCGGCACCGCAAAATGCCCATGGCCTCCTTGCAATGCCAATTGTGCACCTACCTGTAGCGCCGCAGTCCAACCGTAGCAAAGACCGGAAATTGCAAAATAATACCACATTTACTCATACCATATCATCAATAGATACTTGAAGAAGAGACTATGAAGCCTTTTTTTCACAAGTCTTTCAAAATAGGCGCGAGCGCAAACCGTGGTTCTTGGTGACAAAGGAACTTTTGCGGTGCCGCTTTTTCCGTCACGGTGCTGGCTGGCTACGAGTATGTAAGAGCAGGCGTAGGTGTCTCCACCAATGAGTCAGCATACCTGAAGCAGTTTAGCGCAAACACGACCTCGACGCTTTAAATATTCACGGCACCCGCCAAAATCTTTAGTCTTTTTCTTCTTCTTTTCTCTTCATCAAAAAGCTATCTGAGCTGCCACGACCTTCACCCAGCATCCCACGGTGTCGCGTTGCCTTTCCTCTTCGAGGAAACGCTCAGAAGAGTAAAACCCTTGTATATAGGAAATTTTCCGCAAGATCGTTACTCGTTAACGAATCCGTAGGCGGAAGATGCCATAAAGGGGGGACATTTTCGTCTCGATGAAGAAGATCCGTGTCGAGGCAGCACGCCTCGCGCGTGCATGTGCTGTAGCCGGGAGAACATCGACCGTGCCTGAGCTGCCCATTGGGAACAGGTGCTCTGCTGCTGTTACGCCCAGTAAGATCGATGCAGTATCGCGGCTTTGTCCTTCCTTGTCTCGTCTCGTGAGGCCGGGGATGCTGGTCCCTGCGTCCCGACATGACAAAGTGTAACCGCCACGATGCTAGTAATTGGCAAGGGCTCATTCAATAGCCTGTGCAATTGGGGGCTATCCATGTTTAGAAGCACCATGCCCGGCAATGCCCGAATCCGTCTTCCAGTACAGAGTAAGCTTGACGGAGCAGGCAGCAGTCACCGTTGAACGTCCAATATAAAACGGGCCATATCTGCATCCGTGTGGCAGTTCATGCTTCCGTACCCTGCATACTTGCAACAACCGGGCCTCGCATTGACTCCCAAAACAGCAGCGGATCTTGGTGTTCAGGATTTGCTCGCTCTTTCGCCATGTCCAACCGGTCTAGTAATCCCCGAGACTGTCCGCATCAGAGCCTATGTCTCGACGTCTCCCCTCATGCCGCCCAAGCCGGCTTCAAGCGCCCGTCGCAGCGTGAACGCATGGCCGCGGCATCCAAAGACGGTCGCGTTGGCAAGACTTGGCGAGCACTGACCAGCAAAGGTCTCTTCAACGATGAGGCAACTTTCCCAGGGCCTCTAGTCCTCCCAGATGATGACCTGGCCACTGATCCCGGTTGGCCGCCGCAGGACGTGAAGGAGTGGGCCTATGAGGAGGAGCGAAACGCAATTACGCCCCAGAGGAAGACGATTTACATCGTTCCAAGTCCGGAAATCGCTCAGGAAATGGAGCCCATGAAGACTTGGGCTGTCCCAGCCGCATCCCTTGCCGGTGCTACTCCAGTCAAAGCTGAATCCCCCAAGATGGCCGATGTGCAAGCGTACCTCGCAGCTTTTTACCACGGCATGGATGTCAAAATTCTTGAGGAAACCTTCTACTGGCAAGCTTGGGAGTACGTAAAAGGGCCACGCCAAACATCCACCAGCAAGGGCAAAGGACGAAGTAGCATCCAAAGGCCAAAATACGACGGGACGCCCCTGAGAAACTCGGCAAAGGGGTGTCGCGTTGGCCTCAGGACTCCCAAAGATGCCATGTTTGGGATCCGTTGTCGACCATCACCGGACGGCGTCTCCCCCATGCAGGTAAACCTGGATGACGTCTTGTGTGCGCTCCTTGAGAGCGTTCCGGACGACGCATACGCAATCATGATGCTATTGGATCAGGACATTTGGGAGGGGGACGACGACATCTTCACCGGTGGACGAGCTTACGGAGCAAGCCGTATCGCCGTCGTATCTAGTTTCCGTGATCAACCCTCTTGTCTTCCCGGGGACGACGGCCATGGATGGCCATTGTCGCATTGCCAGAGCTACATTGACCGCCTGTGTCGGGGTGGTTCCGGATGCAGAAAGAGACCGAGGGTTTACGCCGATGAAGCAGGGTCTGGTCCGATGTACGCAGCCGCCAAAGCATCTGCCTCGATGCTGATGCGCCCAGCTCCGGAGGGATTATCACTTGGCTGGACGTCGCGCACTGTCCAGACCATGTCTCACGAGCTGGGCCACTGCCTGGGACTGGATCATTGCGTGTATTTTGCCTGCGTCATGCAAGGCTGCGTATCGTCGGCCGAGGCAGGACGACAGCCGCCTTTCTTTTGTCCTGTGTGCCTGGAAAAGGTCGTAACTGCAATCGGAGAGGGCCTTGTCGAAGGATGGAATGACGCGGGAGTACGAGGGCAGACGACGAGGAGCCAGTTTGTGCGGGCGCGGTATGAAGCTTTGAAAGGTGTGTGTGAGAGATTGGATGATGTGAAGCAATCACACATGCTGGTGGGCCATCACGCATGGTTGGAGACTGTGCTCGAGTCCAGTGAGAAATAGACTGCTGGCTTCACGGTCTCTCGCATATAGTAGGGTAAAAACGCAACGCTGTATTGTGATGATATGTATCCTTCGCCCTTGAAAGAGTGGCCTTTGATGTAAAGAGTGGTACAGGAGGTCGATGCGTGTAACATCGTAGAGCTAATGGAGTTGCTGGTCTATGACATCAGCTGTTCTTGTCGAGGTTCAAGATTCCGTCTCCGTCGTTGCTGCGATGCTGGTCTCGGACAAACTCCTCAATCTTGTGATCGTGGTCTGGCCGCTCTGGGGGACCCGGAATCTCGGCCTTGTCATCCTTCTCTGGCTTCTGCTTGGACCCTCCCAGGATCTTGGACGCGGCTGGGATATATTCGGTGACTAGATGCACATCAATAAGCGCTCGAAAACTTTCACTTGAAGAAAGAATGGCAGCTATCTGCACGACCACGGCACAGTAGACGTACTCTTCTCAACGATAGGGTTCGGGGGCTTTTCTTGGTCGCGCTGCCGGCTCTCAATAGCCTCTCGATCGAGCTGTTCCTTGAAGGTCTCCGGCTGAGTCTCGTCGTTCTGCGTGTCTTTCGAGGCCATTTTGAAATCTTTCTATTCCGACAGTATACTGCAACAGGTGAATTGCAAAGTTCATTGACGTGATGAGGAGCAGGTTCAAAGCGACCTGAAAGCCGGTAAATGTTTCTTGATCAACCGAACGGCATGACGTCAAGCACCAGGTACGTGGGGCGGCACTTCCGATAAGATAAGGCGCAGCGTTGAAGGGTGTGTTGCCCGAAACGGCAATTCGACGCCTGGAAAAACACGCATCTTCTCAACAAAGGCGCAGAGAGCCGCCTTGCATTCCTTGAGTCCCGTCGACGAGTTTCGGATCCAGCGAGGTATCGTCCTACAGAGCCGCGGAAATGGCGCCGATTCCGATCACGATCATTACGGGCTTCCTCGGCTCGGGGAAGACGACCCTCATCCTCAACCTGATCCCGCAACTGCGCGCGAAGAACCCCGAGTACAAGCTCGCCCTCCTGAAGAACGAATTCGGCGACTTGGCGGTCGACTCGCAGCTGGCTTCGAGCTCGGCCATCTCAGGGGTGCAGGAGCTCCTGAACGGGTGCATCTGCTGCAACCTCGTCGGGCAGCTCGGCCCCGCGCTCGACGAGCTGGAAAAGACCGTCACGCCGGATCGCATCGTCATCGAGACGAGCGGGTCGGCTTTCCCTGCCACGCTGGCACTGGAGGTGAACCGCCTGGCGCGAGACACCGGGAAATACACGCTGGACGGCGTCATCAGCGTCATCGACGTCGAGAATTGGCAGGGCTACGAGGACACGAGTTACACGGCCAAGATCCAGGCTCGTTACACCGACCTGATTGTGTTCAACAAGTGGGAGGTGGCGGGAGAGGATCGGTATGAAGAGTGCCTGGATAGGGTCGGCGACCTGGAAGTGGACGTGGCCAAGGTCAAGAGCACAAAGGGCTGGGTCGACATGGGCGTCGTCTTTGGCGTGGACGGCGGCCTGGCAAAGGACCTGAGCGAGTCGGAGGTCAACGGCGGGCACAGCCATGATGAACACAACCAAAACGGACACAGCCATTCCAATGGCCACAGCCACAGCCATCAACAGGAAGTCGAAGTCTTGTCCATCGAGCTGAACGGCCCCGGCAACGCCACCGTATCGACAGACAAGCTTCTCGGCTTCCTCAAAGCCGCCCCCAAGGACGAGGTGTACCGTATCAAGGCTCTTCTTACCCTTGGCTCGACGCCGAAGAACTCGGACGCCGATGTCCCCCAACCCGCGCCCCAAGTCGATGGACGATACATCCTGAATTGGGCTTTCGGCCGTTGGACATTCACGCCTGTCGTGGAGTCGCAGCAAGAGCACGCTTCAAGTAACGACGTTACGCTACGGATGACGATGATTCTGGGCCGCAGCGAGGGCAACCGGTGGAAGAAGAAGATAGAAGCGGGCGGATATGTAGAGATAGAGGGACCGAACAAGGGAGACCTCAACGTCAAGAGAATCCTGTAGACGGTGAGATAGACGAGTTATGACTGGAATGTATGGATGGCGATATTAGATATTTATCATATAGAGACCGGCGATTTATATACACGCCTTTATGAGGTCGATACTTCATGTCCTCTCCCACCAGCCCATACTATACCCAGCCTACGGGACCCCGTTCCACCTGCTGTGCGCAATGCTCCGCAAGTCTTGGTGAGGGATGAGGCATCCCGACCTCCTTGATATTTACTTTCTTCACGAAGTAGATATCATTAAAGTAGTACGAGAAGCTATCGTACACGACGCTCTGCACCGTCCGCCGCCCGAACCTGGTTTTGAGCGGCTTGGGGATAAGGGATCTGGACGCTGGGGAGAGGAGCTCCCAGTCTGGAGCGGAGACGTGATCGAGCAGCGCCCGCACTTTCAGCGGCTTTGGCACGGTGCCCCATCGGCGGTAGGAGTCGAGAGGAGATGGCATTGAAGAGGACGGCGTGAGAGGCCGCCTGGAAAAGGTCATGAGCTGGCTATGTTCCATAGTTGGCCACGAGTTGAGCGTCAGCGGCTGAGGCAGCGCATTCTGCCTGGCAAAGCTACTATCGCCCGCAGACTCGCCAAAGTGAAGATGAGAAGAACGCACGGCATCAGAGCCGGAGCCAATGCCGGAGTCAATGCTGTAGACGCTGTAAGTGTCCGACGTCGCAATATCTGTCCATGTCGGCGATTCAGCAGTCTGAGCGAAGTCGCCGTCTGCCACACTCATCCACAACTCCTCGCAGCGCCAGCAAAAGCCCGTGCTAAGCGCAGCGTCGCTGCGGCAGAGCTCGCAGAGCTCGTCAAGAGAGGTATCCGGACCGGGCGGCCGAGGGGATGACGGCGTCATCACCGCCGATGACTTGCCCGATGAGGAATACAAGTTTACGGAGTCGCGACAGACTATGCCTTCTGGACGCTCGTAGGCATATTTCTCGTCTTTGTGGCTGTAAGGGCTCGTGGTTCGATATGTGAGGGGCGGCCAAGGACGATGTGTCTGCGTCGACGTCGATCAGATGTCTTCCCATGAGCAGCCATTTTCCTCCTGGTTGACAGGCAGCGGTGGCAGAGGTTTCTCAGTGAGTACCTGGTTTATGCCCGTTTGCAGACGATGAAGAACCTGCCTGTCCCCATTGTTTCTATCCGTGGCCTTGATCAGTTCCAGAATATAGTGCTCGCATTGTTGTACGTCGAGGTCAAGACCGCCTGGTGGGCTGACTGGCCGTTGCGGGCTTTGGATAAGCATTTTTCGCTCAAGAAAGCAGGCTTTCCCGAGGCTGGGGAGCAAGGCTTCCCTGTCGAGCCCTCGCCGAGTATACCTCAGAATCTCCTAGCCGTCGACAAGAACGACTTTCAAATGTAATGCTCTGTGAGAACCTGGAACTGGACTCGGGGGAAATGGACTCGAAAATGGCATCTGCCAGCCGTAAATTACTTGGGAAGTCGCTGAATCTTTTACGGTGAGCTCTTAAAAACAAGACAAGAAGTTTTAGAGTAAGAGTAAAGAGTTTGCGGGACTCTCTGGGTGCGAAATGGTCTCTAGACGCGCCGAGGTCGGCGATCAGCTCATTGCTGTGTTGCAGACAGCCATTGAACACTCTTCTGTTTGAAGACGAGGGAGAGACAAAGATGCCTTTCAGCGCACTGATGCATTCCATTACAGCAAAACATTAGACGGACATCGTCTATCCCTACTATACCTTGCAGACAAAGAGACAGTCCGTGCCATGTTCAAGGTTCTTGTACCGATCTGCAACCGCCTAATGCATCAAGCTTCTGGGCCAAGCTTTGCATTGAAGAACAGTATCGCGTAGTCTGGACTGGTGAAATTGCCACGATCCATTTGCGTTACGGTTAGGTTATGTTTCAAGATCGTAGCACCGCTGAATTCTCCCAATGCGTGTTGGCTGGGATAGCGGGGCAGTCGTTTGCTTCTGGGGGAGTCTGGGTCGTGAACGCATTTGCAGAGACTCACGAGCACTCGTACTATGGCCGTTGTAGGGACCTTCCGCCAAGTTCACCATTTTCCTCGTATCTGATATGCGACTTAGACGTACGACGTTGTGAATCAAGTGCTTCTGTTTCAACGCTAACCTGAACGCTCATTCTCACATCATGTCTAAATTCCAAAGCGCTGCCACTCCATTGCCATATGCAAAACGCTACAAGCTCACAGTGACTGTCATGTTGTTGCTCAAGACCATCAAAGTCGGGGGCAACTCATTGCACAAGACTTCCACGTCGGAGAGGTATTGAATCGTTGCCACCTCATCCAGACTCGTTCCTTCCGAAGGTATAGGCAGAGTGCTCATCAGAACAGCGGTGTCCTTGGAGTGCTGCCGCATCAGCTCGTTCAGGATGAGGTGTTGCGCGCGACTCGGCAGCTCGTTGAAAGACAGGGCGAAGCCTTGGATCGAGTAGGCTGAACCGCCCTCCGACTCATTACCCGCCGCGTAATCATTCTTGAACGACTCGACCAACTCGGGGATGCTGAGACTTACGTCTCCTTGCCCAAAAGTAGAATACTGCGATCCGTGTCGTGAGTGATGCCGGGAATGTGACGCTGAATGAGTGTTGTACACAGGCTGCTCCGCGAACTGTATGGTTCTAGACGATTCGTCCTCAGGACCAACCTTGACTTCTCCAGGTACACTCGAAAAATTGCCCCACGACGACTGTCTGGAGTGAGTCGGCCGTGGGAGTCTTGGAGTTGCAGGGCTGGAGGCCGTGGGCGCGAAGCTGATCTTGGAGCCTTCCGCCTCTGTGATGATTGTGGTTTCCGGAACCGGTCGGCTGGAGAACCGCACCGCCGATGATTGCCTTGAGAAGGACGGCCGATTCGGTGTCATGGCTCCCTGTCGCGGTGTCCGAACACCAGATGGCCTTGTAGGGCTCATAGAGCGTGATCGGCGAGATGCAACTTCGAGCTGCAAGCCCTCTGGAGGACGCAGAGGGGGGAACGCCTCGGTCTCTTGCCGGGAGTCATGCTCACCTTGAGGCGAGGGACTGGGTCTATTTTCCTTGATCTCGGGAATTGGATGGCAAATTGGCTCCTCCCTGCTCTCCGTGAGAGTCTGGGATGTAGACATTGTCCCGTATCCTGATGGCATTTGGGCATTCCGGTAAACAGCTTTCAACTTACGTTCGCGTCCCGTCCTGGTTGAAGAATCCGCAGCCGCCTGAGATGCTGCTACCGCCAATAGTGGCCGCTTTGTGGGGTCGCCATTTTCGATGTCGCCGTATATTATGGAATCGTCCAGCCCTAGGTCATATTCTCCGTCTGCGTCAGACGACTCTGCGTCGGTAAAATGCTCCTCGTCCGAGCTCGGCTCTTGTAAAACATCATTGCTTAAATGATGTGTGTGCATGCCCACATTAACACCCATCTTGGAGAGTATACCGATGTCAGGCCTCTTAGGCATTTCCGAGACCTCTGCCACACTGGAACGACGGCGATCGAAGCCACCCTCTTCGTGAGGATTGTAGACCCCTGGCCGCCCAGCAGTAGAGTCAAGAATCTGGGCCATTTGAGTCATCTCCTGGCTCGACGACATACGGTCAGACTGTATGCGGAAAGCTTGCAGTTCCTCCCACCATTGTTCTCCCTTGAGCGCATCATTGACAATGATTTCCGTATCAATGTCATTGGTTCTGCCGTTGATCATGAGCTCATACGTATTCAGATGGCCCGAAGCAAGCCAGAACACCAGGACCTTGGCGTCGATCCGCAATTTCTCCAAGAGCACCTTGACTCGCCCACTCTCTTCCTCGACTTCGCTTTCGAATTCAACGAATACCATTACACGGAGGGAGTACACCCTTTGCCACGTCTTGACGCTCCCCAGGATGTGCCCCAGCTGAAGGATTAGGGTGTCTTAGTCGCACTGTTAGCTGACTGATCGAGCAGCAACTGGCATCCTGAGACGACTTATATGGAAATTTGGGTACCCACATGTATCAAAATTCGTCGTCAGGACATTCTTGCCATCGGACGATACCTCAGCCGACATCTGAATGGGCCACAAGTCGATGTACTTCTTAGTATTGGAACCATCCTTTCGTGGTGTTTCTAATTTGTCGAACCCATGCGCGACTGCCACATTGAGGCGATATTTCAGGGCGAGGTCTTCCAGCATGACCATATACTCGGTCGGCGACATCATGCCCTCGGTCTGGATCACGTCTGTCGGCAAAGCCCCTTCCAGCATGCGGGCAGACGTGTCGCCGCGACGTCGGTTTGGAGCCTGCTCCTGGAGTCTTCGTGGTCGTTTCATTTTCGTAGCCGGCGACGCGGGGATTTCGGGTATCGCAATCTCCGGGTTGGACTTGCGAAGCTCGTCCATGTTGTATAGCCCCAAGACGGCAATATTCGGTCGCATGCCGCCCAGGCCAGCCGACAGTATTAAGTTTCGAATACCCCAGATGATAGATGGCGACATTGTCAGCTGAACAAAAGCCTTTATCCTAGAAAATTCAGAAATATAATTGGTCCAGGCCTGCTGCTGAAGCCGGGCTTCGTGGACACCGCTGTTGAAGTCGTCGGTCACGATAACGTGCCCGAGGATATACAAAGACCCTTTCTTCATTGAATTGCAAAATTGAATCAATCTGGCTTGTCGACGGGGATTGTTGACGAGCAGGATGATGTGGGGTCGCCAAAACTTGATGTGTTCGGGCTTCAACCGCAACAAGTATTTCCTCACCTGGTGGTAAATGAGGTTCTGAGACACGTCGCCCCATCTCTTTGGCGGGCAAAGATAGTGAATGAGGAGGAAAATAAAGACGAGGATACAAATGGCGATGGCGGCGTACGTCTCATCGATGAAGAACATGGCTGTAGCCGACAACAGACTTCCGATGAATGCCGTCTGCCAGTTGAAGAACTTGAATCCCGGTCGGAAGTTTGGCGCCGACCCAATCTTTAGAAGAAAGCAGGCAAGATTCATGACGAAAAAGGTCATCTGGAACAAGTCAGCATGAAAGTAGTGACCAATAGACGACAGCCAATGTACCTGGTATCCCATGGAGATGAAAGTAGCAATCTGGTTCAAGTCTGCTAGCAGAGCAACCTGGGCTATAGCATACGTCAAGAAAATGGCAAGAACCGGCTCGTCGCTCTTCTTCGTCCCCTTTCCAAACACAGACAAGCCCGGCAGCAGCCTATCTTTGGCGAGGGCTTGGAACAGCTTTGCGGAGCCGATGATGCCCATCAGAGCAGAGAAAAGGGTGACGGCACATTCTCCGGCCAGGATGATGGGCGCTGACAGGTTTGTCAACGGAATGACGTTGGCATTGGCAAGAAATGACTGATGGGTCGTGCTGGCAGCCATGGAAAGAACCACGACAAAGTACACAATGAAGGTCGTCAGCATAGCCCAGAGGGTACCCTTGGGAATAGCTTTGCTTGGGTTCTTCAGGTCTCCCGACATTGAGGCGCCGGCAAAGATGCCAGAAGTAGCTCTAAGTTTGTTTCAGCAATGCGTGAAGACATGATTGCACGAGGACGGTGTACTAACGGAAATAGAATACCGAATAGGTCGCGAAACGTCGCCAGGCCGTTATACGCACTGTTGTCTGCACGGGGCAAGAAGTTGGTAGCAAGAGTATTGAAGCTGACACCGGTAAACTCAATGCCTGTCGTCTCGTCGTGAAAGGGTTCCTTGATGATGGCTGACACCGGAATACTGACGACGGCCAGAGTCAAGACGGCGAGCAAGGCATTTGATGCCTTTGAGAAGGTAGCAGACCCTAAGAGGCATAACCCGGTGCACATAATCAATGTTGCCGTCTGCATCCCATAACCGGTCCAATAGCCCTGGGGGAAGGCGGCGCCAACATTAAGTCGAACGCAGTCGACTAGTCCAACGACGTTCATGGCGGCATTGAGAGCCTGGGCGAGGAAGAAAAGAATGCCAATGGAGCCGCCAAACTCAGGACCCAATGATCTCGAGATGAGATAGTACGCACCTCCGCCGCGGACTTCGCCATTGGAGGCAATGGCAGAAAGCGACAGAGTCGTCAGGAGATCGACGCAGTACGCCATGACTAGGAGTCCTATCGTAGAGAGAAGCTATCAGACAGAGGGCTTGTAACACAATGGTAAGCAGGGAGCCGCGTACCTAGGGTGCCCGTGAAACCAATCTGCCCAATAATGAGACCGAATCGCAGAAACATGAGGATACTCATGATGTTGAGGCACACGGGGATGTACACGCCAGACATGAGCCCGAGCTTGCCGCTCTTCTTGTGGCCCATGGCGGCCGGGAGGCCCCTTTCGCCGTCCGGCGACGCAGGCATCGCGAATAGAGGCAGGCTGTCCCAGCTCGAAGGTAAATGGGTCACACTCTGCCGCTCCCACGTCCGCCGGGTCGTTCAAGGTCCGTCGACAATGGAGGCTGCCATTGACGATGCAGAAGGCAAGACAATGGAAACAATACCCGATACAAAAGGCAGGGCAAGACAAGGGAGGATATTTACAGGCAGGCTTCCCAGACGCAACAGAGAAAATATCACAACTTGGAGCGCAGCATCAACGAGGGGAGGATTGAGATTGAGACGAGCCGGGCGGAGACTCGGTGATGCAGAGGCTTTGCGATCCTCTCGTCGTTGGTGCCTGCCGCCGAGGGATCTGCCCACCCAACCACCTACTGGGCGTGGGGTAGCCACTGGGGAGGTGCCCGTGAACGGTTCGTCTGCAGACCGCCTGCAGCGCTAACAAGCACGGTCGTTTGTCTTCGCCACTGATACTACAAGGCATCCACCCGCAGAGAACCAGGTGTCGCAGACGTGCCACCGGGCTCGAAATAATATATGCCGAGATGTCCATAGGGCGATGCTCCGTCACGTCGTCCTCGCCGCGCAGGTGGTGCTTCCGCAGTGCATCCCAAACCTTTCCCACTCTCCACCAGCTGGTACGGCGCGAGCCGTGCTGCGAGATGGAGTGTGCCGGGTCCACCGGGCACCCGACGGTTTATACGGAGTGCCGGCATCTTGACGACGCCATGATTGGATGGCGCCTCCGCGGCTGGCGCGGTGGAAGTGGCCGGTGACGTTGCCCAAGACGGCCTTTATCGCTGATCAAGCACGGCCGCGACTATCACCGTCAGCAGCAAGACTCCATGGCTCGTATCCCACGACCCAGGACCCCGCGACACGCTGCGGGGTGCTTCCGCTTGACGGGACAGCACCTTTGCATCCGTCGATCATTTGACTTGATAAGGTGAAGCGTGGAGCAGGCCACGCCGGGTTCTCTGCGACAAAACATGGATCGGCACTCGTGCTTCTAAGCCTCACCCATCGACCATCAATACTCTCCCTCTGTCAGGCGTCGCACCCGGCGGTGGTATGCTGGAGGAGCTGTCAGTGTATTTGGACGCAACCTCGTGGTGTACGGAGTGCATGTCCTGTGCTGCTTGCCTTGTGCCCTGTCCTGGGCCAGCCTTCAGTAATCCCCATGTGTCATGTCCACATCTTCATGTTATCAGGGCCTTGCCTCGTCTCAAGATCGGCATGGATGGAGGCCGGGAAAGTTAAAGAACGGGGAAAGTGCAACATTGGAGCCCTCACAAGCGGGAACAAGCTGCGGAGAGTATCGATATTCAAGCCGTGCGAATGCTCGGCTGCACCGCCGGGAGCACCCGGACTATGTATCCGTAGGCTGTGGTAATACGCAGCAGCTGCTGTACGACCTTGGCGTCAGCTGAACCGGGCATCCAAACTTGCAAGAGGTCCGTTGGCGTAAGATCGCAGACGCAAGTTTGAGACATGAAGCGCGAATGACGGCCAGTTCTTTCAGCCCCGATCCGGGAAAACTAGCAGCTCTCGTCCATTCCCTGGAATCATCCAGGAGCGACGAGAGTTTGTACTCGTAGGCCAGGAACACATTCTGGTCCGCGGTGACCACTAGCTAGTGATCAGGGTCCTGGCACCATCGCTGATCTTTGCTAGCGGCTTACTGGGGTTTATCTGCATCGCGGTGTAGGGTTTTCGCAGATCGATGGTCTGCACATCGCTTGTTGGTCTGGTGAGGCTATGTACGGCTCGCTAATACTACCTAGGTATGCTATCACTACTAAGAGGAACTACCTGGCCAGAAGTGGACCACATGGTATTTTCGCGAGGGCTCAATCATCTCCATCTGAGATTCACGACCGTCTCTCGGGTGCGTCTCCCGGTCTTGATTGCAAATTTGTACCACGGACCACATAAGAGCCTCATGGAACAGCGGTTTAGGCTCGCCGTAAACCGAACCGGCCGCGCTGACCCGGGCCTGTCGCCCGCTTGTGATAGGGTCGTTTTCCGCGGCGGAGACGGTGAATCAATAAAACCAAGAACCACCCGCCAGGGTTTCTTTGGCGAGAGAGCTGATTCGGATGGCTCGAAGCTCGCCAGCGCGAGCTAGGCTTCCGCTTCAGGCAGCTCAGGCCCTGTTATGCCATTCGCCGGGTGGAGCCGGTCGGCTTATGGTGGGCCCTTTCCACTGTGACGCAGTCACCCGACCCACTGGCAGCCACTGAGCGTATCACCGGTCAGCCATCAGGGACTGCCACTGGCAGTCAAAACCGCCGCGAGACCTGACTCTCTCCTCCACTCTCCGCCAACCGACCGCCAGCTTCACGCCCGGCAGAGGCTCAATTGACACCGTCAGCTGAGGCTTCCTCTGGCCCCGAGGTGCCGCATCTCGATCCGTCCCGCCAATTCCTCGCGTTGCTACCGCACGACTGCGTCTTTCATCCTCAGGGCATCCGTCGACGCTGCCTCGTGATCCCCGCCTCCCAGCCGGCTGCCTGCTCGACTCCAGCTTGGGACGCTCTTGATAAGCAGTTTCTGCGCCTCCGACCGTCGCGCAACGGCGTGCGATAGAGCTTTTCCGACCGGAAAACGCCCCAGTCAACATGTCGTCGCCGAGGAATACGGTGACTTCGGCTCCCCGGACCGGTTCGCCAGCTCCACGCACTGGTTCGCCAGCTCCTGGGCCGCGGTCCTATTCTTCGTCGATCCCGCGAGGAGAACTGACAGCGCGCCTTGCCTCTCCCATCCCCACAGCTCACACGCCTACGCGGAGCGGCTCGCCGCTGCCGGGCGTGAGGGCGTTGGACAACGACGCTCCCTTTGCTGGGGGCAGCTCGTATTCTCAAGGGCCTGGCGTGTCCGCCTTGGCCGCGGCCTTATCAGATTCGCTAGGCCAGTCACCACCTCGCCATGGCACGCCCGCCGCACGCATGAGCTCGCCGCCGCCGAGATCGCAATCGCCAGCGATCCCGGGACGAGCTGACACTCCCACCAACTATGGATCCTTTGAGTCGAGATCTCGCATGGGTGCGGGGCCCTATGAGGACCCCGAGATCGTGAAGCGACACCTGGTCCTGCCGACCGAAGCCGACAATCCGCCATCGGAAGAATCGTCTACAATGGGCACCGTCAAGGGCAAGCAGTCAGCAGAAGTTGCCACAGGCATCAACGAGGACGAGTTTTCGAGCTTGCAGCTACAAGGAGGAGACATCACCCGTGGCATCTACAAGTGGACAGAGCAGGCAGAGGCCAAGGCCAAACTGCAGCGCAGCAAGAGCTTCGACCACTCGCGGCCTGATCCGGAGGCTGAGGTGCTGGACATCAACTCGATCAAAGTGCCGGGTGGGTTCCGAAGAAATCACCTGCGCCGCACCGCTCTCAGCCCCTCGGGCCAAGATGATCAGGTCGAGCATGGTGTCGAGTCTCCGCGCGCGCCCGAACCTCGGCTCTTCACCTCGAGCTTCATGGAGTTTCTGACCATCTATGGCCATTTTGCCGGTGAAGAGCTGGAGGAAGATGACGAGGTGCTCGGCCCCAACGAGGAGTTCTGGTCTGGCGATGACCACGATCATGAAGGCAGTGACGACGGCAGGGAACCGATGGAGGACAGCGCTCTGCTCCCGCCGTCCAAAAAGCGGCGCAAGCGCAAGGTACGAGGCGGCAGCGGCAACAACAGCCCCTTCAACGCCGTCCTGCTGCTGCTCAAGTCATTTGTTGGCACCGGTGTGCTGTTTCTGCCCCGCGCGTACCTCAACGGCGGCATGATATTCAGCAACCTGGTCCTGTTCGGCGTGGCCGCCCTGAGTTACTATTGCTTCGTGCTCCTGGTGACGACTCGGTTGAACGTCGAAGGCTCGTTCGGTGACATGGGAGGCATCCTCTACGGCAAGTGGATGCGCAGCCTCATCTTGGGCTCCATCGTCATCAGCCAGATTGGCTTCGTGGCCGCCTACACCGTCTTCACGGCCGAGAACTTGCAGGCCTTCATCCGCGCCGTTTCGGACTGCCGGACCTCGATCAGCATTCCCATGCTCATCCTCATGCAGATGGTCATCTTCTTGCCATTTTCTCTGCTGCGAGACATTGGAAAGCTGGGCTTCACGGCGCTCATTGCGGACGCCTTCATCCTCATCGGCCTCGCGTACCTGTTCTACTTCGACGTCCTGACCCTGAGCACCGAAGGGCTTGCAGACGTCATCATGTTCAACCAGAAGGACTGGACGCTCTTCATCGGAACGGCAATCTTCACGTTCGAGGGCATCGGCCTCATCATCCCCATCCAGGAGAGCATGAAGCACCCGCAAAAGTTCCCGCGCGTCCTGGGCCTCGTCATGGTCATCATCACGGTCATCTTCATCACCATGGGCGCCATCTCGTACGCGGCGTACGGGTCCAAGACGGAGACGGTGGTGCTGCTGAACCTGCCTCAGGACAACAGGTTCGTCAACACGGTGCAGCTGCTGTACTCGGTGGCCATCCTGCTCTCGACCCCGCTGCAGATCTTCCCGGCAATCCGCATTGTGGAGACGGAGCTGTTTACTCGAAGCGGCAAGTACAACCCCTATATCAAGTGGCAGAAGAACGTCTTCCGCTTCTTCATGGTTATGCTCTGCGCCGCCATTGCCTGGGGAGGCGCGGATCACCTCGACAAGTTTGTCGCGCTGGTTGGCAATTTTGCGTGCATCCCGCTGGTGTACATATACCCCGTCAGTTTCCCCCCCCCCTCACCCTGCCGGACCCCCTATGAGCACTTCATGGCTAACCTTGACCAGCCCCTGCTGCACCTCAAAGCTGTCGCGCGGAGCAGAGCGTGGAGGATCTCGGACATTGCGCTGTGCATATTTGGGTTCGTGGCCATGGCGTACGCCACAAGCCTGACCATCATGAGCTGGGCCAACTCGGAGCCCAAGCCCCCGGGGTACTGCGACAGAAGAGGATTGTAGGAGCACTCATGGCGGTAGAATTGCGGCGTTTCCTAGAGTTTAGAATGCGGTGTTGGCTTCGGTATCTGTCGCCAGATTGGCTGTTGGATTGTGCACGCAGCGATGTTCCGTCCCTGGTGGGATGAGCGGAAGAGGTGGTAGCGCTGTGCGACTAGAATCATGCTCGTGCCCGGTAAATAGAAGCAATACATCGTGGCTCGGGGCTTGTTTCAAATCACAAGTCATGCATGTACTCGTACGGATATCCTGCGGAATCAACTGGATCGAGATGTTCCGGAGTCCGACCAGCGGTCAGCCTGCGGGCCGGCGTTGTGGGGCCGGAGAGTGCTGGGCGGGATTCCGGTGATTTCCAGTCCACTCAGAGAGCTCGGAGACCGAGCTGACCGGCTGCTGACATTCGCGCGCCTTGGATATAAGTTGACGCCTACTCGTGCCCGGCCGCCGTGCCGTGCCCCATCAGCATCGCGCCCGTCTCCTCGCCACAGCATGTCCGTGTCCCTCTGCGCGGCGGCCTTCCTGCGCACGACGCCGCCGCGGCTGGCGCACCACGGCCTGCGGTCCATTCCCTGGCGCAGGGCCTTTGCCGCGGCGGCGACGACGAAGCTGCCAACGGTGCCGACATGCCCGTCGCCGACGTGCGGGTGCGCCGCGACGCCGCCCATGCCCGCGGGCCTCGACATCGACCACGCCAGCCCGCTGGGCGGCGTCATGGCCGGCTACGCGGAGCAGGTGCTCGTGTGCACGGGGCAAGACGACTGGGCGTCGCGCATCGAGGAGGAGAGCGGCGGCGATAACCTGGCGGCGGACCTGAAGGAGTTGTTTGGCCGCGGAGGCCAGTACAGCGACGTGAGTGCTCGTCCCGCCGTGCCCGCGAGCAGTCTACGGGCCAGCTAACATCGGCGACAGCCATTCCACAACGTCTCCGTCCTCAACGCGTCCTTCCCGAGCTCCGTGCCGCCGCGCGCCGAGGTGCAGTGCACGTCGGCGTACCTCGTCCCGAGCTTCAAGTACGTGCCGTTTCTGCCGCGCGTGTCCTTCGACAGCGTGCAGGCCCTGGCCAAGGGCTTCCTGCTGCCCGAGAAGCTGCACGCGGCGCACGACGGCCTCTCGCCCATCCACCGCGACCGGCTGACGCGCAAGGAGGGCTTCCAGGGGCTGCTGCCGGGCGTGCGCGACGTGACCGACGTGCTGGTGCTGATATGCGGGCACGGCGGGCGCGACGCGCGCTGCGGCATCATGGGCCCCGTGCTGCGCGACGAGTTCGAGGACAAGCTGGCGGGCGCCGACGTGCAGGTCCTGCGCGGCCCGGTGCAGGTCAGCCTGGCCGAGGCGGAGAGCATCGAGGGCCCGGCTGGGGATGCCGCAGACGCGCAGATGACGGCGCGGGTCGCCATGATCAGCCACATCGGCGGACACAAGTTTGCCGGCAACGTCATCATCTACCTGCCGCCGGGCCTGCAGCGCGATGGCAGACCACACCCGCTCGCCGGGCATGGTATTTGGTACGGCAGGGTGGAGCCCAAGCACGTCGAGGGGCTCGTCAAGGAGACCATCCTAGGGGGAAATGTCGTGGCCGACATGTTTAGAGGCGGCATCGACTCGCAGCGGCGGATACTGCGGCTATGACGATAACAACCGCGACACCAAAATCATACACGGCGGCGCACAGAGCGAGGCTGCCAATTGGGTTAGATACCCATTTCATTTTGCCATATGTACATTAGCATGCTGTAAAATACATAGACTTGCCGTAGAAGGCATTGTGGCTTTGATTCTTCGTCCGTATATTCAGACCTCATGTCATCGAATCTCGTAGCGTTGCGCACGTGACCTCACGTTGACCCAATTCTTCCACTCAACACGGCCGTCTACTTTCTCGACTACCGACTACCCCTTCAGTTGGCGGAATTCCGCAACCCTCCTTGCTTGCACTATTGCTGTTTTGGAGTTCTGCAAGCGTTTCTGTTTCCGTTGGCTCTTGCGAACGGTTCTGCGTTCCACACATTTTTGCTGCTTCGGCTGGACACTTGAGAGCAGACCCTTGCCCAGCTCGCCCGGCGCATAGGGCGCAGCGCCGAGGTTGCGATGGTCGGCCGTGGGCACTTGAGCCATGCGCTGCGAAGGAGCTTGAGGTGGAAAAGCGTGGCGGGACCTCTTGTTGAGCAGCGGGCATCGTGGATCCCCAATACGGTTCTGTACACAAGGACCGCTCACTCATCGCCATGCCGCCAGGCTCATGAGACGAGACGGTACTCGACTGCTACTCGACGGCACAAGCAAGCGAAAGGGTTCGCCCCCACTTTCATACTCGGACTCGTCCTGGGCGGCTCGTTATACTACCTCGTCGCCCCGTCCCCCAAAAGCAGCACTCTGAATAAGGAATCCTTCATCCCTTACACCATCACCTCCCGGGAAGCCATCTCGCCCACATCCGTCATCCTCACCATCGCACCACACCATCGGGACTCGGCTCCACCGTATCTTCAGCCAGGCTCGGCCCTCTGGCGGCACCACCTCTGGTCCGTCGAGTTCAAGCAGCCAGAGGTGCAGATCGCGCGGCACTACACGCCGCTACCGCCGCTGCACGGCGAGAACCCTGTGGATGGGCGCCTGCGGTTCTACGTTCGCGCCGTTGGCGGTGGTGAGATGTCCAACTACCTCAGTCGGCTGGGCGTCGGGCGGGACGTCTGGCTGAGAGGGCCGCACACGGGCTTCGACGTGTTGCGCAGGCTGGGAGGTCAGAGCCACGTTGTGTTCCTGGCGGGAGGTACGGGCCTGGTGCCGGGGATGCAGGTGGCCAAGGCGGTGCTTGAAGAGAACGACGCGTCAACCGTGAGCCTGCTCTGGGCCGTCAGGAAGAGGGAGGAGGTGCAGAGCGGTCCGGCTGCGACGAAGCCGTGGTGGAACATTTGGGCCAGCAAGGCTCCAACTGAAACACCGGCCCATCTCAACAATCCGAGCCATATCGCTATGCATCTGAGAGACCTGAAGGCAAGATACGGTGACCGGTTGGATATCCGGGTCGCAGTCGATGAAGAGGGCACATATTTTCGGGAAAGCGACATACAACAGGCATTGACAGCCTCGACGGGTAATCCCTTAATATCAAGTCCATCAGGGCAGGGATGCATATTTCACGACCAACAGCTGCACGAGAAGGCCTCCGAATTTGAGAAGCCTGGAGGCGCCTGTCAATGCCCGGTTTCTAACGCGCAGCCAGGGAAGAATCTCTTCATGATATCAGGTCCCGAGGGCTTCATCTCGCACTACGCCGGACCCAAGATCTGGCTGGGAGGCACCCTGACACAAGGGCCGGTGGGCGGTGTTGCGGCTCATTTACAGAAACGATACCCGAAGTTGGCCAACGACTGGCTTGTCCTGAAGCTCTGAGATGCGTCCACGGTGTAGGTGGGATCCTGTATTATAGTGTACGGCTACAGGCGGATTGGTTCGGCGGTCAATAGACTGTCTACACTTAGAGTTCGGCGCCTGTCATCGCTGTGCAAGACAGTTTGGGCCCTGTAGGTATGCCCTCACCGTGACGTAATTTGGGGTGGCCTCTTACAAGAACATCGACACCAGGCCACTGGCGATAATGTCACGCCACTGTTGCAATTCAGTCTCAAAATACTCCATGGCCGTATAAATTCGGCAGCAAAAACCAAAGAAAAGACACCATGGAAGAAGGTGACAAGCTGCGCCACTTCACGGAGGCCATGATCGGCGTCTACGGCTACTTCGACGACCTCGGCGACGACGAGGCCGCGAGCTGGGTGCCGCCTCACAAGCCCGGCGCCGGCGGCCACCGCGGCCGCTACCTCTGGACCGACGCGTTCGGCGTCGTCAACTTCCTGACGCTGTTCCGCGAGACGTCGTCGCCCAAGTACCTCACCCTGGCCAAGCGCCTCGTCGCCGCCGTCCACGACGTCCTCGGCCGCACCCGCGACGGCTCCGCCCGCCTCCCGGGCGCGACCGACGCGGAGCCGCTCGCCGGCGGCCTGCGCATCGGCAAGATGTCGGCGACGGGCAGCGACGCCGACGGCCAGTACCACCACTACCTGACGCTGTGGATGTTCGCCCTCAACCGGCTATCGCTCGCGGCCGGCGAGCCCGCGTACAACGCCCTCGCCGTGCAGCTCGCCCGCGCCATCCACCCGCGCTTCGTGCTGCCCCGGCCCTCGGGCGGCCTGCGCATGGTGTGGAAGGTCTCGACCGACATGCAGCACGTCCTGGTGCCCTCGCAGGGCCACCTCGACGCCGCGACGGGCTACGTCGTGTGCAAGCTGCTGCAGGCGGCCGCGGCGCCCGAGCACGACGTCCTGGCGGCCGAGGTCGACGACTACGCGCACCTCATGCGCCACGGGTCGCTGTCCCCGAGCGGCGACGCCCTCGACCTGGGCATGGGGCTGTGGATATGCCAGTTCGTCGCCGACGAGCGCTGGGCCGCCGACCTGCGCGACGAGGGGCTGCAGCTGGCGCGCGTCGTGCTCGGCGAGGACTCGGAGCTCATGCGCAAGCCTGCGCCGCGGCGGCTCGCCTTCCGCGAGTTCGGCGCCTGCCTGGGCGTCTCGTGCACCACCGACGACGAGGACCTGAGGGCGAGGGTCGACGCCGTCGTCAAGTTCTGGGAGTGCCAGGTCCAGAGGGCCGAGGACGCAGACCTGCGGCCCATCTCCGAGGTCATGTATTCGACCGCCCTGATTCCGGGAGGTAAGTTCTCATGCCATATGTCGAGCCTTGCGTGAAGTGTGCTCATCGTCAAAAAGCGTTCCGGAAAGGCTACCTCGGCAGCACCTGAGGGCCGGGCGAGTAACGGTCGTCGCCGCCATTCACGGGATGAGCATCTGTCAAGATTGTCAGGGGAAAGCGCTCATGGCTGCACGTCGGCAAACGTGAATCTCAACGGTTTACGATGCATTATATGTGATATGTCGCTCAGCCCATTCTAATACTTGAGTTTAAGGGGAAAGGGGGGGATGGAGAGAGAGCAACAACACTCTCGGCTCCGAAAACACAAGCTCGCAGTGCTTGGAACGCAACCCTCAACGCCGTCTCAGGACATCATCTCGTACCCATCATCTATTCTGCACCTTTCTGTACGACGGCGGCTTGATGGCTCTCCTTATTAGTTTTCCAGCATACGGGGGCACCAGAGAAATGGCTCCGATGGCCAAAATGCGCCAGAGGAACCCCCTAAACGAAGTCAGAAATGTTGTTCCGCGCCGTGGGATGAGTGACGCAGAGGTGACTCACAGTGTTATGATGAACTCCAGGTCAAAGTACCTCCCGAGAAAAGGTATCGACCCGATAAAGGTAACAAAGGTGCCCAAGATGCTGAGGATCATGACGGGATGCCACGTCGTGATCTCAATAGCCACCATGATGAGTTCGTTGAGGACGAGCACGGTGTAACTGACGGCCACCATTCTCTTGCCCTCGACGCCCGTGAGGATCTGGGAGAGCCCCTGAATCATGCCACCTTGGTAGATGGACACAAACACCCAGACGAAGAAGGTGCGGTACGACAGAGAACGTCCAGACGTAAGCTCCTTGTACAGCTCGGGGTAGAGATTGGCCAGGTTCTCGTCCACGTCCTTGTCGAGGACCAGAGACAATACCGGGGCTGCGGTGTAAACGGTTGCGTAGCCGACAAGGAGCCAGTCCTGCTACCGGTCAGCAAAAAGGGCATTTACCTGACGACAAGACAAGAGCAACTCACCGTGTACAAGCCTTCAGGCTCAAACTTGAGCGCAATGCTGAACATTGTCTGGCACACGGCGATGATAAGGCCGCGGTGTATCACGAACTGCGCCAGCTTCGCGCTGCGTTTGTAGCTGTTGCGCCCATGCCACACCAGCAGTTTGACCAGATGGTAGAACTGCTCAATCGAAAAGTCGGCCGCCAAGCTTGCCTGCCGTCCTTCCTTGCCCACTATGCCCACGCCCACGTCGGCCGCCTGGATCATGGAGACGTCGTTTCCGCCGTCACCAATGCAGCACACGCGCTTCTTGGTGTACTCCTTGATGAGCTTGGCAACCTCGGCTTTTTGCGTGGGTGAGCAGCGACAGGCGACCACCGTCGGCAGGAGTACAGCGATGGAGATAAACTCTATGCGGAAGTGCGTCAGGAGCAGCTGGAGGCTCTCGCCGTCGATGAGGAGGCAGGCATCCGTCTTGCTGCGGAGAAAGTCGAGGTGGTCCTGCGCGCTGTCCTTCTTCTTGAGCTTGGCGATGGTGTAGATATACTGGCCTCTGGCGACGAGCTTTGAACTGACGGCCACGCACCTCGCCGTCTCGACCTTGTCGCCCGTCAGCATCCAGATTTTGATGCCCGCGTTGCGCAACAGTTCCAAAGACGGCTTGACGTCCTTTTGCAGCTTGTCTTCCACTCCGGTGACGCCGAGGAGCTCAAGGTCGCTCTCAAGGTAATGCGCCACGACCCTCTGCATCCCAGCATCGCGCCCGGCGATGGCTAGTGAGGCCTCCTGGTATTTGGCCGAGAATTCCTGGTATTGCTGAAGAGACAGCTTTTTGCGCCCAACTACCAGCGTTCGCAGTCCCTCCCGCGCCATATTTGCGGTCTCCTCGTCCAGCCAGTCGTTGGCAACTACAATGGAGCTCATGACTGTATCGGCGCCCTTCTGGTAGAACCATATCTCACCGCTGCTCAGGTCAGTTGACGGCGTGTTTACGTTTTCTTGAAAGTGGACCACGATGCCCATGCGCTTGCCATCAGACGTGAACGGGAAGACGTCGAGAATGTTCACTCGGACAACTACTCGGCCGCTATCAGTAGATTCGAGCGTCATGCTCTTACGGTCGCGAGATGCCAATTTGAGACCAACAGACTCGGTCCACTTGACAATGGCAATCTCATCTGGTGATGACGCCTGATACGAAGTGACTTCTCTGCCATCTTCGGTGTCCACTGTCGGCGTCACGTTGTGGCAGATGGCCAAGGCCAAAACAACGTCGCGCACGCGCGATCCAATCTCTCTCCTCGTGCGGGTCGTGCCAACGTTGACGGTGGTCGAGTATGTCGACGATGGCGTTATGAGCATCGTCTGCGACGTCGCATCCGTGGTAGGTTGGACGTAGAAGCCTTGCTTGATGTATGATGCAACCTCGTCCATGGCTTCGTTGGCGTAGGAGACTGTGCCGACATGGATTTTCTTCATTTCCATGTCGTTCTGTGTCAGGGTCCCCGTCTTGTCGCTGAGCAGATACTCGATCCGCCCGAGATCTTCCGGAATGGTGCTTGTTCGGACAACTGCGCCTGGGATTCCCGGATCGCGCTGGATAAAA
Source organism: Tolypocladium tropicale (assembly GCA_024340005.1). Taxonomy (NCBI): domain Eukaryota; kingdom Fungi; phylum Ascomycota; class Sordariomycetes; order Hypocreales; family Ophiocordycipitaceae; genus Tolypocladium; species Tolypocladium tropicale. Next base: position 159,096 of record JALHBU010000155.1, on the reverse strand, counting down.
CGCGAGTATACGCTCTTTCCGAGGTCCAAGTTGACTCGCAGACTGATCGGCACGATTGTCGAGAAAAGAACCAGAAAGCGCATGATTTTAATGTACCAAACGTTGCCTTCGGTGTTCTCAAACCCCTCTAGGGCAACCAGCAATATTGACAAAGCCAGTGTCAATGCGCAAAGGATCTTTGTCAACGAGTTGATTTCGTACTCCAAGAGGCCAGTTTTTGACCGTGAAGGCGATGTAGACAGGGCAGATCGCGTTTGCGGACCCGTGTACATGATGACGGCCAGTGTGGTTCCTTGGGAGGCGATCACCGTGTTTGCCCAGGCAGTATTGTCGATGTTCAGGGCTGCAGACTTGGAGTTGTCGCCGCCATCCTGTTGAAGCATCGCGTGATGGCTTGTAGCATCTTGCCTCGCGGGAAGCAGCTCAACTGTTCCCACGAACTCGTTCACTTTCTTGTCGGGCTTGCCTCCAGTCACACGAAGGCGAACAAACTCCTCGAGAGCCAGGTGCTGCGTCAGAGGCGATGCCAGCCTCAACTTCCAATCCGTCTCACCGTCAAGCTGATCGGTTCTGATAAACGTCTCGCCGACAGAGCCGCTGTCGGCCTCGTCCTGAGCGGGTGCGGCAGCTGGCTCTTTGCCTTTCGAGACCTGCTCGCCGTCCGCAAACGCCAACAATGCCTCTTCCTGGTGCGGCTCCTTTGGCGGGGCGGCAGTCGAAGCAGAAGGCGCATCTGAAATATAGCATTGCAGGATGACGACGTCTGAAGGCACTCGCTGTCCCTTGCTAAGTTTCAGGACATCGCCCACCTTGAGGTCTTTTGATTTGCGGCTGACTTCCTGGATGTAGGAAGATGGTTGAGTCGCTTCGGGTGATTCCTCCTCCTCTTGAATATCGGACAAGTCTTGTCGGCTTCCTCTCGGTCTCCGGCTACCCCGTCTGCCAGCGTCAGATCGGAGAGGCCGACGCGGTCGGAGGGCTGCGGGGCGTGATTCCGGATCGCTAAACAGAATCACCTTGTACTCTTCCGAATTGGCCTCGGTGTCTCTCCTCCGCCGGGCAATGTCGTCATATGCCTCCTTCCCCATGGTGATGCACAAGACAAAAGCCAGCGGGGCAATGTATGTTGATAGATAGCCGATACGGAGGGCGGGAATCACCTGCGACAAAGCAACGAGCAAGAAATACATGTTGAAGAAGAAGGAGAATTCGTTGTACAAGGTGACAGGTAGAAACGTCAAAGCCGTGTACTTGGCATTGGAGACGATGTTGGTGGGGAATCGAGTGGCTTGGTTGGAGCCGACAGCTACCAGTCTTGATGCCGACGGATCGTCCTCCTGCTCCTCGGGTCCCTCGTCGTCTGCCTTCTTTGAGCCAGACATGAAGCTCGGGAGCCGGAGGCTGGACCGGGACGGTCTTCGGCTGTGAGACCTTTGGTCTCCCCCCAAAAGCGGCGCATCGTCCTCGGCGTTGGCGCCGCCGTCGGACCAAGGCTGCCTGGCTCCATCGTGGTCGTCCAGGAGGCCGCGCGTGTGGTCGTCAAGATCGTCTCGGTTTGCGCCGAGATCTCCATACCCGCGGCCGCGTTTGTTGGCGCGCCGCAGTCCTCCCATGCGCAAGTTTCGCAGCGCTATCCGCGATGTCTTTGGCTCCGCAGCGGGCTGGTCCCCGCGTGGTCCTCGGGCGGGCTCCGTCGAGATGGGGTCCAGCTCCTGGATGTCGAGGTCGAGGTCCGAGTCGGAGTCATGCGCGGGCGAATCGGGCGGCTCGGTCGGTCGGTAGGGGGGCGTGGGAGGCATCACGCATCAGCTGTCCGCGCGAGCCGGGTGTTGGAGAAGGTGGTCGTTGCGCTGGCGTTGCTTGGTTGATCATGCTGCGCCGCGGCGCAAGACCACAGGTTGGACACGGCACCGGAACGGCTGGTCACAGGCGCTGAGGGTCGTATGTGGTTAGCATCGTCCGGCAGCTGCTCAGGTTGCAGTAAACGTCGAGTTTCGGAGGTGAGAGAGGACGGCTGCGAGGATGGCGTGGTGTTGCCGAGGAGATGCTGAGGTTGACACGGTGTGCTTGGCGCATCCATATGGGATACGTAACCAGCCAGGCTGCAGCCAGGGGCTAGCGGTCTTGGACCCTGCCCCGTGTGGGGCTTGCATCCGCCGCCGCCGCCGCCGCCGCCGCCAACGCCAACTCCGCGGGGGGTTCGTGGCACCTGGGCGGGCTGCTATTGCGCTACCTGCCCGTAGCTCTCTCAGTGAGGCAGGTCCAGGATATCCATGACGGGACCCAAGCCCAGGAGTCGTAGAATCTTTGCCTACCCTGCACGGGCAATTGCCCGCCGCCTCCAGGATACCCTATCTCAAGTCTGCGCATCTCATTACACGAAATGAACTGGAAGTGATATGTGTAAATTTAACGCCTACTTCGACTTTGCTGGTAAGGCAGCAGCGAAATGCCGCCAATGTTCGGTTGTATCCATCATTCGTCGCTAGTGGAGGTTGTCGTGGAAGAAGACCGGCGCATCAGATATCCATGGATATTTCGTCTGGCTCTCCCCTTGCCCTCGTTGAGGGCCACGCTGACGGGGATTACTGCCCCGGGAGAAGGCCTTTCTACTTTCTACCTGCGAGGCGTAAACTGATCGTCCCTGATCACAAAGTAGCCAGTCACGCCGAGGAGCAGCTGACCCCAAGCCCCTAGCTCGCGGGTGTGCGATGCAGGGCGGTGATCAGCAAGGCGCAAGCGCAACTGCTTAAAGGCACGTCCGCGCATCCTCACGTCATCGCTTTCCGGCGGCTCATCCAGTTCGGGGCAGCGAGGGCTGTGTAGAATCATACGGCGACATAACAAGGATGGCCCGCAGCTGCGCAACGCTGGTGGTATCAACAGCAGCATCTCGGCTCTGGTGACAATGCTCGCTGAGAGGCCAGGCATAGAGATTTCTCATACTTGCACAAAGAAAAAAGACTGGACACCAAGCTGCAGAAACGACGGCAGGGCTCCAGGTGTTCCTTTGAAGCATGATCAAGTTGTCAACTTAACAGGTAATGACCGAGCTGACGGAGTAAACGGAGTCGCGGAGGAACATTCAGTGGTTGGGGGTGTCGAACACTGCCTGGGGCGGCACTTAAACACGGTGCAGGAAGCTTGTTGAAGTATGCACGACATGAGAATTTTCGCCACAAGGAGCACGCGAAAATATAAATCAAGATACCGCAAACAACATCCAAAGGACAGAAAAACTGTGAAAGAATTACTTCTGGTGATGCCAGCTTCAAACTCGAGGCAACGACTCTCTAAGTTAACATGGTGAATGCCGAGCGGATAAATTCCGGGGCGGTGCTGACGGCCCGCGACTAGCTCTGCCGCCACCAGTCGACGCTGACACGTTTTGCTCCCCAAGCTGCTGCTCCGTCTCCTGAAGTGGCTCCGTTCTTGCCAGCTTGCACCCGCCGTCTCACGACGCCATCGAGCCTCCTCCAATCCCCCCTCACGTCTGATTCTGCTGCGCTTGGCATGGCGAACAGACCCTCGCATTGAGGAGCTGCATCCGATTCTTCCTGTATTAGTATGTCTCACCGGCCCCTCAAGGCGTGCACATGATCCCGAGCAGCGCATCGCATCATCGCAACGTCCGAGAACCCCTTAAGCTCGGGGACGCCGCTGATCTCTTCGCAAAGGTACTGCATCTTGCTTTCGGCGTCTATCTAATCATCGAGTCTCCTCCCGCGACTCTCAATAATGGCCGACGGCCAACCCAGCGCGTCATGGCATCCAGCTTTGATGCCGAATAGCCCTCCTTCGCCTCCTCCACCGCCCCCGACCGCCAGACACACCGCTTCGACGGAACCCGAGGTGTCAGACGAGATAGCGACGGAGCCCATGGCAAAGGACACGTTACAAGATCCCGAGTCTCGCGCTGTTCCCAGCCCTGAACATGAGACAGACGGAGTCAACGCCTGGATGTCCAACGAGGCCGACGATGACGATGCAAGTGCCTGGTTAGCGACGGATGACGTCGAGATCCACGCGGACGTATCGCATCCCACTGCCGAGCCGACGCATCCCACGACCGAGTCGATGTCGCAACAGAACGGCGTTGACGCTTGGTTGACTCAGGATGGCGGTGACATTGATGGCGATGCTTGGCTGGCTTCCGAGGAGGTGGAGCCGCTGAGCGACATCAACGGACAAGAGACCGAAGCGCAATCGCAACAACCAGAACCAGAACTGCAACCAGATGAAGACCTGCCTCCTCCGGTGTCGAATACCGAAGCCGGCGCGCCACCAACCACGGCGCAACACTCTAGCTCTATGTCTTTCGCGAGAACCGTGTCGCACGAAGTCAGCTTCAACGACGATGATGATGGTGACTGGAACTTGACGCGCTCCGATTCCGACGCCTTTAGCTTCATGCCTCCATCAAACCGAACGAATTCCTTCCCAGTGGTCCCTCTCATGGCTGCCAATGGTGAGGAGCACAGTGAAACGCCTTTGCCTTCGACTCAAGCCCTGGACGTCATGGAGGAAACCGAACGGGAAGCCGAAATGGACGAAGAGCAATATCAAGCGGGCGGCGCTGATGATAATCACACTTCGCCTGAGCCGATAGCCACGACTTCCCAATGGGTAGAAGCACCTAATGTGGATGCATCCGAAGCCCGTTATGAGGAAGGCATGCCCTTGATATCCCACTCCGCCGCTAGTGGGCCCGAACCTCGGGATGCTCCCTCTGTCGCTTTCGCGGATCCATTCGCTGGAGATGACGGCAATGAGGACGACTTTTTCAGTCAAAAGCAAGATCCAGGCATGCGCACGGATGAGATGGAGGATCCCATTCCGGTCATGGAGCGCAAGTCTACCATGCAAGTCATGGGTGCGATGAATCCTGAGCCGCCGTCACACCAGGACGTTCTTGAGGAGACCGTAGAAGAAGCCGAAGAGAACATCGAAGAGCAAGACCAGACCGCGCAAGAGCATGGGGAGATGGCCGCGCAGCACGATGAGATTGCACAAGAGCATGAGCTGTTGGAAGAGCAGCACGATGAAATTATGGAAGAGCATGAGCAGATGGCAGAGCAGCACCACGAGACCGCGGAGAACCATGAGCAGGCGGCAGAGCAGCACCACGAGATCGCGGAGAACCATGAGCAGGCGGCAGAGCAGCACCACGAGACCACGAAGGAGCATGAGGAGACAGCAGAACAGCACGAAGTGACGCCGGTGACAGAGGCTCAAAATATGAACGACTCAACGGACATTTTCGGCGCACCTGAAGGCCAAGACGTGCCAGTAGGCAGCCAACCCAACGCGGAAGATCTCGCGTCCAAGTGGCAAGAGGCATTTGCTGGCGATGACGACGACGACGACTTTTTGCTCGAGGATTCAGCGACGGAAAGCAAGGAGATTGATGCAAGCGCCTTCCTTGGGAGCGATGATGAGGGATTCCTGGAGGACGATGCGGATGATGCTGTTCCCGAGCCCCAGGCTGCGCCAGTTGCATCCGCAGCTCCTCATGTCCCTGCACCGAACCCCTACACCCCGACCGGTGCTGTTTCTCAGCAGCCGTTCAGCCCAGGCCTACCCTCGACTGCCACCGCTGCCGTCCAGGCTCAGCCGTACCAGCAGCCTGCACCGGCTCCGTTCAACGCAGCTCAGCAGTATGGTCAACCTCAGCAGCCGCGTCCGGAACTCTCGAAAGCCCAAAGTTTCGCGGACAAGTCGAAGGGCGGATACGCGTCCCCGTACGATCTACCTACGGACCTGGTGACCACCACAGTGAAGCTTCGGAAACGAGCGAGCATGCAGCAGCTTCCTCGCGAGCAGGCGCCTCCCCCCATGCGAAGCACCAGCATGTTCACTCCCGGCCACCCGCCTGCGACAGTTCCACCATCTGCTGCTGATCAAGCTGGCCAGAAGCCAGCCCTGAACCAGAAGGCTTCCGCCCCTGTTCTTCGCAGCCACGATAGCTTCTTTGAAGACTTGCCTGTCGTGGCGAAACCGCGGCCGAGCTCCAGGCACAGCAACAGGACGCAATCGCCGAGCCCATACCCTCCGACCGGCCAGCCTCCGCTGTCGGCCCCTCCTATGGCCAACGCGGTGCCCCCGCCCATGGGCAATGCGGTCCCCCCTCCCATGGGTATAGCTGCGCAGCCATCTGCAGCTGCTAACCTCGTCTCACCCGAGAGAGTGAGCCCGTATGCTGCCATTCAAGCCTCAGCTCCCCCGATGCCACTGGCGTCTGGCAATGCGACCAGATACTCACCTGCTCCGGCATCACAGCCACACAGCCAAGCTCAGGCTGCATTGCCGCCTGCGGCATCGAATCGGTATTCTCCGGCTCCGGCAACATCCCGGCCAGCTAGTTCGCACAGCCATTCGGGTCCTGCCACCCCCTCGCAAGCGATCTTGCCTCATCTGCCGCGGACGTCGAGTCCCCTGGCCCACTTCGACTCCAACAGTGACAAAGTACACGGTGCTGGATATGCCTCCAATGGCGATGCGCATCACTTTGACCGTCGATCCAGCTCTTCGTTTGAACCCAGAATAAACCGCGTGTCGTCACTACCGCCTACGCGCGAAGTTGATGAGGAGGAGGAAGACGAAGCCTCGCCGGCCAACAGGTCATTCAGCGCAACCCAGGTGCCTACCGCGAATGTGGAGTCAAGCAGCAAGGCAGTTCCCCCGGCAGCAGCTCGTCAGACTCCGCCCTTGGGTGCTAGCAACTACGCGCCAGCAACTCTGTCACCTTCGAAAAGAGCTAGCTCGCAGTACGTGCCTCAAACGGCACCAACGGCCCAACCCGCATTTATACCTCCGCCCCGCGCTTCCACACAGTCTCCTGATGCTGTTTACGGTAACCGGCAGTACAAACCAGCCGATGCAGGTCGCCGCCCGTCGTCCTCCCATTCGTCGGTTTCACCAAAACTGGCCAAGACTACCCAGTCGCCTTATGCCCCTGGCGCTGGAATACGGGGTCCGTCGCTCTCAATGAACATGGTTCCCCCAACGGATGGAAGGGAGCACGATCCTCTGGAGCGATGGAAAGGCGTACCCATCATTACCTGGGGAGTCGGCGGAACAGTAGTCACAACGTTCCCCAAGAGCATTCCCAGATACGCCATGAACCAAACGACACCGTCCATCGTGCGAAGTTGTGGCGAGGTAAAGGTGCGGAATATTAAGGATATCGAGCCCCTCCAGGATCGTCTGGCCAAGTTTCCTGGCCCTTTGAAGGGCAAGTCGAAGAAGAAGGAAGCTCTCGCCTGGCTCGCTGCGGGTATCGATACCCAGGAGAAAGAGCTGCCTGATGTTTCGTTTCACTCTCAACTGTCGCTCGAGGCCAAGCGTGGTGTTGAACGTTTGCTCTTGTGGAAGCTGCTTCGAATTTTCATCGAGTTTGACGGAACATTGGAGGGCAACGCTGCCGTAGAGAAGGCAGTCAGAGATGTTCTCTCGCCGGGCACGGTAACGCCAACCTCCGACAATGATGCCCTGTTTCCCACTCCCTCTGCCACTGGTGCAGAGATGGGTCCGGTCACGTCGATGCAGGCAGACGGTGCCGACCCTTCGGTTATGGAGCAAATACGACTTGATCTGCTGAAGGGCCAGCGTGATACTGCTGTGTGGACTGCAGTTGATAAACGTCTCTGGGGGCACGCCATGCTTATTTCTCACACAGTGTCGCCAGAGCTCTACAAGCAAGTGGCGCAGGAGTTTGTGCGAAAGGAGGTCAACTATCCGGGTCACAATAACGAGTCCATCGCGGCCCTTTACAAAGTTCTCTCTGGAAATTTCGACGACTGCGTCGACGAGCTTGTGCCAGTTCATGCCCGAGCTGGCCTGCAGCTGGTCTCCAAGGAGTCTACCTCGGGGCATACGAGGGATGCCACGGACGGCTTGGATAAGTGGCGGGAGACTCTGACACTTATCCTCAGCAACCGCAGTGTCGACGACATCCGGGGCTTGAACGCCCTCGGGAAGCTGCTGTCAAGTTATGGAAGGGCCGAGGCGGCGCAGATCTGCTTCATCTTCAGCAGGACTCAGTCCGTCTTTGGAGGGCTGGACGATCCCACCGCCAACTTTGTGTTGCTGGGGTCTGACCATCATCAACAATCGGATCAGTTCGGCAAGGAAACGGAGGCACTGCAGCTCAGCGAAGTCTACGAGTATGGCCTAACACTTGCTGGCGGCGTTGCCGCCGCCGCAGGGGCTCCTCATCTCGCAGCGTACAAGCTGCAGCATGCCGTCACCTTGGCCGAGTACGGCTATCGGGACAAGGCTTTGCAATACTGCGATGCCATTGCGGCAGCCATAGACTCGCAGACGCGAAGGTCGCCTTATCATCATGCGATTCTCGAGGCGGCCGCTCACGACTTCATGACGCGACTGAAGCAAGCCCCCAAGGACGCGTCATCGTCTTGGATGTCTAAGCCCAGCATGAACAAGGTATCTGACAGCGTTTGGAACCGGTTCAACAAATTCGTGGCTGGAGACGAGGCCGATAATGCTGCTAATGGAGGCACCGGCGATGCCGATGTTGGGCCCTTTGCTCGAATCGCCACTACGCCAAACATGAGCCGCTCGCCGTCCGTCTCCAACTTCGAAGTATATGGCGCCGGGTCACCTGGTTACGCAGTCAACTCTGTACCCATTGCCCCCGCAGTCAACCCTGTTCCCATTGCCTCCGCATCCTCGTCAAGGTATGCGCCGGCAGTCGCTCAACCTTCTAGCTTGCCGAATGCGTATGCACCTGTGTCGCAGCCTGCGCCGGCACCTGCTTCGACGGGCCGAAGCTCTATGGAGTATACTCCTAATGCCTTTGAGCCTGCGCTCCACGGGACAAGCTCTCCTCCAGCACCGAATAGTGGCGGCTATGCGCCGTTGGGATACCCTTCGTCGGTGCCGAACTATCATCCGGTGCAAACGGAGGCTGCCCCAGCTGTCGCGCATGGCCAGCCGCTGGCAGAACCCCAAGAGCCAGCCAATGCGGGATATCAGCCGTATGGGCTTCAAGAGTCTCCAAGCATCTATCCCCAAGCCGGCGCTGGCGAAGCCGATGCAATCAACCAAGGCATCCAACCCCCCATCTACGGATCTGCCCCCCTCCAAATGGATTCAGCTGTAGGGGATGAGAGCCCTGGGGAGACAGGAGAGAGTGGGGCGGGGGGATACGAACCGCCTTCATTCCAGCCGTACAGCTATGAACCTCCATCATATCAGCCGGATCTACAGCAGTCGGATGAAGACGAGGGCGGCGCTGCTAAGCCCAAGAAGAAGAGCTTCATGGATGACGACGAAGATGATATTCCCGCCCTGCGCCCACAAGGAAAGTCCAAAGCCGAGAAGGATCGTGAGAATGAGGAGATGTTCCGGAAGGCTGCTGAAGAAGATGGTAAGACGCCCTTGTGAATGCGTATAGTTTTTGTTCGGTAACTGACAGACAAAATAGCCAAGCGAGCCAGTGCGCAGCAGGCGAGCAAAAAGGGCTGGGGATTCGGCGGCTGGTTTGGCGGCAAGAAAGCCGAGGCCAACATCGGCGAGACAAGCCCTGGCAAGCCGATCCGAGCAAAGCTGGGCGAGGCAAGCAGCTTCGTCTACGACCCCGAGCTCAAGCGCTGGATCAACAAGAAGCCCGGCGCAGAGAACACGGAGGCCAAGAAGGCGACCCCCCCACCGCCAAGAGGAACCCCTCGATCAGCCAACGGCACGCCTCCACCACCTGCCTCTACTTCAACTCCTCCTCCGGCAGGCGGGCGTTCTAGCGTCCCTCCGCCGTCGGGACCTCCGCGGTCAGCGCCAGGTCTCGCGCCGGACTCTTCCCAGGAGAGCTTGGGCCTGGGTCCGCCTTCTGTGATGAGTCGCTCGGCCTCCAACCCTGGTCTCGCGGGTGTGCCTCCAAGCGGACCGCCCAGCCGGCCTGCTACCAGCATGAGCAACGCCAGCAGTATTGACGACTTGCTTGGCGCACCGGCGCCGCGCAAGGCGGGGCAGAAGAAGCCCAGGAAGGGCGGGCGGTATGTTGATGTCATGGCGAAATAAGCTCGTCATGCGTCGGACGGTCTTATCCGTCGGCGTCGAGCATGATTGCATTTCTGTTAAGCCGGGTACACGGCGTGTTCATTAAACTCTGTACCACCCCGCTACCAAGCGACTGTACCATAAGATATTCCAACCTACTACTAGTATTAACGTTGTAATATTGTGCGTCATGATTTGAGATGCCTGCTAGCTGAACCTGGCGAATGAGAGATGCTCCTTGACTGCTCTTGTGCCGAAATGACGATGTTTTACCCTTGTGCGCCCAACTTGTTTCAATCACCCGTCAGCCATGTCTATGACACTGATGAAATCAAGCCAATACGTGGCTATCAACGCCGCAAACCCAATTGACCTTGCCATACCGTGCAAACCCTTTCTTCACTTGCCAACGCCGAGATCGTGATCACATGTCATACGCTGTAAGACTGAACATAGTACTGTGCCTGGTCAGCGCAAGCCTTGGGCATATTTTGCTGCGCGAGGGGCCGGTTCTCACCGTCACGACGGAGTCCTCCGCCGAGGCATCATCGTAATGTGGCACGTATACGTATAATATCAGAGCATGGTCATCCGCAAAGCAGCCGATGACCCTGCCCTCGAGCCGGCCGACGCTCAGCACCTTGCTCCAGTCCTTGCCGTCCACGCGCACCGTGGCCCAACGGTCGGGCCCGTCCTGACGGAACTTGGTGCTCGGGTGGTCCTCGACGGGCTTGTCGAGCTGGGCGGCGTCGAGCTCCGGGTTCTCGAGATCGGACCAGACGCTGCAGATGTCGGTCGTGTCGGTGGCGATGCGCAGGCGCAGGCTGCCGTGCATGTTGGCGCTGAGCTCGAGCTTCGGGGCCTTGTTGGCGGTGGAGCCCGCGAGGGCGAGCTTGGTGAAGCGGTCCGAGATGGCCTTGAGCTGCAGCAGCGGCGGGAACTGGATGTGCACCTCGGGCTCGCGCACCTTGGGCTGCATGATCATCTCGACCGTCTCCGGGTGCAGGACGCGGACGGGGATGTCCTGCGTGATGATCTTCTCGTGCTCGCGCCGCAGCGATGTCTCGAGGTGCTCGGGCTGGAAGACGTCATCGTCGCCGAAGGGGTCGTCGGCGGCGCTGGGCTTGACGGCGGCGCCCGAGGAGCCGTGGGACGTGGTGGTGGTGATGGTGAGGGAGAGGATGGGCAGGCCGTCCTTCTTGGTGAGACGCAGCGAGGCGGAGATGCTGTTGAGGGCCGATTTGAGGGCGCGCTGGAGGGGCTGGAGAGGAAGCTCGAGGTTGATGGTGTTGGAGGCCTCGGCGGACTGGATGTGGTAGCCCTCGAAGATGAGATCCATGGCCAGGGAGCTGGGAAGCGTGAGAACCGAAGCAACAACGGCGTGCCTGCGCGAGAGGGTACCTACGCCCAGACCTGGGAGCCCATGTCGGGGATGACAGTGAAGCGAGCCGTGTCATCGCTCAGGCGCACCCATGCGATCTTCTCAAGCGACGAGAGCGCCGCCGTCAGCTCTGGCGACGGCGTTTGTTAGCTCGGGCGTGCATCGTGCAGGGAGGGATGCTCGGCGGCGGATGAGAGGAGACTCACTCGCAAAGGTGCGTATGTTTTTCAATTCGGTCCGGAACCGCATTTTGGACAGTGCATTGGGGCGAGGCACTGGAGATGTAAGTCGTGATGCCCGCGCTGGGCGAGGGGTGAGGTGAGGTAAGGTGACGTGAGGTGCAGCTTCATGAACGCCCGCAGAAGGTGGTGGGGGGCTGCTGCTTCGACGGACGTGGGGTTCAACTGCACCAGGCAGCGGGCACGTTTTCGACAGCGCCTCGCCATAGCCGTCCCAGCTGAAGCTCGGCACAGCCTTTCTAAATATAAATTTTGTTGGCGTCATTAAGATGCCTCCATTCAAGTGAATCCAACCAACTCACGGATTGCGATGACGTGTTAGATGCTCGCACGCAGGAGGGAGCGCTGCGTTGGACGGCAGGCTCGAGATGTCAGAGTCGGCGGCTTACACGAGGAGCGTCCCAGCCTCTGACGAACAAGGGAAGTCGAGCTGGTAGTCAACAGCCGATTCAAGGAGCAGGAACCTACCTGGCCTTGGCGAGATGCAGCTGCCGACCGGATGGACTCATTACCTAGAGAGCCCAAGACAGTTCTCGGCCGCTGGCTCGACTCTGCTTCTTCCACGTTCCCCATCGCCCACCCATCGGCAGCATTTGGCTTATCATTGGCATCTTGCACCAGACATTCATTACCTCAACACCAAGCACGGCTCGCTCATTCAAGCCACCATTTATTCCAACATCTTCCACTACTCGCTCTCAGCCCAATCCTCGCTATGAACGCCCTCCTCTCACCTCGCGGCCTGCACTCCCGCTCGGCACAGCCGTGGACTGACAGCCATGACGTCCCCACGAGAGGCATGGCGGCGCTATCGAGCCAAGAAAAAGCGCGAGCGCATGGATCGCCAAGCTCAAGAACTCGTGGAGAACCTTCATCAAGCTGCGGTCGCCGATCGTCGGGAAGCTGCCGTAGCTCGCGTGATGCAAGGCCTCCAGCCTGTTGCGCAGGTTCACCGAGCTCCTCAGCCCGGAGACCCCTTGAAAAACCCTCTTCGGCAGCATCCAGCTCATCCTGGGAATCGCATCGACTCCTCAACTCCGGAGTCAGGAAACACGACCCATGAGTCAGCGTCAGCGCAGGCTTCGAGCTCGGAGCTCCTTCGGGGACTCACCTCCTTGGAACAAAGCATGGTAAAGGAAGCAGGAGCGTGCGCGGCCGAGGCCGAAGCCGACGACAGGATTCACCCCAAGCCCACCAGCCTCCTCTCACGAGCCGTGGCCATGGGCAAAGGCAGGGGCAGGAGCAGCGCCACCAAGTCCACCGACACGTTTGTAGCCAAGTCTGCCGACGCCAAAGCCGGGGATGACGATGCCGCCGTCATGACGCCGCCTCCCCCCAACGCACGCAAGACGACATCGACGGGCTCTGGCGGCACCACCTTGCTCGGCCGCGACGACCCTGAACTGGACCCGTCGCTATGCTTCATGTGCGGCCAGAAGATGGGCAAGCCCCGCATCGACAAGACAGTCGAGAAGCTGGCCTTTCTTCCCTGCGGCCACGCCATGGGCCATCTATGCATTTTCCGCTGGCTTGCCAACAGCAACGCCCGGAAGAAGTGTCCAAGATGCCATGTCACTCTGCGTCATAGCTGCGAGCATATAGCTTTCCCGACCCGGATGTTTCCGAGTGAAGTCTTCGGAGACATAGTCGCCGCCGTCTTGCCCTTCAACTACGAGTTCTGCAAGTCGTCCAAGGGCGAGAAGATGCTCGATACCATCACGAATGAGGCTGACGACTTGAGTGATATAGAACTCCAGTGGCGCGACCGCCGCCATACTCCCGCTGGGGTTAAGCTTTTTGCTCAACGGAAGGTCCAGTCGTATGTTGTCCACCGACTCGAGAAGAAGCTCGATAAACAGCACAAGAAGTGGTGGGCTGCGAAGCGGGTGGAGGACGGGTTCGGCGAAGCGACTGCAGGCTTCTTTGCTACCACGATGTTCAAGCTCGCTAGGCTTTCTTCCCAACAGGAAAGCAGCAGCCTGGAGGACGGTGAATGAACGTGATTGAGAAGGAGAGAGAGAAGGTAAATGCTCGTGTGTTAGCTTGGATTAAACAGCGACATCAACTCAGCGTATTAGGAAGAATAGGTAGACAAAGAGTTTAAACAGGTACAAACACGAACATGTTTGAATCCATGCCACGTGCGTGCGTACGGGACGTTTTGCTTCTTATTCAACTCTACCGGAAGACTCATGTCCTGAGTGACTGTTGCTGAACGCATAAAGACTGTGCTAGTTCCCGTTACTCGGCTCCAAGAAGTGCCTATATACCTTCTAGAATCCGCTCGTTTATCCGTACGCTTCGTTACTTGTGAACGTCCTCATCCCTACCTAGAGGGAGACAATGCTCGTCACAACCATAATACCTCGTATCAGCTTCTCAGTCGTGCCGGAGCAACCAACCGGCCTCTACATACCATCGCCGCGCAATGTGAACGCCCGTGAATCGTGGCTGGGACACCGTTGAATTCGAATTTCAAGGCTCGCGATGCGGCACGTATCTTTTGTTGAACCATTCGTCCCTGATTTCTTCACCTTCCATCTTGCTCCTCATCGCTGTCGTCCATGAACCCTTCCTCCAAACTATAGCATTGTCAGCAACCGGCGCACATGCTCGCAAGCTGGGAGGACATACTCCCTACTCAGCCTTCGCGTGCTGTCCAGCTGCGCCGACGGCACGTGGCTCTCAATGGCGCGCCATGTGTCCTCGTCGACGTCCCCCAGCTCCTCGCCCTCGTCGTCGCCCGCGCCATTCGCGAAGACGACTTGCCTGGCGTTGAGGTAAGTCGCAAGCGGGTTGAGGGCGGAGAAGCGGCCGACTATGCGGTGGCGGAGGGACGAGGTGCGGTCCGAGATGGAGTCCAGGGGCAGGTATTGGCTGTAGCGGTTGCGGTAGCGGCGCCAAACGGGGACGACGACGAATGTGAGGACGAGGAAGATGAGGAGGGAGATGACGGCAGGGATGAAGAGCGCCTGGGTATGGGTCGTCAGTACGGGCGACTCGCGACGACGTCGGAGATGCGGAGATGGAGACATGGCATGGATACCTTCAACAGGGCTAGCGAGCCGTCAGCCATGGTTGCGATTCTGAGCAGATTGCCCGAATAACGCTGGCCGCGAGGACGGCAGGGCGGACGAGACCCTTTTCCGCGGCAACGATGGCCGCCCGCGACTCGATGGGAGCTGCAGTTGCGATTGTTGAAGGCCGTCGATTGCGGTGACGCAGCCACGATCAGCAGAGCCGCACCTTGGATGGACGCCCGAGCCAGCGCGAACCCCAGGCGGGCCGCCCACTAAAAGTGCCACTGCAGCCACGAACGACAGCGCGTTTCCAGGGTCTCGCGCACCGCCACATCCCGTCCAGCTTGAGCTCTCTCCACTGCGAACGGAACGCCGCTCAGGGGCTCTGCCGGGCCTAGAACGGTTCTGTCGAGCGGGCCTAATAAGAGGCGTCTGGGGCCGTTGCGCTCGTCCCAATCTCGCTCGGCACAAGCGGTAATGACGCCGCCCGCGAGTACTTTGAGGTCCACGGATGGCTTCTCAATCGCACTCTACGAGTAGGTACATGGCACGGCAGACGAGGGGCGGCCGAGATCGTGTCATCGGTGTCCATGCCGGACGTCTGTGCAGCATCTGCGACAGTTCGCGATGGCGAGGCTCTGGGGGTGGGGTTTGATCGCCGTGTCGAGGGGTGGGATTGGATTGGATGTTTGGCTCCGTGGTGCCGGCTCCGGTTTGAGCCTGGCATATGCAGACGTGCTTGTCAAACAAACGTGAAGTGACGGGTGTACTCGTAGATGCGCATCCGCTCAGGGGGGGCTCTCACGCAGCAAGTTGGTCCGTATGAGCAGAGCCCTGGAGCTGGAGGTTTCTGGGCACTCGTATAAGGTGCCCAGGTGCTCTTGGGCCTGCCTCGGCCAGTGTTTGCCCCCCCTGCTGTACGAGCTCCCCGGCGCTTGCAGGAGCTCTTAGCGGCTGCGCGGTCGCTGGCAATTGGCGCCTGCGAGCCCGTTTGGGCCACCTCACTGCCTTCGGCCCCCACCCACACAAGCACTCCACCGCAAGCATGCTCGGCCGCTTCTCCTGAATCGTCACCTCTCAACCAAGGCCAGCAGCAAGCCCCTTGTCGAGCCCCGTCTTATCAGGGGCCTGGTGCAGCGCGGAACCCTCCGCATCCTGCTTCTTGTTTTGACACATCGACACTCGAGCATCACGGACGCTCGGGACTTGGCTGTCGTCGCCTTTGCCGCTCGACCGCCACCTGCGAAGCTCGAGCCGACGAGCAACGCTCCCGTCCCCATCGACAGGAAGCTGTTTCGCGCCAGTGGCCGGCGGTCCACGCGCTTGCTGACGGCTTTCCGACGCAAAACACCACGCAGCAACTCCCCCCCCGAGACAGCCCGCCGCGACCCTTTGAAACGAGCAACGGCCGCAGTCGATCACATACGACTACCGGCAAGGAGCTGGCCAGGCCGACCGGAGCAAGACTCCCCTGGCTCAGCCCTGCCGCCCGCCGCCCAGCCCGCGACTGGCAGACGCTGCCTTCACCATGCGAGCAGCCCCGGGCCAGCACCCTGCCACCCTTACGTGTTTCATATAGTGTCCCGATCCGACAGCGTCCGCAATGTCGTCAGCCGACAAGTCGAGGCAGTCGTCGGGCGGTCGCTCTCTCTTCTCCAGAAGCAAGAACAAAGACCGCCGGACGACCGACGCCGACCACCTCGATGCCCCCGGCAGCATGAGCTCGCGCGTCTCGCGCCACAAGCGGGAGTCGTCCACCGTGTCCATCGACGGACCTGCGTCGCCCAACGACCCCGGAATTAACATGATGGCGGGTGTGATAACGTCGATACCCTACGAGAGTGTCACGCCGGGGTCCCGCTCGCCGATTCCAGTCGAATACCTTCCCAAGCCCGATCAGATGCCCGTCCGCCGAGACCCTCTGCCGCACCAGCTGAACAAAGGCGGCATGGACTTCCACCAGTACCCCTCCGTCGACACGTCGACCCTGAGCGCAGGCTCTCACGCCTCCATGTCACGGTCTCTGCCCGGCCCGTCCAACATAACCATGGCCTCGACGGGACGACAAGCGCAGTATCAACAGTGGGGGCCGGCGCGCGGCAGCGTGGCCAGCACTACGAATGGTTCACGTTACGACTCCTACATGGCCACCAACGCCCGGAGCTCGGGAGACAACCTTAGCTTATTCTCAGGTAATCTTGGTTCGCGAGAGGTTGGAAACGCGCGCTCATCGCATCTAGCTCTGCCCACCGCGTCATCGCAGAGCTCCTATGGCTCCCACACTTCGTACCGAGACTCAAGCCGGTTGACCAAATTCTCCGGAGCCGGATCCAGCGCCGGGGACGGCTTCTACTTTCCCAAGCCCGACGACGATGACGTTGTCGACCAAATGTTCCTGCAGCTCATGCAGAAACGCGGCTGGCACAACTTGCCCGAGCAGGCAAGGAGACAGATGCTGGCATATCCTCCGCAGAAGAAGTGGACTCTGCTGCATCAGGACCGCCTCACGGAATGGCAAGGGGAGCAGAAGCGCCGCCAGACGGCCCGCACGAACCAGTACGCAGCCCCGGACGTGACTACGTACTCTGACGAAGAGGGGACGCCGGAATGGTATGTGAGGAAGGCGATGGAGGACAAGCTGGACACGAAAGGCATGGGTAGCCTCGAAGTCAACCTCCGAACGCAGCAGATCGGCTGGGTGAAACGCTTCGTCGAGTGCCAAGGTCAAGTCGCCTTGGTGACCCTGCTCCTCAAGCTCAACCGCAAGACGGCCCTCGGCCCGGCCCCGGACAATACCAAGGCAGAGAAGAACCTGGATCGGGAGTACGACATTGTCAAGTGTCTCAAGGCGCTCATGAACAACAAATTTGGTGCCGACGACGCACTCATGCAACAGAAAGTGCTACTCGCGCTCGCCACGTCGCTCATCTCGGCACGGCTCACGACCAGGAAGCTCGTCAGCGAGATCTTGACCTTTCTGTGTACTTGGGGCGACAACGGCGAGGGGCATAAGAAGGTGATACAAGCCTTGGACGAGGTCAAGGCCCAGTCAGGAGAAAACAGCAGATTCGATGCCTGGATGCGGCTGGTCGAGGTCACCGTCGACGGTCGTGGTAAGATGGGCAGTCTCGTTGGCGCCAGCGAGGAGCTGCGAACGGGCGGCATCGGCATGGAGAACTTGCTGATGGAATACGCCGTAACCACGCTCATGCTGGTCAACATGATCGTCGACTCCCCTGAGCGGGACCTCCAGCTGAGGGTTCATATTCGGGCTCAGTTCACAGCGTGCGGGATCAAGAGGATCCTCACCAAGATGGAAGGGTTCCAATATGACCTCCTGGACAAGCAGATCGATCGCTACCGGACAAACGAGGCCATCGACTACGAGGACATGCTGGAAAGGGAGAGCAGCAGCATCAACGACAATGTTGAGGGTGACATCAAGGACTTGAACGATCCCGCGCAAATTGCCGATGCCATTTACCAGCGAATGCAGGGCAGCAGGGCCCAGGACTACTTCGTCTCTGCACTTCAGCATCTCATGCTCATTCGCGCTAATGACGGCGAAGAGCGACTGCGGATGTTCCAGCTCGTCGACTCGATGCTCAGCTATGTCGCCATGGACCGGCGCCTGCCGAACATGGACCTCAAGCAAAGCCTCAACTTTACCGTTCAGAGTCTCCTGGACAAACTGCACACGGACTCGGAGGCCCGGCAGGCACAGGATGAGGCGCTGGAATCGCGGCAGATTGCCGAGGCCGCCATGGCCGAGCGTGACGAAATGCGAGCCAGGCTGGAGCTGGGAGCAGATGGTTTGGTTGCCAAGATGCAGAAACAGCTCGACGAACAAGCGCGCTTCATCGAAGCGCAGAGGAGGCAAGCAGACGGTCTCAAGGCCGAATTGGACAGTCTCCAAACCCTCAGGTCCAAGGAGGCGCAAAGGAACGAGCTGGAGACGAGAGAGCTCTACCTCATGCTGCGAGACGCCCAGGACATCGCAGCCTCCAACGCTGTCAAGGGCAACAAGAAGACCGACAACAATGACAACGCGGCTTCTATGCAGGGCATCCTGGACCGAGATCGCCTCATGGAGCGCCTTCAAAAGCAGCTCGAGCGGCAAAAAACCCAGTACAAGCTGGAGGGCAGGGTATGGGGAGACAGCGCTGGACCCTCGGACCGGCTCCGCGCCCTGCGGGAAGAAATGGAAGGCGAGGAGCCTGGAACGCCTCCAGGGGGCGGAACACCACCCCGCGACTTCACCAACAGTGTGCTCGGCAGCATCAATCGTCAGACCAAGATCACTCGAAAGCCAGTCAACTCGCAGATGCACACCGACGATGAAGCCATTGAAGAGGGAGACGAGACCGAGGGCGACGACGGCGTCATCTACGAGCGACCGAGGATTGTACAGATGAAGCGGCCGATACTTGATCCTAGGCAGCAAGCTGGGTTGCTGGACGAGATTGGCTCCAAAGTCAAGAGATACGACGCCAGCGACTCGGAAGATGGCGATGGCGTCACAACTGGTCCCTCACACCCAAGCGTGGAGTCTTTCACACCCCTTACACCAGCCGATGGTGATACTCCCAAAATCCAGGTCACGGATACCACCGGTGCTCCGCCGCCACCACCTCCGCCACCGCCGCCGCCGCCTCCGATGCCCGGTCAAATCTCTGGTGCTCCTCCTCCTCCGCCGCCGCCGCCTCCGCCGCCTCCGCCTCCCATGCCCGGCCAAGTTGCTGGGGCTCCTCCTCCCCCCCCTCCTCCGCCGCCTCCCCCGATGCCACCAGGCACGCCAGGGGCGATGCCACCTCCTCCGCCACCTCCTATGCCTGGTGCTATGTCTGGCAACTTCTTGCCGCAGAAGACTGGGTTCTCTGGTTCCACCGGCATTGGATTGCCCGTTGTTCGACCCAAGAAGAAGCTCAAGGCTTTGCATTGGGACAAGGTCGATACCCCAGAAACCAGCCACTGGGCGGCCCACGCCCCAACGGCCGAGGAACGGGAAGAAAAATACAACGAGCTCAACCGCAAAGGAATTTTGGATGAGGTTGAAAAGCTGTTCTTGGCCAAGGAGATTAAGCAACTTGGCGCAGGGAGCTCTAAGAAGAGTGACAAGAAGCAAATCATCTCTTCTGATGTCAGGAAGGCATATGGTACGTTCATATCCACAGGTGAATTTGATTGATGATGCTGACCAGCCGCAGAAATTGCTCTTGCCAAGTTCTCTCAATACTCCGTCGAGAAGGTTGTGCAAATGATTATCCACTGCGACGCGGACGTACTTGACAACCAAGTGGTCATGGATTTCCTACAGAAAGACGATCTGTGCAACATTTCTGATAATGTCGCGAAGCAGATGGCTCCTTACAGCAGGGACCTGACCGGGCCGGAAGCCAACAACCAGACAAGGGAGCAAGATCCATCGGAGCTCACACGACAGGACCAGATCTACTTGTACACCGCGTTTGAGCTTCACCACTACTGGAAGAGTAGGATGAGGGCTTTGGCGCTGACGCGAAGCTTCGAATCGGAGTACGATGAGCTGAGTGAGAAGATTCGCCAAGTTGTCAGCGTGTCTGAGAGCCTCAGGGACTCCGTGTCCCTGATGAACGTTCTTGGGCTCATTCTGGACATCGGCAACTACATGAACGATGCCAACAAGCAGGCCCGCGGATTCAAGCTCAGCTCCCTTGCCAGATTGGGCATGGTCAAGGACGACAAGAACGAATCGACCTTGGCTGATCTGGTCGAGCGCATCGTGCGAAACCAGTATCCCGAATGGGAGGGCTTTGCCAACGACATTGGCGGCGTCCTGGCTGTTCAAAAGGTCAATGTTGAGCAGCTCAGCGCCGACGCGAAGAGATACGTCGATAACGTTCGCAACGTGCAGATGTCGCTGGATTCTGGCAACTTGAGCGACCCGAAGAAGTTCCATCCTCAGGACCGCGTTAGCCAGATTGTGCAACGGTCCATGAAGGACGCGCGACGGAAAGCGGAGCAGATGGAGCTGTACCTGGAAGAGATGAACAAGACCTACCAGGACATCATGACCTTCTACGGCGAAGACCCAACGGATGAGAATGCCAGGCGAGAGTTCTTTGCCAAGCTGGCAACCTTCTTGTCCGAATGGAAGAAATCCCGGGAGAAGAACGTGCAGCTGGAGGAGACCAGGAGACGGAACGAAGCTTCCATGAAGAGGAAGCACGCACAGCAAAAGGCTTCGGCCGCCTTGGCAGAGGGCACAGCCACCTCTCCGACGAGCACTGGCGCCATGGATTCGCTGCTCGAGAAGCTCAGGGCGGCGGCGCCCCAGGCTCGGGATCAGAGGGACCGGCGCCGTCGCGCACGCCTCAAGGACCGCCACCAAGTGCGTGTGGCATCCGGCCAGAAAGTTCCCGATCTCGACGAAATCCCCGAAATGGAAGCTACGCTGCAGGCCAGGGGAGAGACCATCGACGAGGAAGGAAATTTGCTCAGCCCGGGCGTCACTTCTTCGAAGGATGGCGAGGATGACGTCGCAGACAGAGCCGCCGCCCTTTTGCAAGGTATGCGTGGGGGTGAGGGCGCCGACGGGGACGATGCCGACAAGAGGGAGAGCATACGGAAGGCGAGGAGACAAACAGCGGAAGAAGAGCGACGTCTGCGGAGAAGGCGGCGGGAGAAGGGCACCAGCAGCCAAGCAGAGGATAATAAGGAGACTGGGGCGACGGGGGACGATGTGCCAACGCCAACGACGGACGCAAGCTTCGCGGCAGAGGAAGAGAAGCAGGAGAAGCAAGAGAAGCACGAGGATGAAGAGGTGGAGGTCCCAACGACCACGGAGCCGGACCCCAAGCCAGTCGAAGAGCATGCCGAGAAGGAGTCGGAGGAGTAAGCTCACTTTGAACTCGGTGACATTGGGCAGCGAGCGTCAGCATTTACCATGTGTAGTACGTAATGTTTATAAACTACATAGCATGAGCGGGACAGGTGGAATCTGTTTGGGAATGTGGGAGCGCGACTCCCTTGGTGTGCGAACTGCTGCTTGCTGCTGCGAAGACGGTTATATACCTTTTTAACTTCACGATGGCTTGGCTTCAACTTTTTCGTCGTTTACGATGTGTGTTTCGCCGATGCGAGACTGGTAAGAGCTTGTGATTTCTATTCGTAGCACCCAAGGATATCATGTACATGTAGAATGCCTGGTAATAGCATTTGCTGCCTCAACGCCTGATTCCTGCTTTTCTCCCTTGCCATACCGCCATCACCTCGGCATGGCCTACCTCGTCGGACTCAGCGGCCGGTTGAAGCCTCCCTGGCGGTTCATGTACTGGCGGTACTCGGTCTTCTTCTCCTTGCGCACGGCACCGGCGTTGTTGCCGGCAATCTTCTTGCCCTTTGTGGAGCCGAAGCCCCCGAAGCCCATCATGGCCTGCATGGCGGCCTCGTCGGCGTCGACCTCGCCGTCCTCGTCATCGTCGTCGGGGGGGTCACTGGCGCTGCGGTCCACGGGCATGCGGTCAGCGCCGTGAAACGAGTCGTCGCTGACGGCCGTGGCGCTCGTCCTCGTCTGAGCCTTGGTGGTCGGGTCTTGGGGGCGGCTGCGCGTGGGGAGGGTGGACGCCGGAGGGGGGGTGGTGTCGCCCTGGGGGGAGGCAGAGCGGCGGCGCTCGCGATGGTGGTCGCGGTCGGCGTCTTCGTCGTCATAGTCTTCTCGCCGTCTGTCGCGGCGGTCTCTGTCGTCGTACCGCCCGCGGCTGTCTCGTCCCCAGTCTCTGTCTCTTCCTGCGCCCCGCCCCCGGCCGTCTCGCCTGTGATCGGTGTCGCGGTCTCTGTATCGTCTGTCGGGAGACCTGTCGCCGCCACGCCGTTCCCGCGATCGAGACCGGTAGCTTCTGCGGTCTCGGGGCTCACGATCGCGGTCGCGATGGCTGTCGCGTGGGGGCTGTCTGTCGCGGTCGCGGCGGTCCGCGTCGTTCCACATCTGACTGCTGTCCGGCCGACGGCTGCGGCGTGAGTCGCTCATGATGAGGGGTGGTGTGATGGAAGGATGTGGTGTGTTGCGCGGTGGATGAGACGTGCAGCAGCGCAGGGTCGTACTGGATGTTGCGAACTCACGATGGCAACGATGGTCAGGCTGAAGTCGCAGTGGGATCGCAGTGACGGCGCTGTGGCTGCGCAGAGGCGTGGCGGTGGCTGGTGGAGCGCTATAATTGGCGGGCCGCAGCGTGTCCCTGAGCTCCAGAGCTCCCCCCTTGCATGCATCGTCAGCCTCGCGCTGTCACACCTCCAAACGTGGCCAGACTCGTCAACAACTCCCCCTCACCGACTGTCTTTCACCGCCCCACGCTCGCTCCTTTCCCCGACATTCTCTGATCGCGGATTTACGCCCTGATGAAAGTCTAGGCAGTGTTGCAATGGCCAGACTCGCGCAATTGGCCGCCGTCGCGGTGCTGGCACTCGGCGTCTCTGCCCTGGGCGACGAGTCCATCCTGACGAGCGAAGTCAGCTACCAGACCAACCAGAGCCTGCTATGGGGTCCCTACAAGCCGAACCTGTACTTTGGTGTCCGGCCGAGAACGCCCCAGGGTCTGTGGACAGGCCTCATGTGGGGGAGGATGGAGACGTACGAAGATGTCAAGGACGGTAAGTGCTTCCGAGCTTCATTCGCGGCCCCAATTTACTGATTTTATTCGCTTCAGGATTCAGGTACACTTGTGAGCAAGGAGACAACATGCAAGGCTATGGCTGGGACGAGTTCGACACCCGAAATGGCGGATACCAGACATTCCATGACCAAAACAACCAGATCGAGCTGACAACGTCGTTTGTCAAGGTTCCCGGGGGCACTCACGGCGGCAGTTGGGCTGCCAGAATCAAGGGTCAGCCCCGAGACGACGCACCGGATGATCTCAAGACCACAGTCTACTACTACATTGCCCAGGAAGGCGATGGCGAGCTGGAGGTGGATGGGACCGGCGCAGAACATGGCTTCGAAGACGACGTGACACTGGAAGGAAGTTCAAAGTCCCTTGGAAAGTACAAGATCGTTATCACCAAGGGCGAGGGCAAGCACCCAACAAGTGATCACGAGCTATCCGCGACGCGGCAGGGAGACACCACCGTGGTCGCCAGCCACCAGTTGGAGGAGCATCGGCAGTGGCAAGCAAGGGCAATTCTCTTCCAGCAGCTTCAACAGGCGGCCTCATATGTGCAGCAAAACTACGGGGCTAGCGACTCACCTCCTCCGTGGCAAGTTTACCGAATCGACCACAGTCCCGGCAGCGGGAATGCTCACTTTGTACAAAAGACTTTCCAGGGCCCCTTTGAGTTTGATGTAATCTTCTCATCGGAGTCTGCTGGCAAGCCTCTAACATCTTCCGATGTTACCCGCAAGATAAAGACGACTTCTGAGTTGTTTGGAGATCGCTTCTCCAATGTCTTTGACTTCAAGGCACCTTTCGATGCAGACAAGTACGTGGCGTTCGGCAAGAGCATGTTTTCCAACTTGCTCGGAGGCGTGGGCTACTTCTACGGCGAGCAAGTCATCGATCGCTCTTATGCTCCCGAATACGAGGAGGAGAACGAAGGCTTCTGGACTGAGGCCGCAGAAGCCAGAGCCCGCAGGAGCCAACAGTTGGAAGGACCGTACGAGCTCTTCACCAGCATCCCTTCGCGGCCATTCTTCCCTCGCGGATTCTTGTGGGACGAAGGATTCCACCTGTTGCCGATTGCGGATTGGGATATGGATCTCACGCTGGAGATTGTCAAGAGCTGGTTTAATACCATGGACGACGACGGCTGGATTCCGCGAGAGCAGATCCTCGGCCAAGAGGCCAGGAGCAAGGTGCCAGAGGAATTCCAGGTCCAATATCCGCATTACGCGAACCCACCGACCTTGTTCCTCATCGTCGAGGACTTCATGGAGCGGCTGCGTGCGTCCAACGGTAGCCAGCCGGTTGTGAAGGAGACACTGTATCAACAGGACCCGTCGCTGTACACGGCTTATCTCGACAACCTGGAGCTGGGAGAGAGTTACCTGCGCAAGATGTACCCGCTGCTGCGACGTCAGTACGATTGGTTCCGCAAGACGCAGCGCGGCGACATCAAGACGTACGACCGCGAGGCGCACTCGACAAAGGAGGCATACCGCTGGCGAGGCCGAACGGAGACGCACTGCCTAACGAGCGGCCTGGATGACTACCCTCGTCCGCAGCCGCCGCACCCAGGCGAGCTGCACGTTGATCTCATGTCGTGGGTCGGGCTGATGACCAAGTCGTTGCTCAACGTCGCGGACGCCCTCGGCCTTGCCGAAGAAGTGGCGGAGCTTGGAAAGAACCTCGATGCCATCGAGCACAACTTGAACGATCTCCATTGGTCCGAGAAGGACGGCTGCTTCTGCGACGCGACAATCGACGAATACGAGGAGCACAAGCTCGTCTGCCACAAGGGATACGTCTCGCTGTTCCCGTTCCTGCTCGGTCTGCTCAAGCCGGACGACCCGAAGGTTGGCAAGATTCTGGACCTGATTGGCGACGAGGAGCAGCTTTGGAGCCCCCATGGGATCCGCAGTCTCAGTCAAAAGGACGAGTTTTACGGAACCAACGAGAACTACTGGCGAAGCCCCATCTGGATGCCGATGAATTACATGGCAGTGACTCAACTTCATGTAAGACTGCAGAGACCACCCCCAAGCCCTCTTTTGTTTCATGTGTCGGTCGACTGACGTATTCCTCCCGCAGGGCATTGCCACGCAAAACGGCCCGTTCCGAGCTCAGGGTCGGGACCTGTATACGAGGCTGCGTAAGAACCTGGTGGACACGGTGTACAAGAGCTGGAAGGAGACGGGCTTCGCGTGGGAGCAGTACAACCCGGAGACGGGGGCCGGGCAGCGAACCCAACACTTTACCGGCTGGACGAGCCTGGTGGTGAAGATCATGGCGATGGAAGAGCTGCAGTGAACACACGATAGGACTTGCAGTGAAAACACGGAAGGAAAAGGATCCGCGAGGCAATGACGAAGTTACGTACGCCGGGGAGCGCGGAGTTGCTGTCCGCATTTAGCCATATCCCGTAGGGTGGGCGGAGACGACGATGGTATATCTATGAATCGACGACCATGATTTGTCATTGTGCAACCGCAGCAGCCTGGCTGCCTAGAGGCAGAGCTGTCTCACGTAGTGAAGAGTCACCGAGGCGCGGGTTAGAGGACGGCCTCCCAAGATACCGAAGCCGTTGGCGATGGTTGCCAGGACCGTGATTCGACACGGAGCGCCTCCGCTAGCCATGCGGACCTAGCACTAGTACGAGCAGTCGGTAGGCAAGGTCGGCTCTGCCCGTCGCCTCCCGGGGCCCGCAAATTGGTCATCAGCAAGCTGGACCGTTTGTCGTCCAGGTCTCGCGCTGACACGAGCGGAGGGTTCCCTTAGGGCTGAGCTGACGCGGGCCGGCCCAGCCAACCGGCGCGCGGGCAGCGGGCGTGGGGCCTGGCTATTTTGGGACGCCGCCGAAGAGGGCACCGCCCGCGTCCGATCCTCCTCCTGCGCAGTACCAAGGAACGCGAGGACAGCGTGGCAGGGGCTGTGAGGCCCCAGTCACGGGCCACCCCATCCCCCCGTGCGGTTCTGGAAGAATCGCTGCGGCCGGCGTCGTGATTGGCGCGCCCGCCGCCCGGTGCCTGGCGAGGGCCCTTCCGCGCGTCTGAGATAAGCCGCGTCGCACGTTTCGAACGAACGACGTCGCTTCCGTCAGCTCCCCCCAGCCTTATGGGGGCCGCGTGGGACGAGGCACAGGACCCGCCGCCGCCGCCGCCGCCGAGCGTACCGAGGAGCCCTGGGGCACGCACGGGAGTCATCGGCGCCATGGGTGGGGGCTGCGCGCGGACGGGTGTCCGGGGTCCGCCGGCTTTCGGTGAAGTTGAGCGTCTGGCGTGGGAGGGGAAGGTAGGGGTGGTGGTTGTGGGAATGGCGCGGCTTGTGATGACGGTTGAGGCTTGGACCGTGGGAGAAGGGTATATAAGGAGCGTTGAGCATGGCCTGGTGAGGATTCGTGTAAGTCGGCCAGATCAGTCAAAGATATCAAGAAGCAAGCAAACAAGCAAACAAGCAAGCACTTTCATCTCGGGCAATATTCCGAACCAACCCAACAACACAATCCCATAACAAACCACCAAATTTATACATCCTCAAACTCGCCAAAGCAGATATCATGGCTTCATACACTTCTTCCACCACCACCTCCTCCAGCGCTCCCGCTGAGCTGGTCAACTACGGCCGATCGGGCTACAACATCGTCAGCGGCGGCGGCAGCGGCGGCGGCAGCAGCAACGACGATGATGACAAAAACCGCTACTAAACTGGCCACGTCGTCTTCGTCTTTCACGCATCGTCACAAAAGCAAAGCAAAATCTTCAGGGACAAAAAATCAGCATCAGCGCGGGGTTTGAGCGGTATGGGCATTGTAAACTCTTCGGACGGCGTCTTTCTTTGTCATGGTTGGGGGGGAACTGGGCGAATAGACTTGTTCGGGGCACGAAGCCTGGTATGGAGTTGGTCGACTAGATTATCAATCGGGGGGTCCTCTCGCTGAGGAATAGGCAAGGGTTTACGGAGTACTCGCAGCTCTTTTGCAATTAGAATTGGTTTCAGTTGGACTGAGAGTTGTACATCTGGCGTGATATCGACATGTCCATGTCTCGGCTCATTGGCCGATCTGTATCGTACATTTGTTGCATTAATGCTTGCCGCTTCCTTGGAGTATATATCCCTGCTACTTGCCCACGCAGAATCTAGAATCAGTCAACAGACGTCCATCGAGGCGTGCCTTACGGCTCTCCAGACTTACTTTTCGAATACGACACCGAGCACGTCCTCCACGTCGCCCGCCTCCCCCTTGCCCGTAATACGAGCCAGGCAGTCGGCCGCGTACCGCAGATACTCGGCCGCCAGCACCGTGTCCGCATCCAGCCCCTCCTCCTCGGGCTGCGCCTCGAGCATAAACTCTTCCAGGTGCAGCCGGCACTTGACGAGGAGTTGTCTCTGTCGCTCCGTCACGCCGAGGAGGTCCTTGAGGTCGGTGGGCATCTCCGTCATGCTGGAAAACGAGTTGGCCAGAGCGTCCACCACGCCGTGGATGCCGCCGCTGTCCGCGCTGCTGAGTGGCGCGGACTGGGCTTCTCTGCAGGAGATGGTCAGTAGCTCCGCCGCGGCCAGCTTGGGGCTCTCGAGTGCGAGTGAATGGCGGAAGTTGTCCAACAATGCTGTGAATGTTGTCGAACCCACGGCGTCGCGCTTGTTGACTACGACCAGGCATGTATCAGCCCTCGCAGCAAGCTGCAGCGTCTCTTTGTCGTAGTATATGTAAGGCCCGTTCACATCCGTCTCAACAGATGCAAGCACGACCACAACATCCGACTCTTGCGCCTTCTGTCTTGCTCTCCGGATGCCCTCCTCCTCGACGGCGCCAATGAATCCACCGTCGATGACGCCGTCGAGAGCCGACTCGAGAGCCTTCGACCGAAAGCCCGCCGTGTCCGCGAACGAACATAGGTACCCCCGAAGGTCCAGGCTGGCCTCGATGATGTCTCGCGTCGTGCCCGCCTCGCCCGACACGATCGACGCCTCCCGCCCCACAATCAGGTTCATCAGCGAACTTTTGCCCACGTTGGGCGGCCCAAGCAGCGCGATGCGGATCCCGTTCCGCAGCAGCTCGCTCCGCTGGCTGCCCAGCTCGTGCAGCCGGATGCCGCGCAGCATCTCGTCGACCTGCCGCGTCACGTTGGCCAGCAGCTCGGCCTGCGGCTCGTCGAAGTGCTGGTCCTCGGAGAAGTCGATTAGCGCCTCGATCTCTCCGCGCGCCAGCAGCAGCTGCTCGCGCCAGGCCTCGTACTGGCGGCCCAGGGCGCCGGAATTGCCGCGGACCGCGGCGCGGCGCTGCTGCTCCGTCTCGGCGGCGAGCGTGTCGCTCAGCGACTCGATCTGGGCGAGGTCCAGGCGGTCGTTGATGAAAGCCCGCTTCGTGAACTCGCCTGGCTCTGCGTAGCGGACCCGCTGGCCCGTCTGGCATCGGGGGATGGCGGAGAGCACGGCTTTGACCGTGGCCGGACCGCCGTGGGTGTGAAGCTCGAGGACATCTTCACCGGTGACGGTCTTGGGCCCGGGCAGGTAGAGCACCATGGCTTCCGAGTCGAGAATGCCCGACTCTTGTCCCGAGCCGACTGGGTCAAATAATGTCCGTACAGTGGCGTACCTGGGTTTTGGAAGCGGCCTGGACGGGCATAAAGCCCGATAGATCTTTTCCTAGTCTCAGCGATGGGGCTTCATAAGTAGGGGGCATCAAGCTCTTACACTCAGGCATGACGGTCCCGAGATGCGAATGACGGCTATGCCTGCTCGGCCTTGGCCACTTGACAGAGCGTATATCGTGTCACCGGTGGCCGGGAAGCTCGCGGAACCTCCAGAGCTCAAATGCGTCGGCGCCGGCGCATTCGTGGCAAACAGCCTCCTCGGCGCACGGGTGTCGTGGCCTTCAACAGGCGTCCAGCGGACGTTGCATTGCCACTGTCTTGGAAGCAGGCAACAGGGACTTTTCCGGGCGCCGATGAGTCTGCCCTGCCGCAGCCCGCGCCGTAGCATGGGCCCGAGGCGTCCAATGAAGAGTCAATGAATAGATATAAAGAGAAACAATGAATTACTTTTCAAAATCGCCAAGGTTCGGTGTCGTTGATCACATATCGTCTACTGCTGTGAGGTCGTGAGTGTGGATCGTGGAGGAGCTGAGTCGCGTTGCATTGAGATAAGGTCCGGGCGCTATCCTCCCGCGCACCGGGGGCGCAAGAACGTGCTGGCCTTAGCGCCAGTCCACCAACACCTTAGCAAAGGACCCCGTCAATGTCACAACACAATCACGCTTTCATCGTTTCAATATTCGTGAAAGAATCAAGATATTTTCATAACCATAGTTCCATTTGCATTCATTTAATTCTCCTTTCCATCGCGGCAGACCGTGTTGAAGTCTGCAGCTGCTCTGTGTGTTGATACGTTTATTACTTCCTGGCCACTCATAATCAGGCCTTTGCGAACGCCTCAATAAACTGGGCCAGCTTCTGAGCTCCCTCGAGCGTGATGGTGTTGTAGTTGCTCGCGCGGATGCCGCCAACGCTGCGGTGGCCCTTGAGACCCGTCAGGCCCAGCTTCTCCGCCTCGGCCACGAACACATCTTGCGAGGCGTCGACGTCGCCACCCTTGAGGACGCGGAAGCAGATGTTCATGCGCGAGCGCACGCCCTTGGCGGGCACGACCCTGTACGCCTCGGGGTGGGCGTCAATGGCGCCGTAAATGAGTTCGGCCTTCTTCTTCGAAACTGCCTCCTGACCGTTGACCTTGTCCGGATAGGTTGCGAGCAGCTTCTTCAGGACCTGGCCGGCGATGAAGACGCTGGGGCATGTCAGCAATGCTGCACTCCAGGATAGCTGCGGCAAAGGGGCAAACTCACTCAAATATGCTGAGGGTATTGTACAAGCTGTTGTTCTCAGCAATGGTCCTCCATTGCAAGATAATGGGCGGCAGCGGCAAGCCCAGTGATCTCATCACGTCTGCCGAGGGCTGGGGCAGCAGGCTCTTCTTCACCACCACGACGGTGATACCGGTGGATCCCAGGTTCTTCTGGGCGCCGAAGAAGATGGCGGAGAAGTTTCTGACGGGGATCTTGCGCGAGAGGATGTTGGACGACATGTCGGCGACGACAATGGGGCCCTCGCCGTCAGGGCCGGGAGCCAGGGACTTGGGGAACTCGGGGAACTCGACGCCGTCAACGGTCTCGTTGTCGCAGTAGTAGACCATGGCAGCATCCTTAGACAGCTTCCAGGTGCTCTCATCGGCAATGTTGCCGAACTTGTAGCCCTTGTCGGTGGAACCGGTCACGATGTTGACGTGCTCCTTGCCAAGTAGTCGCGCGGCCTCCCCAGCAGCCTTAGACGACCAGCCGCCGGTGACGAGGTAGTCAAGCTTCAGCTCTGCATCAACCGTTTTCCGCAGCTGCTTCAAATCGTCCTCGCTCAGCTTCTCACGGTCGCCGAAGATCTGCTTCTGCTTGCGCAGCAACCAGGCGCCAACGAGGTTGTACACGGTGGCGGAGAACTCGCCGCTGCCGCCGCCCTGCATGAAAAGAACCTCATAGTCCTCGGGGATGTCGAGGAAGGCTCTGAGGTCGCTCTTGGCTTCATTGATGATGGCCGTGGCATGCTTGGCGCGATGCGAGTGCTCTGCCAGGCCGAGCCCGGTGCCGTTGAAATTGAGAAGGGCCTGGGCGGCCGTCTGGAGAACATCGGTGGGCAGCAGAGCCGGACCGGCGCCGAAGTAGGTGATGTCTGAACGTTCCTTGGGAGCCATGGTGCAGTGCGTGGTGCCGGTGGTGACGCTGACGGTGCTCAATGGCAAGCTATGAAGCTGGCAGACGGTGTATGTGGGAGCTGGTGGTGTGAAAGCTCAACGTCGATGAGTCAGGGAGGAGGGCAGAATGAGGTCCAGTGGTGGAAGTGGCTCCTGTAAGTACCCTGCTGGGCTTGGCTGGGCAGTCATGCAAGAATGACACCAAAGGGGTTCATGAAAGGGCGTCTCGTCAACGGCATGCAGCAAAACTGCCTCTACGTCTGCAAAATAAAGTGATGCAATTGGGGCGTGCCGCCATCGACCAGCTAAAGTGGATATTGACTCCGCACCGTAACGTCTCTCGTCAGCTTGCGCGGCGTTCCTGGCCGCAGTCGGAGGCAGGCAGAGCGGCGTCACCACGCTCCCAACTCGGGCGGAGGCGTCCCTCTCACTTACACAGTTGCATGTACTGGTCTATATATACGGACAGATGGGCACGTCTTTTAAAGCGCAGGCCTCCGGCAGTTGTCATGACTAAATGATCCTTGTAGAGCCCCGGGCCTTGCTTCTGTTTCTAGGCTTAGTGTGCGATCTTCCTGCAACAAGGTACTCGGCCAACATTTCGTTCAGCCAGAGCCTCGTCGTTCCAAAATTGTCAAAATGGCCCCGTCCAAGCAAGTCCTCCTCTCAACCGTATGCACGTCATAGAAGACGGCCTGCGGTCAATTGAGCAAGTATTCCGTGGAGGGGAGTGAGTAGTAGAAGGGAGAGGCTCAGGATCGCTCACACCGTCACAAGCAAGCGCACTCGGGCAGGCGGTGTGGCGGAAGATCCACGGCACCAGCCACTGCGGCGGTGCGCGGCTGGAGCTCCCAAGCCAACGCCAGCGAGACGACGAAGCTTGGGCTGCCTGGCCCGTCAACACCTCCCATTACCGTCATCACCCCAACGTCGAGCGCTCTCGCCCTTCCTCGACCAGCTCCGTCACCAAGCACCCAAGACACCCGCGCGACGTTGGGATATCCCAAGACGCCATCATGTTCAGAAACAACTACGACAACGATTCCGTCACATTGTTCGTCGTCCCCAGCTCCCGCTCCGCCGGACGCTGCAGCAGCTAACTCGACTCGCGCAGCTCGCCCCAGGGCCGAATATTCCAGATCGAGTATGCCGCCGAGGCCGTGAAGCAAGGTTCCGTCGTCGTCGGCATCGCCAGCAAAACACATGCTGTACTCTGCGCTGTCAAGGTGCGCCCTTCTCCATTCCAACGCCCGTGCTGCTGCCCGTGCATTGTGCTGAACCCCCCCGTTCTAGCGAAACGCCGAGGAGCTGTCCTCGTACCAGAAGAAGCTCTTCTCCGTCGACGAGCATGCAGGCATCGCCATCGCCGGCCTCACCTCCGACGCCCGCGTCCTCTCCAACTTCATGAAGCAGCAATGTCTCGGCCACCGCCTCACCTACGGCCGCGCCATGCCCGTCCGCTCCCTCGTCGACATGATCGGTGAGAAGGCACAGATCAACACCCAAGTCTACGGCAAGCGGCCATACGGCGTCGGTCTGCTGATTGCCGGTGTCGACGAGCGCGGCCCGCACCTGTTCGAGTTCCAGCCCTCGGGCATGACGGAGGAGATGGTCGCGTTTGCCATCGGCGCGCGCAGCCAGATGGCGCGGACGTACCTGGAGCGCAACCTCGAGGCCTTTGCCGACTGCTCGAGGGAGGAGCTGGTTCAGCACGGCCTCAAGGCCCTGCGGGAGAGTCTGGTGCAGGACAAGGAGCTTACCGTCGAGAACACGTCGGTCGGCCTGGTGGGCATCGAGACGAAGGAGGGCAAGAAGACCATCGAGCCGTTCAAGCTGTACGATGAGTTCGACGTGAAGCAGTGGATCGACAGCGTGGGAGAGAGCCAAGGGGGCGGCGGCGAGGAGGGTGAGGGCATGGAGGTGGATAGCTAGAGAGACGTGGCCATGGAGAGAGCGACTGCGAGCGACTGCGCCGGAGATGGCCATCATACTAGATCATGTACAATTACAAGCTGCCCAGGAAGCAGCAGCTTACAGACTTGAACACGACGAGAAGACGAAGAAGAGTCCAGACCGAGAACTCAATCTTGCTTGATTCATCACTCGATACGTACTGCCCAGGGCGTCAAGCTCATCGTGGGAATGTTGAGGTTGACACTTCAGTAGTTTGGGGGCTCCCAGAGGTGGTCTTTTGTTATTGTTTGGTTATTCCATGAAATCCTTTAGTCCGCACAAATAGGTAATCTTAGTCTCTTCCCCTTGTTATCCAGTGAGCGCCCGTCGTGAGCCAAAAACGCAGCCCACAACGAAGAGACCCTCTACAAACAATTTATCGGGCGCCTTATAGAAAGCTAGCATGCGGCGAAAGGTATCATATACGACTTTGCGGGCTTATCCGATGATTTTACATAGTTGATTCGATTGTCGAATTAGGAGGTGAATTTTAGAATCTATGGGTAATATCCTCATGCAACCCAAACCCAACCCAAGCCCGAGACGTTTCAACTCCATGAAGAACGCCTGAAGATGACAGGAATGTAGATGCTAAACACACCGTTTCATAAACCGTTTATTGGCTCCCCCACTTGAGCTTGAAGGTAGCCTCGGATACCTTGTACTGCTTCAAGGCCCGGACGGCTTCCTCGGCAGAGGTGGCGGTGACAACGATGTCCTTGTTGGCCTCCCTGACGAAGCCCTGCTCGACGGCCTTGTCGAGCCACTGGACAATGCCGTCCCAGTAGCCATCGACATTGAGGAGGCAGATACCGCGCGTGTGGATGCCGAGCTGGTTCCAGGTGATGGTCTCGAAGATCTCCTCGACGGTGCCGTAGCCGCCGCTAAGGGCGATGAAGCCGCTGCCGGGCGCACCGGCAAAGACCTCCTCGGCCATGAGCTTCTTACGGGTATGCATGTCTGGAACTATGGTAGTGTGGCCGTACTTGGCATGCTCCGGCACAAGTTTGTCATTGGCATTCAAAGTCTGGTAGGTGTCGTCGCGCTCGTGGTTGACCAGAGCCTCCGGGATGATTCCATGGACAGCATCGGGGCCTCTGAGTCTGCAGAGCTCCTTGGCAACCTCGCCCATGAGGCCGACGGTGCCGCCGCCGTATACTGTGAGGAGTAAGTCAGACTGCTACTCCTTGAACATGTTGGGATGAATGGTTGAATGGTGAGATGGGGACTGAATGAAATGCAGCGCACTCAGTGACCCAGCCAATGAGGGGTCGGCTTACCTAGGTCTGCGTTGTTTGCGGCCATGGCCGCGGCCAGGTCTCTGGCCATCTGCAAGTGAGCCTCGCTCTTCCCAGCACTTGCGCCGCAGTAGACGCAAATCTTGATTCGAGGCGCGGCGTCGTTGTTGGTGGTGGTGGTGGTGCCGTTCGCCACCGCCGCGGCGCCGTTGACGGCCGGGCCGTTTTGGCCGGCAGCCGCAGTGCCGTTGGTCTCGGAAATCATTGTGGCGGTCTTGAGGTTTTTGCTCGTTGTGTCTGCTTGGTCAGATGAATGAGGAGCGAGCAAGTTCGGCTGTTGAGGGGCCAAGGTCTTTCTCCTTTATGAAGCAGTCGCGAATCTTGGCGTGGCGGTGATGTACGAGCTCCGGCGCAGTCCGGTGGAGACCGGCAGGGTGAGTCAACAGCGCCGGGCAAGTATTCCGGTCGAACAAGGATTGACGAAACGGGGAGGGTGCCGACGAGGTCCACAGACAGCGCGAGTCCTTCTGTAAGCTTCCTGGTGAGGGATTTAGGGGCCGGGCCTGAGTTTCGGGAGAGGACGTGGCAACGAGGTGGAAGCAACGGGAGGAGTCACGATCGGTGGGCCGTCGGGCCAATAAATAAGTGCAAGCGGCGACGGAGGATGCGGTGGGACGGCGACACGCGGCGCGGCGCTGGCGTCGGGGTTCAGGCGTCGCATGGCTGGCTGGACGTCTGCTGACCTCGAGACGCAAGATGCGGTGGCGCCTGGAATGCCGGGCCCGGCTAGGCCGCGTCCAGCTGGTTGCCATGACGTTGGCGGACGGCCTGACAATGCGGCGGCCGGCGCGGTGAATAATAGCGAATGGATGGATGGCCCAAGCCGGCGGAGCTGCTTGACAACCGCCCCCATGTTTGCGGAGCGCCAGGTAATATCCATTGATGCTGCCACGTTGCTAGCACTGCAGTGAAGGTGATGCATCGCAAGCCTCGGCAGAGGTGTCCAGGCACAACCGCGGACTCTATTGCGCCGCTATACGAACAAGACCAAGACTTCCAATTGGAACCTGCAGCGGCGGCGCATTCCGGATCGCTGCCGTGCGTTGCGCTGCGCCGTCGGAAGTCTCCAGGTGCTGCCGGAGCTCGGATCTCCAGCTGCCACTCGCACCGCTGCAGCAGCTGTCGATGTCGTGGGGGAGGCGCCCGCGCTGATTCGCCGCAGGGGCCTTCCGAGCAGGCTGGACCCTCCCTGTGCCGCGTGCTCGCAGGGGTCCGGGTCTCGGCCGCCACTCTCCCTTTTGCGACGTTGCGCCTCGAAAAACTGCCGCCTTCCCTTCACCAGCGGCAACCGACGGCAGCCTCCCGTGCCTCCACGTCTCGTCCTCCGACCGCAGCGACGCGCATCCCCTAGCCGCTCGTCGTCATGCCGTCCTCCGGCGCCGTCGCCGAGCAGCCTACGGGCCGGCTCCCCCAGGAGCAGCCGCCGCGAAGTGTATGTCTACTGCCTGTCACCCCGAGCATCCGTATAGCCAGGTAGGTGCTGACGACTGCTGCCTCGCAGGGCTTCAACTTCAACAAGCTCCTCATCGGCGGAACCCTGTACTTTGGCCTCAACTTCCTCCTCTCCCAATATATGCAAAAGGACCAGCGCGGCGTCCCCGTAACCGACCCCGCGACCGGCAAGACCGTCAAGGTCGCCGCCAACACGGGCGACATCCCTCCCTACGAGTTCCGTCCCCGGGAGCTCGACGAGGGCGCAACGATCCGACCTATTCCCCGCAAGATCGCCCCCATCTGGCCTCAGGACAGCCATGTCGACGTCGTCGTCACGCTCTCGCCGTCGTTCAACCCGATGCCCATCTCCCAAACCCCCGCCGAGTACGTCGTGCTGGAAGAGAGGGACTTTGGCATGGGCAACAGCTCCGATACACGTTCCATCGACACTACCTTTACCGTCCCTAAGGCTGTGCAGAACAACGGCACGCTGTGGGGTCATTTCTACATCGGTCTCACGGGCAGCACCTTGGACCCCAAGCAGCCCGGCTTCGACCCCGGCCGGGCTTACCACTTTGCGTATCCTCTGACGCAATATCTCCCCAAGAAGAAGATCGCAAAGACGAGGAATCTGCTCGAGGGTCGTCCGGATGCTGATGCCGAGGAGCCCGAGGAGGAGGAGCCCAAGGGTCCCATCATCACCAACCACTACCACCCGAACGCTAGCTTCGCTTTTGTCCCGGCCATGGGCGTCAGGGACTTTGCCCCCTTGCCCCCGCCCATCAAGCAGTTTCTCCGGCTCGAGGCCACCGGGGCTCGTGACGGCAGCGGTCAAAACGGCTGGTATTGTACGCTCACCTATTACCGCCAGCAGACTATGAATAGGGCTAACCAGACTACCCAGATCCGCTGTTCTTTGTCAACACCTTCTGGCAGTTGACGAGCCATATGACGCCCCTCAACGAGACGGTCAAGGAGCTACCCCTGCACATCGATCTCAGCAACATGGCCTTCTGGAAGTTCCAGATCCTTGCCTCGATGGAGATGAATTCCAAGGAAAATGCCCGCAGAGCCGCGTTTGGCGCCTCCCTGCCTGGCGGCGGCGACGGCACCGAGATTGAGATGGTCAAGGAGATCTTCATAGACACCAACCCGATTCTGCTCGCCATCACGGCCGTTGTGACGGTGGCGCACGTCATCCTCGAGACGCTGGCCTTTGGCTCCGACATCGCCCACTACCGCAAGAAGAAGGACAACGTTGGCATCTCGGTGCGGTCCATCCTCGCCAACGTCTTCATGCAGACCGTCATCTTCCTGTACCTGCTGGATAACTCGCAGAACACGAGCTGGATGATTCTGGGCTCGCAGGTCGTGGGCATCGTCATCGAGCTCTGGAAGGTGACGACCGTGGTGGACGTGCGCCTGCGGCCGTCGCGGCCCGGGTCGTGGCTCCCGTACAGCATCATCTTCGAGGACAAGCACAAGCTCACGGAGACGGAGGAGAAGACCAAGGAGTACGACGAGATTGCCTTCCGCTACATGTACATGGCGGCGGTGCCGCTGCTCATCGCGTACGGCATCTACTCGCTCGTGTACGAGACGCACAAGTCGTGGTACTCGTTTGTCATCACGACGCTCGTGGGATCCGTCTACACGTACGGCTTCCTTATGATGGTGCCGTCGCTGTACATCAACTACCGACTCAAGAGCGTGGCCCACCTGCCGGCCAAGGCCATGATGTACAAGTTCCTCAACACCTTCATCGACGACCTGTTCGCCTTCACCATCAAGATGCCCATCCTGCACCGGCTGGCGACGTTCCGCGACGACGTCATCTTCTTCGTCTACCTGTACCAGAAATGGGCCTACAGGACCGACTATACGCGCGTGAACGAGTTCGGTCAGGGCGGCGATGAGGACGAGGCGGCGGTGGCGGCGGCGAAAAAGGAAAAGGAGGAGGGCGAGGCCAAGAAGTTGACGGCGGAGGCTGTCAAGGAGGTCGAGGGCAAGGCAACGGGAAGGGATGCTGGCAAGGCGACCAAGCGGAAGTGAGAAGGTCGTCGTGTTGGAGCAGGCCAAAGGCGTGATAGCGGCGTCAGGTGTACCAAAAATGTATAGATGTGAATGCTACGAACGAAGAGAGCGCCCATGGCGCGTCACACCTGTCCTCTCGTCCAACATTTCCCAGCCGCCCGTGCATACGGAGTACATAAATGTATGTATGGTCTGACATGTGCCAAGTGTTGAGTTTGGTGACATGCCCTGAAACGTTCTCGGCAAGCGGCTAGGGGCAAATGCAATGACGGCCAGCTCACTCGATCTCTTTTGTGCTCCTTTTTAACATTGGCTCGGACCCTCTGGTTTCTCATTCAATAGAAACTCCCGAATATTGTGGCGTTAGGGTCGTAATCGTCCTCATGGTGCAGATATGCGGAGGTGGACGAGGGGAGGCTCGAGCGGGTGGGCCTCGCAGCCCTACTCGGGACAATGGGGGGCCTCCAACAGGTGGAGGGGCCGCTGCTGGCGCTAGTGAGACGGGAGGGACGGATAATGACAGCATTTCAGGTACCCTCCGTGAGCCTCATCGCCTTGGCCACCTATTACGAGACTTTTTCTTCCATCCTGATCCTGATCCTTCCTCTCTTGCGCTTTGATCTGTCAGCGCTTCGCCTCTGTTCATATTTCGTCACATATAGACGTCTTCTCGCCTGACGTAAGCGGCACAAGCATTGCCACAGCCTACGGCGCAACTCTAGCTTCGCAGCCTCGCGGGTTCCCGTCGCCGTTGAACACCCCCCCGTCCCTCCGTTTTGCTTTGGGCGACCCGCGGCCTCGGCAATTCGACCCGCGCCGGACTCACCGAGCCATTGCCGTCCCTCGTCTTCCTCATGCGCGCCCAACGGGTGCTCGCCCAGCGCTGCCGCCGCTGAAATCCTACACGCCGTCCCCGCCGGTCGCGGTGCCGTCAGCGCATCCGTCACCCCGTCCAGCTTCAACCCCGCAGACCAACCAACATCCCCTCGCAGGTCCGCAATGGGCGGCTTCGACTCCGTGGGGACGCTGCTGGCCGACATCGCGAACCTGCTCGCTGATGGGCGGCGTATCCTCAGCCTGGCCGACAAGCGCCATTGGGGCCCCGACGAGCACGAGCAGGTGCGCGCGCTGGACCAGGCGCTTGACGAGGCCAAGAGGGACTTCCAGGAGCTGTCGCCGCTCGTCAACGGGCAGTCCAACTATGAGCATGATCGAAAACGTGCGGTCCCCCCTTTCGCAATGCTCCCCTGCCTTTTATTTGCTGGCGGTACTGACACCTTGTGCAGACGAGTCCGTCGAGGAGCTGAGGGCTCTATACGCAAGATTCCGCACCCACATCCAGAGCCTCAAGGACTGGAGCCGATCTGGCGGTCCGATAAACCCCGCCTGGGTTCTCGACACGCACGCGCTGCAGAAGGACCTCCACCGGGCGCAGTGCCGGGCGGCGCGCCGCATATTCACCTCGGACCAGGAATCCTCGAAGCGATGCCTGGGCGCGTTCCTCGTGCGCAGAGTACAGCGCCGCGCCGCGTCGTTAAGCAGACCCAACGGTGCACCCGTCGAGGGCGGCGACCAACAGCGCAGGGAGTTGGAGGAGCTGGGCGTGTGCACCAGGATCGGCGGGTTCGAGCGATTCGGCGAAGAGGACGTTGCCTTCATCTGCGACTTCTGCGACGGGCACCTGGTTTGGGAGGACCTGGAGAGCGTGCCGACATCGAGGGACATGCCCGAGGCCACTGAACCGTCCACGTCGCCGCGGTTGCCAACAACATATCCCCGGTGGCAGGCGCTTGGAACTACGGCATCCGGCCCGCAGGCCAAGACCGTCGTGTTCGCGCCGCTCGCCATCGCCAACCACATGCCTCCACTCCACGGCGACTGGCAGGCAAGATTGCTATGCCCCTTCTGCGAGGAGGAGGCGCAGCAGCCGCAGGACGAAGACGACGACGAGGAGCTGTACCGTCCCGACCACGAGTTTGAGGATGTGGCAGCGTTGCAGGAGCATCTCGAGTGGCAACATACGGCGACGGCGTTGCCGCTAGCGCTACCTGCAGCTCTGCCGTCGACGAATAACTGTCAGATCATGTAGGGCGGGCGTTTAGGAGGAGGCAGGGGGATCTATTTCGAGCACTCTGTCTCAGGTTCTGGGCCTAGACGGATTTTGGGAATTACAGCGGCCACCGCGACGAAGAGTGACGGCCGCGACTTGTACGGCGTTGGAGCGTAGCGAACTTGACGGCACATCGGCACAGCCATTGGGGGCAAGACTTCATGACCCTAGGTATTATTATAGTCACATATTGTACATAGACTATGACAGGAGATGCCGCACATCTCGCTGCTATTGCCCCGCTCTCTTCCCTCACCGCCATCACCGGGGGTGAATATCTACCAGAAACTGCATACGCGCTCATGCCGCCGCCAGGTGACCCTAGAAGAAGCGCAGATAGATGAAGAGCAAAACAATGAAGCCCAGCCCCGCAAACGGCCCGTACTGCTTGAGCAGCAGTTCCCAGTTGATGCGCACGGCGGCGCGGCGGTACTTTTTGCTGTCGTCGCGCAGGCGGCTGCTGATCTCGCCCATGCGCTCGAGGCTGTCGCCGCGGTAGAGCAGGTCCTCGATGTTCTTGGTCATGACCTTTGTCACGTCGCGCAGCTCGTCGTTGAGCTTGTCGAGGTTCTGGGCGGCGCGGGCGTCGGCGTAGGTGGTGCGCGTCTTGGCGATGAAGCTGTCGAACTCCATGAAGGCGTAGGGCCGCAGCTGGGGGGAGTGCAGCTGGGCGGGCGTGTGCGTCGTCGTGAACTCGCGGGCGAGGTCGGCGAGGTAGGTGAAGGCGAGCTTGCGCGGGTAGGAGCGCTCGCAGATGCAGAGGAAGATGATGTCGGAGTCGATGAGGTAGTGGATCGTGTAGGGGCCCGTCTCGATGGAGGCCTGGGGCTCCGAGTTGCGGGTGAGCTTGCGCAGGACTTGGCGGATCTGGCCCTTGACTTCCTTGAGGGCGGCGGCTTCGGACTGAATGGGGGAGGTGTCAGGCATGGTACATGACGGCGGAGGGGGAGAAGGGCCGGCGAACCTGTTCATCGTCGACCGAGGCGCAGAGCATGAGGCCTGCAAGAGAGAGGGGGGTTCCTATCAGCTATTGCCGGCGCGGGGAGCTCTCGGGGAGACGTCATACCATCAAGCCTCGATATTTGTGTGGAGCGAATCATTTTGAATCGGTTTGTGAGTCGTCGAGGAGCGTGGGAGAAGGGCCGGAGGGCGGACGGCGTAGATGTGTGTCGTCCGTCGAGCTTCCAACTACGTGTCAAGAAGGACACGGGGCAGCTTGTGCCAAGGCAGCCTTTTCGCTGTCGCGCGGGCTGGTGGCTGGACGAGTAGCGTTAGGGCAAGTGCGTGGCGCTATCGCTACCTACTACGAGGTGTTGAGTTCGGGAAATGGGTGTCGTGGCTCGTCGAGAGGGAGGGGGGTATTGTCGTGTCGGTGAAGCGTTGTAGAGGGTCCGAGGAGACGTGGTGTTGAAGTGCTGTGGCGCACAAAGGGGAGCTGGCGTGGCGCTACCTTGACGGGCCCCTCCAAGCTTCGCTGGGGCGTGCTGGACGCCAGAGTGAAAGTGTCGGAAGGATGGAACTTTACAGCATGGCCATATCCTAAAGCAATATCTTTGGCAGCTGCACTCCTGTGAGAAAGAATTTTTTATTTAATTTTGATAGTTGATGCAATGATTTCATTGCCGGGTATGTGTTAGATCTCATCCTCCTCGTCATCAAAGTCGTCCTCCCTTCCCATCTCGTACAAGATCCTGCCGCCCTCGCCCGCACCGATATCCGTCTGCGCGTCAAAGTACGGCAGCACAATGCCCTCCCTGTCCCGGCGCTGCTTCTCCGTCAGACCCAGGTTGAACGTGCTCTCCGGCTCCTCCTCCCCCTCGCCTCCGGCGGCGTCCGCGGCCGGGGCTGCGAACATGGGGTGGTCGGACAGCAGCGACACGCGGCCCGGCACCGCCCTGGGGCCTGCGGCCGGTATCAGGATGAACTTTTCCGAGGCGGTCCTCCCGCTGCGCCGTCGTAGTTCCATGTTGATGACCAGCCCGCGGTGGTCTTCGTCGCTGCCTTTGGCTCGGAGGCCGATGATGGCGCCCTCGCGCTCCTCCTTGAGACCCCATTCTGGTTCCTGGAGGGCTCTGTTGCGGGCCTTTTGCCGCTCAATCTCCTGCTGCAGGCTGGACAGTCGCAGGATCGCGGTGGCGAGATGGCACAGAATCGTGAACGGATGCGGCTCGTACTCGTTGAACGTCCGGGGCAGGATGACTGGGACGTCGGTGTGATAGACGGACACGGTTGACACGGCGGGCGTGATGACGCTCGACAGGAATGGTGCCAGTGACCCAGGATCTGAGGATGCAAGGTTGTTTAAGGAATCAATAATGACGACGGCCCCTGTGTACGTGTGAGCTCAGTATCGTGGCGTCGCAGGTCATATCGTAACTCACTTTGCGCGGGCTTGTCTTTGCCCTGCGTCGGGTCGATGACAGGATAGTGAGCCATCAGCTCATTCCTCACCATCCTTAGATCCCGGCCGGCCGCCTTCACGAAGACATCGACATCTTTGGGCTTCTTGAGCGTGGCAAACGACAGGAAGATGACTTTCGTCTTGGCAGTCTAGCTCACGGCGTCAGCTTGTGCTCACTCTCGGCCGGGATGAGTGACCGAACCTTTGCGCGAGCGATGACGTCGGAGATGAGCGGCCGCGCCGTCTGCTCGAGGCTGTCCAGCACCAGCGTCAGCGGGCTCGCGGCGTCGCGGAGATTCAGGAGCTTCTGCAGTAAGAGGAGGCTGTGGGAGCGGGTGTGGGTGCTGGATACGGGCGCCATGGCTGCGTCGCCAGTGCAATTGGCACCCGGTCTGCGCGGGTTGGTGTTGCCTCTCTCCGGCCTCGGAGTGAGTGTCTGTCCGTCGGGTACAGTTTAGAGACGAGTCTCGAATGCAGAGGTGCCAGTCGCGGGCTTTTATTTGGGGTTGAAAGCTGCGCGTAAAGAGCTTGAAGGTTTGACTGAATAGCGTGGATGGGGATCTCGAGTTGAGTCCGCCCCACCTGCGACTTCGTCATGGCCGACGACTAAGACGACTGGTACCGCAGCCAGCACACGACGCTTTGGCTAACGTATAGAAATCGAACAGCACTGTAACTCTTGCGTTCATGATATCCCCAATCTCTGGAATTGGCGAATTTGCGAAGAGGTTGCAGTAAAGCACTTTCAGGCTTCTGTCCGTGTCGCCAGCCTCATGAACCTTCTTCGGCATCTTGCAACCCCACTGGACGGCTGTGACACATCGCTTCAAGACATAACCAGCACAGCGTCCAGCTCGGTGCAAAGCGTGAAATATCACTCTCCCAATACCGGACCAGAATAATGCTACATGGGCGCGCTGGCGGCTGTCATCCCCTCCGCTTCTCCGCCTTGAGCTCCTCTGGCAGCTCGATCCCCCAATCTTCCTCGAATTTGGCGTCGAGGTATTCGTCGAATTCGCCTGCCTTGCGCCGCTTGTGCGCTTTCCAAGCCTCTGTAAGCCACTTTTTCTCGTGGTAGCCGGCCTCAAGGTTCTCCGTGTACTCGGCGCAGTCGTTGCGGAAGCTGTCGTCGCTCATGAGCCTCTCGAAGTCGGGCCGCGCCTCATCGGTGTCGGCGTCCAGGATGTATTCCTTGTCGGGGAAGAGCGACAGGATCTCATCCTTTTCATGTCGCTCCAAGACAGTCCACGCCATGGGGTTTGACAGGATTTGCTGTGCCATGTGTTAGCGTGAAGCGAAATGAAGGACGTCGAGCCTGGGCCAAGTGCTCACTCTGATGTCGGCCGTAGCCAAAGGAGATTTTGGGCTCGTCAGGATGTTGTTCGCATTCCATCTGGACTTCTTCGCCGGCGACTTTCTTTTGGTCGCCCGTGACGGCATAGTGCGACTTGTCTGTGATGAGATGCTAGAAGTGACGATGAGGATCTGCTTGATGTCGATGCCGACGTAGAACTTGGTGACTATGGTGATGGTGATGAGGAATAAACGGTACGATAGTGGTGCCAAAGGCCCTTTCCTCCCTGAAGTGGCCTGGGTCGAGCCCTGGCGGGCGGTATTTCCACAGTCTGTTTGACTCGGCGATGTTGACTTCGGCCGTCATGTGTGTTTTAAATGAAGACCAACAAATGACATCGCGCCTCAACGTCGCAAACATCTGGGGAAGTCGACTTGCGTTGGACCGGCACGGGGTGGGGCCCCGGTGGCGACTGCCCTGTAATAATCGTAGCCGGGTCTCTGTAGGGTAGCATCGCCGCGATGACCACAGGTCAAAGGGTTCCCAAATCTCGACGGCATCAAACACGCAAAGCTCTTATTTTTATTCGTTCGTTCATTGTAAAAATTTGCAATGCTCATGCAAATCGTCAGAAAAGTAGAGTAACGTTGATTATGTCTTCTTCAACCACGTGTCGTTCGTACGACCTGAGGGCTTCCTTGCAGATCTAATGTACGGGCTTACTTTTCGGAATGCCAGCATCCCGTCCTTATTTGACCGCCTCAGTACCTCAC
The DNA here is from genome assembly GCA_024340005.1 of Tolypocladium tropicale. Lineage (NCBI taxonomy): Eukaryota > Fungi > Ascomycota > Sordariomycetes > Hypocreales > Ophiocordycipitaceae > Tolypocladium > Tolypocladium tropicale. The sequence goes on along the minus strand of JALHBU010000155.1, from coordinate 114,772 downwards.
TGAAGAACGGCCAAACCATGACATATTCTTCAAGCAAGTAACTATGGTATTCATTTTTTTTAATAAAAATTGTTATAAGAGAACTGACAGAAGATATCTACGTCTCGGTCACCCAATGCTTGTAGGATTTCCTCAAGGTTGCTTTCAGGTTTCCCGAGTCTGGTCTTACACCTCACTCCGCAAGCCTCGGCTTCGGATCGACCATGGTAAAGGCAACTCGAACCAACGTGGTTAGCGGTGTATTGAAGAACTGGAGACAAAGCTCGCAGAGTATGGCCACTCAGAAGGATTGTTCGAGGCAAAGCCACGTCTGGCACGACCCAGCCAGGTCGATGGCCTTCAGGTTGGTTCGAGTACGAATCGCCTGATGTAGATGCGAGGCAGCTGCGGAGGAAGGCCGCTTCGGCGTTTGAAAGCTCAATAACCGCGAGCCACGGCATATGAAACAGGGATTTCCTTGGATGTTTGACGGCGTTGGACCGCTAAATGTCCATCCTTGAGAGCAATCCCCCGCAAGAACAATCCATGTTGACCTGTGCCTCGCTGGTTCCCCGCATTCAAACTTGGTGGTGCTTTGGGCGGCTACTTTAAATTTCCAGGCGTCCGCTAACTGTTACCAGGTACCCGAAAGTAGCGCTGTGCCCCGCGTTATGAAGTGGAGTGCAAGGAAGGAGTGCAGGGGGAGAAGGGCTCTCTAGCACCGGCCAACCAGCTGCTTGGGGGCTGCGAAGCCGACTGCTTTCCCGAAGCTAGGAGCACGAAGCCTTCCAGGGTCGCAGGGACTGTACGGAGTAGGTCCAAGACGAGTTGAGTTGTCTTTCCCCCTCAGCGATCCTAGGAAGAACAGCTTCAAGCAAACTGACGAGAGTATTTGCAGCACGAATGTCTTTGGAGCGGGAAGCAATTCAGCCTCGCTGAGCATATCGACTGATGCTTGCACGCGCTCTAACGTTATTAGACTCCTTCTCATAGCAGCAACCTGTAGGAGCACAACGCCACTGCGGCTTCCAAGACAGGAGGGGCAAAAGGCCCGATCACTCTGCTGGGAGTGGCCTAGTGCCGACCGTTCCGATGGCTCGTCGCTCGCAGATTCAATCATTGTCAGCTAATGCGGCGGTGCTTACGATGCATATCAAGATGTTGATTGCCGTCGAGGCGCGGCGAACTTCTTACACCTCCAAACCCCCACGTAACGTAACGAGGCTTGGTTCAAGAGCCATGTGCCGCAGTTGAGGTCCCGGATCCTGGGAGGATTTTGGCTTGCCGCCACGCCGGGCTACCGCTAGTCCCCGCCGCCGCTGCTTGATTTCTGGGGCCTTCCCCTTAGGGACCATTGTGGCGGACGCCGCACTAAACGAAAGCGCTACTCGTATCCTGGACCCTGAGATTCATACAAGTATAAGCTGAATTCAGCTGCATCCCCCAAGGGCACCCGCCTTCATCGCTCATTCATTGCAGGCTTTAGGACCGGACATCAGTCTTTGGGGGCTGGTCGTCGGCCTCAACGAGCCTTGGCCTTCCAGGAACCAGCCCGAAACCCAGCCGACTCCTCCACGAGAGGAAATACCTTGTCGACCAGCATGGCGGTCATGGCCAAGATCCTGCGGTATCTCGTTCGCAACGATGCGATGCGCACGGATCCTGAGGAGATTTACGGATGGAGGGTTTTCGCTCTCGTTTGCTCCGCCTGCTTTGGCGGCATGCTGTTTGGATGGGACACGGGAGCCATCGGCGGCATCCTGGCCATGACGCCGGCCATGAAGACATTCGGCACCTTCAACAAGCCCAAGGACGTCAAGTCCAATCTTGATCAGAACATCGTCTCGACCCTGCAGGCCGGCTGTTTTGCTGCCTGCTTCGTCACCTCCTGGCTGACCGAAAAGTACGGCCGCAGACGCTGTCTCATGGCCACCGGGCTTCTCACCGGCGTCGGAGTCATCCTGCAGGCGTCATCGGCTGCCAACGGCACCTTGGCTGTCATGTACGTCGGCAGATTTGTCGCAGGGCTCGGCGTCGGAGCGGCCTCGACATTGACCCCGTTATATGTTTCGGAGTGCGCTCCACGAGCCATCCGAGGCGGCTTGACGTGTAAGTGATCAGTATATTTCAAGTTGATCGGACTCCTTACATGTACTGACTTCTTGTTCACAGCGTTTTACCAGCTGTTCATTGTCTTTGGTATCATGGTAGCTTTCTGGTACGCCACCATCTCAGACTACAGGCTGGGTTTCTGTTTCGGCTCACCATGCTTTCAGGGTCAATTACGGCTGTCTCTTGCACGTTCCACCTCCTGCGGTCTACATCGTCCCTCTTGCACTCCAAGCCCTTCCGGCCTTGTAAGACAATAATGCAGTCACATTGGCAGGGAAGAGTTGCTAACAGCGCTCTAGATTGCTCATCGTGGGAATGTTCCTTTCCCCAGAAAGGTATTCTAGGATGCCACTATTGCGCCCAGATCACAGCTGACAGGCTTATAGTCCGCGTTGGTGTGCTGCAAAGGATGACTGGGAGCGAGCCACCAGCATTCTTGTCAGACTGCGAGGGTACTTCTACGAACTTCATCTCTGAAAAGGAAAGGCAGAACTGCGTGCTGACTTCCACAAGGCTACCTGCCGACTCAGATTACGTCTCCAGCGAAATTCAAGAAATGGCTGATCAACTTGAGACTGAGAGGCGGTTGACGGGAGACGCGACGGCCAAGACTCTTCTGAAAGAGATGTTCTTGGTCCCCGGTAACCGCAACCGCGCCATCATCTCTATTGTCCTCATGATCTGCCAGCAAATGACTGGCGTCAATGCCGTTGTAAGTAGTCCAAGCTCCATGGCCATTCCGAGCTCAGATGAGCACCTTGTTAAGAACAATACCGCATCACAGAACTACTATGCTCCTCAGATTTTTCAGAATCTGGGCATGAACAGCACCGACTCATCGCTGTTCGCGACCGGCGTTTACGGTGTCGCCAAGACTGCGGCATGCGCCATCTTCCTCATCTTCGTTGCCGACTCGCTTGGTCGGCGATGGAGTCTGATCTGGACAGCTGGTGCGCAGGCGCTCGTCTTGTTCATCATCGGTATTTACGGCAGAGTTCAGCCCCCCGTGCAGGGCGAATCGGTAAGCCACGGTCTGCAGTGTGAAGCTCTATTTGAACGCCGCCGACTGCTAACACGATGGGACGTTCGCCAGGTGACCGCTTTTGGATATGTGGCCATCACTTGCATCTACCTCTGGGCGGCGTGCGTATTGACCTGTCCATCTGCAAGCTGGATCGAGCTGACCATGAAAGAAAAGTGCCTTCCAATTCGGATGGGGACCAGCATGCTGGATTCTCGTCAGTGAGATCCCGACGGCCCGGCTGCGAGCCACGAACGTTGCGATTGCTGCTGCGGTCCAGTGGCTCTTCAATTTTGTCATGGCCCGAAGTGAGGATCCTTTCTCGAAAAGGGAGAAACGTGATTGCTGACAGGTCGCAGCCGTGCTTACAATGCAGAATACCATGGGCAAGGCCGGATACGTGCGTGACAAGCCCACCTCTCACCATGTCAGGCTGTAGGTGCTAACAATGACTGACAGGGCATGTTCTTCATGTTTGGCGGGTTTGACATCCTCATGGGCATCTTTGTGTGGTTCTGCGTGCCGGAGACCAAGGGCCTGAGCCTGGAAAGGATGGACGAGCTGTTCGGCGTGACAGGCTTGCTCAAGAAGGTGGAAAGCGAGCCGGAGCGCGCGGAGCCGACGAGCGTGCGCGAGATGCGCTCCGAAAAGCCGTGAGGGGTTGATGCAGTTTCATCGCCGCGATGGCGGAGGATGGCTATCGATATTGATGAGTGTCATGACAAATTGTATATGCTGATTTGAAACAATGGCCGTGGAGGCGCCGGCGTGAGTAGGGAACTGAAGATGACATGTACTTGGCCAATACAGGGGTGCGTGATCCGGCATTGATCTCTTGCTAGCCGGCGGTGGTGATGAGGCAGCACCTGGTCATCGGCTGTGATTGTGACTGCGAGTGATAGTGGCTGCTCACCATCACCGCCCTTCCACGACCGCGACTCTGAGCAAATCGTGGACGAGCAGCTTGGCGCTAGAGTCCCAGCCAGGTGCGAGCGACTTCATCATTCGGTTGTGACCGGCATAGAATCTCCCCACGAGTCTGGCAATTGCGTGCTCGCGAGTCGCGAAGGATGACGGAGTACGAGTACGAGATCGGGAGTCGCGCCCGACAGAAGGACAAGCTGCCGCGGAGGCAATTTGCAGCCGCCGCGATGCGGCCGCTTGGAAATGACAGAACCATGGATCGAGCCACGGTCGCGTCGCGTCCGTCATCAACGCTGGCTCGAAACTGCGCTGGGTGGGCAGAGCCGGGACACTCGAGGGCGCTACCTCGGGGAAAGAAGCTCCCTGTCGCCGGCAAACGCAGCTCTCAGTTTCGAGCACGAATACTCCGTATTTGCCGCCTTCCAGACCCAGGCGTCTTAGTGCCTGAGGCCAGGCTCCTCCCGACGGCCTCATCATCGGCCGTATCTGGACAGACAACTCCCTTCTGGTATGGACCTCTCACCCTGGCCCTGGCCAATGTTAACACGAACAGCCGATAGGCCTCCGGACGGGCTGACGCCGGCGAAGTTCTCCAGCAGCGGGCTATCGGCAGACCCAGGCATGCATGCGCCCAGTGCCTGCATCAAGCCCCGAGCTCGACTGCCGAGATGGTGGCGCGCCCTGGGCGCCCCATTATCCCGACCAACGAGTGCCCAGGCCAGGCTTGCCAGGATGCTGGATTATTAGCGAGTTCGGAGTTGCCCCATGTAGCGCCCCGTGCGGGTTGCTCTCCTGGTTGCAAGCTTCAAAGCTGCTCGCTTTGAGGTTGGTTTGCGATGCTTCCGACGGACCCCTGTGTGACGCACGACACGGTCCTGCAAGCCCGGAAACTTCCTCATGGCAAGCGGACGCATGCTGCCATCTGTCTCTCGAGTTTGCTGCAGTCGGGCATGTCGCGGGTAGAGTCTGAGACAGAGGAAGCCGTGTGCGACAAATGCACATGGAAAGCCAGCATGCAGGAGGTTGCGGCACGGGGCAAGGCATCACATCACGAACCTCAAAACCTTGTTGGGCTGAGGGCCACAGCGGCAACATGGCGTGACGGTCTGTCGAGCAGCCGTGACGGCTTCTCGAAAACCCCACACCCCGACAGTCGGTGTGACGGTTGCTTGCGTGTGCCGCATCGAGTAACCTTACTTTTCTTACGGCTGACACGTCGGGGAACCGTTGGGTTTGCCCTGCCGCGTGTTGATGGGGGTGGACCTGGCTTCGTTGTGGACTGCCATGTGCTCCTCAGTCGCCGTGGTTGTCCCTGCGATATGGAACGGGCTAGATGCGCGAACCAGCCGTGGATCCTCGCTCGCTCGGCAGACTCGTCGAGGATGGCCAGACTTCGGATGTACTCGCAGAGCCAACTTCCTTCGACCGAGGAGGGCCACAGCACCGGACAAGCCCAGGCCCGTATCCCCGTCCGCAAACGCCCCCCCCTGCTGCCGATTCTGGCCCAATCCGCGGCTGCGATCCCATCCCCAGACGTCGCGAGTGAGAGGCGAGGCTCGATGAGGCGGCGGAATGCAACGCTTCTGCCATACCCTGGGCGGGTTTGTCCATGCTCCTCCCGAAAGCCTGCGGTCCTGTGCTGCCCGGGCTATGCTAATAATACGCGCTGGCTTGACGGGATATATCAATGTCCGGGCCTGCACTCGTTCCCTCACCTCCCCGAAGCTGCTTGATGTAAGTGCCTCGCGCCGTCGTCGCATGTGTCTATCGACCCCATCAGGCGTCTGCTGAGACTCGCGAGCCGTCTATGAAGCACGGCAAGAATAAGCACCCATGGCGACCAGCAGCTCCTCCAGCCGGGCCGCTGGCGCAGGCGCAGGCACTCCGCCGCCTACAGCTGCAGCTACGCGGCATTCGCACGCTGCAGTGCCAGCCCCCTCATTCCGTACGTCTTCAGCTGTCCTCGTCATTGCTGCACGTCAAATTTCCTACATGTTCCAAGGGAAATCCACCATGCTACCTTTAAATCCCGTGTTAGTTAGCTTGTTCTCATTTGATTAATTCCTCGCCCTGCATTTCCAACACCTGAGGCAGGAGGTCTGTCATTGCTCTCGGTTCTCGACTGGGGCAGTTCGCTGGCGACCCGACGGCCACTTCCGCGTTCTCACTCACTTTGGTTTCCGCTTCCCTTTCCATCATATCTTGGCCTCCGTATCGAGACAACGGAACCCACCTTGGAGAAGCATGCTTTGTCGCATAAACACATTCATTCGTTATGGCCGACGCTGACAGTTCATCACCAAAAACAGCCACGCACAATTCCCCTCGCACGTGGCTTCTGACGGCCGCGCTCTCGCCCTTGGCAGTGCGTCTCACCCGCCAGCTGCTTTCCCACGGCGACTACGTCGTCGCCTGCCTGCCGCCGCACGAGATTGAGCACGACGAGCGCAGTGCAGAGTTCCGCGAACTCATCAACGAGTGTAAGAGCTCGCGCAAGGATCGAGAGGGCTGGAAGGACCGCATTCGCGGCATCCGCTGCGATGGCCGCATGAGCTCGTGCGGCGCGGCGATTGCCGAGGCGGTGCAGGTATTTGGGCGGATTGATATCCTGCTGTGCTGCAGGTCAGAAGGTCAGCAGCGACATCTCCCATTCTTAATCCGCGTGTCGATTCATGTTGAGCTGGGCTGACCTTGTCCCCTGCAGCTGTCGTGGGAACCGTCGAGGAGCTCTCCACGACGCCAGCCACGCGGAACCTCGTCAGAGACCAGTTCGAGTCCATCTTCTTCACTCAAGTCAACTTCATCAAGGCCGTCCTCCCGGTCCTGAGGTCGCAACACACCGGGCACATCATCATCCTCACGAGCATCGGCGGCCACATAGGCACCCCGGGCATGTCCATGTACACGGCCGCCACCTGGGCCCTGGAGGGCTTCTGCGACTCCCTTGCGTACGAAATCGCGCCTTTCAACATAAAAGTCACCATTGTGCAGCCCAATAAGGAGATCCAGTCCCTCACCAACCGCATCACCTTTGCGCCGCAGCTACCTGCCTACGCAGACGCATTCAACAGCGCGCCGAGCATCCGCGATATGCTCGTCAACGTCTTGAACACCAACCCCGACACCGCAGTGCCCGAATCGATGGAGTCTGAGGCCACGCCGTCGACGCCGGACAGCACTTCCTTCGAACCTGACGTTGCTCGAGGCGAGATCCTTCACCGGTACCCGAAGCTGCCGCCTGGTGCGGCGGAGAAGCTGGTGATGGAAACGGTGCATGCACTCACGGCAATTGGCGGGCACGAGAATCCGCCTTCGAGGCACATCGTGGGAACAGAAGGGGCTATAGCCGTTAAGGAGAAGTTAAAGACGGTGACGGAGGAGATGGAGGATTTTGTCGAAGCCAGCCTGGCCGTTGATATATTCGACAGCGAGCTGGCAGAGGAAGCCAGGGGAACCAGAAAACGAGAGTCGTCCGGAGCCGGGCAGCCGTCGCCTGGCGGTTAACTTGTTTCATCAACGGCTTATGGGCGGCGAGTGGCGAAGGACGGGTTTTTGCTTAAAATATTATACCCAGATATGATGATTACACTTCAATCAATTGCAGTTGGAATTGTGGAAATGGTGGTTGCTTCTAGAATGATAAAGGTGACATTGGAGGCAATCGCGAGATGTTTGATGTGGGACATTTGGAATCGAGGCGATGCTGCCGGACAGCACAGAGCTCAAGTCGCTGGTAGCGATCCGTAGCCGACATGACATCACTATTCCCATCCCGCCAGCGGAGACGATTTTGATCGAGAAGCCAGCCGCAACCCTGGATGATCCTGAGAACTCTAGTTCTCGTATCATCAAGTCACCCGTAGGCTACCTGTATTGACCCGCTAGCCAGGCCGTGAACTCTGAATCAGACAAAATCACAACGCTAGAGCGTCAAGTTGGTTCTGTGACATGTGTGCGGAAATGAGTGAGAGCTGAGATAGAAACGGTATCGGAGCTGTCTTGAAGAACCTGATCTGAAATCTACTCGTAACACCGAAGTTTATGTATGCACGTCCCCCATTCACACAGGTGGACTGTTACAGGGGGCTTCGGGGAGCCGAGGTGTGCTGCGAAGAAGCTGGTGGTTTCCATAGGCCGGGGGCCTAATTAGGTAGGTAGACCCCACGTTTGACCCCTGAGCTGACCGTTGGTCGGCACGTAAAAATGTACCGCCGAAATGCGCCTGCCCCCACCAGCTCAGGGCATCTCCTACCCCAGACCGTCATAGGTGGCTGCTGAATGCGACAGCTACACACATGACCAGCAGGACCTGAGAGCTCCCTTCTCAGCCTTCTGCGAATCTGCTGCGCCGAGCAGCCGTCGGATAGAACGCCACGTAAGACGAGCATGCGCTTGCATCGACACGGCCGATCCACACCAAGCGAGCTCTGGGGCATGCCCTGAGGACCTTCGACCGCCAGACCATGTTGGGTGGATAGCTACTGCGAGCATGAGCTTGGATCCTTTGCTACCCGTCGCTCCCGCGAGGGTGAAGGCGCTCCTGTTGCCTTTGGGCAAGATAAAGGCAGAGAACTTTGCCTCATTCGTCGACAGGCTGCGGGGGGAACATGTCGTCCATCTCCGCGACATCACTGCCGATGGGCGCCCTAACAGGAGTAAGAGAGCGCAGCGGATTTTGCTCGTCCCGGAAACGGAGCTGACATTTCACGCCCAGATATGTTCTCGCCATTGGCGTATCCCGATGGCGCCATGCTGTACGATCTCATAACCCACCTGCCGCCCCCGTCGCACCTCGCGCTCTCGCCTTTCGACTTATACCGGGAGCCCCTGGCCGTCATCGGCCTGGCGGACGGAACGGAACTCCAAGATGAAACGTTTAGCAAGCGGCAGTCTATGAGCGGCTCGGCGGCGACAATGGTGGAAACAAACATAAGAGCACTATCTCAGGAGCTCGAGGACCTGCGCGACGACTACCCCAAGGCGCTGGTACACCAGGTCGTAGTCTTTGACTACGTAGCTCCCGCGGGCCACGACATAACGATGCCCGACGGAGTCGTGCCTGTACCTCCCTTGAAAGACTGCAAACGGACGACGATGAAGACGATCATGTGTGACATCTCATCGCTGCTTCTTGCCGAAATGACGACCCTGGCGAGGTCTTTCGAGGCCATGACTGCTATTGAGTCCCCCGGCCATTATTCAGTGGCAAGAGCCACGAATGGCGGACAATGGGGGGCAGAAGCAGGACCAAACGGGGTCTCCCGGAGAAACTCTCAGTTCGCTCTTCCGCAGCATCTCGCGCGGTCCAACTCCACGACAGGTGTGGAGAAGGGCCAAGCGCGCATGTCCATGCCTCCGATGGCGTCCCGTACTGCAGTGAGCTCCAGTAACTCGACTCCTGCGCGACCGTCGACACCAGTCAAGAGCGGGTTGCCAAACACGCCGATGTCTCCTGACGAAGTACAGAGCACGGGCAGTGGGCCATCCAGCCCCGGACCGAGACATTCTAGATCCGAAACCGACAGCCGCGAAGTGAGTCGTGATCGCGTCTCTGTTCAAGGCTTTGGTCCCGGAGGCGTCAATGACCGCTGGCGGCAAAAGGGGAAGGGAAGGGCGTCTGTGGTCATCGGATCAATGTACCTGCAGGCTGGACGGTGGAGCGACTCGTTGAAGGAGCTCTCCGAAGGCGCGATGACTGCACGATCACTGAATGACCACATTTGGCACGGCAAAGCCCTGGAGCTGATCGTCATGAACCTACTCCTGCTCAGCTGGAACAAATTGGAGTTTCAGATTCCGACTGTCTGCCAACCTCCACAGGACCGACCCAGCAGCTCATCAACGCTCAAATTGGAGCCAGAGGCTGCCACGCCAACCCAACCTAAGCACCTGCGCAACTTCCAGCTTCTGCTGCCCGAACTTTTGGACAGGATTTTAGGCCTCTACTCAAGGATATCGAGCGAAAGCCTGCCACCGTTACCACTGTCAGAAACAACGATCAGGTTCTGCAAGATCTTATCAGCGGTCCACATGTGCGATGGCGGGCTCAATGAACAGTCGCTGGATATAATCGTCTGCGGCAAACTGCCCGAAAAGGGACTCACAACCGCTCCTCGGCTGACGATCTCTCCATCGAGGCAGCAGATCGTCAACCTTCTCTTCAGAGCCTTTCCCTCATCTACGACGGAGCTCCTCACGACTGCTGACCGAGTGTCGATACTCAGCGGCATAGCATCGGTGTTGGGTCCGTTGGGATACCGCCGAAAGAAAGCAATGGTGATTCGCGAGCTGGTGTCTGTCCTTATCGGGGGCCTTGTTGAGGCGCGCACACGGGGTGCCGCAGAAGCAGGCGTTCATCCGGCTGCGGGCTTGGTATCGCTGGTGCCAGGACATGATCGGAACGGCGGTGCCGTGGCACTGGATCTTGGCGATGGTGACATCGAACACGGCCTGGAGGCGTTTCTCGAGCTGCTGTGCAAGTCATACGGAATCATTGGGTTTGAATCGCGCAAGAATCAGAGCTTGCCCTCCGGGGATGTGGATGACTCCGACGAGGCGGCCATTGCTAGGATCCTTGGACAATCGTCGACAAGGTTTCTGGGGTTCGACAGCATCAAGCTCAACATTCTTCGGGCCTGCATCAACTTCTCCGAGGCACTGCCAGACTTCAACGGCGTGCTGAAGTTTTCCAGCGATCTTATGCGTACCGCGGGATCCGGCGTGGCCCCCGGCCCACGGCGGGAGGACGCAGCGCCAATAATTTCCAGGGACGAGCAAGTTCGTCTAGCAACAAACATCTCAAGAACGGCAAGCTTGGTTCAAAGGATTGGTATGGGTCATCTGACGGCAGAGTATTGGGACGAGTTCCTCGTCAGGAATGTCACACTGGAAGCACCAGCGCATGCGAGAACACCTATACCTCATGCTCGCAGCACCCTGCCTGGAGCAACAGCGAGCCGGGCTTCTCAAGACGTCAATCCTTTCATTTACAACCCATTTCTGAAGGAACCGGATGAGACAGCGTCGCAGAATCTTGTTGCTGGAGAGCTCGCGAGCTTCCGAGTGACGCTGCAAAACACGTACGACGTTGAGGTGGACATTGAGAGCATACGCTTGTGCACTGAAGGCGTTGAATTCGAGGCATTGACGGAGAGCGCTATTCTCGGGCCCTATCGGACCCAGCTCGTCAAATTGAAGGGTCGACCAAAAATGGCTGGATCGATCAAAATCACCGGCGCCACGGTTAAGGTCCGAGGTTGCCGTGAAAGAAGGTTTCCCATCTTCACGAAGCCTTGGACGCCGTCACGCCAGGATAAGGTCAAGTCGAAGGGCGTATTCGGCCTGGAAGCTGACAGCGCAACCAAGCTCACCGAAGCAGTTCCCGAGCCAAAAACACTGGATCTGAATGTGATCCAGGAGCAACCTCTAGTGATGATCAAGTCGACGACTCTCCCGCAATCCTCAGTTATGATCTTGGAGGGCGAGAGACAGCTGTTTTCGGTGACGATGCAAAACACGTCATCGACCCCGGTGGATTTCATGCTGTTCTCATTCAAGGACTCGACGCAAGCGCCTTTGCAAGAAGCCCTCAGCAAGCGAGATGTCACCCCCGCGGAGCTGTACGAGTGCGAGCTCATGCTCATGAAGAGACAAGCATTACGTCTGCCGCGGAGTGACCAAGGTCGGAACATCCCACCTGGCGGGGAGGCAACCTTTGAGTTTGAGATACTCGGCAAACCGGGCCTGACAGATGCCACGATCCAAGTCGACTACACGTACCTGGGGGTCCCTCGGGACGAGGTCATGGAGCAGTTCTATACCCGCCAAGTCTCGTTGGACCTGACGGTGACGGTCAATGCCAGCGTGGAGCTGGCTCGGGTCGACGTCTTGCCCCTCTGCGGACAAATCCCCCTGCCGTTCTGGGAGAGAATGGGCGGAAGTGCGTCCGTCAAAGCAGAAGACTACTGTTTGCTGTCCATGGACTTGCGCAACGCCTGGCCGAGCCACATGGCTGTTCACCTTGAGGGTGAGGATGGCTTAACGGTAGATGAGAGTATCCTGCCTGGAAAAACAAGTCGTGTTGTGATCCCGATCAAGAGGATCTACCTGGAGGACCCGCACGTGTCGATACCAAGCCTGAACCCCTCACGCAACAGGCAGTTTGTCGTCAGCACCAGCAAGATCTCGCCCGAAATGGAAAGGGCTAGTCGTGAAGGGTTCTGGTATCGCGAGAGGATTCTCGATAACCTGAGGGCCACCTGGCGGACCACCTCGGCGCCGAAGCGGAGCGGCACCGTGGAGCTCCGCAATATCCGCCTGTCATCTCGAATGATCGAGGCGATCAAGGTGGATGAAGTAGTCATCGATGTCGCTTTGGAGGATCCCAACGAAGCGGAAAGCAATCCTTCGAATGTGGCCTACGTGGATGAGTTCATGCAACTGAAGGTGCACATCACCAACAGGACAAAGAAACCGATCCATCCTCTCGTCAGGCTGATGCCGGCTCTGTGCAACCGGCTGCTGAACGTGGCGCTGGACTACACGCGCAAATTTGCGTGGAATGGCACGCTGCAGCAGATGCTCCCCGAGCTCAAGGGCAACGGCACCGCGGAGTTCACAATCGGGATGACGGCCCTCTGTAGAGGCGAGTTCGAGCTGACTGCGTCGGTGGAGGAGGTGCAGATCTCGGATGAAGGGCCCTGCAAGACGGAGGCGGCGCCGCAGCATGGACGAGCGCGGTCGGAGACGCAGACGATGATGGACGCGGCCCTGGGGGTCAAGGAGAGACGGATGTGGCACGCGAGGAGGCCGTTCTTGCTAACGGTGAGGGACAGAGAGTAGCGGGCGGCGCATTGGCGAGATGCTTTTGTATAGACGCCTGCTGTCCATGGCAGCGACAACGAAGACTTCGCATATGATGGTATAGATCACACGCATATATAGCGGTTGCTCATACGTAACAGAGCCATCTCCGACTGCAAGTCATTGATAACGTTTGAGGGGTGACATGACTGATTACCTGCTGCCAATGCTTCTCAATGCAACGCGCATCGGACCTTGGTTCCCGATATAATTTGGCATCATCTCCATTCGTTGACTACGATCTCCAATCATGCTTGGCACGCTTGGCACGATTCAACCGCGATTTCGGAGTTACCCGCCGGGCGCCAACGGTTGACGCCACCAGGCCCCCAGGATGGAAGTCGATTTTCGGTCATGGAGCACGTGACTCCATGAGGGAATGCCGTTCATGTTGATATTATGTTTATTTCGCTGGACACGTTCAAGTTGTCAATCGCATTCATTGAGCGTCCATTGAGCCCGACGTCACCGGGCGTTTGGCGATTTCAGGGTCCTCGGCGTTCGGGGTTCGCATCCCCACGGCCGGCCCCAGATCCGGCTTTTCTCGGCATTAGACTCGCTGATCCTTCCAGCGAGTCAGCCCGGCGATCGGAGAAAACTTTGGCAACTCCAAACACTCGACTGCGACGACGTTCGAAACAGCAAATTAGGGAGCACCATTGGCATCGGACAGGACGTTTTTGGCGGCTGCGCGCAAGTTGCGCCGAAGGCCTGATTTCCGACGCCGGGATTGAATCACCAGGCGACATCAGCGAGACCTTCCGAGGACTTTGTTATCTTGCAGCTTGGCCCTATCGCGCCGTTGCCATAATCAACACTTTCATCGACTGAGATCCTTCCCCTCGAGTCGCAGACATGGGAGACTGCTCAGCGCTGAACGGGACCCGGGCCGCTATCGCGGACAGCATGCATTCGAGCCGACAGCCATCGCCGCGACGCATCCTCTTCCTCGACGCATACGACTCCTTCACGAACAACATCGTCTCGCTTCTCAAGGATGCGCTCGGCGACCACGTCACGGTGCACGTGCTGCACATGGACCTGCGCACGCTCGACGCCGATCCAGGCGCGCCCTGGACGCGGACCGAGTTCCTGGACCGCCTGCGGTGCTTCGACGCCGTCGTGTGCGGGCCCGGGCCGGGCTCACCGCTGAACGACGCCGACGTCGGCGCCTTCAAGCTGCTGTGGGAGCTTCCACGGGAGAGCGCGGTGCCCGTGCTGGGCATCTGCCTGGGCTTCCAGAGCATGGTCGAGCACTTCGGCGGCGGCATCCGGCGCCTGCGGCGAGGCTTGCACGGCATGGTGCGTGACATCGACCACGTGCGCGAGCCGCCCGCGGACATTTTTGACGGCGTACCGCGCTTCAAGGCGACGCTGTATCACAGCCTGTGCGCGGACGTGGGACAGGATGCGATTCCTGAGGACCAGTGGCGGACCGCTCGCTGGAAATCCCCACCAGGAGCGCCGGATCTTGTGCCCCTTGCGTGGGCCCTGGAGAAGGGTGACGACGAGGCTCAAGGTGACGAGCGCATCTTAATGGCCGTGCGACACGCGAGCAGGCCGCTCTGGGGCGTCCAGTACCATCCCGAATCGGTGTGCACCGAGTCTGCGGCGCACGGCGTCATCAAGAACTGGTTCCATCAGGCGCTCAAGTGGAACGAGGCGACGCGGCGCGAGGTCGACCGGTCCGTCGAGTACGCGGACAGCCTCAGCCCATGCAACCGCAGCCTTCCGGGCCTGAACGCGGACACGAAACTCGCGGCGTGTCGCTGGTGGAGGGACATGCAGTCTGGCCTGGCGCGGACGGGGATCAACCCGCGATACACTTGCAAGCAGATCAAGCTGCCCGACGGCGTGGACACGGCCGAGGTAGCTGAGGTCCTCGGACTGGGAGCCAGTGACACCATCATCCTGGATTCGTCGAGTACCATCAACGGCGACCCCTTGGCGCGAAACTCGATCCTGGCCCTCAACGTGCCGGAGGCTCTTCGCGCCGAGTACCGTGTTGGCGATGAATACATGACGCTGCGACGGCCCGCGGCGCCTGGTCGCGACGAAGAGTGTCAACGCATTGTGCTCAGCGACGGGCAGCACGACCCCTGGACGCCGTGGCACGTCATCTCTGAGTTTTGGAGGCTAAGACAGGCGCCGGAGGACGGACAGCAGCCGTCGCCCACGTTCAAGGGCGGCTTTATGGGCTTCGTGACCTACGAGATGGGGTTGAGCACGCTGAGTTCCGGGCTGGTGGCTGGAGAGCGGGGTCACCGACGTCCGGATATCTGCATGGCCTGGGTTACACAGAGCGTGGTGCTGGATCACCAGGCAGGTGTGGCGTATGTCCAGGATCTGACTTCGGACGAGTCTGACGGCTCATGGATCGACGGCGTCGTGGAGACGCTACAGAGCTCGCCCGCGTGGCGGCATCCGGGGACGGCGAGTGCCGGCATCAAGCCCAAGGGGAAGCGAGCCAACGAGGAATTGCTGCAGGAGGTCCGGGAGGGCGGTGGTCGGCTGGGCTTCACCATTCCAAACGCGGACAAGTACGAGCAGGATGTCGATCGATGCCAGGACGCCATACGAGACGGCGAGTCTTACGAGCTGTGTCTGACGGCACAGACAACCATGACTCGGCCTGCGGGCAACGACATGCCTCACCACCTCCGGTCACACATGAACGGCGATTTCAGCCGGGGCCCCGAAGCGAATTCCAAAGCCGCATCTTCTGTCGAAGCCTCCAGCCACGGAACGCCCTGGCAGATATACCGCACCCTGCGCGCGCGCCAGCCGGCCCCCTTTGGCTCCTTCATCCGCCTCGGCGGCGCAACCATGATCAGCAGTTCGCCGGAGCGCTTCCTCACGCACGACTCGCAGGGCCTCTGCTCGATGCGCCCCATGAAGGGTACCGTGCGCAAGTCCGACGCCGTGTCGACGCTCGCCGAAGCAGAGAAGATCCTGCACGTACCGAAGGAAGAGGCCGAGAACCTCATGATCGTGGACCTCGTTCGCCACGACCTCTACGGCGTGTGCGGCGCCGGCAGCGTCACGGTGCCAGACCTGCTGCGCGTCGAGGAGTACGCGAGCGTTTTCCAGATGATCACCGTCGTCAACGGCCAGCTGCCCGCCGCCAAGCTGCGGGCCGGCACGCAGCCTTCCACCACCGAGTTCCCATTCACCGGCATGGATGTGCTCGGGTCGGCGCTGCCCCCGGGCAGCATGACGGGTGCGCCGAAGAAGCGCAGCTGCGAGATCCTCGCTACCATCGAGCCCACCCAGCGCAGCCTCTACTCGGGCGTCGTCGGGTACCTGGACGCCCAGGGCCGCGGCGACTGGAGCGTCACCATCCGCACCATGTTCCGATGGGATGACGAGACGGCTCCCGCGCAGGGCGACGAGACGCAGCCACGCGAGGTGTGGCGCATCGGTGCGGGCGGCGCGGTCACGACGTTGAGCACGCTCGAGGGCGAGCGCGAGGAGATGTTCACCAAGCTGTGCGGACCGCTGGGCGTGTTCAAGGACGTGGCGTAAAGGGACTTCGGGGCTGGTGGCTGAGGATCATGATGGGATATTACCTCAACGTATGTGCATGACTGGGAGTTTATGAGGCATGAATTTCACGGGACATACATTCAACAACTAGATGATAGACAACGACGTCGGACGAGCGACGGAAAGTTGGATAAGCAATCAATGAGAGCAAGCGTGGTATTTCCAAAAATCACCGAGCAGCGACCTCAATAAGGTGCACAAACACATGCGAAAACCGTTTAAGTCGCTTGAATGCCTATCTACCACCACCGTAAGAGAAATTCGTACACGGGCGGAAGCTGCCCCTCGTTTCACATGCTGTCGCACGCTGTTGCCAACCTGCTGCATCGCTCGCAATCTGCCGCATCCAGAGCACACGGAGAAGTGGCGTCTAAAATTCCTGCTCCTCCTGGAAGAACATGCCGAAGCTGATGATGGTGCCGTAGATCAACAGGCCGCCGACTATGGACATGACCATGGCCTCGACTTTGATGAGATCGGAATGCGCGAGAACGACAGGCAGGGCTGCGAGGGCGTGTTAGTAAACTCTCCCTCACGAGGAATAGGAAAGGGCACAGGGACAGGAGAAGAGCGCGTACCGATGCCCATGACAACAAAGAAGCCGGTGAAGAAGCGCCCCACGTCGAGCACGGCGGCGCCGGCGCTCTCGACGAAGTCATCGGGGTTGGCGCATCGGCGGGCGATCCAGTTGGGCACGGGGGCGAGGACGTAGGTCGCGACGACGAACAGCGGGTAGTAGACCTTGAAGAGGGCGCACGAGAGGATGACGAGGAGGAAGCCGACGGCGAGAACGAAGGAGAGGGCGATGATGGTCTTGAGGCCGGCGGTGGGCATCGTGGCGGCTGGTCGAGGGGAGGCGGGGGAAACGATTCGTGGTGTCGCGCGATAGGGTGCCCCGCGAAGGGGGGTTATAGACCGGAGGTCTGAAAGGTCGTCGTCGTTCAGTACGAGAGCGACTCAGGAGGAGGCGTGGCGATGTACGAGTTGTCGTCGCGGTCGTCTGTCAGTCACCCTGGGGATGGCGAGGCCGACGTAGCTTGGGAGACGTCAGCCGCCAGCCCAGCTCCGGGTAATGGCCGGAGCAGCCGTTCTTCCGCCGCCGAGGCCAGCTCCGCCAACGCGGCAGGCGGTGAACCGCGCGGACGGGGCCGCTGCGCTTGCCGCCTATCAGCATCCGCCAAAAAAATCTCGACTTTTTGCTTGCAAAATATCCGCCCCGCCAGTCTTTTTTAGAAGCTTCTGCTCATTGCTTCGTCCACCAGCCTCTGTTGTCGGCATCTTCCAGCGCTGCGCTTTGCGATTGAGAGTTTTTCCGAGCGGGAAGTCGATCACAGCCTGTCACGATGGCGTCCGACGAGATCATCTGGCAGATCATCAACCAGCAGTTTTGTGCCTTCAAGTTGAAGTAGGCCAACCTCGTCCTCCAGGCTGGCGCTCTCCAGATCGCTGACAGGAAACGCGTTTAGAACCGAGAAGAAGCAGACTTTCTGCCGCAACGAGTACAATGTCACGGGTCTCTGCAACCGCCAGTCATGCCCCCTCGCCAACTCGCGATACGCCACGGTGCGGCAGCACCCGACCAAGCAGACGCTGTACCTGTACATGAAGACGGTCGAGCGCGCCCACCTGCCCTCCAAGATGTGGGAGCGCATCAAGCTGTCTAACAACTACACCAAGGCCCTCGAGCAGATCGATGAACGGCTCATCTACTGGCCCAAGTTCCTCATCCACAAGTGCAAGCAGCGCCTCACGCGCCTGACGCAGGTCCAGATCCGCATGCGGAGGATCGCTGCCGAGGAGGAGCGTCTGGGAGAGAAGCTGGTGCCCAAGATGGCCCCCAAGATCAAGAACCGCGAGGCGGCGAGAGAGCGCAAGGCCGAGGCCGCGGCCAAGCTGGAGCGGACGATCGAGCGCGAGCTGGTCGAGCGGCTGAGACAGGGTGCCTACGGCGACCAGCCCCTCAACGTCAGCGAGACGATCTGGAAGAAGGTGCTCAACGCCATGGAGCGCGAGGGCGAGGGCATGCGAGACGAGGACATGGACCAGGGCATCGACGAGGACGAGGAGGAGCTGAACAGCGAGGACGACAACCTCGAGAACGCTGTCGAGTACGTCTCCGACATCAGCGAGAGCGAGGCGGAGCTCGACGAACTCGAGGACTGGCTGGAGAGCGACGACGAGGAGGAGGAAGAGGAGGAGGAGGACAGCGAGGAGGAGAGGGAGAAGGCGAGCAAGAAGCGCAAGCGCGGCACCGTGACCAAGATGAACAACAAGCGAACGAAGCAGGCCGAGGGCGAGAAGCTGACGCTGACCAACGACCTGGCCTGGTAAGGGGGGTTTGCTGCGGTTATTGTATTAGGGATGCAGAGAGCATCATGGCGTGCCGGATTTTCTCTTTTCAGTTCGCGTGGCATTGGGCTTCATAGCATCTCAGCCTACGTCGGCGTTGGGGTTATTGAACAATTGACACAATTGGCATTCTGGGCACTGCTGTGGTCCTCGATGTTGCGTATGTGCGGTGAAGTGAAGTGCTTGAGCGAGTTATTTACAGACATTGAGACTTTATCGCCAGCCTTTGTTTCGGATATTGATGTTCCAAAGGGCTGTTTCATGCGTACTGCCGGCCCATCATGGATGCATGTTGAGAAGCCGCACGGATACGGGAGCGAAGCTGGACCCGGCCCCACCACTTCCAAGCAGCACCGCCAGCCCAACCTCCAAGCTCCAAGCGCTCTCCCCCCCACTACCTATCCCTCCCCCCGACACAACAACTCCAGACCATGCCAACCCACGAACCCTAGCTCCCATCGAGTACGATACTCTCCGTGAGCCTCTTGTCTCTTCTTCAGCGCAGCAGCATCAGATCCAGCTCCCTCCTCCCCTTGCGTGCCGCGACGCACGCAGGCCCGCGTCCGCCGCCATGACGTCGTGGTACTCCAACCTCCTCACCAAGACGTCGTCGCAGATCTCGTCGCTGCGCTCGACGCTGCTCTCGTCCGACGCCGACGGCGACTCCGAGGACGACACGCACGTGTGCCGCGTGCTGCGCAACTACTACGCCGACAAGGGCCGCCCGCTGCCGCCCTGGCTGCCCCCGGACCCCAAGGCCGCCGCCGCCAGCGTCCCGCAGCCGCTCTACGCCCAGCCGCAGGTCGGCGCGCGCTACGGCGGGCTGGCGGGCGGCGGCGGCGCCCAGCAGCAGCAGGGAGGAGGTGGAGGGCTGAGCAGCCTGTGGGATAACAGCGCGCCGGCGCAGCAGACGCAGCCGTCGAGCCTACGTGCGGGCAGGCCCAGCGTCGGGGGGATGCGAGGCGGGAGGGACGACGTCACGCCGCGGCCGCTGCCGAGCCAGCGCGCGGGCAGCTATCAGAACGTCTCGGCCGCCGCCTCTCCGCAGGGCCAGCAGCAGCCGCCGGCCGGCGGGTCGTCGGCGCAGGACCGCCTCCGGCAGCGTCTCTGGGGCAGCAACAGCTCGTCGCCCAGGGGAAGTCCCTCGCAGGGCGGCCAGTCCCCGTTCCAGCCACCGTCCTCAACCAGCGTCGGAAGCGGCAACAGTGGCGGCGGAGGAGGAGGAGGAGGAGGAGGAATGTCGAATTACGAGGACCGCTTCGCCCCCGGGGGAGCGTACGATTCTGGACGGGGAGGCAGCGTCGGCGGTGGCGGGTACGGCGGCGGGAATCCGTACGGCGGTGGCGACGGTGGAGGAGGAGGAGGAGGGAGGCAGGGTCTTCCCAGCGGGCCGCGGAGACAAGGACTGCCGAGCGGACCGAGGGGATATAGGTGAACGATGGGCCGGCTGAGGACTAAGAGAGTAAGGAGACCAGGGGTAGCGGCCCAGGTGCGGCTTCACCTCGTGTTGTGCTTTGGGGATTTGCTTGCCGGCGCCGATTCCATGCCGGCCATAGATGGCGTTATACCCGGATAATTCAAACCTTTTGCACGCTCGGCATGACGTGATACACACGGGACGACATCTAGAAGATGGGACAGACAAGCATTACATATGCGAGAGCGAATTGAGTCGTGAACGCATTAATTAACTGTCGCTCTTCGTGTACACTCAACCCAGTAGCCCTTCATGCGCAAATAAAATACACGCCAATTGTTGACCGCTCGTGCTACATACGCCAATGACGAAAATGAAAATCCATGATACTCCCCTAGTCCCTGCCGCGGCTTCTCATTTGGCCGGCATGCCATCTCCCTTCAGCGCGACCGTCTTTCGCGGCAGAACCTCGACCTTTTTGCTCAATAGCTTGCGCAGCTCCGGCGTAATGACCTTTTGCTGCTTTGCTTCTTCCGCCGCCTTGCCCTTGTTCGCGGCCGCGGAGTTGTCCTTTGCGGGCGCTGAGCTCGAGCGAGCCTGTGACTGTTGCGGCTCCGACGAGCCGGGGCTGGAAGGGCCGGCAGATCTCGGGGCGGGGAAGTTTTGCTTCTTGTCAATGGCCTCGACCATGCGCTGGAACTTACGGAAGAGAGACTCTGCGCGGATGAGGGTCGACTCCAGGTCCATGGTGTTGGAAAGCTCGTTGACTACCGGGCTGTTAGTTCATACGCCCAATGCGAGACCGGAGCAAGTGATACATACCGTATTTGAGAACCTCATCAAACGCCTTGAGGTGCTCCATAATCACATCGCGATGCTTCTCCAAGATGGCGAGCGCCACAAACAACGGAAACTCGGCGCTCAGGTAGTCGGTCCACATGCCTTCCCATAGGCGCAGCACGTCCACCCAAGCAAACTCGCGCTTGTACCAGACGAGGATCATGCGGAAGAAGAAGAAGAAATTGGTACTGTCGGCGCGCTGCAGGTGTTCGTAGAGCTTGGGGTCCATGAAGTTGACGAGCTGGTCGAGGGCAAGCAGCTGAGCGCGCATGCCGGACTGGTCGCGCAGGAAGTTGCGCTCCATGCGCTCCATGAACTTCTGGAAGCCCCAGAAGGCGATGGCGTCGTCCTGGATGACGGCGTAGATGGGCGACAGGAGATCTGACATGCCCTGCACGTAGCCGAGGTCCTTGTTGTACTCGTTGTAGGTCAAAAGCATCTCCTTCATCTGCTCGAGGTGGACGTTGGTGCCGACGTCGGCAAAGGGCGAGTTGGGGTCGGGATGCGGTGTGTCTTCGCCTTGGAAGATGGGCACGTTGCGATCTGTCCGGTGTACATCTTTCTCTGCTCACAGTTAGCAAAGACGTCGACGAAATGTCAGCGAGAGGGGCTCACCGATTCTGCCCTTTTGCTCACGCCACCACTCTCCCGTTTCTCCCTCGCCGCCTTCTCCTTCCAGCCTCTCCCACCAAGAGTGTTTCAAGCGGTAGTAATGATCTCTCAAAGACGCAATCTGAGCTTTCCTCTCATCCGCTGTGCCATACCACTCGTAGACACCGAGGAGGAAGAGCCAAGCTTCCTTACGGACGCCATCATCAGGGTCCAAGCCGCCGTGGAAGATCCGCTCCTTGACCTCGTCAACCGTCATTGACAGCCGTCCGGTTTCCGGGTCGAAAAACGTTGCCCATTCCGTCGCCGTGACTGGTTTCCGCCTCTCTTCCAACGACAGGGAGCTGGCTCCTTCGAGGAGTTCAAATTCACCGACATCCGTGTCCTCCAGCTCCATCACATCTCGAACGGTCCAGATGCGGCCACGACGGTCACGCTCGCTCTGCTCCGCGATGCCCATAGCCCATCTAGCAAGGTAAATGCGAGCACTGTCAAACTCATCCTGCAGCGTCTGGACCTCAGGGTTTCGCAACAACCGCTTGACCTGCGGAGGCATGTTGGAGTTTTCGGCGAAGTCTTGCGCCGCCCTCCTCGTCAGCGTCGTAACTTTGCTGAACTGATTCATGATATTCCACCCGGCCTCCTTGACAAATTTGACGAAGGGGTCCATCTCCGCATCTCGACTGCCAGACCCTCTGCCGTTACCCTGGTTGCTTGGGCCAGGTGCAGAACTAGTCGTCGGCTTGCCGCCAAATCCTTGCAAATCGTCGGCGCTAGGTTCCACAAGATAGACATTGGGCTCGGCCCCGGACCTCTCGATCTTGATGTATCGCCGCAGCCAGCGAAGCACTTCGTCAGCACCCCAGAACATCTGCCCATGGTCACCGAACGGGTCGAAGCTGTCCTTTGTCAGCTTCTTCTTCTGAAGAATTGTGCTCTGGCATTCGTTGTCGTGAAAGAAAAGGGCCGGGAAGCTGTCGCCGGCCCTCGAGTTGATGACGATGGAACCATACCACCAGCCGAGGCTCGGTGGCCGCACGAGTAGCGAGTACACTGCGCTCAAGGGGATGGCAAAGGCGTAGCCGCCCACGGAGCCGCTGTGAGTAGTCACTGTGGGCGGCGGAGGGACGAGATACGACTGCTTCGGCGGTGAGTCTCCATCGGAGAGGTCGACCTTGACGTAGATGCTGGCCGAGTCGCCGAGGGAGCTCTCAGGCACCCATGCAAGCAAAAGATCCGACGACGCCGGTGAGTGGGACTCCTCTGACGACGACGAGGTAGGCCGGCCATCCCTTGGCGGTTTCTGTTGCAGGAGGGCGATGTAGCCCGGGATGTTGTCCTTTGCGGACGGCGTGGGATGAACATAGACCTGCACATGTGCGTCAGCTACCCTTGCGGAGGGACAAGCGCTGGTATTGGCAAGAAGGTCTCACCTTGCTCTTTGAGAAAAGCAGCTTCACGCCGCGGCCGGTCTCGGTGTGGGTGATGGTGTTGTATCCGCCCTCCTCATCGTCGCTCATCGCGTAGAAGCTCGTCGACGGCGACGCAGGCCGTCCGGGCGACGCGGCTCCCGAAACCATAGCTACCTCGCCGCTTTCCTATGTCGATACCGCACGAGGCTGGCGACGAAGGAAGCTCTCACGACGGTGCGGAGGAGGCAGCTGATCTTTTGTCGTGCCGCCACTGCTGGTGTTGCGTCTGCGTCCGGGTGTGCGCATGTGAGCCTGGCCGGATGACGACGAGGTGCTGGGATGCCCCGCCACGCTGGCCGCCTGGAGGGGCAAACTCGCCGTAGCGGTACGGCCGCGTGCGGTGGCGCTTGGCGGCGCTGGCGGGTAGCAATACCACTGCCGCCACCCCTCGCTTCGTCACTCAGTCTAAGGTCGACGGGCGGCGTACGGAGTACGTACGCCGACACGCAACCACCGCCTTGCTGACCCGATGCTGGCGCGCAGCTGAATGAGGCGAGGAGCGAGTCACACCACGGCCGCTGAGAATGCCTTGTAAAGGCTCGGATTGAATTTGCGTAAAGGGTGAGCACTGGCCTACAATCCCTCTTTCACTGTTGCCTCGTGAACCTCCGTCTCACCATGGCCTTGGAGCATCCTGTCTATCTTCTTGACTGCGATGCCATTCATCCTTTTGAGAGATCCACCTGCCATCTTGTGGGGTGAATAGCTACATCATGCGCTCGTGCATACCTTCTTGCAAATAATTTTGTTGTACTGATGGAGATGATTCCTCCGTAACAGTTGGTGTATTCGTTGATAAGATGTATTAAAATGATTATTTTACTGTTCCTAAATGCTGCTTGAACTACCTTAAGGTATTCTGGGGACTTGATTACATGTACTCCGTAGGTAGGACAGACAGGAGACCTGAGGCAATGTAGAAAATGGGCAATCCTACCAGAACTTTGTTACTGACAAGGGAGTCTTGGAAAAAAAAAGTAGTTACTTGGTAAATTCAATTCCGTTCTGGCTGGCAGCAGGAGCAACATCGAGAATGGATTAACTTGCTACAAATTTACGCTTTTTCTTTCAACAAAGGACCAAGGCTATAACAGCAGATTTGCCCTGTTGAATTCACTACACAGATGCCGATGGTATTGAAGTTACGGCTATTTTTTTTATGCATCACGGATGGCCCAATAAGTATGGTGCTGTTGGCTGCGGGGACGACCTGACGAAGCTGCTGTTGGCTGCACGGGTATTGACAAAGGTGCCGCCGGAATCGGCACAATATCATATCATAGCTATGGGACTATTAAAACATCAGGCATGTGAAAATAATTGGCAGACTGGAATCAACATAGCTATATAAATGCTGGTGTACTCGCCCTTCAGCGTCATACATTTTGAACATCACGTAATCTACATTACATTTCACCACTTTCTTCAACGATTCAATTTGAGAATCTCAACTTTTGAGTCTCGCATGTCTCACGATAACCTCTGTATCTGAGACTACTGGTTCATTGCTCGATCCAGAGGTTCCCAACCCAGACTATCCTGGAACCCGCGACATCCTCTACCAACCGGATGGGGCCGAACTTCAAACCAAGTACGTTGCCGTACCGAACGAGTATACGCTCGATCAAGTCAAGCACGTCGATCTTGCTGCAATAATCGTCAAGTTTGATAAACGGCGAAGACTGGAAAGTTATTGGAGGAAAGCGATTGCTTCGCATTCCCCAGTCGATTGCGGATGAGGCGGCGGCATACGACGGGATCCAGGGTATGCACGATAGAGTGCCGCTCTCTGAATACCCTATGATGTCATCACCTCAGGAGCTTGACGGAATATTGGCAACAATTCCTTCATTCGACGATCTTTACAATGAGTTTCGCGCATATGAAGCATGGAGCAAAGAGCAGGAACTGAAACGGCATTCATCGTAGTGTTGTTCCGACAGCTAGTCCGACCGCCGATCTAATGTCCTGTCTAGTCGTTATTCCTCTTGACTTTCCGTCTGTCTGTCTGACTGCCACGCTATGCTATCCGTCGTCCGATAACCGGTCAAGTTGCTGATCCTCGTGACGATCTATCTGTCGGTCTGGCGGACACGCCGTGCCAACTGTCAGCCTGAAGGTTGGTGCGTTCTTCAGGTTAGCCGCTGATCTCTTCTTCCATCCAAGGACTTGCCTGTCCAAAGGTCTGGTCGTTGGCCGTTCTGACTATCTGACTGCCAGTCCGGCCGCCATGCCATGGTGTTGACTTTGAGTGCGATCGTTGACTGATTCTCAGCTGGTCTGTCTAGCCTTGCTCGTTTCATGACCTAGCATTGCCCTCAGCTCGTTGGTCACGCCCTGACCAAGTTAGATTTGGCCTCTGTGGAGGTCATGGTATATGGGTGATAACAGGAAAAGCGTATGTCACCTGCTAACACTAAATTACGTTCTGTTGCCCTGTTACTCAGGAGCAGCGACATCTGAAACCCACCCACGTGATATAATAGCTTCCTAGATGGACCTTATCTCCGGCTATAGGGCTCATGTCTACTCGTACGCCGTGAAGTCGTCAGTGTATTCCGCGTATAGTTCTCCGTACAGTACTGTATACTCTTCTGATTGGTACTTCGACACGATCACCATAAAATGTGAGAATTCAGTTCAACCATGCTACACTTGTTGTCATACAGATAACTCAATGACCAGTAACTTCGTCAGATAATGTATCCGTTTGTGCCGAGTAGTTAGCTGGGCGTGATGGGTGGGAAACAATGCACCCCAACACCCCACTTGTGGGCTGGCTCGTCGCCCAACGCAGGTGCTGCTCAGGTGCTGCTCAGGAACATGGCCGAGGAAGGAAATTCTGGATGTCGATGTTGTATATTGGCTTGTTGTTTAGTGGTCCCGTCATATCACTAGACATATGTGTGGATGAGTCCATTTGGACGTGACTCATTGAATTCTCAGACTCAGAAACGACGACACACCTTGCCATTTAGTACCGGATAGCACAGGGCTCGTGCCAGCTGAGTAAAACTAGGATGGTCCGTGGTCGACGACGTCAAACTATCTGGGTCTGCAATTTTGACATCGTCAACCACCTCAGCCCGTAAGCGTTGCCACTGCTTACCCATGTCCCCTTGGTGGCTTTGTTTTGCGGCAGCGATTTAAACCCCTAATCGTCTAGATTGAAGGTATCGAGTCGATTGAGCGCAGCTCACTTACGCTCGTGCGATCTGTCGCCGCTATTACGGTTACTCCCGTTATCTAAGCCAGATTCGGCATTGAAGGAGATTAATAATACGCCATTCAAAGTCTACTGCAGACTGGTCGAAGAACGCTTTGCCCTCTTTGCATTGTCATGGCAACTTCTGGCGCGGACAAGGCTGCAGGATGTTGACGGGGCCTCTGCCGTGGTATTCGATGCGAAGAATTTGTGTAGCGAGCATCCCTGAGTGTACTACGCTGATGTTTGTGTGCCTGTCAAACGGTCATCTCAGGTAAGAAAATCGGAAGATCCCTCTATGTACCTCATCGCCCTGCCGGCTGAATGGATGCTCAGTATGAATGGAAGGCCATCCTGGTGATCGACAGTGGAAGCCGAGATCCCCACGGGCTCTGCCCGTACACCGCCCAAATATTTGCTCTTCTCGGGTGGCAGAACTACCGGGCGAAATTTATGTGGGCGTGCTTTGTTTGGATACGCGGGCAATGACAAGAACCACATATTGGTCGGCCAAGCATATGAATCCTCCTCTGGAAAACTCCATACAACGACCATGCACTCCCCAGTGCCTTATCAAACCTTCCTCCATAATCCTGCAACACCAAGCCGCCACATGATTCCAGAATCATTGCTGTTTAGCTCAGCCTTGGCACATTTTCTGCAGCCAAAGCTCGTCGATGGCCCACTAAGCTTAAAGCTTGGCTTCGAGATAGTTGCTTCTTTCTATAGAAACCGCAATCATAGCGATTTTTATTTTCCTTGCCTGCCTTTGTACACATGTCGCGACTTACTCTGTACCCTTCTTGCGTCTCAGGGAGCTTTCATTGTGCAAATTGCTCTCACGAATAGGTGGAGACAATAGGCATTGCCAGCGACACAGCCGGACGAGGGAATCTTGTCCACTGACTTGGGCTATCACCTTATTCGTTGTCATATTTTTCTTTCAATTCACATTATGACTACGAGTCATGGACCTGCAATTTCCAACCGGACACTATCACCTAATTCTTCCTATTACAAGGGTCTGCACCTATTACCACGACTTACTAAGAATAAAGATCGACACAGCCGACTGCTAATGCATTAAGCGCAAAGACCAGATGATTACAATTGCCAAGCGTAAATCCCGACAGGACATTTTACAAAGGCCCAGAATTTATCATTGAACCTGTATATAAAACATCACTATTTTCACTTTACGTCGACCACTTTCCAGATTCTCACGCACCAGCTTCAAATACCTTATACCCGTTTTCTCCCGGCTATTCTTCTACACATCTACCAAGATGATTCCCGCGGCCCTCCTTTCCGCTGTCTTTGCTACGTGCGCTTATGCTCAAGCAGTACAGCCGAATACTGGAACCGATGCAATCAAGGCAATCTTGTCCGATATTCAAAACAACTTCAAAATTGACGCCACGAACCCCCCGTACTTTGATTCAGAGAAGTACTGGGAGGACACCTGCATCCAGAACTGGGGAAGGTGCCCCAGACTGGGAAAATACTGGCGCAACTGGATTGTGAGCGGAAATGCAACCGCCTACTATAACGCCAATGTGGACGCTAGTTCGATCAACTTGGGCCAAAACGACTCCAGAATGACTCTGACAACCTCAACCTCGACCACGGACTCTACAACTAAAGGATGGACCATTGGCGCAAAGATTTCTGCATCAGGTACCTATGAAGGGGCAACCGTCGGCGCTGAGGTCTCGGCCTCGTATTCCGACTCGACCACCACCAGCAAGACGGAGACAAGACAGGTTGCCATCGAGACGTACTGCAAGGCCGGGTACGAATGCCGTATTGAGACTTGGACCTTTAATGCAAAGATTGCTGGATTCTGCCAGAAGAAGCCGATGCTCGACTGCAGGGGCGAGGTCGACCAGTGTGCTTCACCGATCGGGGGTTGCCAGCAGTTCGACGACGTTTATCAAAACTGCTTTGTTCAGAGACCTAGCGACTATTGCGACGTCCAGACCGCAGTCTACGACCAGTCCGGGAAGCCTTACACTCGAGTGGTTCTCATCTCCAACAAGGTTAATACGGCGACAAAGAGGTCCGAACCCGACACGGAGCAGACGGAGTATCAGGTCATCGGCTGAACCGTTCTTAACGACAAGTCTCACGTCAAAGCCTCGTCATTTCCTTCATTATGCTTTTTTTCTAGCTACTAGACCTATAATTTCTGTAATGTATCTAGCAAAATGTGGAGGCTACTCGCTAATAAAGCGGCTTTGGAGTCATGTCTTTGTCTTTTAAACCCTTCAATCTCGGGGCTTGTGCGGCTGCATCTGCATTCCATTGAAGCTCCGCCGTGGTGGCCACGCTGACCCGCCTACTGATTCCAGCACATAACTGACCTGGTCACCGAGATTCTGATCCATTCCGGCAAGATGCGAAACAACGGGGATTCCCATTTTCTCAAGCGTCGCCTTAGGGCCGATTCCGGCCAGCATGAGGAGTTGCAGAGAGCGGAAAGCACCGGCCGGCACGGATGACCTCCTTCCTACAAGCTACCTTGAGCAGAAGACCCCCATAGTCGAAATCAATACCGTTCGCAGTCTTGGAAGTGTCGAAGAGAATGCGGGTCACCAGGGCGTTGGTGTAAACAACAAGTTTTTCGTTGTTCATGCCCAATCTGTTGAGATAGCTGCTATTCGATGTCTCTTTTGTGAAAAAGGTGTCACCAAGTGTCGAAAGCTGATAGCCGACGCCGTGAAGTTAACCACCGACGAGGCCATCGGCATTTTCTTTGAAACATAGTCCAGTGAGGGCCTTCTTTGCCCAAGACGCCCACGGCCAGGCATAATTGCCGAATGTGAGTTGTAGGGGACCGGAGGTATGGCTCGTCCAATGCAGCGGATACCGTGCCGTGCTGTTCGGGAAGCGGTGCGATGACAGGGCGGTGAAGAGAGCCGGCTTCGATCAAAGCAACCGTGCTCCCAGCCTCAGCAAGGCGGACTGCCACTGGGATACCGGCCGTACCGGCTCCAATAACGATGTAATCGAAAGCGACTGGTGCGATGACGTTGAAGATGTTGAAAATTGGCAGCCCAAAGGACGAGCCAAGCAGTCTTGACGAGGCACGAGGCACGCATCCAAGTTGAATGAGGAGCTGCGTTACCGCTGCCGCCATGATAAAGCCGCTCATGTTTTTTGGGGAGCCCGATAACATGGCACACAGATGAATAAATGTGCAAGCACGAACAATGGAAGTATCAAGAGCGCATAAACCTACAAAGGCTACGGGAAGGCTTATCCTGCAGGGTCGTCAGCAGAAAATGCAGGAAATGCCATAAACTTTCCCCGGAAACATTTGAGCCAGAGTGATATATTGCGTACGGTTCGTGCGGGCAAATTCTGAGTCCTAGTGGTGATTACGCTTACCATAGAGTAATCACGTACGGAGTACAATGATTACATGGCGGACAACGCAGGGGTTGTTGGATGGCCTGTGTTCGGCCCACCGTCTTCTGCAGCGGGCACCACTCAACACACATAATCATTTGTAAATCTCTCATCTATATTTGCCACCTGCCGTGATCCGCCACAAGATGTCTGATACACCTGAAGGAATCGTCGAATACGCCTACGATCACATCTCAGAATGGTACCTACAGTGGGTCGACAGTCAGAAATCACCGCGAGAAAGATACACCAAGAGGCTCCTTGAGGAGCTACAACCTTCGCCCTCTATTCTAGAGCTTGGTTGTGGCCCTGGCGTTCCTATCCTAAAACTGCTTCTTGATCACGGCGCACAAGTAGTTGCAAATGACATCTCAACTAAGCAAATCGAGATAGCAAAGGCCCGCTTCCCAGAGACTACGCTAGTCACGGGCGATATGACAGCACTCACCTTTGAGCCTGAGAGCTTCCATGGAGCAGTCAGCTTCTACACGTTATTCCACCTTCCGCGGTCGAAGCTCAAGCCTATGCTTACCAAGATCTATACTTGGCTAAAGCCTGGAGGAGTCTTTGTTCTCAATCTCGCAACCATCGACGAGGAAGAAATCCATGGCGAATTCTTAGGATATGGAATGTTCTGGAGTAGCTTTGACCTGGACGGGAGTCAAGCACTGCTAAGAGAAATCGGTTTCGACTTATTACAGGTAGAAGTATTGCAGGCAGGCGATGGTAAGCTAGAAGAGGGTGATCCAGACTTTGACGCCGAGTTTATGTGGGTGGTGGCACGAAAGAAATGTGGAGCACGACTCCGTAACGATGGCGAAGCCTGGAGAATAAGCCCTCTATAATTCGCTCTGGACCGAATCAACTGAGCCCGGGCGACAGCATCGTGTACAAGGCTCTATAAGCAGAATTTCGATTTCCGCCTTCATATGTTGCAATAAGCCGCTCTTTGTATAGTCTGAAACGTCACAACTTGTCTACGGCATCGATGCAATTATTCTGTACCCATCACCGCAATGTCTTTCTAATGTCTATACTGCCAATTTCTAGCCAAGTCCGCAACGGCACTTTCGCCTGCCAAGGGACACTGAACAGTTTCTTGCCTCATGTTCTATGGAAACAAGCACGACCGAAGGGAGTCGAGAGCCAATTATGTTTGGATGACGACAACCCGGCCTTTAATTTAGAAAGAAGTAGCTGATGAGTTAGATCATGGAAATAGTACGAAGCAAGTTTTCAGAAGACTAGCTTTCTGAAACATAAGGACTGATGCCACTAGTACCAAGCACTCGCCAACATGACAGCGACAGAATATATTACTTGGCTATCTGAAAGCCATACCAGCTAACACGAATGACCTTTGAATATAATAACGAGATATATTCCCAGAAGCCAGGAATCAAGGAGTGTGCTTTGACAAGACTGCGCCGTCACACGGTAAGCTACGGCAAGCGCAAAAGAAACAGCTGAGCTAGCAACTGTTCAAGATATCTTGGCCCAAGCTAGTTCCTTAACTGCTATTTCGAGGGTCCTGATTATCACATTCTGCGCCATCAGAGCCATGCATGGCACTATGTGCACTTTCCGTGTTTCACGATATCGTGGATACCGTTGTGGCAGTTGATCTTGTCGTGATTAGAGGTGCATTTCTTCCTGGTTCCCCCACCCACAAGGGTGTGCGGCTCATTGTTGCCATCGCAGTCAGCAAGGTAACTGCTCGGGGAGAAAGTCTGTTGTTAGCCTAGCCGGTCTCGAGAGACGTATTGCAGCGGTAGCTGAGAAGAGGTATGTACGCGGACGTACTATTGGTCTCCGTTGAAGTTGAACTTTGTGCCGCACGGGCTGTTGACCAATTTGCCCAGCGTGCGAGTGTTTGGGCAAGCCGATTCGCCCTCGATCCAGACAACCCAGTGGTTTGTCTCGTCGCTTTTCTGTATCTGCTGGCCGTATCCGACCTTGACGGCTGCCGAGGCGAGCCCCGAGAGGAGAGGGAGGGAGATGAGGAGAGATTTGAGCTGCATTTTGACAGGAAAGATTCAATGGCAAGTATTCAAGGTCTGATAGTGCTCAAGTTGCTTCAGTAAGTGGGCAAAAGTTCTTGTTGAGTTGGTGCTGGACTTCAATGGCTCCGACGGACTATTTATACATGTCTCATAGCATACCGCACCCCGTCGACGAAGAGGAACGCTTCTCAGCCCATGATTGCAGGCTCATAATTAGACGATCCCGACTGATGCTGTAGCCAAGACCCAACTCGTGGGGTTCTTGCTTCCTTCAGGACCAAAGGTACCATCATGTAGACCAGTACGGGCGTTCTCAGCCAACAGTCCGCGATTTCACACCGCAGGATCTTCAAAAGTTCGACACATGCATGCAGAAGATGAATTTTTCCACTTCACAAAGTTCTTCAAGGATTTGCCCAAACAGAAAGATATGTTGCAGGTCGGTGGTGCTATCGTCCTTGGCGTACACTAGCGACTATTCAGTGGCACCATGACGGCAAAGCTGAACGGCATCACCTACAGGAAGACCAACAGTATCCAATAAAAGTGTGCCGGGGCCAACAAGGCGTATTTCGTTTTGCATGAGGAAGACTTCGCTTACCAACAGGCCCTTTTCTCATGCCGACATGGGCATGGTGTCTCTTCAGTTGCACAAGCGCGTTTAGATGCAGGATTAGCTTACACGCAGGCTTGTTGCCTCCTCGTTTTGCAATTTTAACGCTGCAGCGTAAGCTTACTTGCATGATCTTGCAGCCTCA
This sequence comes from Tolypocladium tropicale, assembly GCA_024340005.1. NCBI lineage: Eukaryota > Fungi > Ascomycota > Sordariomycetes > Hypocreales > Ophiocordycipitaceae > Tolypocladium > Tolypocladium tropicale. The sequence goes on along the minus strand of JALHBU010000155.1, from coordinate 82,264 downwards.
TGACTTCCTTTCCGGAATATTGCCGTCGCGGCTCTACGAATGCTAGCCGCAAGATATGCTTATATACATGCTTTACTGGCCCCATCCTCTCGGACCCCGCAAAGTCTTTGTTTGAAGTGCTAGAAGGCACTTTAAATGACACCACCCTTGCCCGTGCAGACCATTTGCTTTGGTCTGCATGAACTGCCGGAATCACTCGTCAACGAATGAATGAGCTTAGCCCTTGGGGGTGGTCCAACGTTTTACAAGCGAAAGTGTGATAACCCAATCCTTCGCTGTGTTCCATATCGTCATAGAAATCAGGAGAATTAAAGCCACGGTAAAGCATCAGAATTTTATCATCCAGAACTAAATGTCAAAACTCCGCAAAAAGGTGCTCCTCAAAAATTAATGCTGGTCATTTTGATACATAGCGGGACCTCTTCTTCAAAGGGAGTAATGCCTCTTAACGACTCTTCACCCCCTACTACCATTTTTGTATATATATACATCTTACAATAAAGGCGCCTTCACTCCATATATTATACATTTACGCGTTTTTCATGATAAAAAATGCAGTTGTGTCTACCGAAGCGGACTGAACCTGCCATCGCATTTGGTGAGCTCGACTGTGAGGGGAGCGTGCTGCCGCCGGGAACCCCGTACAGTCTACTCCGTACGAAATCCTTATTCGCAGTCTATTTTACATGGATGGGTGAGTTGCAACACATCCTGCTCAGGTGCAACTCACATGATAGCCCGAGAATGGCTCCGAAAGTTGGTACTGGGGTAAGCCGGCGGAGTTCTGATGCGTCTCGGCTGTGCTCTGTCTCAGGCAACCTCGGATCCGCCAGCCTCTCGCAAGCAGAGACTAGATGGCCTGGCAAGGAGAAATGTTCGCCACCTTCGGATCGACGCTATCCCACCGACGCCGCCACAGTTGGCATCTTGATGAAACAAATAAAAACGTAGGCTCTGGTAGAAGATAGCAGACTCGAAGGGACTCGAGCGGTTACAGGTGACGTCCAATTTCAGATTAGTTTGATTACGGGTATCAATCTTCAAGGTGCAGCGTGAAGTAGAGGAAAGTCTGTGTCGGCATCGACAAATTTATCTGACGATGGTGGCGGGCGACGCTGCCATTTTAAGCCACTGTCTTTTGAAAATGAGTCTTGGGTCTTTCCAGGTTTGCATGAGCCGCTGTTGCTTGGGTGGTGTTGGTCGTCGGCGAAGAAGTGGGGCTACAAGTGACCTCCTGGCTCCTGGCCGGCGCGCGAGGGCCGCCTTCGAGGCTTCTCTGTTAGTATATTATACAACATTTATATGAGAGTTGCCTGACTGATACTCCTAACAGCGGGTCTGAGCAATCACCTGCTTCTTTGGAGGGAAGGGCGAATACTCGGCTCTGCTGCCATCCTTTCGTGCCTAGGTACGTTTTGAGAAACGTCAGCCCTCTCTGCGTGATGCTCCCTGCATCGCCACAGGTTGATATTTGTCGCAGGAAGTACGCGATATTTGAGAGGTCGATACCCAGGTGCTCGGTACATTATCTCGTCGCTGCCACATGTGGCAGAGGAGGCGGCAGGAAGGTTAAAGTGAGGAGCCAAGTGCATCGAATCAGCCGCTGGGCGGCAGTGGCAAGTCGACTTCTCGGGCCGGAGCCGCTTGACGACGTGGGACTCCAGCCGTATTGGACGCAATGCCTATGGCCTTCAAAGCGAAAAGCCATACTGGCACGGCTCGACCTCAGGCCATGCGGAAGCCTTTTTGTCCACCGGTGCCGCGGGCAGAGAAACAATTGGTTACGCCAATGGCACTTACGCGACCACGGGCCATCAGGCAAGGTTCCCCGCCGAGTGCATTCGCTGTTGAAGGCGCTGAGTGGGCGGCTCCACGCGGGAACGAGGACGGCTGAAGCTGACGTGTGCTAGCATCCATCCAACCAGACGGCACCGCGAGAAATCCCCAGACAGAGGGGCGCGCGTTTGCCGCGGCACGGCCCGCCACATCTTTGCCGGCGGAGCCTCATAATACCTTGGCGATATTGCACTTTTTCTTCTACCTCTCGACATCACGTTCATCCGATCGCCATCCAAGTGAACCAAGTCTACCCTGCTGTCACGAATAAAGGCCTGCCATATACGGAGTACACAGTCTCCAAAATATTTACAGTTAACACAGGCTCTTGCGCTGGATCCTCTGCCACAGCGTGAACCATTGCGTTACCCATTGACACCCTAAACGATGGCATCGCTCGACACGACCCCGGCGCCGGCAGCTTCCACCGAACCGGTCACAATGGATTTTACATGCCGCATCCGCGGTGTGCCTACCCAATGGAATCTGGCTTCTTTGAAGGACTGTTTGAAAAAACATGCCGCCTCGGCTTCTATCGACGTCAAGTCCCTTGCCACCGAGATTAATGGCAGGTCTCAGACGGCCACAGCGTCCTACCGGGAGGATCACCCGTCACAGATTCCGTTCGAATTGTCACCGGATCAAGCTGGTTCTGGCCAGTACCTGGAGCTAGATCACAACTTTCACGGCATTACAACTCTTTACGCGCCGCCTCAGAGTGACCATAAAGTGGAGTAAGTTGACAGGTTTGAGAACGAGGGACCGTGTTGACACCCTATAGCGTAATTGTCGTGTCTGGCCTTGGTGGTCACGCCTACGGATCCTTCAAACAGCGTAAGGGAGCGCACATGTGGCTACGTGACTCTCTCCCAAGGGATCTTCTTGATGAAGACTCGCAGCGGCCAATGGCTCGAATCATGACCTATGGCCATGACTCGCATGTTTTAGGGAGCGAGAGCATGCAAAATTTGGAGGACTTGTCCACATCATTTCGTGATAGCCTTCTTCCCTTGACATTTACTCCGAAAAGCATTCCACTGAAACCGATTATCCTTATCGGCCACAGTCTTGGAGGGCTCATTATTAAGGGAGTAAGTCTCAACGTCAACAGCGTATGTAGGATTGGATGCCTGACAGCTTGGTAGGCTTTGGCTTCAATGCAGGACTTATCGCCAGGAGATCCCTGCAATGTATTCCCAAGGCTCGCCAGAGCCATACACGAAATCGTATTCTTTGGAGTCCCGCACGACGGCATGGACATCAAGGGTTTGAACGAAATGGCTGGGAACATGCTTAACCGCTCTTTAATCGAGTCTCTCAGTAGAGAGAACTCCTCAGTTCTTACGAACATGCGACGAGAATTCAACAAAGCCTTAGAAGTGTTTAGCGACATTCGGACCTTCAGCTTCTACGAGACTCGGGTATCGAACACCCCAGCTCAGGTATGTCACCTGCGCGATATTCATGGCTCATCGTCAAGTACAAGACTGAAGGCGTCATAGGATGCAGATGGAGCTTGGGCTATTAAGGGTACGAAAACAATCCTGGTGTCAAAATCCTCTGCCACCCATTGTCGTAATAAGGAATGCCTCCCGCACGAAGCCTGTGCCATCGAGCGATCCCATTCCGAGATTGTCAAGTTCGGTCCACACGACCATGAATACGGCATTGTTCAGGGAAGACTGCTAGTCATCGCTCAGAGTGCTGTACGGGCCAAATGTACGTAGAAGAGAGCTCCCAGCAAGTTCAGAATGAGGATCGGCACCTATTTTCAGCTCAATGTTCTTCCACAATTATTGACAGACCACGTATGCAGGCCTGCAGCACGTCCCCATCGATTCTTTAACAAAGGAATGCCTCAAGTCGCTGGCGTTTCCAGAGATGGACGACCGGCCCAAAGAAATCAACATCGCCGCTGACGGCACTTGCAGCTGGCTGCATAACCATCCTGCGTACAAAGCATGGTCCTCTGCAGATAGCGGGCTGCTATGGATCAAAGGGAACCCCGGCTCTGGAAAGTCGACTTTGTTACGACATACCCTTGAACTTTACGACAAGAGTCTCGCTGCCAGGAAAGGAATCGCTCTTGTATCGTTCTTCTTCCACGGTCGTGGTACAGAGCTGCAGAAAAGTCTGCTTGGATTTTACCGGTCGATTCTGCATCAAATTCTACGCCAAGTCCCAGGTGCCCTGCAGAACATGGTTGCTGCTCTCAGAAACTGGCGAGAAACAGCTGACAGTGAAAAACGATGGGGCGACAAAGAGCTCTTAGGGTTCCTCAAAGGGTCCCTGTCGAAAATCTTAGAACACCACTCACTATGGCTATTCGTAGACGCACTGGACGAAAGCGGGGAGGACAACGCGATCAATCTTGTCGAGGAATTTGAGTTGTTGCTCAAACAGGTCCCATCTGCCGGCCGTCAATTCCACATCTGCTTCGCCTGTCGTTACTATCCAATCTTGGATATTGATGGCGGGCTCGAGATATGCGTTGATAAGCAGAACGCTGATGATATTTCGACTTATGTACGAGCCCGGTTATCTCGGCCTTCCGACCTGGCGAATTCTACCATCCCAATTATGATCGCAGAGCGTGCCAACGGAATCTTCTTGTGGGCTCGACTCGTGGTGGAAATAGCTCTAAAGCTACGCCGCGGCGGAAATAATCTGGCGATTATAAAGAAGAGCATCGAATCCAGTCCACCAGAACTTGATGAGCTGTATCAAAGTCTTGTCAAAGACATGGTTAAAAAAGAAACCTCCCTGAAACTGGTCCAATGGATATGCTTTGCTACGAGGCCACTATCACTGGACGAGATGCGATGGGCCATGGTTGTCGACTTTCGTTCCTCTTGTAGGACATTAAAAGAATATCGAGATATGGATGAGTACATCCCTGATAATGAACACATGGAGAGGAGACTCAAGGATCTTACTCGCGGGCTGGCAGAGGTCGTAGTTACCTCCCAAGGCGATGCCATACAATTCATACACCAGTCCGTAAGAGACTTTTTCGTCAACAAGGGCCTGTTGGCTCTGCATTCTAACGTGGATGGGCCCACCAGCTCTGCAATCACGGCCGCCGATGCGGCCGGTATGGCACATTTCGGGCTAGCTAGATCCTGTGTCCGATACTTGGCCATGGAGGAAATTTCCGAAGTCACAGATTTTAACCCTTCCACACTGAGGAAGTTTCATCTACTTGTCTATGCTACCAGTTCATGGATAAAGCATGTAAAAGCGAGCGAGGAAAATATGTCAAGATGATATTCTGGAATATTTTCTGTGGCCGTCAGAATGCCTCGTCCAACTCTGGTCCCAGCTTTACCGCATACTCGTTTTTGCCGACTCTCCGCCCTTCGGAACCACGATGTTGCATCTGGTTTCTCGATACGAGTTGCTCGGACCCTTGGAAGCGATTCTTAGGAGAGCTAATGAGGTTGGTGTGGATATTAATTCAAGGGACGATGAGCAAAGAACCCCGCTCTTATGGGCCGCGCGAAAGGGGCATTCGACGGTGGTCAAGATTCTGCTCGATACTCGCAAGGTAGACGTCGATGCTAAAGAGTCTTGGGGCCAGACGGTGCTCTCACAGGCCGCGGAGAAAGGGCACGTGGAGGTGGTCAAGATTCTGCTGAATACTCGCAAGGTAGACGTCAACGCTAAAGACGATTTAGGCCAGACGGCGCTCTCACAGGCCGCGGAGAAAGGGCACGTGGAAGTGGTCAAGCTACTGCTCGAAACTCGCAAGGTGGACGTCGACGCTAAAGACGATTTCGGCCTGACGCCGCTCTGGATGGCCGCCTTAAGGGGGCATGCGGCAGTGGTCAAAATACTGCTTGATACTCGCATGGTAGACTTCGACACTAAAGACGAATGGGGCCGATCGCCACTATCAAGGGCCGTAGAGAGAGGGCATGCAGCAGTGGTCGAGATGCTGTGCGACGCTAGAGACAAGGGCTATAACAGACGATAGCAGGAAGGTTTGAATACAGGAGCGGGAATAACGTCAATAGGCGGAGGGATTGACTAGCCAGCTTGTGACCAAGCCCCATACAATTCGTAATAAACATTTACACTGCTAGCACTTAAGAATTTGGATATCTTGGCGAGTATCTACCACCAACCGGCCGCGAAAGGCATTACTTCACCATAATTTCAGTCGGAGGCTGAATTGTAAAACTTGATCGGAACGTCAAGAATAGCATCGCAGTCCTGCTACTGCTGCTTCCGCACTCTACCTCTGTATGTACTTACACACGGGACTTCAAATGGAAGCCTGGCGAGAGTAGGTTGTTCAATCGGGAAAGAATAAGACGCTCTTGCCACTAGGTGACATTTGAAACATAATTTGAATTATGGGGAAGATTTTAACCCCATTCGATCCGCCAATCAGCGAAGTCGGCGTCTTAAGATCGTATGCTTAGAGTATTCTCTTTGCAGACTCCCACTTCCAAGTTCCAGTTTATTCCTGATTGATATCAACACCTCCTTTTGACGCCAAACGGTCTCTCCAGAGGCCAAATTCGTTTTTTTCGCACGGAGTCTTCAGGTTGGGCAACAGAGAAAGTCGACTTCTGCCGCTCCAGCGCCGTGGTGCATGGCCAAGGCTTAAGCGGACAACAGCCGGAACCGCGGCACGGGGCAAACTTCAGGCCAAGAATCGAGCCCCCACGTCCGAGTCTCACCAATTGTCTTGGCTTTCAACAAACCTGAGCTCCGAAGCTCCGTTGCCTGCCAAACAGCGGCATTCGGACTTGGCCAAAGATGCCGCCTGCCGACCTCGTCCTGCCCCTGCGCTGACTTACACGGTTGCGCCTCCACCTCCCGTCCTTACTGTACCGCGATGCGCGTCGATCCTCTGCGTGCGGAAACGCCAGTGCATGCGGGCGATGGCATTTTACCTGAGCGGTCTGCGTGCTCGCTTTTTCAAGCGCATGCTCCCCATCGCCATAGCATTCTTCCTCTCGGTTCTGCTGCTGCTGTTCCTCAGCCAGCCCCTAGCAGGCGCTCGCCTACTCCCGACTGGCCGCAAAGGAGGCAGTCCACAGCCTAAGATCCAGCGATGCGGCCATGCCAACCACACCGCCCCGGCGGAAGAGATCTGGAGGGCAGCAAAGGAAAAGTACAAGGATTTACTGGAAGATAAATTCACGTACCATGCCCTGCATCTGATACCTAGCCTCGCATCATGCAAAGCTGATGTTATCGCAGGATTGCCATCTCGACGCACCACCGTCCGAGAGAACTGGCCCACATTCTCGAGGCTCTTTTGGCGACAAAGATACCATCTCTTTTCGAGGTTGTCATTGTATGGAACAACCTGGACGAACAGCCACCCGATAACTTCACGTCGGAGCATGGCATCCCGGTGCGGTACAGGACCCCCTCCCGCGACAGTCTCAACGAAAAGCTCTGGCCGGACCCGGGATACCGCACCAAAGCCATCCTCCTCTCCGACGACGACGTCTACTACCGCCCTGACGACCTGGAATACGCGTTCCAGATGTGGCGGCAATTTGGCCAGAACAGGCTGACCGGTGCACTCGCCCGCTGTGCGTCGGTGGACCGTCACGGACTGTGGAAGTACCACTTCTGTTCGCGGCGCGACGACGACAGCGGCGCATACGCCATGGTGCTCACGAACCTGGCGTTTGCGCACGTGGCTCTTCTCGAGTCGTACTTTTCCGACGACCCATCCATCACCAGCATGAGGCGGTACGTCGACGACGAGTTCAACTGCGAGGATATTGCGCTGAACTTTGTTGCCTCGCGGCTCACTGGATCCGGACCACTTCTCGTCCGTGGACGTGACCAGTACGTCAATTTGCATCCGTCACAGGGCATCAGCAGGAAGCAAGGGCATGTTGATGCTCGAAGTAGATGCCTCAACTACTTTGCCGATTCCCTCGGTTGCATGCCTTTGGTGGACGAGGGAGGGCGCATTGAGCGTGGGTTCAAGCACAACGTGTGGTATCAGTCTATGTTGGACTACCTGGTCGTTAGATAATGATGTCTTCAAAGAGTAATCTGTGTATGAAATAGGATGTTTCTTCTTGGATGCTTCTCGATGTCTCTCACGTCCTCACACACTGCATCTTGATACCTCACAGCACTGGATCGCCCTTGGAGCATTCAGGCCGAAAATAAACTGTTGGAAGCAACAGAATCCTGCCGAGCTACAAATACTGCTCATTGTATATACAAAGAACGGCGCAGGGGCGTCTAGGCGTAAAAGTACATTCGAGCCTCGATCAAACCCACGCCGCGGCCGAGTCATTCCTAGCCTTGGCTTGCGTCCTCATCAACCCGGCCGAGCGCCGACGACCGTTCCTCGTCATCCTACTCAAGAACCAGCCCTTTCCGGAACATCGCGCTGACCTCCGCCAACATAGGAAGATGCTAACAAACATCATGGCGCAAGCCAACAAGAGCAAAGCCGAGAAGAAAGCGTAGTGCTCCCCAATGATGAGAATGGCCGCCGCGTCCCAGCCGTGCCAGCTGCTCGCGCCGCCATGGGAGAATAGCGGCGTCGTGATCTTGCCGCGCAGCATGTGTGGTGCCATCCGGCCCTGGTCGTCGGCAAGGATGTGCACGGATACCGGACGCCCCTGGGCGATGATTTGGCGTACGTAGTCCATCCAGCGGTTCGAGAAGAACATGCACCCCGTACTGAGCATGTTCTCCACGTACGGGATGCGCATCGGCAAACCCCAATACAGGTCATGGCTAGGCACGGAGTTGAGAAGCTCGGCCAAGAAAGGGTGGCTGGGACGGGCCGCGATGAAGGCATTGTTGACCCCCGCGGGATACGCCCCCGGGCTCACAAAGGGAAGGCTGAGGAGCGGCGTAGAGTCGAGGGCAATGTGGCAGGTGATGTCGAGGTCCAAGTACACGCCGCCATACCTGTGGAGAAGAGCGTAACGCAGGATGTTGGCTCGCTGGATATTTTGAGTGTATCGCGTGTAGTGAGGGAGGATGAAGGGGTAGTGGTCCGCGATGAAGTCCGTCGCGTTGTCATCTGTCCAAAGCCAGTAGTCCCAGCCTGGGTGAAGGTCCCTGCAGCTCTGCGTCGCGGCCTCGTACTTTGTGATGTTGGCGTTGCCGAGTGCGATCTGGTGTATTATCCTTGGGGCTGATTCCCGCGTCTGGGCTGTGTCTTCGGGGTAGCGATATAGGAGCTCCGGGTGCGCTCGCAGCAAGCCGTGGAAGGTGGCGTAGGTGCGAGCAATCTCACCCAGCTGGTAGATGTGATGCCGGAGATTGAAGGTGACCAAAAAGATGGCCGCCAGCGCGAGGAGGAATCTCGCTCGCATCGTGGATGATGACCGCAGCAGCGGCGACGAGGAGTGCGTATGCCAGTAATGAATGATATGCTTGAGCAACAAGCTGCCGACGAAGACGACCCTACGCGTCGAGAAGTGGTGAAGATGAGCGGAGGGCGGAGAAGGAGAGGAGAAGGCCAAGAGACCAAGGCGGAAGTCTACATGCAACGGATGGCGCGGTACGATGACGATGACGGGGCAGGCGTTACGGACAACTAGACCCAGGCGCTCGCCGGTTGGCGCGTGGGATCACGAGATACGTCAAACGGACGATGGAGTAGCGGCTTGTATTCACTGATATGAGGTTGCACATTCGATGTGAATGTGCTGGAGATAATGAAGAAGTCATCATGCAAGTTCCCTCTCGAAAGCAGTGCCCGCGGGATGTGGGATCATCCCATGTGGACGACTGGCGGTCTTCGCGAGGAGCATCCAACCGGCCCGGGGGACCGGCACCGGGCTTGTGAGGCGGGTTGCATCAAGGGACCGGTGGAGTTTATTGCTTGCTGTAGCCCGGATGCCCAGGAAACAAGCAACAATCAAGGTGTGGCGAGAACGGGGAATGTGGAGGCCAGGCGTCGTCTGATGGGCGCTATCCACCCAGAATACGACGCGACCAAGGAGTATGTTTACCAGGAGCAGGAAGCATACTGACATGGCAGAGAAAGCTCAACAGGTGGACGAGCTGAGGGCCGTCGATATCACGAGAACAACATCTCGTCCGGGACAATCTCTCTCTGCGTGCAGGCGAGGAAGCATCACCCGGTGCATGAGGACCACATTCCGGCGACGTCGAGGGTCTGGCGGACCAGCTGGCGATAGGTCCTCGCCCAAGATTCCATCGCGGTTCGTACAGAGTGCTGACGGCTTGGGCGGGCGGGCGGCGGCGTCGTCGTTCGGAGCCATGCGGAGTCGACGGCATTCATCCAGCGGTGCCAAGAGCGCCCGAGCGGGGGCCAGCTCCGAGCCATCCGCAGCCACACGCCGCTGGTACGCAAGACATCGGGAATGCGTCCGTTTGCTGTCGCGTGTCCCAGCCTGGGCGCCAAGATGTCCAAAGGCAAGGAATGCATCTTGGATGCCAGGGTGCCTCGCCGAAAGCCGTCGCATTGCCGTTCTCGCGGACTTCTACCAGCACCCGGGGTCCTTGTCCTGGAGCTCGACGCTCGACCTTTGCTCGCACTGGTGAGGGTCATGGTCGCGACTGAACGGATGAGCCTACGACTTCATTTTACGTGTAGCAGCCGGTAGCCGTGGCGCTGCAGGGTGCCGTTTACGCGTCGTGGCTTCACCGCGCGCTGGGCTTGGCATGTTGATGGCGTCGCCATACGAGCATCAGCAAGCCGGATTGCCGACCCTGAGCAAAGCACGGTCCCCGAGCGGTGAGGAAAGCAAAAGAGAAGCCGTCACGGTGCGTCGTGCCCGCGCAACCGGATGGCTCGGCAGCGGTGATGTAAAGGGACGTGTAGACGAGATACCCATACTTGGCGGCTGGGCAGCAACTTGGCGCGTTTCTTGGCTCGGCGAGCTGTGCGCGAGTTCCATCTGGCTGGAGACGTTCCTGGCAAGCTGCGACACTCGTAATCCAAGGCTTGATAGGACGGGCTTGCGTGAATGCGACCAAGCTCCTGTTTCGCCATGCTTGCTACTCTTCCCATGCCCTGGCTATTTCGATGGCCGTCAACTACCCAATGTCCCTTCACATTGCTTTTCTGCTTCTCTCTTGCAAGTCAGTAAACTCTCATGCATCAGCTGGTCTCCGAAAAAAGGCGCTTTTCTCTTCTATGCATCCAAGGTGTCTTTTGCTATGATACACTTCATCCAACACCCGGCGTTCTAAGCACCCGTGACAACGCCCTACCCCTGGATATCCCGTCGTCATGCCATGAATCCAATCCATGGACTCATTCGTGTTTCCCATTCCCTCACAAACGCCCCTTCGCTGCTTAAGCTGCCAGTTCCTCCTGCTCCACCATCCGGCCCAAAATCAGGCTTTGGATCACAAGTTCATCAGTCAATACACGTACACCTCCCCCGAGCGGCGCTTTTGCGGCACTCTGCTTCTTCTTCTTCGAGCCCGCACTCCGTGGCGGCAACAGAACGGACTCGACCGTCCCCGCTGATTTGTCTATGTATAGCCAGTCGAATGAGTGACCGGCCCGTTCGCGCTCTTGCAAGGCTTCTCGGGCCTGCTGGACGTTGGAGGCCCTGCATATTAGAGATGGCCCTAAGCCCTGGACAAGAAACATATACTGCTGCTTCGTTTCTCCCCGCGATTTCTTAGCATCCATGACCACTAGGATGCTCTGGTCCTGCAATGGCCTCCGTCTGTGCTCGATAACCTCCGCCAGCCGTGCATCCAGCGCCGAATATGCAGGCAGGACCCGTGATCGGATAGCGTTACCAAGCACCGCAGACGAACCGGCACATAGTAAGTACGGCTCCCAGTCCACGATCTCACCCTTGTGGAGGCATGCTGCTATCCACTGGTTGCCTAGGCACGGCAGGCCGAGTGCAAGTGCCTGCATGTACTTGGGCTTCCTCGAGTGGCCGTCGGCGATGAGGGCCGCGAACCCGTAGCTCCAACTGTGTCGCGCAAGCTTCAGGGGGTCGTCCCCGTCAACCATCGTGTTGCACGCGTTCATAACGGCTGAGTGCTCGAAGAGCTCTCGGAATCCGTCCTTGAGAATGAGGCCTCCTGCTTGGACGACCTGCGATTCCAGCCTTGTCCGCTGTTGTTCTGGTTTGTCCGACTGCGAGGACAGCGCGAATATCATGCCCTCAAACAAGCGACGGCCACGGTGAGTCGACCCCAGGCTCTGCCGAAACGATCTGCCAGACTTGGAATACGAGGCGGCCTTGTCAAAGGTAGATGGCGGTGGCGAGTGGTGTAGCTCGTCGGTAGAATCCGAGTCCAACCTCATGGACAGCTTCGCCGCCCTCGCGGCCCTCGTCATTGGCTGTGGTGACTCGGATTTGTGCGCCATTCTCAGGGCACGCTTTCGCATGTTCCTGTCGCTGCCCGGAGAGATCATGTTGACCGAGCCTGCCTGTTCAGAAGCGACTGATTTCTGAGTTCCAGGTGTGGTGTTGCATGACGGTACGGGCGTCGCAGACAATGAGGTCAGGCTGGAGGATGGCACCACGACAGGTTCGTTTGGGTGAGTTTGAAGCTGTGTGCGAGAATTTCGTCCTTGGGGTCGTAATCGCCTCGAAACGTGACCCTCCTGCTGCTTCTGCTCCTGCTCCTGTGCACCATCATCAGCGCCGGCTCGGCGTTGCGCAACGTGGTTGTCGACCGGCGAGATATTAGCAGCAACTGCTGTACTAGTCGGGCTTTCAAGTGTGGACATGGCGTGCTCCATCTTGTCGTCAAACTCCGTTGGCAGTATTTCAGATGTAGACGAGCTAAGGAATGGATTCCTTCTGGTCCGAGTCCTGGTGCCCTGCGTCCGGCTGAAAGGCGGCAAAGAGGACGTCACCGTCGTATCATCTGCCTGCTTCTCGCGAATCATCTGCCCATCATCGAGAGCTGGCAGCTCTGGCTCGGAAGCTTGTGGAATGCTGCCCGTAATGCCTCCAGAGGGAGATGGCGCCGGGCTGGTAGCCGGAATCATCTCTTCGTCGGCCGGTTCGGCGTCGGTGCGGCGCTGGGATGGGGCATCTGCCGCCCGGTCGACTGGCTTCACCTCTACGCCGGACTCGCCCGGTGTTGCCTTGGTGGATTCGACAGACGGCGCGTCGAGCGAACGAGCAGGCGCTTGCTGGGAATCGCGAACCACGTCGGCTTCCGGGTTCTTGGTCTGGTTCGGGCCCCCCGTTTGGCCATCACCAGCGTCCTCTTCTATGGAGTGTAATCTCCGCTTCTTCCTATTTTGTTGCTCCCCTGATTCGCGTCGCGAGTGCCGCTGGAAGCTGACCCTCTCCATCTCCTCCCTGGCCTCTGCTCGTCTCTTCTCTGCCCGCTTCCGACGTTCCAGCTTCTTGAGGACACCATCATCATCATTGTCAAAGATTAGGTCTGAAGGCAGGACATTGCTGCTTGCTTTTCGCTCTTGGGATTGTTTCATGGGTTCGTAGTGTGCCAATGGCTGGCGGCCCATAGAGGGTCTCTGCGCTTGCAGTGTTGGCGACTCTGGAATCATGTCCTCTCTGGGAGATCTTCGGTCGGCCGGGCTGCCATCGGGCGGGATGGCTTTGTCCTTGAGCAAGGTGTCTGGGACCTCATGCAGTCGCGGGGGGCTTGATGTTCGTATATCGGTCGGGGATGACACATTCGCTCGGTTCTTGAGAGGCGATGTCTCCAGGATGTTTGGTGAGATCGAGTTGAGAAAGACGTTTGGAGACGGTCGTGATGACGTTGGGCTGGCTTTGACGGCCGATGACAGCTGCTGGGTCTGCCCAAAGAGCTGGGTGCCAGCGAGAGGGACTGAAAAGCCTGGTTTCGCGCCGAAAGGGTTCTTGGGCAGCGCTGGGGTTTCGGGAGCCGCCTCACGAGGTTTGAAAGGCGTGAATGCTGGATTCGAGTGTAGCTGCGAGGTGCGCGCTTCCGAGCGCCACTCGCCTCTCGTAGTGTCGAACCCGCCGTCCTCGGACATCTGCGACGACGGCCGAGGGACATCGCTGAGGTTTCCGAAGTTCACGGCTCCCGTGTCCCCTTCCTGGAGGGTTCGTGGCTCGTCATTGCTATCCCGCTGCGTCAGATGCCCAACGGGGCTCGACGGCGCAGGGTCGCAGAATGCAGTGTAGTCTCGGTCTTCATTGACCTGCGTCGGCGTTTGCTGGGAGACATCCATCCTTCGCGCGGGAGCGACGACGCTCGCAGGCACCGAAAGCGTCCTATCCTCCCCGTTCAGAGGCGCACCGGGTGCACCACGCTGCTGTATCGAGGGCGGGTCGTTGAGGGGAGGCGTGTCCTTGACGACGAAACTGTCGTCGCGTTCCGGCGGCTCAGACTGCCTGCGGGGTTTCGGTTGGATCGCGTCGACGTCGTGAGCGGCGTCGGACATGAGCTCATCATCGGCGCCCCTGTCTGTTGTTTGCTTTTTCCAGGGTTAGCATCACTGCCATCCTTGTCCACCATCCACTCACGTCTTCGTCGCGGAAATGCGACCCGGCTTCCGCAACACGCTTCGATGACCCAACACCAGGCGCAACACATGCCTCGACGTCGCGATTTGTCGCCGATGACGGCGCCGGGGCGGGCGAGCTGCTGAGCTATTGGTCCCTGGTCAGCAGGCTGGGGGACTGCACAGCCTCGACGTTACACAGAGCGGGTACGTACTGTTCCCACGCCGAACCGGGCCTGGTGGGCGTCGAAGATGGCCTGGCTGTCCGGCGACTCATTGCTGCCTTCCAGCGCCGCTTGCTCCGCCTGCGCGAATGACTTGAACCGGGTCATTTCGACGTCCCTGGGACCATCATTCAATGATGTTGGCTCTGCTGACGACTAGAAGCTGCCAAACGGGCGCGATGCTTCATGTGGCGCGCCATTGACGCGCTATCACGTGCACGGGGAAACCAATTAACGACGAATTGGTCCGCGATGCGACGTGTCGGTCCGGCAGCGCTTGGCCCTAAACTAGTCCACTCAACTGCATTGTGTAACAGGGCGCCAGAGAGTGCTCGACTGTGTTATGTACGGAGCAAACTAACGGTCTTCATCCAGGTCTGGACAGAACTACATTCAAAACTAAGCAGGGTCCTCGGGGCACCCGCGCTATCCCCCGTCTTCCCTATCTGACATCAAAATAAAAAGGCTACAAGATGAAACAGAGATCGCAATGGGTATGATGCTAAACGCTGAATCCAAAAGCTGTGGCTAGAATCAACGTCTCGGCCATCCCTCCTCGTTTCCCCAATCGCCCCCTGAATAGTCAGCTGCCACTGCTCCTCCCCATCGATCATCGCGGGGTGGTTGACCTTGTGGCCCAGGCTGAACGTTCACGTTTGCCGCAACTCGCTGAGCATTGTTATTGAGGGCTGCTGCATTTGGATTGACAGACAGTGGGCCCTGGATGGCATTCTCCCGCCTCGCAGACGGCTTTGAGCTTTGGCTGGTATACTGCTGTTGTTGAGGTGGGAGGGGACCCTGATACATCTGCCCCTGTGGAGGCAGACTTGAGTTTGACACCGACCTGGCGTGCTGATATCCAGGAACCTGAGGTCCTATTTGGCTCGAAGTTGGAGCGGCGGCAGATAGGTGTTGGACAGATCGTATCCCCAAGCCCTGTGGTTGTTCGGCATCTTGTTGATGTTGCTGCTGCATGAGTTGCGGCGGATGCATGGACGACCCAATGGTAGAAATCGATGCCGAGTCTGAGACGCTATGTCTATTTTGAGATGGCTCCGACGGCGTTGCGCTCATGGACACACTGCCACCCTGCGACCCAGGGGCGGGCTGAGGAGGCATGCCGGGTTGGAAACCGGGGAAAGGCGGGCCCTGCCCCGATTGCGGAACCGATGCTTGACTGTATTGCCCGCTGGCCCATTGAGGTGGCATCTGATACGTGCTTCCTTGGGCTGCCATTTGGCCGGACAAGGCCTGCGTGTATGGCCCTTGAGTCCTTTGGTTCTGTGATGGCTTCGAGCTCTTGAACCACTTGGCCCACTTCTTCTCTTTATCTTTGCCATCTGTATTGTTCAGAGGCTGCGCTTGTGAGGGGCTGAAATGGGAGCCTTGGGGCGGCATGCCCGGATGCATCGTGACGTTTCGTGAAGCCTGCTGTTGGGGTAGCTGCCCGGGCACTGCAAAGCTCTGCGTAGGGGTTGGCCCCTGGTACCTTGTTTGTCCCTGCGGA